>OX941097.1:13020000-14270000 GCA_954870635.1 Arctium minus | reverse complement strand
TATAATTTAATTAAATTCGATAGTATCACATTTTCAGGGATAAAATAAACAATAGTATATATTCAGACGTTTTCAGCTTACAAAAACAAACAGTCTTTTTTATTCAGACTTCAGCACCAAAAAAACAAACAGTCTTTTTTATTCAGATTTCAGACTTCAGCACCACCACTTAAAAATCAGAAGTGAAATCAGACTTCAGACTTCAGCACCACTTAAAAAACAAATGCCACCTTAGTTATGAATGAATAAATGTTTTCCGGCATGTTATTAGTTATGAGTCATGACGATTGTAGCAAATTAGGAATCAAAGTCCCATTTAAATAGTCAATCTAGGGGTTGTTAGACGTTTACCAACGTTAAATGTGTAAGAGTTAATCAAGTAAACACTAACTGAATAATCAACTGAGTGATAGTCTTGGTCCTTATAACCTTACGACCAGTGGCATTGTGGATTAGATGATGTGGTAAACAAAATTATTCTTATAGTGTCAAAATTACTTACCCAGTAAGGAAAGATAAGTGTTTAGTAAACATGCTTTTAGTTAACATTTTATTTTTGGATAACTGTTAGTTTCTTCGGTCTAAACGCACCTCAACTAATCCACTAGGCTCTGAAGTTAATTTCTTGTGAAATTCAGTACTCTCTTTTATATATTTTTAATTAAAGATATAAACGGTAGACTATTTTTTATATTTTTAATTAAAAATGAAAATTTTCTTTTACCGTGATAGAAAATTGAAAAGGAAATTGCCTCAAATAGCCACATTACTCTATCATTTGCATATCCTAGCCACTTCTCTCCATGATTTACCAAAATAGACCTAGGTCCGCCATGGCGGACCTGCAGGTCCTCTACCTCCGCCATGGCGGACCTAGGTCCTCTGCTGTCGTTGAGTGAGATCGTGACACGTGACGAAATGGCGGACCTGGGTCGGGTGGCGGACCTACCCGTTGTGGACCTGGCTTGGACCGACAATTTTTTTTGTCTTTTTCTGGAGGTAGAGGACCTGCAGGTCCACCATTGCGGACCTAGGTCTATTTTAGTAAATCATGGAGAGAAATGACTAGAAGATTCAATTGACTAGGTAATATGGCTATTTCAGCCAATTTCCCAAATTGAAATTATGTCAGCTAGATTAATTGCAAACCAAACAACATGTCAATGATGCTTTAAGGTCATGATGAAGATGTGACTTCAACTCTCGTGTTTTCATGTCATCTTTTAGTGTTGTATTAAAATACATTTTAAAACTATCATTATGTTATGATTTTTATCTCTATAAGATGTAAAACTGTGCATATTAAAACAATATTTATTTTACTTATTTCATATATGGGTTGGGTATGAATCAATAATGTACAACGAGTAACAATCTTTGCTTTATTATTTTCATTACAAGTAACTAACTATGTATTCATGCAATGTATAAGTATGTTAATAAAATTCAAAATTTGTGAAGTATGTTGCCATATTATTAGCACTCAACACTTATCTTGTATTTGAACATATTTTATCAGTTGATTATCAAGGTGAATTCTACGCATACCCCCTCCAATAGGGGGTATGTAAGTGAGAGGTAGGGAGCAAGAAATAACATGGTATGCGAATGAGTAGGGGGTATAAAAAGCAACCCTTATTATCAAATAGCTTTACAGAGTTCAAACATGTAGCTTTAATACATTATAAATACCGGATGGAATTGGAAACTGGCAAGTGGTATGTAGTTGTCGTATAAGTTGCAAGTTGTTGTTAGAGAACACGTTCCAGAAGCAAAGCAAGGGGGGAGGGGGAGGGGGCACAAGTTAGTACATATATAATTACAAGTTGTAAACTTAACTACAAGGGTTGTTGTGTATTGGTTAAGGTCCTAGGGGATGTGATGGAATATCCCATTTGTCTAGGGTTCGAATCCAGACGTATACAACAATTGTGGCCACTGAGGTTTAATCAGGGCTGATGTCTTACAAGTCATAATTTGTCAAGGGATTAGTCTAGGTATAGTCTAGGACACAATTCCCGAAAAAAGAAAAAAAAACAAGCTGTAAACTTGAATCACAATTTCTTTATAAATACAAGATAAATATTTTATAATATAATAAAAATAACTAAATCAGGAGAATTGTTTTTCATTAATATTTATCTAATTCGTTTTGTTCATACTAACCATCCCATAGACATAAATGATTTTTCTTATCGGTTTTCAGGGCCAGGGCCCAGCCCAAATAGTCGTTGGGTTTATGTAAAGGGTAGAATGAACCCAATAAAATCTGGCCCATTAGCACCTAACCATATATTCAATGAACTTGACCCACTGGGCTTAACCCAATTCAATTTGAAACCGGGTATAAAAAGACCCGATCCATTTGTTTGAAATTGGATTCATAAACAAATCGGAATCGTTTAGAAGTAATTGAGGTTTCTAAATTTTAACCGTCAAGTTCTAAAAGAATGTTCAACAATTGTAATAAAATAGATATTTGTGTTAAAGGAAAAACGAAACAGAATAACAACATAATAGAAAGACAATGAAATCTGTAATTCTCATTAATCATAAGCTCTTTAAATAGGGAGAAGTTTACAAAGAAAAGGAAACATTCATTATGGTAACTTCTAATATTAGGAAAATATTACATCAATCATTTCCTTTTGATGATGGCACATAATCCTACAACACTCCCCCTTGTGCCGAGTCAAAGGAGTGATGGTGCACAATTATTGTCTCGTTAAAACCTTACGCCAAAATAAAAACCCAGTGGGATAAAAAATAGGACGAAGGAAAGAGTACAACGCACCATTTCTTTGCAATATATAGACTTTTCCTTCAATCTAGTTTTATCTTAGATTCATACATTAATCATGAGAGTTAGGAAAACATGATGATATATAAACAGTTGCCTCACTAAAACCTTACACCAAGGAACAAAACCCAATGGGAAAAATAAAACCTTGGTTGAAGGAAAGAGCACAACATACCAATTTCACAAATATAGTAGACTCCCCCTTTTGTCTATTACTCCCCCTGATTCGTGCATTAATCAAGGGAGTTTGGAAAACATTTGTACTTGCTTTCTACATGTTTCCCAATATATGGTTTTAGGTAATGATTTGGTAAAATGTGTCATGTTCTCTTGACATCTCACTTGATTCAATTGAATCTCGATGAGAATTTTCTTATTGCTAATTATATTAGACTTAAGCAGAATATTTGATGAATCTTATGTTCATTTCTTCGATACATGATGCATTATTTTCATATATGCAAGTAGGATACTGGTTGAACCTAGAATTACTAGCTCCTCTAATATATGTAATGATAGTCCTTAATCATATACATTATTTAATTATCATGGGGAGTAATATTATTGGATTAGTTCAAGGGGTAGTTACAATTGATTGCTTAATTCACTTCCAAACAATCGGCGTGTTCCTTGTGGTAATTCTTTATCCAGTTTGGGAACAATCTTTGTATGAGTCAGACAGATACCTAATATCAGCAAAGACATACCAAGACATTGTTTGGTGTTTTTCTATAAGAGCTAGTACTTTTGTTACTTACATTATAAGTAGGTATTGAAGTTTCATTATCAATCACATTTTTCTTTCTATAGGGAAAATATAAGTCTATGTCAATGGTTTCAAAAGATTAATTTGATATCATTCCAATGACGTTGCGTTGGCGCTGAGTTAAATCTAGCTAACAAATTCACTGAAAAATACAATATACGGTCAAGTGTATTGTGCTAAGTACAATAATGCGCATATTGTACTTAGATAGGGAATTCCAACTCCCAACATATTTCGTCATCATCCTTTTGACGAAATGGATCTTTCCTTATATCCGACACTTCGACCGATCATGGGAGTGCTAACCGGATGCGCTTTGTCCATATTAAATTTCCTGATTATTTTTTGGACATATGCGATCGATGAATTAATATTTCACAAACTCGATGTCCTAGCTCAAATATCTAGACAAAACCAAGTTTTCCCAAGATCTTTCCTCTCAAAATCAGATTTCAAGTAGCTTGTGGTTCCTCTTATTTCATCAAGAGTGCCTATTATGTTCATAACATTGACATATAGAGCTACTTTGAAAATTTGGAATTTGTTTTCCATAATAAATATGCAAGGGAACAGTTCATCGTTCTTATATATCCTTTCCCAATCATGGATTACATTAATTCTTATATATCCTTTATAGATTAGATTGCTTTAATCTATAAAGTGGGTGTTTCAATTTTACTGCAAACGTATTTCGTGGTTTAGAGTTACTTGATTTTGGTAATGTAATATCTCTAAATCTAGATCCCCGTAGAGATATGTGGTAGCCACATTTATGAGTTGCATTTCCAGTCCTTCGGAAACTACTAGGCTAACAAACTATTCGGATGTCATAACATCCATCATGAGAGAGTAAGTCTCCTCATGGTCAATCCAGGGCGTTGTGAGAAACCTTGCGCCAAAGGAGAGCCTTACATATTAGGACTTCATTATTCTCGTTACGCTTTCTGACAAAGACTCAGTTATGTCCTACGGGCTTTACACTTGGTAGGTTAGCACTACCTTACCAAATACCCGATCCTTTGTCAAAGAATATAATTCTTTCTGGATTGTTTCTTTACATTTAGGCCATTATGCTCTTTGTTGATATTATTCAACTGAGCCTGGTTCGATGTCGTCGTGCTCGATCATCTTATGAGCCATCGTATATGCGAATAAATCATCAATTATTATATATGATATGTCCATCGACTCATATGTACTCTTATAGTTCATTTGAGATTAATATTCATCTCTAGAATCAATATTAACTTCGGAGCGTCCTCCAGTGACGATTCATGGACATAATTATAATTAGAGACAATTTCATGAGAGTTTTGTGTATTGATGATAAATGGATGTGCCTAACTATTCTCTTCCTTTAGAATAGTATCCATCGAACCAAGTAGCTTCCACCACTTCCATTTGGTAGCTACGACCTCAACCACACCTCCACTATGTGTGATTGCAACGCACTTTCCAATGACGTTGTGCCCTTGTTTGGGGACTTTAACCTTGCCAGTATATTTGCAGCTCGTATATGTGATCTTGTCACTTCTAGAATAACATTAAACGTATCAGGTATCGAGTCTGATTCGTTTGACTTCAACTTTACATTATGAAGTTTAGGGATCAACATGTGACAGAGTGAGAATACTCAATGACACTTCCTGTCGTTCCTATGGAAAATCATTTCTCCTATCTCCCCCTAACGACGGGAAGACTGTCTCGTTAAAGTGACAACCCGCAAATCTGACGGTAAAGAGATCACTAGTCAAGGATTCTAATTAGCGGATAAAAGTTGGGAATTCGTATCCAACATATATCGAATCGTCTTTAAGGACCCATTTTGATGCGTTGTGGGGGCGCAATTGGCACATATACTACACAACCAAACATGCGTAAATGTAAAATATCAGGCTTATATCCAGTTACCAACTGGTACGCATGAGGTTGGTTAGCTAATAGTGGGTCTAAAAACGAAAAAAAAACTGCATATAATAATTACATAACCCCAGGTAGATGTGGGTAAATTGGTGTGCATTACTAATACCCTAGATGTCATCATATTCTTTTGATAACAACTTCTATGAGACCATTTTATATATACACATGGGGTATAAGAAACTCTACATTGATCATCATACATATGCAATTAACATCAAATCCTTATGATGTAAAATCTCCAACATTCAAAGTCATGTAGACTTGATGAAATAATCAGGGTGGTGAGCCCTTAAACGTATAGCCAGTGCTAGGAGTGCAGTATTTCATGTGGACAATAATACGACATGTGTTCATCGTGTCGAAACCAGAACCATAAAGTTTTAATGGCCCGCATTCTGGATGTTTATGTCCATAAATATCATCTTGTATTCGTTGTAACAATGGAATACTTTTGTATTATGTCCTTAGCTTTAGGATGATCTCATTTCTGTCTTAGCTAAGGATTAAGGTATATACAAAAGTTTTAGGTATTTGAGAGAGCATATTATGATGGCAATGTTGTTTCTTATGCTACAGAAGTCAACAGTTGCAATTTGCCTCGTTTTGCCTATCATTCGAAAGAGAATGTGTCGATGTGTATTTTGCAATACACGGATCACTATGTCATAACCATGGTGTCCCACATGGTCATGTCGAAACATATATGTGTCATTTCCCTAAAGTTTTTTATTGACAAAAATGTTTCGATGACCCAATAATCTACTAGTTTGACACATTAGTTCCATGATATATGTTTCCTTTCATATTCAATGGAATTTATGTATATATGCTGATTTCCATTTTATACGAATATCTTTACAAGGTTCATATTAATCTTGTACCAATAAAAAAATGACAGTTCATCGTCTAAGTATTTGGTTGGAGGAAAATTATTAATTCAATGAATAATAATATATTTCTTGTATGAGATGTCATAAAAACAATCAAGTTTTCCTCGATACATTCCTACACGGAACGAAGGACATTGAGAGTTTTATTTTGTTTTTGATGTAATCCTTTACATCTATAATGGTTACATATTCGATTTTACTTAAGCAAAAGAAACTAATTAAAATACTATAAAGTAAATTTCAAAAAAAATCTATGCTTTATCATTCTTATGATATAGATCATTTTTAATTTGTTTTCTTTTCGACAAGAGCACTCTTTAGTGCATTTCTTATTTGATTGTCCATTATCACTTGGGGCAGTAGTTGTATTTATACTCGAGATGTTGAAAAATCATTCCCGACTCTTACCAAGACCCTAACCCGTTCTAGGGTTTCATCCACATAGTGCATAAATGTCACATGTGTGAAATTGTTTTTAACTCTATGTTCTTTGGAGTTATTTCCACCTTTAATGCTTTCATTATTGATCTCGAGAATTTTCTTTGTCTCGACATATGTGGTGTTGTTATTTGAAAGAACCTTGTTATGTCTCTCAACCACTTGCAGTAGGTTGATGAGTTTGTCTAAAGGTTACATTCCAACTTATATTAGTTTATTAATATTTTTGATAGGTGAAAATAATGTTAGGAATCATGTCATATTCTGTGAGTTCATTGCCACAGAGATTGAGACGCGTCGTTGATATAACATTTCTTTGTTGAAATCAGTTACCTTTTTGTAATCGAGTAAGTGGGTTTCATTCCACTATACGATTATTTCGGGAAGTACATATTCATGAGTACTCCCGATTATCCCTTTCGGGACATCCCACATTTCTTTGGGGGTTTCTAGTAAAGGTATTCCTATGAAACTTAGGATTTATATGTCGTCTCAAAACATGAGGGTATTTACTTGTACCTTTTCAAGAAGTTGGTTTTAGGGTCAATAGGGAGTTGATGGACTTTAGGTATTTTTCTTGTACCTTTTCAAAAGGAGGTTTTATATACTCATTTATGATACTCACATTCTTTTGAGCTTACGACGTTGACTTTGGGATGAGTTGTTTCAACCAATTACATATATAAAAGATAATATATGATTTTCTTTTTTATAAGAAAATGGATTATGGTTATGAAATTTCATTATCATAACAATATTGGATTTTTGTATGCTTATATTTTATTGATAATACTTCATCAAGATTTCAATTTGTGAAAAAGAAATCACTCAATCTATTGGATTTCCAGGTAGTAGGGGAATCACATGGATTTCTTAAATCCCTAGAGACCTTAGGGCTATTTACACCCGTTTGACAAAATCCAATCGATATTTTGCGATTTATGTATTGAAGGTAACATTATTAATTTATAGAGTTTTTGGCAAGAGGCCAAAATATGTTGGCCTGTGAAGCCAAGTTCAATGTTTATTTAAAGAGATTACTCTTAAACAAAAAACTATTGTTTTGATATAAAGTCAACTTCAAACCTTAACATTTTAATAATATATTTGGAGTTTTTGGTAAAAACCAAAATATATGAGGTGGGAGGTGTAACTTTCGAAAATTTATTCTATAATTTAAAATTATGTGACATTATATGTATGAATAAATAACAATAACAAGTCCAAAACCACATAGGATATATTAGTCCGATTATAATTAAATGACATTGAACCAAAATCAAAAAGAATTGACACCAACCAAAAATAAGATACTTAGCAACCTAATATAATAATATGATTAAAAAATAATAATAATAACTTTTGATTAATGATAATCATACATATAATGTCACATATCATTATGTTTAGTCCTTGTGATTTGGTGAAAACTACACATTGGTTATTCATGAAATCATATTATGTTATAATACACAATTGATTAATCAAACAAGATTACATATTAGAAAAATCTACCGATATTTGCTAAAAAAAGGTTACAATAACAAATATAATTTTTTTTTAGTATAACAAAAACAAAGCCATATATATATATATATATATATATATATATATATATATGCTAAACACATATTTAACAGTTTATTAATAGGAAACGATCTTGTCATATCATGTGTATATTTTTTCCTTATATTTAGATTATATTGATAACTTATAATTTTCTATTTCAAAGTAAAGATAATATTCTTTTTATTGGGAATCTTATATATACATATATAGTTGAAGATATCTAATATAAAGGATTACGATTTGATTTATAAATCAAAACCTATAATGTAATTGGAATTATTATTGTAACTAATATAACATACAAAATAAATGAAAAGTATCAATCTTTCTTAAGCAAGTTGCATACATAGATAACATAATAATTTCAAAGAACATAAACATTGCTCATAATAAAAACAATATTATATAGAAAGCTCCTATGCAGTATGTGAAAGAAATTTATTGAAAATGTATAGAGTGCATTCAAACAATATACATTACGTATTATGTTAACTAACAATATATTATTGAAAGGTTTAACATACATATATTAATGAATGAATTAGCAAAAAAGATGTCAATACTAAAGTAACATAAACATTGCAAGAACAATAATTGATGGTCGTTTAGCGATGATTATGTTATAAGATTATCATTAAACAATTTTATTGTATTAAATAACTAGTAATGAACCATCAATTGAAAGTTTAACATGAAAACGTACCTCAATTCGATATTGATACTGTGAACACCTTAGCTTTACTTCTCTTTTGAACTTTAGCAAAGCAACGTGCTGATAACGTGTTAAAGGAAAAACGAAACAGAATAACAACATAATAGAAAGACAATGAAATCTGTAATTCTCATTAATCATAAGCCCTTTAAATAGGGAGAAGTTTACAAAGAAAATGAAACATTCATTATGATAACTTCTAATATTAGGAAAATATTACATCAATCATTTCCTTTTGATGATGAGACATAATCCTACAACAATTTGAAGATTTAAAATTATTTTTTGTTTTAAGAGCATCTCCAACAACTATGCTAAAATAGAAAAAAAAAAGATTTTAGCAATTTTGTTGCACCAACAGCTATGCTAAACCATATGTTAAAATAGAAAAAAGAAGAGAGAGAAGATAAAAATCTCCAAATTTGGAGAAATCTCTAAAACTCTATTTCTAAGAGAGAGAAATAATATTTAATTCTTTCCACCAATAGAAGAAATTGAAGTTGTGTGTTTAGGATAGAGAAATAATATTATATTAAATGTATTAAATATTTTAATAATATAATTGATGATAGAATTGCTAAAATAGAGTAGCTGTTGGAGTTAGATTTAATTTCTTTTAGAAATTTTAATTTTTTATATTCTATTTTAGAAAATTTATAGCATAACTGTTGGAGATGCTCTAACAACTATATTAAAAAAGAGAGAGAGAGAGAGATAAAATGTGGGATCTTCAAAATTAGAGAAATCTCTAAAATTTATATTTATAGAGTTAAATAATATTTTAATTCGTTTTCAATAATAACAGTTATTGTAAATATTTAGAAGAGAATATAATATTTTATTAAATACATTAAATATTTTAATAATATACTTAATGTATGAATATTAGAAGTTCAAAACAAACCCAACGTACTTTCATATTTTAAGTAGTGAAGTCTTGGAATATCTTTTTTTGAATAAATAATTACTGAAATCTAACAAATAAATACTTAAAGTTACTAAAATTTTTAAAAAATAACAAATTTTCATATTTTTAAGCATAAAAATTCTTGAACAACTTTTTTGAACAAATAAATTTTTACAACTATAAACGTATCAACAAATCGGTAACAAATTTTAAAAAATTATTTGTTTGTTTCCATAAATTTAAAAATTTATTTTATTTAATAAATTCAGTAATTTAATCATATCATCAATTACAAAAAGTGTGATAATATCTCCAACAACTATGCTAAAATAGAAAATTTTGAAGATTTAAGAATTTTTTTTGCTACAACAAATATGCTAAATGATATGTTAAAATAGAGAAAAGAAGAGAGATAAGATAAATTTTTCCATATTTAAAGAAATCTCTAAAAACTTATTAGAAGATAGATAAATAATATTTTAATTCTTTTTCTGTCAATAAGATATATTGAAATTACATATACTAGAAGCGTATTCGTGCAATGCAGCGAGATACATCACGGTTTTAATGTCTCATTTTGTTTGTTTTTTTCGATTTACAGTACGATTTTGAATGGTTTTGAGAAAGTGATAATGTTTTTTTTTATAAATTTGTTTAATTTAGGCTTAATAATATAATGTTTTTTATATAAAAAAAATTAAGTATTTTGTTAGAATTCAATAATTATCTTATATATTTTAATGACATCTACAAAAAATAACCAATTACATATTTAATAATATAATTAAAACAAAATTATAGTAATATAATATATTAATTAATAGTGATACATGGAAATGTTTGTATAAAAGGGAGATCCTGCACATACCAAATTGGTGGGTATTAGAAGCTTGCAATAGTTATATGTATCTTGTGCTTTGATAGTTGTAAATTAAGAGATTTTTAAATTCTTGAATAAAATGATGGTACTTTGTGCCTAATAATTTGTATATAAGAGTTTTTTATCCGTGCTTTATAATATAACTAGAAATGTACCATCGCAATGCAACAAGTTTCTAAAATCTAGAACTCGAACCCTCGATCATTATTCATACTTTTTGTTAGTCTTTTTATTATTTTATTTTACGATTTTGAGAAACCTAGATTTAAAACAAAAATATATTTTAGTTTAGTTTAATTATGTTTTTTTATAAAAAAATAATAATAAATTTTTTTGTTACGGGTCAAAAAATGTTTAATTTAAATGATAACTATATTTAAGATATTTTATATTTAAAATAAAAAAGATAACATACTTCAATAAAAAATAAAAATAAGATGTTTTATCTCGAATTTTCTTATATTTATCGGTTAGTTATATCAATAGTAAATTTTTTTAGATATTTTAGAAAATAAAAATAAGTGCTTATCTGCAGTTAGTTACACGAATTCAAATATTGAGCTTTTATAAGCTGTACTTATGTTTAATCAATTTGTACTTTTGGATTTTAAGTAATATGCATTAATAAGTGGTACCTAATGTATAATAAGTGGCCACCTTCCTTCCGTAAACGCTCCTACCTGGGGCTCCCTTACCAGGGTTCGAATCCGGGGGGAGACAGGATGTCTTTTCCGGTGCAAGTCTATGAGGTAGGGCTTGTAGGGTCCACAAAAGTGGAGCACGGGGCCTTGGGTCCCCGCCAATAAACCTTTAATGTATAAAAATTAGTTTTTAAGAGTTTAGCTTAAATGTTTTATAATATAGGGGCTGTTTGTTTACCATTAAGAGGTAAACATCTGAATCGGTCAGACATTGGGTTGTTTGGCTACACATTTTAAAATGTCTGAATGGCTAATTTAGGTTTGGATCGCTCAACTCCCCCTCCCTCCCCTATCCCGTTCAGACGCCTCACTTTTCCATTCTTGCCCTTTCAACGACGCTTCACGCTTCACGCTCCATTCCATTTCTGCTACTCGATTTCACGCAACCATCGATTTCTTGCGCCATTCGATTTCTGCTACTCGATTTCACCATCGATTCCTTCCATTGTTGCCCCCTTCACGCACCAGTCGACTTCACCATTGATTTCTCGATTTCACCTTCACGCACCAGTCGATTTCGAGCTCGATTTCTGTTTGCTTTTATCGATTGAACGAGGTAAACAACATTCTATTTGCTTTTATTGATTTCGATCTTGATTTCACTTCACTCACCATCGATTTTTGGTACCTGATATTGGTACCATCGATAGAGAAGGACCTGTTTTGAATCGATTTTTTGGTACTGTTTTTTGTATCATCGATAGAAAATCGATATTTGGTACCATCGATAGAAAATCGATATGTGGACCTGTTTTGAATCGATTTTTTGGTACCAAAAATCAATTTTTTGGTACCCCATTGATCTGTGATTTATGAAAAAAAAACAATATTTGGTACCTGTTTGCTTTTAATGATATGTGGTTTATGAAAAATGCTTCATGTTCATCAAACATTGTAGTTGTTCATGGAATGCTTTTATGCTCATGTTTATGTTCATGAGACAGTAGGCTCATGTTTGGTACCTGTTTGCTTTTTTGTTCATCTATATTTGGTACCTGTTTGCTTTTAATGAGACAGTTGGTTCATGTGTTGATTGTATGGTCTTGTTCACTATATGGTTATCTCCAATTGGTGTTAAATGCTTCAAGTTAGATTATGTACGCAAAATTTGGTGTTTGAACTTGCATTTCTTGTATTTTTTTTTTTGTTATGCCAAAACTTGAACTTGCATTTTTGTGATTGTTTGGAGTGATATGAATCATGTATTGGCTTGGACCATTAATTATTTTCTAGTTTTTATTTAGAAATTTCAGTCAGGACTATTGTTATACGTTATTTTTCATAAAACACAAAACTGGGGGTAAAATGGTAATTTTATGTCATTCAGACTGTTCATTCAGAGGAGTTTTCAAACAATTTTTTTTCACCTGACACTAAATCATACAGACTCTCTTAACCATTCTGACCACTTAATCATTGTAACTACCCAACCAGAAATCAACAAACAGATTAGTTCTTAAAATTTAAATACCATCAATAGATAAATAATCCATCCAAAAAGGGGTCCCAAGCTTTACAATAGTTAAATCGAGGTTTGATATACAAATCAACCTACACAACTGAGATGACTAATAATAGCAAAAATGACGGTCTTCTATTCGCCCCGCTGGACCTTCTCCTTGCCTTTAGTCGCACCGCCTAACTCACGACGGCCTGAAAATGTTTTTAGTTTTGAAAGAGCGAGGGTTAGACCATGGGTCTAGTGAGTTTTCCCCCAAACGGATAAGCAATAAATTTCTTTCCAGAATTAAAACAACATTTGATAATGGCACATAAGTGAAACACGTTACGGACCACACGACCGTCAAAGACGATGTGTCTAACTCGCGCTGCCTTAATGTTGGGACACGCCCCCAACGACATAAACGGGTCACACTCCCCGGCACGAGTAGGCGGGCCACACTCCCCGACTTAGGTCACGTAACCCACAAATAATGTATGCATACATTTAAACAACAACAATTTATAACACACTTGAACAATTTAATCAAATCATGCCATCATAATAAATCAAAGTTTAAAATAAACTTCACATGCTTTCATCATCAAAAGGTTTAGTTTAGAAAGACTCACCTGGTGTCCTTAGCTCGAGTCTCGCGTCTATTCTTACCGATTGGTTCAAGACCTATAAAGGAAACATCGACCGGTGAACACCCGTTCCTTTCTAATTCGTAAAGTTTGACAACACTCTTATCCCGAAAGCATCTACCCTCCAACCGACTAAATCTCACGCCTTCTTATATCATAATTAAATAACTTGCAGAAATATCTAAGGTATAAATCTTAGATTAAACTAATTACTAGAAATAAACATTTCCTCTAACTAGACCCACCATAAACATTTGGAGGAGATGGGCCTCGGCCCAAACTGCACAATTTGGGGCGACCGGGATGGTCGACCGGAATTCATCCCATTGACCGGGACATCTCCAAATAGCTTCGATCGGTATAATTTGACCGGGACTCCCCTTGACCGATATAGGTTCGACCGGAAATGAGTTCGACCGGTAACAGGTCAACCTCGACCGGTACTCCCGACTTTCAACATATGACCGGTACGATGGGAGGAGTCGACCGGAACATAATTGACCGATGCTAATTATCGACCGGGAATACAACTTTCGATCGATACGACCGACCTCGACCGATGTCAATCGCTCGATCAAACCCCAACAATTACGAATCGCAGAAGCCCCATAACCATAGCTTACTGACACGATTTACCCCCAATCTTTAACAATGGGGTAGATAACCACTCTAATCCATATAATTTCAATCTCTCTCAGATTAAGAAGATAACAGATTGAATCCTAATTCCCAAAACTCAGATTAAATAAACTTCTCCAAAATCCCAACCAATAAAACATCAACCAAGGAAAATTAAGTGAGATTCTAGACAAAAGAGAGTTTACCTTACAATGCAGATTGAAATCCCACTTGAATTGCTTGAAGGATCGCCTCTAAATCTGGTTTCTCTATGAATCGCCTCCAAAGCTCCTTACCAAAACAATAGCCGCATCTCTTCTAAAATATTGATATTAGGGTTTTTAATCCCTTTTCTCCCATTTCTCAAAATAGACCCTTCTAATATAAATTTTTCATTTTCTCACCCTAACTTTTAAATCCTTTTATTTCCAACTCGGTTATTACAATATCCCCCCCTCAACCGAATTCCGTCCCCGGAATTCCCTCGCTAAAGAGACCGGGATATTGCTCCTTCATCATCGACTCCAGTTCCCAAGTCGCTTCCTGACCTCTATGAAATTGCCACTGAACCTTTACCAAGGAAATTTCCTTATTCCTTAACTTTTTCATCTTTCGATCCAAAATCACTACTGGTTCTTCTACATAGCTCATCTTCTCATCTATTTGGACATCTTCTAAAGGTATCACAACGTCTCTTTCTGCTAAACACTTTCTCAGGTTGGATACATGGAAAACAGGATGAACTCCTTGCAGATCCGCCGGTAGATCCAACTTATAAGCTACCTCCCCAACACGTTTCACTAAAAAAAACGGGCCTACATATCTGGGTCTCAACTTGCCCTTCTTGCCGAAACGAACGACTCCCTTCCATGGTGAAACTTTTAGCATCACCATGTCTCCTATTTGGAATTCTATCGGCTTCCTTCGTTTGTTGGCATACATTTTCTGACGATCCTGAGCCATCTTCAACCGTTCTTGAATTTGATTGACCTTGTCGGCCGTCACTTGCATGATTTCTGGTCCTGCCAACTGTTTCTCACCCACTTCATTCCAACACAAAGACGTTCTACACCTTCGCCCATACAATGCTTTAAATGGCGCAGCTTGAATACTGGCGTGATAACTATTGTTATAGGAGAACTCTATCAGAGGTAAATGAGTCTCCCACGAACCCTTGAAATCGATCACACATGCTCGGAGCATGTCTTCTAACGTCTGGATAGTTCTTTCACTCTGCCCGTCTGTCTGAGGGTGATACGCGGTACTCAACTTAAGCTGCGATCCCAACTCTCTTTGAAAGCTTTTCCAAAACATTGACGTGAAACGAGCATCTCGATCTGACACAATTGAAGACGGTACTCCATGCCTGGATACTATCTCATCGATATACAATTTAGCTAACTTCTCCAACGGATAAGTCTCTTTGATTGGGAGAAAGTGAGCAGATTTCGTGAGTCGATCCACTATCACCCAAATAGCGTCATGCCCCTTAGGTGATCGAGGCAATCCCATCACGAAATCCATTGATATATCATCCCACTTCCATACCGGTATCTCCAACGGTTGTAGTTCCCCATACGGTCTTTGATGTTCTGCCTTCACCTTCAAACACGTTAAACATCTCTCCACAAAATAAGCGATATCTTTCTTCAAGCCTGGCCACCAATAACTCCGCTTCAGATCCCGATACATCTTATTGGTTCCCGGATGTATCGAGTATCGCGACTTGTGAGCTTCTTCCAATACTTTCTTCCGTATATCTCCCCGCCTCGGAATCTACACTCTTTGCTCGTAACATCTGATACCGCGATTGTCCACAGTTAATAAGTCAACAATTACCACGATTCTTTCGCTTTTCAAATTTTCACTTGATACGGCTTCCTCTTGATATTGCTTGACTTCCTCTAGAAAGCTTGAAATCACCTCCACTCGATACGCCACTACTTGGGATACCAAACTATGCTCTTTCCGACTTAGAGCGTCCGCCACCACATTAGCCTTACCTGGGTGATATAAAATCTCACAGTCATAATCACTCAGCAATTCCATCCACCTTCGTTGCCTCATATTTAATTCTTTTTGATTGAATAGATGCTGGAGGCTCTTATGATCGGTATAAATTTGGCATTTAACTCCATACAAGTAATGTCTCCAGATCTTCAAGGCGAAAACTACGACTGCCAGTTCCAGATCGTGCGTTGGATAATTCCTTTCGTGTTCTTTCAATTGTCGAGACGCATAGGCTATTACCTTTCCATCTTGCATCAGCACACATCCCAGACCAAACTTTGAAGCGTCGCTGAAAATCACAAATCCATCTGTACCTTTGGGTAACGACAGGATTGGTGCACTACTCAATCTTTTCTTCAATTCGCTGAACGCATCCTCCTGAGTTTCCTTCCATGCGAACTTAACATTTTTCCTTGTTAAAGCAGTCAAGGGCATGGCTATTCTCGAGAAATCCTGGATGAACCTCCGATAGTAGCCCGCCAAACCAAGGAAGCTTCTTACTTCAGACGGCGTCTTTGGCACATCCCACTCTTCTATTGCCTTTACCTTTGCTGGGTCCACCTTGATCCCGTCTTTCGACACCACGTGTCCTAAAAACTGCACTTCCCTTAGCCAAAATTCACACTTCGAAAATTTGGCATACAATTTTTACCCGCTTAAGCAACTCTAACACAGCCCTCAGGTGAACTTCATGATCACTCCCGGACTGTGAATAAATTAGTATGTCATCAATGAAGACAATGACACACTTGTCCAAGAAGGGACTACATACTCTATTCATCAGGTCCATGAACGTTGCCAGTGCGTTTGTCAGCCCAAATGGCATGACCAGAAACTCGAAGTGTCCGTACCTCGTACGAAAAGCAGTCTTGGGTACATCCTCCTCCCTCACTTTCAGTTGATGATATCCCGAGCGCAAATCTATCTTTGAGAAGTAACTCGCTCCTTGCAACTGATCGAAAAGATCATCAATCCTAGGGAGCGGATACTTATTCTTAACTGTTAACTTGTTGAGTTCTCGATAATCTATACACATCCTCATCGACCCGTCCTTCTTCTTGACGAAAAGTAACGGTGCTCCCCACGGCGACGAACTGGGACGAATAAAACCTTTATCCAGCAGCTCTTTCAGTTGAGTCATCATCTCCTTCATCTCGGCCGGAGCCAAACGATAAGGAGACCTTGCCATTGGGGCCGCCCCCGGAACCAAATCTATCCTGAACTCCACTTGTCTATCCGGTGGCAGAGTGGTTAAGTCTTCCGGGAACACCTCCGGATACTCACACACTATTGGGACATATTCTAATCCTTTCTTTTCTTTCTTAGCGTCTACTACATATGCTAAGAACCCCACACATCCTTTCACCAAACAACGTCTAGCCTTGATCATCGATATCAAACATGACTTTCTATCCCGACGATCCCTATAAACTATGACTTCCTTATGATCCGGTAAGGCTATGCGGATTAGCTTCTTATTACAAACGATGCTGGCATCGTTAGACGCTAACCAGTCCATCCCCACTATGACGTCAAATTCCCCCATGCCCATCGAATACAACCGTAATGGGAAGGTATGACCGTCAATGTCTATATTACACCCATCGTATACTTCTCCCACTAAGACTCGACTATCATCGGCGACTTCTACTTCAAACCCTCGACTAAGTTTCTTAGGTTTCACTAGCAGTTTGTGCACAAAATTCGGTGACACGAACGAACGGTTTGCACCCGAATCGAACAATACTTTAGCAAAAATCGAGTCTATAGGAAAAGTACCTGTTACCACATCCGGCGTCTCAACCGCCTCTTCAGCTGTCATGTTAAAAGCCCTTGCTCTCGCCCGAGCTGGCTCCACCTTCCTCTCGATTCCTTTATCTCCAAACACCCCCGCATTTCCCTTCTTCAGCTGAGGGCAATCAGTCTTGATATGATCAGGAGACCCACACTGATAACAAGACCTCGACCCACGACAGTCACGAGCCATATGCCCCACCTTTCCACATTTGTAGCACCCTTCTCGCTCCAACATACATTCCCCCTTGTGAACCCTATTACACTTGCTACATGGTTTGCTCTCAAACTTCGAATTACCCCGATGATCAGTTTTTGCCGATTTGAACACCTTAGAATCACGATTAGGCCCTTCCCATTTCCGTTTATCTCCGCTTCTTTCGGTGGCCTGACGGTTCCTTTCTTTCTCCCGTAATTCAGCTGCATTTACCGCCGCCTGGAACGTTGCCGGATCCTTGTTTGAAACGAATTCTCTGATATTACCTCTTAACCCATAGATATAACGTTCCACACGTCTTTCTTCGTTAGGTACATAAATATCAGCAAATCTGGATTTCTCGATGAACTTGGTTGTATATTCTCTAACTGACATATCTCTCTGCTCCAGACTTAAAAATTCCTCTTCTAACTTCTTAATTGCCGCCAAAGGGCAAAATTGTGCCTTGAACCTCTTTACAAACTCAGTCCATGACATCTCTCTAGCTGCCGCCGAACCTTGACCATTGGACTCCACATCCCACCACATAACTGCCTCATCCTTCAACATGGCCAAGGCGTAAACAACCTTGTCCCCTTCCAAGCACTTGCTGGTGTCGAAAGCTAACTCCATTCCTTTCACCCATTTCATTGCTACAACAGGGTCGTACTCACCCTTGTAAGTAGGAGGTTTGCAAGCAACAAACTCCTTGAAGCTACATCCTTTCTCACTCATTGATTTGATCACTACTGTAGGAGTTGTCTGAGAGTGACTCCATACCATACTCACCGGTGAATCCGCCACTTCAGTTGTTTCTTTGTTCCCACTCTTCTCCTTAATTGCCGACGCCTCATTGGATCGCTGCATCAACAACGCGTTCAAGGTTTCTTGCAGTTTCCCCATCTCAGCCGCAAAGGTTTCTTGCGTGACAAACCCCTGCGTTCGTCCCCCACCGCGATTTCTATTCTGCCTCCGACCCCTCACTAAGGTTGAACTTTCTTGAGGAGAGGTTTCCAACTCAGTTCTCACATCAACACTTATTGCTCGCCGAACAACACCAGGTGTTTTCCCACCTCTAGCCCTCTTGGTTGGCTCATCAACTTGCGTGGTCGCTTTCTTTGTCGTCTTCCCTTTGGGTCGTCCGCGACCCTTTCCTCGGTTAGCCGCTGCATGAGGAGGAGCAACAGGTCCATCCTCAACCACTTCATTAACAGGTGCCACCTCAACTGCTGGCACCGATCTGCTCCTAGTTACTCTTTCAGTCATAACTACAGATAAAACACCAACAAAATTCCATTAAGGTAACCCCCAAAGCAATAAAGCAAGTTAAGCACGTACATGTACCTGTAAATTTACAATTACACTGGCCAGATGTAATTCTAAATTTACCTTACATGTCAGTCCTCACTTCTCTATTACCCGACTCCCTACGACCATCCTATTATCTCAGTTGTGATTCACGCACCAAGTTTAAGTCTAAGCCCAACTGGTCGCCTAGATCCCTTAAACTATGGCTCGGATACCAACTGTAACTACCCAACCAGAAATCAACAAACAGATTAGTTCTTAAAATTTAAATACCATCAATAGATAAATAATCCATCCAAAAAGGGGTCCCAAGCTTTACAATAGTTAAATCGAGGTTTGATATACAAATCAACCTACACAACTGAGATGACTAATAATAACAAAAATGACGATCTTCTATTCTCCCCGCTAGACCTTCTCTTTGCCTTTAGCCACACCGCCTAACTCACGACGGCCTGAAAAGGTTTTTAGTTTTGAAAGAGCGAGGGTTAGACCATGGGTCTAGTGAGTTTTCCCCCAAACGGATAAGCAATAAATTTCTTTCCAGAATTAAAACAACATTTGATAATGGCACATAAGTGAAACACGTTACGGACCACACGACCGTCAAAGACGATGTGTCTAACTCGCGTTGCCTTAATGTTGGGACACGCCCCCAACGACATAAACGGTCCACACTCACCGGCACGAGTAGGCGGGCCACACTCCCCGACTTAGGTCGCGTGACCCACAAATAATGTATGCATACATTTAAACAACAACAATTTATAACACACTTGAACAATTTAATCAAATCATGCCATCATAATAAATCAAAGTTTAAAATAAACTTCACATGCTTTCATCATCAAAAGGTTTAGTTTAGAAAGACTCACCTGGTGTCCTTAGCTCGAGTCTCACGTCTATTCTTACCGATTGGTTCAAGACCTATAAAGGAAACATCGACCGGTGAACACCCGTTCCTTTCTAATTCGTAAAGTTTGACAACACTCTTATCCCGAAAGCATCTACCCTCCAACCGACTAAATCTCACGCCTTCTTATATCATAATTAAATAACTTGCAGAAATATCTAAGGTATAAATCTTAGATTAAACTAATTACTAGAAATAAACATTTCTTCTAACTAGGCCCACCATAAACATTTGGAGGAGATGGGCCTCGGCCCAAACTGCACAATTCCATTAAGGTAACCCCCAAAGCAATAAAGCAAGTTAAGCACGTACATGTACCTGTAAATTTACAATTACACTGGCCAGATGTAATTCTAAATTTACCTTACATGTCAGTCCTCACTTCTCTATTACCCGACTCCCTACGGCCATCCTATTATCTCAGTTGTGATTCACGCACTAAGTTTAAGTCTAAGCCCAACTGGTCGCCTAGATCCCTTAAACTATGGCTCTGATACCAACTGTAACTACCCAACCAGAAATCAACAAACAGATTAGTTCTTAAAATTTAAATACCATCAATAGATAAATAATCCATCCAAAAAGGGGTCCCAAGCTTTACAATAGTTAAATCGAGGTTTGATATACAAATCAACCTACACAACTGAGATGACTAATAATAGCAAAAATGACGGTCTTCTATTCGCCCCGCTAGACCTTCTCCTTGCCTTTAGCCGCACCGCCTAACTCATGACGGCCTGAAAAGGTTTTTAGTTTTGAAAGAGCGAGGGTTAAACCATGGGTCTAGTGAGTTTTCCCCCAAACGGATAAGCAATAAATTTCTTTCCAGAATTAAAACAACATTTGATAATGGCACATAAGTGAAACACGTTACGGACCACACGACCGTCAAAGACGATGTGTCTAACTCGCGCTGCCTTAATGTTGGGACACGCCCCAACGACATAAACGGGCCACACTCCCCGGCACGAGTAGGCGGGCCACACTCCCCGACTTAGGTCACGTAACCCACAAATAATGTATGCATACATTTAAACAACAACAATTTATAACACACTTGAACAATTTAATCAAATCATGCCATCATAATAAATCAAAGTTTAAAATAAACTTCACATGCTTTCATCATCAAAAGGTTTAGTTTAGAAAGACTCACCTGGTGTCCTTAGCTCGAGTCTCGTGTCTATTCTTACCGATTGGTTCAAGACCTATAAAGGAAACATCGACCGGTGAACACCCGTTCCTTTCTAATTCGTAAAGTTTGACAACACTCTTATCCCGAAAGCATCTACCCTCCAACCGACTAAATCTCACGCCTTCTTATATCATAATTAAATAACTTGCAGAAATATCTAAGGTATAAATCTTAGATTAAACTAATTACTAGAAATAAACATTTCCTCTAACTAGGCCCACCATAAACATTTGGAGGAGATGGGCCTCGGCCCAAACTGCACAATTCGGGGCGACCGGGATGGTCGACCGGAATTCATCCCATTGACCGGGACATCTCCAAATAACTTCGACCGGTATAATTTGACCGGGACTCCCCTTGACCGATATAGGTTCGACCGGAAATGAGTTCGACCGGTACTCCCGACTTTCAACATATGACCGGTACGATGGGAGGAGTCGACCGGAACATAATTGACCGATGCTAATTATCGACCGGGAATACAACTTTCGATTGATACGATCGACCTCGACCGATGTCAATCGCTCGATCAAAACCCAACAATTACGAATCGCAGAAGCCCCATAACCATAGCTTACTGACACGATTTAAACCCAATCTTTAACAATGGGGTTGATTACCACTCTAATCCATATAATTTCAATCTCTCTCAGATTAAGAAGATAACATATTGAATCCTAATTCCCAAAATTCAGATTAAATAAACTTCTCCAAAATCCCAACCAATAAAACATCAACAAAGGAAAATTAAGTGAGATTCTAGACAAAAGAGAGTTTACCTTACAATGCAGATTGAAATCCCACTTGAATTGCTTGAAGGATCGCCTCTAAATCTGGTTTCTCTATGAATCGCCTCCAAAGCTCCTTACCAAAACAATAGCCGCATCTCTTCTAAAATATTGATATTAGGGTTTTTAATCCCTTTTCTCCCATTTCTCAAAATAGACCCTTCTAATATAAATTTTTCATTTTCTCACCCTAACTTTTAAATCCTTTTATTTCCAACTCGGTTATTACAATCATGTTGCACTTGAAAATTTATCTGACTATTGACTTCAAGACCTCATAGTATTAGTCGATAAAAATAAAGATATGTATATATATATCTTATTCCCATACTTCGAAAAATATGATTGTGGGTTTTGAAAAATATAAACAAATCCTCAGTAAATAAAATAAAATATAAAAAAGTAGTTTTTCAAAGAAACAAAAATATAGTGGAATACCTTTTGTTCAGTTGTAGGTTCCGCCATTGACACCCGACCGTTCGTCTTCTTCTTGTACTCGGATGATACATAGAGAAGCTATATATATTTATAGTGAATGTAGAGAATATTTTAAAATCTTTTATTTTCATTTTCGATTTTACATTTAATTGTAAATATATTAAAAATATGGAATAATATTTTTATATCTACATCGTTTCTATTTTATTTTCTTTACACTTGGTTAATTTGGAAAGTATTGCGGAATATTTTTATTTTAAATAATACGATAATTTATTAGTGTATCTCGTTATTTTTTATTTTTAATTCATATCAACCTTATTTTTTCTTCTTTTAATGCTCGTGAAAAAAAAATACGTGTAGATTTATTATGCTAATATAAAATACGTGTAGATTTTATAAAATAAAATAGATTTTATATTAGCAAAAAAAATACGGAAGAAAAAAGAGTTTATATTACATCTCATTATGTAAAAAGATTTTATAAAATAAAATATGGAAAAAGATTTTATAAAATAAAATATAGAAAAATCATTATGAGATGTAATATAAAAAAATACGGAAGAAAAAAGATTTTATATTACATCTCATTAATATAGATTTAAATGTAAAATCTACATTTAAAATAGATTATGCTAATATAAAATCTATTTTATAAAATCTTCCACAAAAAAAACAAATAGTTATATTAATAAATGAGTATCCATTTCACAAATAGATGATTATGTGAGATACTGTGCTTGAAAAGGTTGTACCAAAGCATTAAGAAATTGTAAATTAAGTAATTGGCTTTAATTAGTTGTACCTTGTGCTTAAAATTTTGTAATTAAGAGTTTTTTTATGTCGTTTTTATAATATAGTATAGATTTATTAGATCAATGCATGTTTTTATAATATAGTATAGATATATTAGTTATGAGATTATAACTAATATAGATATAGATATATTAAGAGCAAATCATAAAATAAAAAAATAAATATTGATAACAGTAATATTGATTAAATCGTTCAATAAATATAAAAAATAAATATTGATAATAGTAGATAATATTGATCAAATCACCCATTAAATATAAAAAACAAATATTTATATTAATAAATGAGTATCTATTCCATAAATAGATGATGATGTGAGATACTGTGCTTGGATAAGTTGTACCAATGTATTATGAAATTGTAAATTAAGTAATTGACTTTAATTGGTTGTATTTTGTGCTTAAAATGTTGTAATTAAGAGTTTTTTATGTCTCTTTTATAATACTAGAAGTGTACTCGCGCAATGCAGCTAGATACATCACGATTTTAATGTTTCATTTTATTTTCTGTTTTTTTTGTCGATTTACATTACGATTTTGGATGGTTGTGAGAGAGTGATAATGATTTTTTTATATATAAATTTGTTTAATTTAGACTTAATAATATAATGTTTTTTATAAAAAATAAGTATTTTGTTAGAATTCAATTATTATGAGTTAGTTATTAATTCAAACATATAGGTTTAGAAATTTATACTCATGCATCATGACTTGTATTATTGAATTTTAGGTAACGTGTATCAATAAACAGTACGCAATGCATAAAAGTACAAAACGACGACCAAAAAATCAAATTGGTTCTAAAAATATAAAACCATAACTTATTACAATAAATTATAAATTTAAAAATACATCAATAATAATCGAATAAAGATATATAAGATATTAAAACATAATAATTGAACCCAATTACAAACTTAGCTACAAAATACAATGTAATTTATTTTGGTTTAATATTATAATGGTTTTTTATAAAATATTATGTTAGATTTTTTTAATTATATTTTAGGTTTTTTATATTTAAAATTTGATTTTTATTCTATATTTAATTATGCTGAGAGTGATTTTAAGAGAGTTAAAGTGGAAATGATTTTAGGGGAGTTAAAATGGTTAGATATAATGATTGAAAGTTAATAAATAACATTAAATGTAGTATATACAACTTTAATAGTTGTTTTTAAGAGATTTTAAGTAATTAACATTAAATAACGGTACATTAAGCTTTAAGACTTGTTTTTAAGAGTTTTTTATATATGTTTTATAATATAGTAATAGATAGTATAGATATAGATAAAAGAGAGAAATAAAATTTTATTAATTATTAAAAATGTTATTAAATAATTAATATCTAAATTGCTAAAATAAAATAACTACTAGAATTAAATATATATTTTTATATTCTATTATTATATAAAAATAGGGTGATTCTAACTACACCCTAGTCTATGTGTCATTTACACCCTAGTCTAGGGAGGTTGTGAGGAGGAAAGAGATAATGAGTGCACAGTTTTCTGATCCAGTTACACCATATGCACCCTAGACTAGGTGCATATAGCAACACCCATAAAAATTATAGCATATCAAAAAATAATTAATGGTTTTAAAATAACAAAAAAGGTTTTGACTAGGGACAAATCCGCATGTGCGCCACCCAGCAAATAAGGACCGTCAAACGTGGCCGTCAAACGTGGCTTGCATGTCATTTGGTCTCACAAAAATTTCATATTACTCCCTCCAATTTCCAAAATGTTATCTTAACCCCCTCAACTATCCTAGTTATAGCAATACACACCACCACAAGTCCACAACATAGCTGATATGTGCAGTTGTGATTTTTTGTAATTGATGGAACCGTGATTTTTATTTATTTATATAAAATCACAATTTAAGGAAAATAATTTATATATATAAAAACATAAAATTATAATCAATTTGTATTTTTAAAATTATAAACTAGATTAAATAATAAATAGTAAAAGAGGTTAACATAACGAAAGTAGGATTCAGCGGGTAGGAATTTAGGGGTATTTAAGTAATTTAAGGAGCCAAGTTGAGTTAAGTTGCTAGTTATTCGAGATCAGTTCGAAAAAATATTACCATTCTCGAGCTCAATAACTTTTCATAGTAGGGTTTGAGCTCTAGTATCTTTTTTCAATGTTTGAGCTCGAGATTGATACTTGTTTACATGCTTGAACTAGAGATTGATTAACTCACTTATTGGATCGATCTCAATAATTTTTATCTTTTGATTATATGATTTATAAACATATGAACAAGTTCTGCCTCGAAAAAATGTATGCTCGAATGACTCGGCTCGACTCGACTCGAAAAATTTAATCAAGCTTTCAAATAAGCCGAGTCGAACATTTAGGGGTCGTTTACCAAATCTTTACCGGGTAAGCACTTATCGGCAAGAATCACTATCCTCATTTACCTAAAGGGTAACATTCCAGCAATCAAAATGGATTGATGATAAGCGTTTATAATCCGGTAAACGCTCATCGGGTAAGAGTCATCACATTCACTTACCGAATAAGACTTTCGATCATTGTTTTCCTCTTACTGGGTAAGATTATCAGACATTTTTATGTTCACCTGGTAAGGTAATTGAACCGATAAAAACTTAACAAGGTAAATTTTAGTAAATACCCCTTATGGAGCTCGACTCATTTAGTTAAACGAGTTTTAGGTATCGTTTGTATTTTTTTGAAAACCCCCTCTTATTCACCACTTATATGTTACCAGATAAAAGGTTAGGCTAATCAAATTGTTTTTTTTCTTTATGCAATAAGTGTCTAAAAGCTCTTACCGTCCTCTTATTGGACAAGAGGCAAACTCATATCTTATTAGCCTCTTAATGCCATATTATTTTCCTAGAACCTCTTTGTAGTTTGTAGTCTCGTTATTCACTTTACAGTGTACATAGACATTATTATGAGATCCAATTTTTAAAAAAAAATTAATTTTATTAGATATTAAGTTATAAATCAATTTTAAAAACAACCAGTCTTATTGATTCTGCTTTCAGACTTCAGCATCATCTCTTATCAATAAGAAGTGAAATAAGACTTCAGACTTCAACAATTTTTTTTTACAAACAAACAACACCTCAGTGTGTGTTTGAGATTGACTCGAGCTCAAGTAGTTCGTTGAAAGCTCGACTCGTTAACACCCCCTAGATTTGGATATACCATATACGTAAACTTTATTGAAAAAATTGAGAAACTGTTTTTGGGAAATCCATGATTTAAAACAATTTTGAAGGACTAAAAGTGTAATTTGGACAACTAAATACATGCAATAACAAAATTGGTATTTTTATGGAAAATGGCATGAATAGAACACCTAAATATTAACCATAATTGGATAATACATATAGTTGATTTAGATATATACATTTTCAAAATAAGGTTACTGATTTTCATAAATTTTACATGTACATTTAGAAATTTGTTTTTGTGCAAAATTATTTTCTTACATGTTTTTCTTTTTGAAAAATTAATTGTTTTAGGATTTAGGATTGTTTGGTTCAAGCATTGGAACGAAAATGACATAAATGAAAATAACAATGAATTTTCGTTCCTCCACTTTAACTAGAATGAAAATTTAGGCTTCTAGGAGAACGGACTTTATTATATTTTATAATACCAAACAGTTTTTTTTTAATCAATCACATTACTTAAGCATAATACATCTAACCAACTATTAAAAAATCAAAATTTTGTTGGATACTACAAATTAATTATTACAACTTCAAATTATAAGAACTAACGTTTACAATACATATGACCACCTTATCTATATCTATACTATATTATAAAGCATAGATAAAAAAACTCTTAAATACAAATTATTAGGCACAAGGTACCATCATTTTATGCAAGATTTTAAAAATCTCTTAATTTACAAGTATCAAAGCACAAGATACATATTACTACTGCAGACTTCTAACACCCACCAATTTGGTATATGTAGGACCTTCCTTTTATGCAGACATTTCCATGTATCACTATTAATTAATATATTATATTACTATAAAATTGTTTTAATTATATTATTAAATATTTAATTGGTTATTTTTTCTAGATGTCATTAAAATATATAAGATAATCATTGAATTATAACAAAATACTTAATTTTTTTATATAAAATACATTATATTATTAAGCCTAAATTAAACAAATTTATAAAAAAAAAACATTATCACTTTCTCAAAACCATCCAAAATCGTACTGTAAATCGACAAAAAAATAAAATGAAACATTAAAATCGTGATGTATCTCGCTGCATTGCTCGAGTATACGAGTATATATATATATATATAGGCCGATAATCAAATGAAAACCAAAAATATGTTACAAACCCTTGAGAACCGATATAAAAATATTTTTTTACATGATTTTTTTTCATCAAAACCTATGATTTAAGATATTGTTTTACCTATATTTTTGTTCACCTTGTGAAATTTTTGCACGTGAAATTTGATTTTTGATTCACCTAGTGAAATGAAAAATACAGGTAAAAAATATTCATGTGGTGAAACAAATACATGTGAAACTATCATATTATGAAACAAATATATGTGAAACAATATTTTAAATCCAAGCATTTGGTGAAAATATATCATGTAAAAAAATATTTTTATATCGGTTCTCACAGGTTTGTAACATATTTGTGGTTTTCATTTGATTTAGCCCATATATATATATATATATATAGAGAGAGAGAGAGAGAGAGGTGTTCAAATGTATATATATAGATATTTATATATAGATAGATATATAGACGAAGGATCGTGTGAAAAGTTGAGTTAACAATAAAAAATGTGAGAAGTGGATATGAACCGTTGATCTCTTTTAATCTCAAGTCCTCCCATGAATTGCGACTTAGAAGTGAGTTGACCTGGTGCATCTCCGTGCATATTATCTCGGTGCATCCCATCCTAATATGCGTTCATTTCTCATCAAACGTTTGATAATCACTTCTCACTGTTAACTTTATATATATATATATATATTCAATTTAAAATAGGGGTGAGTTTGAATAAGAACCGTAAATATTTTGAGAATCGACAAACCTACCTTTTTGAATATTCCATAATGAATGTTGTGATGAATATTTATCACAAAAATATCTATAACAAATGATATTCATAATAAATGAATGTTATTATGATAAAAGTAAGATATCATGACAAAAATGTATTATATTATAAATATTGAAAATGTATAATATTCATCAGCAAAGACTCATCTATCCATCCCTTTTTCTTTCTGGGTATATAATTTCATTTTTGTGAAGAAAAGAAAGAAAGAGAACTACTCTTCTCTCTTATATCTATGGCTGTACTACCTTCTCTTTCTTACACACTACTACCACTTCCAATTCCATTATTAAATTAATCTTATATATATATATATATATACACACACAACCTGATGAACACAGACCCATTTCCTCCATCAATCTCTATTATTATTATTTTCTAATGGCTTTCTCTTTTTGCCTTTCCCACCATCAATTGGCACTCAAGGTAATAATGCTTCTTTCCCTTTTTAACTTTCACTCTCTCTGTGTTTGCATATGTTTTAATCACTTCACATAATCATGGTTTATTTCCTATTTTCCGATCTGGGTTTGACTTCTTTTGCTTCCTTCGTACTGAATTTGGTTGATTTTTGACTGCTAATTCCATCCAATTTCTGTAAAAAAAAAAAAAAAACTTGTGAATGTGTTTGTGTTTTCATATGATTTAATGACTTAAATTTCACATAATCATGGTTTATTTCTTGTTTTACGATCTGGGTACGAGTTAAATTGCTTTAGCTCGTACCGAATTTGGTTGATTTTGCCTATTTTCTTCAATATTTTTGTGTGATTGTGGGCTTTTTTTCTCTACATATCAATGATTTGTTTGCCATTTTAGAATCTGGGTGTGCTTTATTTTGCTTTGTTGGTTTGATTTTGGTTAATTTTGCACATTTGGAACTGTTAATTGGGTGGTGTTCTTGCTCTGTTCGTAGATTTTCGCAATTGAATCAGCTTATGTTTCCATTTTGATTGGCTTAGGGTTCATTGATGCTTTGTGTTTCCATTAGAATCATGAGAAATCTTCAATTTTGCGAGGAGTTCGTTTAATCTTCTTGTTGCTTACTTATATTTGTTGTTCTCTCTTTCTATTTTTGAGTAAGGGGCCGTTTACCAAACGCTTACCCGGATAAGCGCTTACCAATAAAATTTAACACTATCACTTACTTAGCGGGTAAGATTTTAGTCCACCAAAACGGTATCGTATGCAACAATTTTCCCGATAAACGCTTACCGGTAAATTTTAACACTATCACTTACTTACCGGGTAAGATTTTAGTCCACCAAAATGGTATCGTAAGCAACAATTTTCTCGGTAAGCGCTAACCATGGTAAGAGTCTTCGCCATCACTTTCTTGGTGCTTGCATTAACTCTTACTGGGTAAGATTCTTGGTCATTGCCATCTTCATCCATAAGGTAATATGACTTGGTAAGCGCTTATCCGGGTAAGCGTTTAGTAAACGGCCCCTAAGAACAATTTACCCAAACACTTAGTTGTTTAGCAGTTGCTGAATGGTTTATTACAGAATGATTAAGAGACTCTTATGATATAGTGTGAAATGAAATATGGTTGTTTGCTAATTGTTAAGAATGAAATCAGGGCTCTGAATGGTTAAGAAAGGGTCAAGATACAAAATCATTCAGAGGGTTTTGGAACCATTAAGAGACAGACCTTTTTTTTGCCAAACAGGATTTACCTCTTAACGAATCAAAGGTTGCCTCTTAATAGAACCATTAAGAGGTAAACAAACAGCCCCTTATCCGGTAAATACTTACCGGTTAAATTCAACGCTATCACTTACCTTATCGGATAAGATTTTAGTCAATTAAAACGGTAATGTAGGCAAAAATTTACCCGGTAAGCGCTAAGTGGGTAAGACTCTCGACCATTGTTTTCGTTCTTACCATGTAAGATTTGTAAGATTATTGGGCATTGCCATATTCATCGGTTAAGGTAATATAACTAAGCATTTGGTAAATGACCCCTTATCTTTATCTTTATTTTTCACTTTTTGCACACCACGGGTCTTTTTGAAAACAACCTCTCTCCTCTTAACGGTAGAGGGCAACTCTGCTTACATCTTACCACGAGGCCCCATCTCTTGGTGTTGGTATATTGAGTTCGTTATGCTTACTCCATAAGCACTTACAAGGCAAGAGTTATCACCCTCGCTTACTTTATCTATTAACATACTCGGTCATCGTAAGCGTCTTTTATCGAGTAGAAGTCTTTTCCCTCACGTACTGGGTAAGATTTTCGGTCTGTGTCATGCAAAGTAAGTGATACCCGATAAGCGCTTATCCGATAAACGTTTACCCTTCCGAAAACGAAGTATTTCTAAACGATATTTCCCGTTGCATGGTTTTCATGTCGGTTTCGTAAATTGGAGGTGGTTCTTTGTTTGTAAATGTATTTTTTTGTTCCTATTCGATGGATGGATTCCCTGCATCTAATGTCGTGGATGTTCGAGAACGAGAATCAAAGTCCGTCATGCTTAATCTAAGGTTGTTCGTTTGTGTAGATTAACCTCTTAACGAGTGTTGCTAAACACCCGACACCCGCATTTGCTTTTAAAGCCGTAAACAATGAACTTTACGGCCTAGGAATTGGATACAGTTTAAGAACAGAATGGAGTTTCGCAGGAGGATCACGAGGGATCGTCAGACCGAACCTCGGAAGATCCGATATGCGTCAAAAAAACTTGCGATTGCAAGCATCATGTAATCCTTTCAAACTCTTTGAGATAAAGTTATCGATTAAATATGCAAGATTCGTTAATAGAGTGTTTCATAGATTATTAAAGCCTGAAGGTCAATTAGATATTCGTTCTATCCAACGTGACAAAAATTGTTTATATATGTAGGGCTCGCGAGTTCACAATTAGCAGGTGATGCTTTTACGTTAGGAACTGCTGCTGTTCTTCCGTTCTACACCCTCATGGTCGCAGCTCCAAAAGCCGATTTGGTAAGAGTTAATGAAGTTGTACTAGCCAGAGCTCACATAAACAACAGTTCTACTCTTTGGGGTAGAAATAAGGTTTGTGTACATTATACCCCCGATCCCACCCCTGGGTGAGACATATTGGTCTTCACGGAAAAAACCGCTCTACTCTTTGGGATAGAGGACAGATCTGTGTACATCATACCCCAAACCCCCCAAACCCTGGACCCCACCTCCGGGTGGGATATACTGGGTTCATTTGGTTAGATTTAATGATGTGGTACCACTTACACGGTTGTAAGTGGTTTGGTCTAGTTCAGTTTTGTCCAAACTGAACCAATCACCCGTTCTTGGTTCCAACTTCTCAACCAAACCGAACCAATCAGTTTGGAAGTTGGAACGATCTTGCAAGCAAGATTTGAATTAGTTTTGATTATAGTTTTAACACCTGCAACCACGAATTGAATGAAACAAATCAGTTCGAAATTTTCTTAAATGGGAACAAAACCGAACCAAGTTGACTTGTTTGGCCTCGACTGCAGACTAGAAAGTGCATGAGAAGTAGCATACCATATGTCGTGCTCGGGGTTTTGTACACATACCTTCTTTACCTCTCGTGGACGCCTGACACAATCCGATTGATGTTCTCAAGCAAATATTGGCTGCCAGAGGTACGGTTTTACATGCATACAGATCGTTTATTACAATTCAAACCAGACCAAACAAACCCACACGGTGGTAGGGTGTTGGATAGGATGTACGTAACTAGTTTATCAGCTAACAACTAGCTTATCAGCCAACACTCCAAGGGGGTATAAAGGTTGTTTACGTGAGATGGTTGGTTACAAACTGAATCTCAATTCGGGTATAGATGAATGTTAACCCTACCCATGGCCTATTTGCAGCTTCCGGGTATAGCTAAGATGTTTTCTAAAGAGACGACGTTAGCCTCGGCTTGGATCCACTTGTTAGCCGTCGACCTCTATGCTGCAAGGTAAGTCACTATTGTTTTCCCTCCCTATGTGAATGTCGTTAACCATGGTTATATAAACCTAACCTTTCATGGTTTGGATGACTCAAAACAGACAGGTGTATCAGGACGGATTGGATAACGATATCGAGACTCGACACTCGGTTTCTCTTTGCTTGTTGTTCTGTCCAATTGGAATTCTCATTCATGCCATCACCAAGGCATTGATTACCACATCTAGAGGATCAAAAACTGAGATTCATTGATGTTTTTGGTGTTTTGACCCCATCTGGGCTTTAAATTTAGCCAAGTGTTCATGTGTATGAACTTAAAAGTTTTTAGTTCTATTGATTATGGTTTTGGCACAAATCTTTACGAATCGTTAGAACGTAATTGCTCTGAATCTGTATTTTTGCAAATTTTTGATTTACAAAAAATTAAAATAGATCATCGAAACTCATTGCCCATGGATAAAGAAAAACCGTTTCAACATCAAAAACTTTCGGATTCAGGAAAGAACTCTCATAGATCTTTTTTCCTTTTGGGAATCCTACAAGATCCGTTCGTTCTTTTAAGTCAATTGGTGTGGTTTTCATAGAATAGATGTAGAATGGTGTTGTACATAAAGTTTTACTGGAATCAATGATGATGTTTTAGCTCAGACATCAAAATATTAAGTCGAGTTTAAAGCGGGGATGGAACCTGTTCCAAAGTACATGTTATACAAGCGAAGAGTCAGTAATCTGCACTTCTGTCACTCTATCGGCTTCAGATTTTGGCTCAGGCCCTGTGCATCGATGGTCAGGTACTGCAGATTGAGAAATCGATTGTTGACCTTTTCGGAAAATGTTGCATCCAAAGTAGTTCTTCTGATAAGGATAAACAAAATAAGGGTGCTGCACCAGAATATGAAAAAATCAGCAGTATGAACAGCAATTCCCCCTCATCAAGGTCTTGGGTTTTTTTAAAGTCGAGGCTAGGCGTATTCATGAGGCTCACTAAGGGGCTGCGCCTTGGCTGAGGCGCCTTGTGGGCCTAGGCGCGCCTCATAAAGAGTAGTTAAATACCTAGTCAAACCCCAATATTATATAAGTTTTCTCATGTTCTCATCTCCTAGACTTCTTAAAAAAGAATTCTTAAATAGATGACATAAGTCGAACCTTATATTAAATACCCAATCATTAGAACTTCAAGCCTCCTCTATAAATACCCCAACCTTAAAACTTCTCCCTCACGCTCACGCTTTAAACCCATCTCCCTTCTACCTCTATCGAAGTGTTGTTGGTTGCTGCATTGGAGGCTTGTACTTGTTGCATATTTGAGTTGTGTGTAACTGTGTCTGTATATATATGTATATATATATATATATGCACCTCACATTCCTGAGGCCCGCGCCTCACGCCTAGTCCCGGAGACCCCTTTGCGCCTAAGTGCGTCTTGAGCCTTTAACAACTTTGGGTCCTCCCCCCCCAAAAAAAAAAAACAAAAAATGGTGATGGTCAGTGTTGGAGTCCTATGTCGGATAGACTTAGGACCATTTTTCTCGATACATGTTGGAACATCTATTCTCTTCTTAAGGGAACTTTTGGAGAGTACTCTAATGAGGTTCCACATATTCTTACATGGTATCAGAGCCAAAGTTTTACCCTAGGGACTCGACACTTTGAACAATTCGTGCCCGACTAACCCTCTCTCGACACCCTTGGACAATTTGTGTCCATCTAGCCTACATTGAAGAGGGGGGGGGGGGGGGGGGGGGGGGTGGAGTCCCAACTAGTTTGGGATGTGATTTGAGGGAGTAGAGGCATTGGCAGATCAATAAGCATGTTATTTAACAAATATTTTCAGTCTTGGCATCAATCAATCAAGGGAACGTTAACGTACCATTTAACAAATATTTCAGCCTTAGAAACTTCAAGTTGGAAGAGGAGACATCTGAATTGGGTCTTCAAAAATCCCATTTGAAATATCAGCATCTTGCTTGTAATCTCTTTTCCCACGTTCCAAAGACGTTGCTTCGAATATCCCTACAACATCACAGTAAAACATATAAAACACAAAAACGAAAATAAGAAAAGGTGCAACAAAAGTTTTGCTCCCTTGGGGTGTGGTTTCCATGGGTTCTATAAAAATAAAAATAAAAAATGAAATAGAATTAAAGTATTTAAAGAAAAGATAATAGTGGCCTCATAGGTACCAAAGCCCAAAAGAGTGCAGCAAATCAAGAATCCTGGCAAAGAGAAGTCCATTTTGTAGAAGATTTCCATCACTATTAAGCATCCTCCTGCCACCATTAAATGTCTTGGAGAAGAAAAAACCATATGCAGCCTATAAATCATTAGATTGGTATCAATTATTTGTGTTCTCAACTACTAAGCCATATAGCAATTGAAATGAAATGACAAAGAAACCACAATCAAGAAAAACTACATCATCACAAATGATTAGACAAGAAATAAACAAAAAGATTTTGTTATTCTGGGAAGGGAAAACAATTTGCAAACAAGATATGCAGAACAAAAAAACTTTAAAGAAGTTAAACAATTATTTCACATGCTAAACACTACAATGGTAAAAGTTAAAAGCAACAAAAACTTCAAAGATGGTAAATATATAGACAGAATGATGATGCAATTGATTGACAAACAGTAAGGGGACGTCTGATTTGATGGAATGTTTTTGAGGGATTTGGACTTTGTGGAAGGATTTGAAATCTTTGGTGTGCTTGGTTTGTAGATTTGGAATGAATTGAATTCCATTCTTTATAGATAATTTATAAAAATAATTAAATTACCTTTTATAATTGGTTATTACAAACAAATGTTTTAAACATATTTTAAAACATTATTACAAACAAATCCCTATGAAATCACGTGAAATACCAAATACCCCATGGGATTTCTATATCCAATGTTTGTGGGATTTCATTGGAATCTCAGGATTTCAATTCCATACTTTCCTTTAAACCAATTGCGAGATTGGAATGGAATCCAATTCCAAATCCCACCAAATCCTGCAAACCAAATGGACCCTAAGGTCCTGCTGATTTGGCAACTTAACTCCAGTATTTTGAACCTCAAATTGTAAAACCGTGTTACACACATATAAAACCGAAATCAGATTACGGAAAAGAAAACTGAACATAAAGCAGATATTTCTGTACGATACCTTTCCTCCGCAATGCTGTCCACATAAAATATTAAGATTACACCAAAGAGAATGGTGCTCGAGAAAGCCCATGCTGAAAACGGCAATTCCACATTGGTTGAACCCTGCATGATCCAACAAGACAGTAGAAAGAATTATATTAAGCACTACAAAATGGTCATCTGCCTGGTATAACTATGAAGACATATAGCTCAACTTACTACAATCATATCCCACATGGCGACAGGAAACAGAAAACAAGTCGCGGAAGCAATAGTTATAGCATGAAGCCTTCTTTTCAGTTGATTCTGAAGATAAAATATAGCAAAATTTTAAATTCCATCAACTTTCTACTTTGAAGGAATGAGGACACAATTAAGCAGGTTTAACTACCTAAAATTCATTTAAAATGATCGGGCCCCAAGAAATGCACGAATAAGTTTCTGAAATTAAATCAATACCTTGAGTGAGACACGCCTAGCAATTACCCTTCTCAGTGCTGATAAGATGCCAGCAAAGATTGGAGCTATCATGCTCCTCATGTTCAACGTTTCCTCTGTCCGATCCTCGCTATCAGGTCTATCATTAAGTGGTATCTTCTAGTTAACTCTACATCAAGCATTAGAATAAACGCTTTTTCTATTTTGATTTTTGGATAAATTGTGTGTTCCACATTTTGTTGGTTTTGTTAGCCAAAGGAAGTGAAATAAGTTCTGGGTGCTTCTGTAGAGAGACAGACTGGGTGAGGTGAAATAATTGAAACTGAAAATTGCTCATTTAAAAAGCTTATAACACTGGTTAGAAACAAAGTCAAAATCAAATTAAAATTCGTTAAGAGGATATAAAATGGAGAATATGTAGCGGTGGCCCATCCTTGAGATAAGAAATAGAAAGATGCTAACATTGCAACAAGTCCGCCCACCTAATCAGCAAAACGGAAATAAATGAACTGATTAGCAAAAAGATAATATGAGAAGTCATCTATCATTTTGAATGCATCAAGGCTATGTTTGGCAAACTAGTTGATATGCAAGCTAGTTGTCGGCTGAAAAGGTGGCTAGCTGATAAATTAGTCATGTTTGGTAAAAACTAGCAGTTAAACTAGATGACAATGTAAATTGACCTAAAAGAACGTGTTGAAAATTAATTGGAAAAGTATAAGGGACATAATTGGAAGAAAAAAAAAAGTGGAAAAAAGCCCCTGGAGCTTATTGAAATGTTACTTGAAGTAGCTTTTCAAAAAGCTAGCTTATAGCTAACCAAAAGGGGCTTTTCCAATAAGCTCGAAAAATAAGCTAGCTTGCCAAAATGGCTCGAGTATATAGATCAAAACACATGCTTATCATTGTTCCACTATCAAGTGCTACCTTGAGTTAAAATTTTACATGCGCCAAACATGTTAGCGCAACCATATCATATTGATAAAGACCCACCATTGAAAGTGTACTAAAAAAGGAAAGATAGAGTCACAGCTGAAAAAGAGGGACAATTATATTCTATCTTTGGAAGCTGGCTGAATCCTCTCGGTCAAATTACTGCATGATTTTAGTCGATCAATTTAATAAATGATTGGCAATCAATTTAATAAATGATTATGCAGTAATTTAGGGTTCAGCCCTTAATTCATGCCCATAATTCTAGTATTTGATTAGTATAAATAAGTGGTTAGTTTTTCATGTTTGGCATTGAGAAATTATCCTTTGATTTACTTGTTCTTGTAATCGGAGACCTTGCCCCTCTCGAATCGGGCCACTATCCTTTATTTCTAATAAAATTCTGCCAACCTTTGTTTCCATCAATTCTGTACCTATCATTTGGTTCCATTGCCGGGAACTCGAAATGGTGCAAACCCGGAATAGCGACAGCAACAATCCACCCGATCCCATCGCCGCTCAATTGGCAGCCATAGCCGCGAAATTGGAGTCAATTGAAACGATGAAGAAAGATATAGCAGCTCTGAAGGAAGGAGAACTATCCAGAAGCAGCAAGAATGACGAGGGGGACAGTCCTTGGAAGGGTCGACAGCCACATAGACCCTATAACAAAATTGATTTCCCAAATTTTAGCAGCGGAGACCCGCGCGGGTGGCTGCTGAAAGCATAAAAATATTTCAGGTATTATCAAATACCAGATGAAGAGAAGGTTGAGATAGCTTCAATGCACTTAGAAGGGGATGCCTTGGACCTCTATTCATGGCTCTCTGGCGATCATCCAATCACTTTTTGGGAAGAATTAGTCCAAGTGTTTACCAGAAACTTTGGTCCTGCAGAGTTTCAGAACCCCGATGAGTTCCTTTGTAGCATTAAACAAACTGGTTCGGTACAAGAATATCGGCAGGAGTTCGTCAAGAGATCCTCTCGGGTTTCAAATTGGCCCGATCATTGTCTTTTAGGGGTATTCCTAAACGGCCTCAAAGATGAATTAAAATCCGATGTACGAATTCACAAGCCCCGTACGGTATATAGTGCCATGAGTCTGGCTCTAGAGTTTGAATCCAAACTTACCCCCCACCGAACCGGAAAAAGTACTTCTTGGACCCCAAATTCGAATCCCTCCCCGCCAAATCCCAAACCAACAACCTTCACCCCAGCCCAAACCTCAACCCAACCAAGAAATACTTCCCGAATTTCCGAAGCAGAGAAACAAAATCGATTCCTAAAAAGGTAAATGTTTCAGATGTGGCGATAAATATGGACCGGGTCATCGTTGCAAAACCGGTACTCTCAAGGTTTTTGAAGCTGATGAGGAAGTTGAAGAATCACCTACAACAGATCTAACCAAGAAACTGCTGAAATCAGTTTACATGCCATTCTGGGGAAGTCACATCCGACCACAATGAAGGTCCAAGATGGGAAGCGGTACCAACTGTAACACCCTAAATTCCGAAAACTCGAATAATTAAAAATTTTGCAATATGACGTCTATAATACGGACATTTCCATCATTACCTGTAACCAACAACTAGAACCCAAGAATTCGGGGTAGTTTGTGACAATTATAGTAGCGATGAAATATATAAGACATATATTACAACAACCTAACCAATCTAGATCATATGACACAGCTAGATTAATATGGGTGTTGCTATGTCCTCAAAACGCTCTTCTCAAGTTAATCCCAAAAAGCCCGGTCCACCAATATCCTAAGCTTGAACCCCGAGTCAAGGTGTCCTTTGCACACCCCTAGAGGAACCTGAGGACAAACATAGCATCAAGTGTTAGGCTAAGGAGCCTAGTGAGTTTTCAAACAATTAACATAATTAAATTGGGCCAAGGTAGTAGAAAACTCCCATAATACCGCGCCACGTGGATCATCCGAGTGTAGTCCAACAAAGGGTAATACACAACCTGTACACGTTATAACACAACACACAACAAGTCCACAAAAGTGGGAGTTTACACCTCAGGCTCACACTTTAGTGCACACCGTTACCGGCGTCACCTCAAATGTATAAACTACCTTTAGTGCCCACTCCGTCGAGCTGCACCTCAAGGATAGCCGAGCCTTAGTGCCTATCCCTCGATTTGGAAGGATTCACCTCAAGGATAAAGGTCCTTTAGTGTCCACCCCCAAATCATACACCATGTTTCCAACATCACCCAAACTCTCGTGCACAAGAGTTGGGTACCCACACATTATGCATATATCACGGATAACACCATTTTACCACATGCATATAGAAACCATATTATAACTATTAACATAATTTCATGGTCCATTAACCTCATTAATAACAATATTTACAACACTTTTTAGAATAGTATACATTCTTATCAGCAGTTAGGTTAAGATCACCAAATCAACAATTATGAGTATTTAGTATGTAAAATGAGTATTAGTATGTAAGAATAGGTAGAAAACTCACCTTTAGGGTTGGTGGAGTAAAAACCCTAAAATGAAGAAACCCTAGATTGGAAGTGAGATTCCTTGAAGCTTTAATGGCACAAGAATGGTGGTAAAGTTGAGATGCTTGAGGTGGGTAGAGGTTAATAAATGATGAGAGTGATTGTAGGTTAAGAATTTAATGGAGTAGAGAAGAAGTAGGAGAAAATCGCAGGTCTTGAGAGGTAAAAATGGAAGTCTTCCTTTAAAAATGAGAAAAGGGGTGTTTTAAGTGAGAAATTCGGCCAAATGATGAACAGTGCCCCCGTTCGCGATAGTGCCATGGCACTCTCGCCAGGCACTATCGCGCCAAATGTACCGAGAGTGGTACATGGCTCGCGATTGTGACCTTCGCGAGAGTGACCAAGGGCACTCTCGCGCCAAACCTCCTGCCTCCGAAATTTAGTTTTCTAAGGTTCGAAATGCAACCAATCAACACTAAGGCTCAACAATCATAGGTGCGAGGACAAAAGAAATAATAATACTTATCAATGCAGTTCTAATTACTGAGATTTTAACAGTTTTAGTATGAAAGCATATAAACGGGGTATTAAGAAACAATTAACATAAAGTCGAGGTTTCGGGGTGTTACAATCCTCCCCTACTTAGAAAGATTTCGCCCACGAAATCTATTTTATTCAAAGAGTCTCGGATAACGCCTTCTCATGTCTTCTTCGGCTTCCCAAGTTACATTCGTTCCCCGGTGGTGTTTCCATTGAACCTTTACCATAACTACTTCCTTGTGTCGTAACCCCTTCGATTTCCTTTCAAGGATAGCTTCGGGTTCCTCTACGCAACGGTTATTGTCCACTCTAATCTCTGACAATGGAATGATACTTTCCTCTTCCGCTAAGCATTTACGTAGGTAACAAACGTGAAAAGTGGGATGAATCCCATCCATCTCTGGTGGCAAGTCGAGCTTGTAGGCTTGAAGTCCTATTCGTTCAATGATGGGGAAAGGGCCAAGAAATCTGGGGCTAAGCTTTCCTCGTTTTCCAAATCTAATGAGTCCCTTCCACGGCGACACTTTCAACATTACCTTGTCCCCCACCTGAAATTCAATCGGTCTCCTTTTCTTATCCGCATAGCTTTTCTGACGGTCTTGAGCTGCTTTCAACCGCTCTCTAATGCACTTCACCTTATCCGCCGTCTCTTGCACTACTTCCGGTCCGGCAAACTGTTTCTCTCCCGCTTCTAACCAACATACGGGTGTCCTACACTTCCGACCATATAGGGCTTCGAAGGGCGCCATACCGATGCTGGAATGGTAACTGTTGTTGTAGGCGAATTCCACTAACGGAAGATGAGTATCCCAACTTCCTCCAAAGTCGATGACACACGACCTTAACATATCTTCCAAAGTTTGGATGGTCCTTTCACTTTGACCGTCCGTCTGTGGGTGATAAGCGGTACTTAGTTTGATCTTTGTGCCCAATTCTTTTTGTAACCCATCCCAGAAATTTGACGTGAAACGGCTATCGCGATCCGATACAATGGACAATGGCACTCCGTGCCTTGAGATGATTTCATTAATATAGAGTCTTGCCAACTTGTCCATCGGTAGAGTTTCCCGCATCGCCAAGAAGTGCGCGCTCTTGGTCAATCTATCTATAACAACCCAAATGGTGTCGTGCCCACGCAAGGTTTTAGGCAGCTTGGTCACAAAATCTGTGGTAATATGCTCCCACTTCCATTCCGGGATTTCAAGTGGTTGCAAACTACCGTAAGGACGTTGATGTTCGGCCTTGACTTGTAAGCAAGTCACACATTTCTCCACGTATTTTGCCACGTCGAGCTTCATTACCGGCCACCAGTAGTTCATCTTCAAGTCTCGATACATCTTCGTGCTTCCTGGATGGATGGAGTATCTAGACTTGTGGGCATCAGTTAGGAGTAATTCCCGACACCCTCCTATCTTGGGTACCCACACCCGTCCTTGAAACAGTTTAAGTCCCCGACTATACTCCTCCAAAAGGAGATGGTGCTTCAACATGGCCTCATTCTTGAGGTTTGCTTCCAATAGTGCTTCCACTTGTGCCAATTTGATTTTCTCAAGTAGGCTTGATACTACGTCAATGCGAGATATCGAAGTTCGCATGCATCCACTATACTCCTTTCGGCTTAAAGCATCCGCCACCACATTTGCCTTACCCGGATGGTAAAGTAGCTTGCAGTCATAATCCTTCAATAGCTCTAGCCATCTCCGTTGGCGCATATTCAACTCCTTCTGGTCGAACACATACTTGAGACTCTTATGGTCGGTGTAAAGCGTGCACTTGGTCCCGTACAAATAGTGTCGCCACAACTTTAAGGCGAACACAACCGCCGCTAATTCAAGATCATGCGTCGGATAATTCTTCTCATGCTCCTTGAGTTGACGCGACGCATATGCGATGACCTTCCCTCGTTGCATCAGGACACATCCTAAACCCATCTTGGAAGCATCACTGTAAACTACAAAATCCTCCGTCCCTTCCGGTAGTGACAGAATCGGTGCTTCACACAATTTCGCTTGCAAGGTCCGGAAAGCTTGCTCTTGAATTTCTGTCCACAGAAATCTTACATTCTTTCTTGTCAGCGCGGTCAAGGGTGAGGCAACTTTGGAGAAATCCTTAATGAATCTCCGGTAATACCCGGCTAGGCCCAAGAAACTCCGGATTTCGGTTGGGCTTTTAGGTGGCTCCCAATTCATCATTGCTTCGATCTTCGAGGGGTCCACTTTCACTCCGTCCTTCGACACCACGTGGCCAAGGAATTGCACTTCCGAAAGCCAAAACTCACACTTTGAGAATTTAGCGTAGAGTTTCTCCCTTCTCAGAACTCCTAATATTTCCCGCAAGTGGTGCTCGTGTTCTCCTTTGTTCCTAGAGTAGATAAGGATGTCATCAATGAATACAATGACAAACTTATCCAAGTAGGGACGACAAACTCGATTCATTAGGTCCATGAAGATCGCGGGCGCATTGGTTAGTCCGAACGGCATCACAAGGAACTCGTAATGTCCATACCGAGTTCTAAAAGCCGTCTTCGCTACATCCTCTTTGCACACTCGAACTTGGTGATAGCCCGACCGAAGGTCTATCTTAGAAAAGCATCCCGCTCCTTGCAATTGGTCGAAGAGATCGTCGATTCGTGGTAAAGGGTACTTATTCTTTACCGTCACCTTGTTCAACTCACGGTAATCAATGCACATACGCATTGTACCGTCCTTCTTCTTGACAAACAGAACTGGGGCTCCCCAAGGCGAGGAACTTGGTCGGACAAAACCTTTCTCCACTAGCTCTTGCAATTGCTTCATCATCTCTTGCATTTCGGTCGGCGCCAACCGATAGGGCGCTCGAGCGATCGGTGCCGCGCCCGGGACAAGGTCGATACGAAACTCCACTTGACGGTCGGGAGGTAATCCCGGCAAATCCTCGGGAAATACATCGGGGAAGTCACATACGACCTCTACGTCTTCCATCTTTCTCTTTTCCGCCATAGAGTCCACTACATACGCTAAGAACGATTGGCAACCCTTAGTTAAGCATTTTCGTGCTTTTATGGAAGAGATGATCGCCGTTTCCCCTTTTCGTTTCTCCCCATAGATAAGAATGAAATCTCCATTCTCTAACGGAACCCGAATGAGTTTCTTGGAACAGAGGATCTCGGCTTGGTTGGCCACCAACCAATCCATTCCAATCACAACATCAAAACCCCCGATCGCCATGGGAAATAAGTCTACCAAAAAGTGGTTGCCATTGATTTCCAATCGACACCCTCTCACTACTTCTCTTATTACAATTTGGTCCCCATTTGCCACCTCTACAACTAAGGCATCGCTAAAAGTGGTAGAAGGTATATTCGAGGATTTATGAAAAGATGATGCTATAAAAGAACGGTTTGCGCCCGAATCGAAAAGTATCCTAGCGGGTAGGGAGTTGAGTAGAAACGTACCCGATACCACATCCGCGGTCATCTTTGCCTCTTCCGCCGTCATTTGAAACGCCCTCCCCTGAGGCCTTGAAGCGACTTCTTTCTTGATTATCGGCCCCGAGTTAGACCCCTTCTGATCTCTTTTCAACTTGGGACAATTGAGCCGCACGTGTCCCACTTCCTTGCACTCATAACACACTCTTCCCTGGATGGGGCACACTTGACTAGTGTGACCCAACTTGCCACACTTGTAACATGTAAGAGGAGAAGGATTACAAGCTCCAAAGTGCTTGCTCTTGCATTTCGGGCACCAATCCGGTTCCCGCCGCGGTTCCGCTCTAGAGTTTCCCACAAACGGTCGTGGGCGTTGAGGTGGCATTGGGCGATTCTCAAACTTCCTCTTCTCACCGGTTCGCGCCTTATCCTTTCGGTCTTGGATGATGTCGTCTTCCACTAACTGTGACTCTTCTATTGCATCTTGAAGGGTAGTCACTTTGGCGTTCCTCATCGCAGTTTTCATCTCCGCTGGTAATCCTTTCTGGTAAGCCTTGATCTGGGCCTTCTCATCCGGGACCAAATGTCCCACAAAAGTTAGTTTCTCCACAAACAGCTTGGAGTACTCTTCTACCGTCCGATCCCCCTTTGTCAGATTCCTGAACTCGTCCTCAAGCTTGTCTAAGGCTCTCTCGTTGCAATACTTGTCCATAACTTTCTTCTTGAAATCTCCCCATGAGAGTTGAGCCATGATCGTCGGGTCAACGGTGGATCGGATCACATTCCACCAAGCAAGAGCGTCACCCCTGAACATTTGAAATGCAAAACGAACTTTCTGCGACTCGCCGCACTCACAGGATTCAAAGGCCATTTCCAGATCTCGAAGCCAATTCACGCAAGCTATTGGGGTCACGGCACCCGTGAACTCCTTAGGATTGCATCCAAGGAATGCCTTGAAGGAACAAGTCTTTTCCCTTGGTGCAACGTTGTTGGCTACCAACTCGATCGTTTGAACTCCGTTGCCAGTCCCCCCGGAACCCGCCACCACTACGTTTTCCTCCACTGCCTCGTTCCTACGGTGACTCGCATCCCTGTCCTCCAAAAGCTTCAAGAAGAACTCCTGCTGCTTGGCCATAGCCTCACTCAAGGTCCGCATTACATTATCCATAATCCTTGTTTCGGGAGTGTTTTCCATTAACACGGGGTTTGAGTCTGCCAAATTCCTCCTTGGAATGTGCTCCGGCCCTCCGCCTAACATATTCGCTTGGGGTTGCATCTCCCTTGTAGCCACGTTTTCCGGTTGATCGGCCGTCGAGGCGGTGGCATCGTGGCCATCCGGCGGAGTCCTCGCTCTGTTCCTCGTGTTAACCATTAGTCTGTTACACTATGCACACAAGAACATAGTGAGAAACTAACATTAAAGGTTTTCTAAGAACGTACTAATACAATTATTGATCATTATAATCACAGCTAATTAAGCATGCTTACGTAGTGATATACTCATAATAGCAGTAGCTAATTGAAATTATGAACATATTACACATAAGAATTCTCAATACCATTCTCACAATTTTCAACAATGTAGATTCCGTCACTATACACATCCCGTTACTTAAGACCTACCCCATCTCACGGTTTACAATTTGACAGTCTCTGCTTAAGTCTAGATATCTTAGTCATACCTAGTTCACTTAAACTACTGCTCTGATACCAACTTGTAACACCCTAAATTCCGAAAACTCGAATAATTAAAAATTTTGCAATATGACGTCTATAATACGGACATTTCCATCATTACCTGTAACCAACAACTAGAACCCAAGAATTCGGGGTAGTTTGTGACAATTATAGTAGCGATGAAATATATAAGACATATATTACAACAACCTAACCAATCTAGATCATATGACACAGCTAGATTAATATGGGTGTTGCTATGTCCTCAAAACGCTCTTCTCAAGTTAATCCCAAAAAGCCCGGTCCACCAATATCCTAAGCTTGAACCCCGAGTCAAGGTGTCCTTTGCACACCCCTAGAGGAACCTGAGGACAAACATAGCATCAAGTGTTAGGCTAAGGAGCCTAGTGAGTTTTCAAACAATTAACATAATTAAATTGGGCCAAGGTAGTAGAAAACTCCCATAATACCGCGCCACGTGGATCATCCGAGTGTAGTCCAACAAAGGGTAATACACAACCTGTACACGTTATAACACAACACACAACAAGTCCACAAAAGTGGGAGTTTACACCTCAGGCTCACACTTTAGTGCACACCGTTACCGGCGTCACCTCAAATGTATAAACTACCTTTAGTGCCCACTCCGTCGAGCTGCACCTCAAGGATAGCCGAGCCTTAGTGCCTATCCCTCGATTTGGAAGGATTCACCTCAAGGATAAAGGTCCTTTAGTGTCCACCCCCAAATCATACACCATGTTTCCAACATCACCCAAACTCTCGTGCACAAGAGTTGGGTACCCACACATTATGCATATATCACGGATAACACCATTTTACCACATGCATATAGAAACCATATTATAACTATTAACATAATTTCATGGTCCATTAACCTCATTAATAACAATATTTACAACACTTTTTAGAATAGTATACATTCTTATCAGCAGTTAGGTTAAGATCACCAAATCAACAATTATGAGTATTTAGTATGTAAAATGAGTATTAGTATGTAAGAATAGGTAGAAAACTCACCTTTAGGGTTGGTGGAGTAAAAACCCTAAAATGAAGAAACCCTAGATTGGAAGTGAGATTCCTTGAAGCTTTAATGGCACAAGAATGGTGGTAAAGTTGAGATGCTTGAGGTGGGTAGAGGTTAATAAATGATGAGAGTGATTGTAGGTTAAGAATTTAATGGAGTAGAGAAGAAGTAGGAGAAAATCGCAGGTCTTGAGAGGTAAAAATGGAAGTCTTCCTTTAAAAATGAGAAAAGGGGTGTTTTAAGTGAGAAATTCGGCCAAATGATGAACAGTGCCCCCGTTCGCGATAGTGCCATGGCACTCTCGCCAGGCACTATCGCGCCAAATGTACCGAGAGTGGTACATGGCTCGCGATTGTGACCTTCGCGAGAGTGACCAAGGGCACTCTCGCGCCAAACCTCCTGCCTCCGAAATTTAGTTTTCTAAGGTTCGAAATGCAACCAATCAACACTAAGGCTCAACAATCATAGGTGCGAGGACAAAAGAAATAATAATACTTATCAATGCAGTTCTAATTACTGAGATTTTAACAGTTTTAGTATGAAAGCATATAAACGGGGTATTAAGAAACAATTAACATAAAGTCGAGGTTTCGGGGTGTTACACCAACTACAGGGCATCGCATCCGGTCTTCAAAGATCGTCTAGTTTTCAACACCTAGCCATTGATCCAGAAATTCCGCCATGTATACCAGCCCCACTTCAGCCTATTGTTACACCATACATGGTTGTTTTTGAAGAACCTCAAGACTTACCCCCTGTTAGATCCCAAGATCATTCAATCCCGCTCTTGCCAAACTCAACCCCACCCAATATCCGCCCTTACCGTTACCCTCACTCCCAAAAGGCTGAGATAGAAAAACAGGTGGAACAATTGATGGCAGCCGGCTTTATACAACCGAGCACAAGTCCTTTCTCAAGCCCGGTTTTACTAGTGAAGAAGAAGGACAATACGTGGCGAATGTGTGTCGATTATCGGGCTCTTAACAAGATAACTATCGCTGATAAATACCCGATACCTAACATTGACGAGTTACTTGATGAATTGTATGGAGCTACGGTGTTCTCAAAACTCGATTTGCGGTCGGGTTATTATCAAATCCGAGTGATAGCCCCGGATATTGAAAAGACAGCTTTCCGTACCCATTCGGGTCATTATGAGTTTAAGGTTATGCCGTTCGGCTTAACTAACGCTCCTTCCACATTTCAGGCTGTTATGAACGATTTATTTCGCCCTTATTTACGGCGTTTTATACTTGTGTTCTTTGATGACATTTTGATTTACAGCTCAAGCATGGAGCAACACAAGTCTCACCTGGAACAGGTCTTGAAATTGTTGCATGACAACCGATTCTTTGCCAAATTATCGAAGTGTTGTTTTGGACAAGAACAAGTCGTGTTTCTGGGACATGTAATCAGCTCGGAAGGAGTTAGTGTGGAGGAAGAAAAGATTTCAGCAGTAAAGTCGTGACCCATTCCATCAACAGTAAAAGAAGTGAGAGGTTTCCTTGGGTTAACCGGCTATTATAGGCGTTTTGTCCGAAATTATGGACTTATAGCCCGTCCACTTACTGCATTGACCAAGAAGGACGGGTTCCTTTGGTCGGAGGCAGCCCTTAAGGCCTTAAACAGGCGCTGCTGACTACACCTGTTTTGAGGTTACCAGATTTCTCTAAACCATTTGTTATAGAGTATGATGCATCATCAGATGGGGTTGGGGCGATACTATCACAAGAGGACCATCCCGTGGCTTATTTCAGTAAAGGATTCTCTCCATCTAACCGCTTTAAATCGGCTTACGACAGGGAGTTGTTGGCGTTAGTCCTCGCAGTCCAAAAATGGAGCCATTACTTGCTTGGCCGACATTTTCTCATTCGCACCGATCACTATACCCTTAAGTTCTTATTAGAACAGCGCATCACCACTACAGAGTAGCAAAGGCTTTTGCTAAAACTCATGCCTTATGATTTTTCAATTATTCATAAGGCTGGGAAAGAGAATAAGGGGGCAGACGCCCTGTCTCGCCGACCCCACTTGGGAGAATTATTAGCGCTTATCATCCCTTATTGTGTTGAGGTGGCTGATATCAAGGCAGGATTGCAAACTGATTCTTTCACTAGCGAACTGATCACGAAGTTGCAAGCAGACCCTTCATCCGTCCCTGATTTCTCGCTGGCGGATCAGCTTTTGTTCCATCATGGACGGATGGTGATCCCGGGGATACACAATCTCAAACTCAAGCTATTACAAGAAGCACATGACACTCCAATCGGTGGTCATGGAGGTTTTTTAAAAACCTACAGAAGACTCTCTTCTCGTTACTATTGGCCAAAGATGAAACAAGATGTCAGGGAATTCGTCCAACAATGTATAATCTGTCAGCAACAAAAGTATCAGACGTTGGCTCCAGCAGGATTACTTCAGCCCCTACCCATTCCCAATCGGATTTGGGAAGACGTTTCCATGGATTTTATCGTTGGACTGCCTCCATCTAGTCGTTTTGATACTATTTTAGTTGTCGTGGATCGTTTAAGCAAATATGCTCACTTTATTTGCTTATCCCATCCCTATACAGCTAAAGGAGTAGCAACGGTTTTTTGTAAGGAAATAGTCAGGTTGCATGGCTTTCCCCGATCCATCGTGTCTGATCGAGATGTTGTCTTCCTCAGCAACTTTTGGCAAGAATTGTTCCGATTAAGTCAGACAAAATTGAAGCTGAGTACAAGCTACCACCCTCAAACGGATGGCCAAACCGAAGTTCTGAATCGTTGCTTAGAAGCTTACTTACGTTGCTTTGCTAGTGAGCAACCAACCAAATGGAGTGTGTACTTACCTTGGGCCGAATATTCGTATAACACGGGGTACCACACGGCCACCGACACAACTCCATTCTCTGTTGTGTATGGTCGAGAACCCCCATTGTTGTTCCCCTATGCGGCAGGCGAAACAAAAAACGCAGAGCTGGAACAACAGTTAGTTGATCGAGATGATATGATAAAGCTTCTCCGCCAAAACCTCCAAAAGGCCCAAGACAGAATGAGAAACCAAGCAAATCAGAAGCGACGGGAACTTACGTTTCAGGCCGGTGATTATGTCTTCTTGAAAATTCAACCGTATCGCCAAAAGACCTTGGCTAAGCGACGTTATGAGAAGTTGTCTCCAAGATTTTTTGGACCATATCGTGTTAAAAGAGCAGTGGGTCCAGTTGCTTATGAGTTGGAATTACCACCCGAAGCTCGAATCCACCCGGTATTTCACATTTCGATGCTTAAACCTGCCCATGGCTCTTTTTCTTCGATACCGGTTATCCCATTACCCATCACCAAAGACTGGGAAATTGATTTACAACCTAACTCGGTCATCACTCATCGATGGGTCTATGAAGCGGGCCAACCTGTCCTCGAATTGTTGATTTCATGGTGTAATCGGCCTGTAGAAGAGGCAACATGGGAAACCTGCGATCTAATGGCTGAGCAATTCCCTACATTTCGTCTTGAGGACAAGACGTTTTACCGGGAGGGAAGTAATGATAAAGACCCACCATTGAAAGTGTACTCAAGAAGGAAAGATAGAGTCACAGCTGAAAAAGAGGGACAATTATATTCTATCTTTGGAAGCTGGCTGAATCCTCTCGGTCAAATTACTGCATGATTTTAGTCAATCAATTTAATAAATGATTGGCAATCAATTTAATAAATGATTATGCAGTAATTTAGGGTCCAGCCCTTAATTCATGCCTATAATTCTAGTATTTGATTAGTATAAATAAGTGGTTAGTTTTTCATGTTTGGCATTGAGAAATTATCCTTTGATTTACTTGTTCTTGTAATCGGAGACCTTGCCCCTCTCGAATCGGGCCACTATCCTTTATTTCTAATAAAATTCTGCCAACCTTTGTTTCCATCAATTCTGTACCTATCACATATCACTGACATATTTGGTAAGTACAAATCATAGAAAGAACAATGTGTCATGTGCAAATCTGTTCTTTTGGTTTTGAGGCCAAGAGAGGGGCTTAACTTGTCACACGGGGATGTTAATCATGTCATTGAAACCACCACTGGAGATGTATTGCTCGCATAATATGTCATATTTTAAAGGTAAACACCAACATATGAAATTAATCTAAGCACATGGAACATTTACCTTTTTCCATATGTTCCCCCTCCTGCCATACAATACCGCAGAAACAACTCCAAGAACAGCACCTGAATACTCCGCCAAAACAGCCCTGAAATTACATTAAGGACTCATATATGGCTACTCCACAAGAAAGCAGAAAGATTACAGCAGAATATCGATATTTTGTAGCCTTTTTCCATGTGGAAAGATATACGTCAAAGATGAATAGCATAGCATCAAAATTAACATAATCTGTTATATTGGAGAAACTAATCCCAAGACATACAAACCAAAGTTATAATATATGTAGAATATTACAATTTCAGGTGGGAAACATCCCAAGCTCAGTAACTATAAACTATCCTTTCGAACTATATGTTTGTCTAGTTTAACAAGCCATATTTTACTCGTTTTACCCCTATTCTTGTAATCTTGTTCATGATCAACAAGCCATATTTTCCGGGAAAATGCCCTCGTTTTACTAGTTTAAGATTGAGTAAACGGTGTATCTACAAAATATATATGACACACGTCAACAATGAGAATCAGAAATGCACCCCCATTCTTCGAAAAAATGATGTAAAAGGGAATTATATGGTCATCAACATTATCATTATCAATCAGCAGAAGGCTACCTCACAGGACCACATGATTTGAGGCCTATCCCCCATAAGATGAAATATAAAGCTGTTAGAGCGCCATTTATAACCGAAGGCACAACCTGAAGACAAAGATTTTACTTTTATGCAAGAAATATGTAAAAGAAAACACATCAAAAATATGCCCCTAGAGAATAAGAGTATATTAATTACAAAGAGGAGTGTCTTCATTTGACCTGTGTATTAGCAAGTGGTCTGCCTTTCCAAGGCCTTTGCAGAACCAGAAAAACAACAGATGATGGAACAAGACAACTGAAGATAAAAAGCACAACAGAAGCTCCTGTCTGAGACAAATAACGATACATGGAGTACACAGACCATATCCTCAAGAAGCTTCCAATGACATGGATTATTTGCAACGGTGCGTGCCTGCAATAGAACATGATTATCATTTAACCAATAAAATAAGAGGCTGCCATTTAGCATGACCTGTATATGTCTTTTTACTAGTGATGCAATTTTCATATGAAAATACAATGCAACCCTTGATATAAAAGCATCTCCTTTTCATAAAGGTTGAAAGCGCAAAACACCCCTTTGGTTATAATTGATTTGGAACACTGAAAGAAATTACTGAATTTAGCCCTAAAGATGATTTGTAGAGAAATATACAAATAAAAAGTTGTTATAAACACAGGTACTCTCTCTCTATATATATATATATATATGTGTGTGTGTGTGTGTATTTCTATGTATGTATGTGTAGGTATATCATGGTTCTAAATAACTTGTTATGGTGCGTTATGACACCGAGGCTTGGCTTTGCCGCCACATTAACCCCTGTGGCTCCACTTGAAGGCTTGACTTCTGTTGTAACACATGAGTTTTCTTTTTTACTTTTTTAAATCATATACATAGGGAATAAATGATATACAACACCTAAAACTTAGATAAAAATTAAAAGGAAACATAAAAACTAACACCCTAAATAGGTAAATCGATACACGGAGAGTCAAACATGAATTATTTGAAGATTGAAAAAAGTAGTGAACAGGACTCATAAGATTTAATCCTGATTTTGCACTCTTGATCTATCAGTATCTTATAAGCTCAATATATTTGATATATATGGTTCTTCTTTCTTTTTTAATTTTATAACTTTGTATGAATTTAAATTGTTCTATGTGATCATTCAAAACACTAACGCAGACAAGTATACATACATACATGTATACATATGCCACCTTCGGGCACACCTTGAAAAACGTTGTGGCCTCGCCGTAACTCGTAAGGCTTGACCTCGCCGCCACGCCACACCGCACCTCACGTCATTTAGAACATTGGTGTGTGTATATGTGTATGTGTGTGTGTATATATATAGAGTCGGGTTCAAACTAGAACAATATCTATTTAAAAGAACACAAGAACTAACAAAATTATTTGTGATTTTACATTAACACACGAAAAATGGACTTTGGCCGCGGCTTCAGGTCCGCGTGGCTTTTTTGCGCGTTAATGTAAAATCACTAATGATTTTGTTAGTTCACGTGTTCTTTTAAATAGTTATTGTTCTCGTTTGATCCTCCCTCTCTCTCTCTCTCTATATATATATATATCTGAATATAGTTTTGGAGCTAAGTTTCTAAATTCTAATGTGGTATTCATTTAATTACTAAGAGGATGCAAAACTAGCAAACTTAATATCAGACCAGACAAGATCCTTCCCATAATCCCATCAGTGAACAAACTTCTGCCATTAACACAATAACTCTTCAAAACACTAGTTTCAGGTTCGCTAAATAACAACGAATGTATACAAAATTTGACCAATCCAACACATAGATCAACAGAAATATTGTAACTATTTCACTTGTAAAACCTCGAATCAACAATACTCTTAATTTTTCCATTACCATTTCTACAAAAGCTATTAGGGTTAATGTTCCTGGACAAATTGAATTGAGTAAATACGTGAAACGAAATCAACAACAAAATTACCTGAGATTGGTATGAGAAGAACCTCGGTCTTCGGGAATATGATTTGGGGACATCATCTTTAAGTGTATAAATTGGTTGATGAGAGGTGAAATTTGTAAGATTTTAATGGCGAGAAAAGCTTGGAGAGCTGATAAACCAGTGAATCTACGATCCTACTTAGTTTTTATACAAGAAAATTAGTAGCAGTTGCACAAATTTTGAAAAGGAAATTGAATCTAAGAAGGCAAACACTTCTGTCTCCAAATTGGGTTCGGGTCTGTAACGCTATCCATGAATATGGTCGTTTTTGACAAATTCCATAATTCCTGACCCACTTGGGTCACACGTGGTAATTTAACGGATTTAACACGACCTTCTTACTTCTTATTTATTTTTTTTAGGGGTGTTTGGGATTGCTTATTTGAAGTGTTTTTTAGCTTATTATGATTTGGCATCGAAGATAAATACTTTTAAATGTTTGGATGGAGAAAAATGAAAAAAGCTTATAGCGGTGCCAAACTGCTGAAAAGTTGTTTTTGATAAGTCATTTTGTTCTAACTTATCAACTTATTTGAAAAGTGCTTATTATTTTTTTGGTTATTTTGTATGTATAAGCAATCACAAACACTTTTAAATAACAACTTATTAGCTTATTACGTTTTAGTACCACAATAAGCTAATCCAAACACTTTTTTAAAAACTCCGGTTTGACACCGCATAAGTTAATAAACACTTTTCAAAATAAGCATAAGTTGTTTTAAATAAGCAATCCCAGACACCCCCTAAAAGATGTTGAAGTTTGAAGTCTTATTTCACTTTTGATTTGATAATAGGTGGTGCTGAAGTCTGAAATCTAAATTAATAAGACTGTATGTTTTTGTAAACTGATAAATGTCTGAATTTGTTTAAATTGTCTATTTTACCCAATCAGAATATTATAGTGTTGAATTTATTTATAAATCTATACAATTTCACATATTTATTCATCATCATTACGAAATTTACATCTAAATTATAAAATTAGCATCCATTAAAACAAAAAAGATCAATTGAGAGAGGTGAGGATCGCTTTAGTAAGAATCAACTGAGCCATGATCGATTAAGGTTAATTGATTGAGAGAGGTGAGGATCGATTGAGAGAAATGATCGATTAAGAAACGTCGGTGTTGAGGATTTGGAGTACAATAAGAGGCAAATAAGGGGTTGGTTTACCTCTTAATAGATATGAGGACAGTAAGACATAAGTGGCTCTGAAAATTTGGAAAAACAAACAGCCTGAATGACCTTACCTCTTATCGAATCAGTCATAAGAGGTTGATAAGAGCTTTTTTTTTTAAACGAACAAGGGATTAAGTGTCTACATTTTTATTTTTATTTGATCCAGAATAAATGTTCACTTTGAAAAAGTATGTACATACTTTCCTATTTCACCTTTAGTTATGAGATTAAGAAATTAATTATTATATTATTAGGGGTAAAACTGTCATTTATAGTTCATTGAAAGTGTAATAATTACGTTTTTCTAAAATTGTGGGTCTTTCTCATTGTGGACACTTATTTTAGGATTGGGGAGTATGAAAAACAAAATATATGTTTTATAAGTGTAAACGTGTATGTGTTATTTTAACACGGTATTTAAAAAGTATCTCTAGCAGTTGTTTTATAATAGAGATTATAAGAATTTCATTTACTTCAATGGCTATGCAAAAATGTTTTTTTTAAATAGAGAAAAGAATAGAGAGATTAGAGTATGTGGAAATCTCCAAATTTATAAAAATCTTGAGAACTCAATATTTAAGAGAGAGAAATAGTATTTTAATTCTTTTCAGCCAATAAGATGCTTACATGTTTAAAAGAGAGAGAGAAAAAATGTAATTACCCAAAATTAAAAAACTATTTCCCTCTATTAATAGTTAAAGTTATTACACCCATAATTTACTTTTTATTTTTTCACATTAATTGATTATAAAATGTCGATTTTAGTCTAATGCTTACACAAGTGCATAAGCATTCGGATTCAAGTGTTCGTTATGGTTCAGGTTGTGTAGATGACGCCACGTAGATTTTCTTAAAATGCATGTTTTATAACATTATTAGGATCAAAGTTGTGGTAAATTATTTGTGTCCCATTGTATAGGTCCTACGACCATCATAAAAGGGGTAAATCATGGTTTATTAGGGCAGAATAGGTGGAACCAGGTTTGGATCCGATACCTTGTTATGGAAATTCCACCATTTTTCTGCTGAGACAATTCAAAGTGTATATCATAAGTGCCAAAACCCTCGTCAATTCTTCATGTATGTTGTAAGTTAGGTAGATAGACCAAATTCAACATCATTCAATGGTTCTCCTTTGATGTTCGATCAACACAAATTGTCTAATATCGCATTAAACAAATAGTGGTCTCGTGGTTTTGAACACAACGTTGTTGAATCACGAAAATATCATGCAGAAGTAAGAACACTTGGAGCACTACATCCACCGCTTACAAGCCACGAGAAACCAATCTACGTAATCTCAGCAAAATGAGCTTCTTGTTGTATTCTACCCTTTACCTTGTGTCAATGGGTGCTTCATAGAGGTGTCAGACACGAGTCACACTCGACCTACTTCCTTTTGTCCGATGAGTCAAATATAACAATTCCTAATTCTTTTTTGTGGGCTTGAAAAGTTACCCATACCCGCCTATAAACAGGGCAAGCTTTCCCACAGACTAACGAACCTATAAAGCATCATATCTTTAAAATAGTATAACTTGTGTAAATAAAGAATTCACAAGAAATATTAAAAACATACCCAAAATGTTTACAAATCAACATGAAATATTTAAAGACATACCCAAATGTTTACAATTAGGGGTAAATTTTGACAACCAAATTAAACAGATGCAAAATTTTCCCCATTTTTGTACAATAATGGTTTAAATATCAACCAAGTTGCAAGAAAATGATCAAAACGTATGGGAACCATGTAACACCCCGATTTTCGAAAGGTATCATTTCCAGTTTATACCGAAATCGATATATTAAGGAAAAATAAGATATTTTATTTTGGGCTTGAATCCTTGATTTTATAGCCTTGATGGATGAATGATTCAATTACGAGTCCAACGGTTCTTTCCGAAACGAAAACGAAGTTATAACGAAGAAGTTATGACCGAAACGGGATTTAACCAAATAAGAAGAAAAATCAGTGGCTGACGTACCTTGTTACGTGGGTTGCTGAAGCTGAACCCACGGAGCAACCCACGAGAATGGTGGCCAAAATCAGTAGCTGACGTACCTTGTTACGTGGGTTGCTGAAGCTGAACCCACGGAGCAACCCACGAGAATGAAAATTAGGGTACCTTGTTATGTGGGTTGCTGAAGCTGAACTCACGGAACAACCCACGTGGATGGCTGGACGTTTTTTATGCTTTATTTTCCCCAAATATTTCTCATTTCTCATCTTCTTCATTTCAAGAATTCTCTCCCAAACCCTTCCTCTTCACCTACCTCTTCTAATCCTCTTCAACCACCAAATCATCACCATTTATTACTAGAGTGAAGATCATCATCCAAGGTTTCGGGTTGGAAGCTTCACCTCCATCTCCATCTTCATCTTCTTCATCACCTTCTCACCATTGTTGACCATATTTTGGGGTTTTCCAAGAAACCTACTTATAAGTCATTCTAACCATTTCTAAACCATGAAATAAGTTATAAATGTTCCATTGATGGTTTCCTAGTGTTTGATTTCTCTAATTTTCGGTTTGGATAATTTTGGGAGTTTTGGGTCAAAATTAGGGTTTTGCCCAAAATAGAGATTTTGATGATTAAGTGTTTGGGGATCAATTATTTATGATGGAAAATGTATATTTATGGTTGGAACCTTGTAAATCTAGGTTTTGGAAAATTTGGTTTGAAGAACCAAGTTTCTTCAAGGGAAGCTCTAAGTGGGTAAATACTAGATTTAGCTTAAATCTAGCAAGGTGAGTTTACTAAACTTTTGTTAAAACTGGATACACATCATATTTGTTTATTTGTTGATATTATCACATAATTGCTCAAAATGGTCATCTTTACGGGTTTATGTATTTGATGGTATTTTCATGACATTATGTGAAATATGGGTATATGGGGTATCATTTTATGATTTACGAAATGTTGGGTAATTATTTGGGGATTTTCATTATGTGTGGCCACAATGGGTGTTTGACATGAATAAGGAATATATGTTGGTATATCATGGTGATTTTCAATTGGAATATAATTGTGATGATATTGTATCTACAACGTGGTTATGTAGATAATGTAAGTCTTATGATAGACTTTTGCTATTAGAAAGGTGATATTGTACCCATGGTTGGTATTGGATGATAATTGGTTGAATATACCTAAGGACATCCTATTTGCATAATGTGAACGAACCAAGTCTGTGATTCACTATAGGAATGTAGGTGGGTGACATATGGGCAATTCCCTTGAGCGGTAGTCTCCATATGTACCTAGACCTCCGCCGTCGGGGAATTTCATGAGTGGTAGTCCTCGATGCATGTCGGGCCTTTGGGTTTCCACGGTGTTCGGCTTCAAGGCGCATTGCCTCTTAGGGTGAACCGGATTGGAGATATGGGTCGCTCCCGTTAACTTCACATTTACTTGATTAATTGGTTAACTGCGGATAAGAGTCAAATCTGTTATACCATGCCATATTATTGTTCAACTCACTAGGCTTTTTTTGGCCTAACACTTGTTTGGTGTCGATGTGTATCTCAGGTTTTAGCGGCATTGGTTCTAAGCTGGCGTAGTGCTTGGGTGAGAGATTTGGGAATATTGCTTTTGGACTTACAGTTGGTAGATAATCCTTTGGGTCTATAATTGACATCCTTGATTGTAATCTCTTTTCTGGTTATAGAAATTAGATTAGTTGGTTGTTATATATTGTCCGTTTAATTACGATTGTATTTAAACAGGTTTATGTATTTTCCCCATTTTTGGGAGGCTCTTGCTTTGGCAAATTTTAAATACCGCATGTCCGTTTTTCGGATTTTTGTTATCCCTATTTTTAGGGTGTTACAAGTTGGTATCAGAGCTCTAGTTTAAGTGAACTAGGCATGAATGTAAGATGTCTAGACTTAGACTGAGTATGTTAAGATTTGATTGTGAGATGGGTAGAATTTCTAAGATGGGTTAGTCTTAGAGTCGACGGAAACTATGGTTATCAAGCGTTGTGGCAACGGTAACGAGAACCTTTATGTATTGTATGTTCATAATCTCACCTAGCTAATGTTATTATGAGGATATTTATACATGATGGTGCTCGAAGTTGCCGTTACTGTGACAATTGGTAAGGTAGTAGTGCGTTCTCTTGTGCTTGGTTTACTAATGTTATGATATTTGTAGACGTAGTAGTACGTTTCATTCGTGTTCAATTATGTTAATCTCTTTCCTATTCATCCTCGTGCTTGTATGAACCGCCTTGGTATGTTGACCGTTGGAGTAATAAGAAAGTTTCTGAATGGGTAATTATTAGAAAAAATTGATGATTTTATTATTCGTTACTTGGAGTAACGGTAAGTATGGTGATTGCATTAAGTGGACAGTTTCGAGTCGGATTAATTGGTTGGATTAGAACCATAGACTTTTGAATCAATGTATTCAAGGAAAAATTGTGAGGTGAACCTATGAAGTCCGTGGTCTTTGTCTTAAGACGTTGAACACCTGGATGACGATAGTGTAACTATAGAAATCGAGGAGCATGAGTTCAAGTTGAATTGTGAAAACGGGGTACATGCCAAAATGGTTATTTTAAAAGTGTTTTACATGAAATGGTTAACTACTGATAAGTTTTGAGTATTTTGAAGTAAAAATGTATTTTACTTGGTATTTGTCAAAGTCTGAGTATTTTAATGAGTTTTCATATTTGATAAACTTGCCTTATTTTAGTTTCATAAAATGCTCATACTTGGGATTTGGACATCTTGATAAGTAATAGCATGATTTATGCATTTTGGGGATTTTGTACAAATAGAGTTCATTTAATGACTTATGCATCTTGGTACTTTTGGTACAGATGAAGTCTATTACATGTTATATGCATCTTGGTGTATTTGCATTCATAGACCCTTTGGAAAACCTTTGATCCCATTATGTGTTGAGTTTTGGGTTAATCACGTCTTTGAAGTATGTGTCTTCATAAACGTTGTTTAAAGACATTTCATTATTTGGGTGAAATTTGTCAAGGATTCGTAGGGACACTTGGGCTTTCATGTCATTAGGTGTCATACGATTAACGTTGTAGGAGTGGCATACTTCGTGCTCTCCCGCTCTCAACGGATACGAGTACCCTCGTTGTCGGCCACTATATTTTGGATATTTAATTGTCCATTTGGTGCATATGATTTTATAAACCGTTGGAAAATGCATATCGTTGAACTAGGAGTCGTTTTGGAAACATGAAGAGAAAGAGTTCATTTGGAAAACATTTTGTTGCAACCAATGAGAAGTTTTGGTTATTTTGGAATCTTTGGGTATTTCGGTAAATAAATCATATTGAAATATTTACTTGATGATTTTACATAAATAATTGGAGTTCAATTGACGTAAGTGTCATTTTGTGTATTTGATCTTATAAACCTTTTTCTGAAAACACATATTATTGTGTTATGAGGAATTTTGAAAACATAAGAGTGTGAGTTCATTTGGGAAAATGGTTTGTCTCAAACAACGATGAGATTTTATTTATTTATACTTTTGGTCGTGTTTGCATATTAGACGGTCAAACGGGTTCCAATATTTATATCGGTTTTTATTTGGGTATTTACGTAAAGTGTTGGGCCTTTGGCTCGGTTTTGACTAAATGAGTTGTGTGGACATTTGTCCGGATTTATAACCGTCGTGGGTTTTGAGTATGATGACGCTTAATTCGTGTCATTGGTGAGTTACGTGCTTTGGTCATTCATTTGGAGTCATGTAATGTTAGTCAGTGTCGTAATGGATCCATAGGCACGTAAGTCTGTCTGTTTTGAAAGGCCTGAGGTTTTGGGTTACACTTAGTGACCGCTTGGTTTTGCTAGTGAGTAGGCAATAGGTGGCTCAAGCCGCTGAGTTGAAACTCATCTAGATTGGATAGGCATCCATGTCCGTAAGACCTTGGGGTGGAACTCGACGGAGTATGGCAAGGGGCAACAAACGGTCCGAGGATTGTGATGTCTGGCATGACATGGGAACTAGGATCGGGATATGTGGTGAAATCCAATAACATCACGGGTGGCCTCATTCACGTGTTCTCGCCACCCAAGATGGAAATGTTTAGATGACATGCGAGGAAGTTGTATGGGCGGCCTACTTGCATGTTCCTCTATTCTCAATGTATACGGGTCTCTCTGTCATAGATCCGTGGTATTTTTAAAAGTTAATGTCGTATTTTACCAACATTGGTTTTTATGTGGTCGACAATAAATGATGGCTTTAATATTGGGTTTTCCCCACGTATATTAAGGTTTGAATAGAATGCGTCATTTCCACGTGTCGGTGTTTAATTTCGTTCATTTTATGGTTGCGTGAGTTTTGGGTCTAATGTCCGTGTTCACGGCGATATTTATTTATGTGGGTTTTTATCTTTGGTTTATGAGTTATTGGTCATGTCCCACCCGTATTGGGTATTTCGAGATATAACATTTTACCTGCGTTTTATAAAGATGGGGAGTTCTTTCTCTATTCTCATTTTGAACAAGTTTTGGGTTAAATCTAAGTTTATGAAAGAACGTTTTATATTGAAATCTTATTTCATGCCGCATTGTGACTAAAAGAGAGAAAACTTTAAGAGTTCGATACCATGAGCGTGTTGTCTTGGGTTTTACAAATTTTTATTGCACATGTTATAGGACGGAAAGTTATTTTTCATATGCATAGCATAAATTGATGCATACTAGGACCCTGGTAGTCCTTTTGAAAATTTTGTTACGCATCTTTCGTTACCGTTTTATTAACATAAGTACTTATCAAATGAATTTTGAAAATGGTTTTATATGTGTGGCATTGGTGATCAATTTTGAAACCTATCGAATGCACGATAGTGTATTTTTACCGCATGTTTAATTGTTATAAAACTTATGTATTTGAGAGTTTTATAAATTTCAAATTGGTATGGTAGTGTAAAAAAACCTTGAATTCATTGGGCTATAGGTGTAAGCTCCCTCGTGTTAGAAGTCGATATTAAGGACTAAAAGAGTCTTCGGAGTTTAAGGCGTTAGACATGTGTTTCTCCCAGTTAGTTAAGTAACGATCTTTATGCTTCGTTAAACCTACGGATTAAAATCGTGTTCGGTTGTTTGGATATGGTCGGTTTTGGAATTGTGGGAATTTGGTATGACGACACGCTATGTGTCGGTGGCGTACTACATTGTTGGGTATTCGTGAATAATGATGACGTTATGGTTGACTAGTTAGGATGTTGGATTTGGGTGACTACTTCTAAGAATAGGTGTCAACTTTGAATCGACATTGCTAATCGGGAATGAAATATTGGTAGTATACCCACGGTTGCAGAATGGTCATTCTGAGGATAGGTGTCGACACACTATTTTGAGGACAATAACTGTTGGTGTGCTCAATGTATTTCCGTTAGATCTGGTGCGTCTGCAGGACGAGCGGTAAAGTTAAGGAAATTAGATGTTAATAATTAAGAATCAATCATTAGTATTTTGATATTTGTCAGTACTTTCATTGAATTTGGAAATCAATCTTTCCAAGTGCTATGTTGGGTGCTTGGTGGTTCCAGATTTCGAGGACGAAATCATTTCCAAGTTGGGGAGTATTGTAACACCCCGATTTTCGAAAGGTATCATTTCCAGTTTATACCGAAATCGATATATTAAGGAAAAATAAGATATTTTATTTTGGGCTTGAATCCTTGATTTTATAGCCTTGATGGATGAATGATTCAATTACGAGTCCAACGGTTCTTTCCGGAACGAAAACGGAGCTATAACGAAGAAGTTATGACCGAAACGGGATTTGACCAAATAAGAAGAAAAATCAGTGGCTGATGTACCTTGTTACGTGCGTTGCTGAAGTTGAACCCACGGAGCAACCCACGAGAATGGTGGCCAAAATCAGTGGCTGACGTACCTTGTTACGTGGGTTGCTGAAGCTGAACCCACGGAGCAACCCACGAGAATGAAAATTAGGGTACCTTGTTATGTGGGTTGCTGAAGCTGAACTCACGGAACAACCCACGTGGATGGCTGGACGTTTTTTATGCTTTATTTTCCCCAAATATTTCTCATTTCTCATCTTCTTCATGTCAAGAATTCTCTCCCAAACCCTTCCTCTTCACCTACCTCTTCTAATCCTCTTCAACCACCAAATCATCACCATTTATTACTAGAGTGAAGATCATCATCCAAGGTTTCGGGTTGGAAGCTTCACCTCCATCTCCATCTCCATCTCCATCTTCATCTTCTTCATCACCTTCTCACCATTGTTGACCATATTTTGGGGTTTTTCAAGAAACCTACTTGTAAGTCATTCTAATCATTTCTAAACCATGAAATAAGTTATAAATGTTCCATTGATGGTTTCCTAATGTTTGATTTCTCTAATTTTCGGTTTGGATAATTTTGGGAGTTTTGGGTCAAAATTAGGGTTTTGCCCAAAATAGAGATTTTGATGATTAAGTGTTTGGGGATCAATTATTTATGATGGAAAATGTATATTCATGGTTGGAACCTTGTAAATCTAGGTTTTGGAAAATTTGGTTTGAAGAACCAAGTTTCTTCAAGGGAAGCTCTAAGTGGGTAAATACTAGATTTAGCTTAAATCTAGCAATGTGAGTTTACTAAACTTTTGTTAAAACTGGATACACATCATATTTGTTTATTTGTTGATATTATCACATAATTGCTCAAAATGGTCATCTTTACGGGTTTATGTATTTGATGGTATTTTCATGACATTATGTGAAATATGGGTATATGGGGTATCATTTTATGATTTACGAAATGTTGGGTAATTATTTGGGGATTTTCATTATCTGTGGCCACAATGGGTGTTTGACATGAATAAGGAATATATGTTGGTATATCATGGTGATTTTCAATTGGAATATAATTGTGATGATATTGTATCTACAACGTGGTTATGTAGATAATGTAAGTCTTATGATAGACTTTTGCTATTAAAAAGGTGATATTGTACCCATGGTTGGTATTGGATGATAATTGGTTGAATATACCTAAGGACATCCTATTTGCATAATGTGGACGAACCAAGTCTGTGATTCACTATAGGAATGTAGGTGGGTGACATATGGGCAATTCCCTTGAGCGGTAGTCTCCATATGTACCTAGACCTCCGCCGTCGGGGAATTTCATGAGTGGTAGTCCTCGATGCGTGTCGGGCCTTTGGGTTGCCACGGTGTTCGGCTTCAAGGCGCATTGCCTCTTAGGGTGAACCGGATTGGAGATATGGGTCGCTCCCGTTAACTTCACATCTACTTGATTAATTGGTTAATTGCGGATAAGAGTCAAATCTGTTATACCATGCCATATTATTGTTCAACTCACTAGGCTTTTTTTGGCCTAACACTTGTTTGGTGTCGATGTGTATCTCAGGTTTTAGCGGCATTGGTTCTAAGCTGGCGTAGTGCTTGGGTGAGAGATTTGGGAATATTGCTTTTGGACTTACAGTTGGTAGAGAATCATTTGGGTCTATAATTGACATCCTTGATTATAATCTCTTTTCTGGTTATAGAAATTAGATTAGTTGGTTGTTATTTATTGTCCGTTTAATTACGATTGTATTTAAACAGGTTTATGTATTTTCTCCATTTTTGGGAGGCTCTTGCTTTGGCAAATTTTAAATACCGCATGTCCGTTTTTCGGATTTTTGTTATCCCTATTTTTAGGGTGTTACAAACCAACAAGAAAAGCTTGTTAAAACGGTCATTTTACCAGCAAAATGGCACGACTCGAGTTTTCCAATATGAAAGCAAAACCACCACGGCCTTTTGTAAAAATAATATTTAATATTTTTACAATATTTAACTAATAATAAAAATATAAAGAAGTCAGACGGGTCTGTCCAACCTTTTTTTTTCCTGCATTGCCCCCGTCCGCCCATTAATCTTAATGGGAAAGTCCAGACCCGCCCAATTTTTCGAGAATCGTTGTTAAAGCCTGTTTGTCTAGCAGGTCATGCCTAACCAGCCCTACTGTCCATGAACAACTCTAGTGCTTTGATCATATGAAGTTGAATTGATATTTCGATTCATGCTAAATCTTTTTCGTCAATGCTTTTTATCCACGACAAGATCCGTTATGCGCCTTTTTCCCACGAAGAATCCAACATCATGTCATGTGCAACCCCTTCAACACACACGGGTCGTACGCCATAGAAACCCCTCATCTCTTCGAGTCCTTTTGCATCTTATAAAGATTCAAATAGATGCACACATGTAACACTCGTAATTCTTGGTAAGCAGAAGTCACTCTGTGGTCTCTGGAGGTTTCTCATTTATGAAATTGTGCTTTGGGACATATTGCATTTGATCCCTGTCAGTGTCGAGAGCTTTGTGGTTGAAAGAGGTCGAATTTCGAGGCTTGAGGGAGTTTGGACGACAGTGCCCGCGACAGTGACAATTGTCACTGTCGCCGTGTCACAATTGCGGAAATGGTACCGCGGGCTTGTGGGAGCGGGCGACTATGCCCGGCGACGTGTCAATGTCGCCGAAAAGCCCTGATGTTGATTTAAACCCGATTTTCAGCCATTCTCTTCATTTTATCACTTCTAACCTCTCCCATTCTCTCCCAAATCGTTCCCCCTCTCTTCCTCATAAACCCTAATCGATTTTGGGGCTTTCCCATGAATATCAAGGTGCTCCCTCTTCATATTATGATCGATTGCTTCATCCCTTGATGCAAGGTTGAGTTCTCATCTCCAGCATTAGAGATTTTGGGGTTTCTAGGTTTTCACCAAAACCTATGTGGTAAGTTTACTTCCTCCATCTCTAAACTTTATTAGGTGATATACATGCTCCATTGATGATTTCCTAAGTATTATGTTTCTCCATTTTCGGTTTGGAAGATTTTGGAGGAGTTAGGTCAAAATTAGGGTTTTGGGTATAAGTTGAGGTTTTGATGTAAAATGTTTGGGGAATGTTTCTATATGGTTATTTACGGTTGAAAATGTTTGGATCTAGGTTTTGGAGGTTTTGGCTTGGAGGATTCAAGTTTCGTCAAGGAAGCTCAAAGTGGGGTAAAATCTAGATTTAGCCTAAATCTAGCAAGGTGAGTTCAAGTTGATTTGTGAAAACGGTGTACATGCCAAAATGTTTATTTTAAAGGGTTTTGCGTCTTACAGGAAACTGTTAACTGCTAATAAGTTTGGTTATTTTGAAAGTGTTTAACTTTATAAACTTATTTAGCACACATCTTTGTGATTTTTGAGCATTTCGATAAATGTGTCATAAATGAATGGGTTTTGATGAATTATTGCATAAATAAGTATTTGGTCAAAATGCACTTTTAAGTGTTTGTCGGGTTTTATGCATCATTCATGAAATGAGATATTTTGAAACGTACGAATGTGTGAGTTCTTTGGGTTTGGGTCATTCCCGACTTTGGGGAAACATTTTAGAAATGGAAAACCTTTTGGGTTTTAGGCCGAAGGCCAATGGTAATTTGAGAATCAAAGATTTTGGGAAAATGTGTATTTTGGTTTGTGTAATCATATTGGCTCTCGTGTTTTAGCCAAACGTCTATTAAGCCTCTTGGGGCTTGATTTGTACTCGGTGGAGTCTTTGGAACATTTGTTCAGTTTTGGTAGCTCGTTAAGGAGCTTTGGACGTATGGTGCACTTAGTTGCACCTTATTTGAGAGTTACATGTTTTGAATGTGTTAGTTCATTCTTTTAAGTCATGTAACGTTTTAGACTGTAATGCATTGGATCCATAGGCATATGAGTCGGTCAGTTGGTTTAGTTGGGGACTTTATCCCCGTTTTGGGAATGGATATTGTTTATGTCTAGCGGGAGCTCGAGGTACAGATCGTGGGTGGTTGAACTCGATAACCGCGTAACATTTATTGAAGGGATCGAGGTATATATCGTGGGTGGTTGAACTCGATGCCCGTTTGTAATCCAGTTTGGTTACTCATCATGGAATTTAGTGTCCGCGTTTGAAGTCTAGTGAGTGGTCCCCAAGTCATGTTTTTACGTAAGCTTGCAGTGGTAGCTCGGTTTGTGAGCCGTATACGGAGCTAAGTCTTGCGGTGGTGCTCTTGGAGAGTCGGATACGGGGACTTGTGACTTTATGGTGAGACTCATTAGAGGTCGAGTAGACACTAGGGTCATTTGGGTATCTTGCGGTGGTAGCTCGGTTGGGAGCCGTATACGGGGATCCATGGCTCAATGTGAAGCTCGAGACATTGTTAAGTGGCTTAACTTTGTGTGCTCGCCACTCTCGATGGAATTCGGGTATCCCCCGTCATCGAAAGGTGTTGTTTTTGGGTATTGAGTTTTATTATCCACGTTTTCGGTAACGTTTTGTATATATGGATTTTATCCATGATTTCTGGGTTGAGTATTATACCCCACCCGTGTTTGGGTGTTTCGGGATATAAAGTTTTATCCACGTTTCATAAATTGGGAGTTTGCTTTCTCTTCTCCTTTTGAGTGAGTTATGTGTTGAAATTAATTTGAAAAGAAGTGTGTTATTTTGGGGTCTTAGTTCTTAAAACCGTTTGGTTTGGAAAACGTTTATTATGGTGTCGCATTCGTCTAAAATGCATATTATTGAAAAACGAGTCGTTTTCACATTTGAAGCATATCATTTTGAAAGATTATGATTTCAGTTGTATTCTTCCTTTTTAAACGATTAATTTATATATGTTGAAAACTCTTGAGCTCACTAGGCGTTAAGCCTAACCTTTTTATTTGTCGGCATGTGCATCAGGTTCCAGATGGGGGTTTGATTCTAGCAGTACTATGAAGAGATGTGCTTAGTTTCTCACAAGTGTAAGTATTTGGTGAAGTCTTCCGCAATTTGAAGATAGTGACTATTATTGGGTTTTAGTATCACCCGTCCTTATTATAGAATGTATGTATAGAATGAATGTGTGTATTGAGGTTAAATCTTAAATTGTGATTGTAGATGAATCATTTATTGGTGTATTTATAAAATTTTAAATTAGTTGTTATTTCCATATTTGAGGATGTTATAACACATACATACAATTCGAAGATAAGAACGTGTGATCATAGGAAACTTTATGAGCAATTCGTTTTCTTTATTTAACGTTTTATTTATATGGCACAAGAAGAAACAAAGATGTGATATCGGGTCAAAAATGAAAGTGGGGCCCACAAACTATAATGGATGATTGCAATTGTAGTATATAACGGGTGTCATTTGGCCCAAATGACAAGACAAAAACTTGTTGTCCAATGTTTGATGTTACAGTAGTGAGTATACTAGGACAGAACGGTACTAAGTGGGACAAAAACACCAAAATAGGGAGATGAGACAAGATTGATAAATTACTAAACTACCCATATATCAAATCAAAACCCAAAAACCTTCCATAATTCTTTAAGTCGCCTATCTCACTCTCTCCAGTCCAGTCCAATCTAGTCATGTCCAGTTCACGTACCAAATGCAATATAAACTAAATGTAACAGTTTTTTTTTATAATTTATAACACCCCCTTCCTACTAGAGTTAAGATGGGACATGTCACAACCGTAAGCGGATCAACACTCTACCATTCACAATACATATATGCCACATAAATTAAGCATACCAGAAACCATACCAACAGTAGATTTGTCTGCATACAAAGCAAATACCCGTCCACCAACCGTGGACAGAAAGGACATTTGGCCCGAGACCGTAAACAAGGTCAAAAAGACAGGGCAACTGAGAAAGGTAAAACATTTACCACAATGAAGTCGTCGGCTGCACCTATGACGAGAACTTGGGTGAAGGGGTTTGGCACCGATGCAACCGGAAGTGAAGCATTCAACTTTCTTAGATCAAACAACGACATTCTTGAACTTTCTTTCATCAGTTCTTGATAACTGAAAATAACAATAACGGTTCAAATATTATCGTGAATTTTTATAACATGATAGAATTCTATTTAATAAATTCGAAAGCAATTACGAACGTGCCACAGAGACAAACCGTAGGACAAGATGATCATCCATTTCCTCGGAGAAAAATGTTTCCTTGCAAAGGGGTAACGAGGTCTGAAACGCTTTCGCTGCTAAGCTCATAGTAACCTGAAAAAAGATCAGCTTATTGTAGCGTTTTGGTTATGAATTTAAGACGATAAATGAAATACAAAACGTAGTTGAAATAACTACAAGCAAATATTTACGTTAAAGCTAAGGTTCCATTTGTTTATACTGAATACCTCCGTTTTGTAAACCAAACGATCTCAGTATATCTGACTTAAAAGTAAGCTACCTATGCATACAGGATTGGATGGGTCTAGACGCGGGTGAAAGAATAGTGGCAGGTTTTACATCTCCCGGATTTTTGTTGCACCTATTTTGGCGGGACAAATAATGCAATTTTGTTCCACTCAGGTCTTGTCCTTTCCTGGTCTAACGATGCACCAAACGTAGGATAACAAGTTTTTGTACTGTTATCTTCCGTGTACCAAATGCACCCATAAATACTATAGTCACAACCGTCCATTACAGTTTGTGGGTCCCACTTTCATTTTTGACCCGATATCACATCTCCATTTTTTCTTGCACCGTTAAATATTGAAAACAAACTGCTCCTAAGTTTCATGTGATCAATAGGGGTGGAATCGGTACGGTACCGACTTTTTTTTGCCAATACCGTGTACCAACCAATTATAATTGGTTTGTAAAATCTTATACCATGTACAAACCAATTGTAATTGGTACCGACTTTTTTCGGTTGGTACATGTTGGTACCGGTTTTGTACCAACTTCATGTTAGATATACGAAATAAGAAAAAACTAATTCAAAATGCGCAAATGATCAAACAAAAAAGTTGAATGTAGCATTGTTTAATATTCAATACATGATCAAATGGGTTTATAATTACGTTTTTCACTTTTTTGGGCCTTTAGGTGATAAGGTGAAAACTAAAAGAATTACGGATTTTTAAATTTTAAACTCAAAATTAATAATAGCACTGATTAATAAAAATAATAATTAATTAAATTATTAAAAAAGTCGGTACCACACAACATTCAATACCGTGTACCAACCAAGTTCAAACACTTGGTACGGTACAACCAACCAATTTAAATTGGTACCGATTTAATTGGTACCAATTTAATTGGTACGGTTGGTACACATGTTGGCTGGTTTGGTTTGGTACAAAATTGCCACCCCTAGCGATCATACATTCTTAACTTTTTGAATAAAATATATGTTCTCTTGAGCCCAGTAAGGGGCTCTTTGGTTGGCCTTTCCTTAAGTCATTTATGGATAAAGTTGTCTGTGTGGATTGATGTGTGCATTAATATGTATGTATAGATTGGAAAATTTTTCGTTTGGGAGAGGTTTTTCATAGATAATTTGGGAGGGACAGGTTTGGAAAAAACCTGGCTTTCTGCATAAAGCTTCCCCCTGGAAGCTTATTGAATAAGACACTTTATATATCATTAAGCCGTTACCAACCAGTAAGTTATGAGTCCCATTAAGCTCATGAAGCAGCTAACAAACAAGCCCTAAGTAAGATTTGCATACAACTTATCCCTTAGACCCTAACTTCGGGTGAGATATATTGAGTTTGTTTGGTTTATACGTTTTATTGAGCTACGGAAAGGGCATACGTTGTTACCTTAAAGGCAACAACAGGTTTTGAAAAGAGATACCGCCATACTAAGACACTGACCACAAAAACATAAGTCGTTAGTTGTCTCACGTGTCAACAATGAAAAGAGGATTAAGACGTGAACGACACCTATTCCCAGTAGGCGGCACAGAGCAAACAAGCACAACTCCGGAAAGTTTTGCATGCATATTTCGGGTATTAATCATGTTTAGATGGAGAAATTCAATATTCCCTCTTGTTATTAAGGGTAAAATTGTCATATTGTTAATTAAAAAGTGCAGTAATTAAATATTTCTAAAATTATGTGCTCTTTTCATTGTAAACATTTATTAAAGAAATCTCAAATCTAAACGTGATGTAGTACTTCCCCTTGAATCTCTTTCAAGATTCGCGATGTAGTACTGCACGATGAGCCCTCCAAACGAGTGTCGAATTAATACGGGCGATAATGTCATTTGTTTCTGAATGAAATCAACAATATCTGCCGCATGTGACTACAATTTGAAGTGGATTAATCAACAGATGACTTATATTAATTATATTTAAGATAATTTAGCTTAAAAGGGAGAAGGGGAGATGAGGATTCATTATTTATTTAAATTGTTTTAATAAATTTTGACGTAAATAGCAGATTATTCAAGAACGGGTGACAATAGTAGGGGTGAACTTGGTACGGAACCAAGTTTTTCCCCCAATACCATGTACCAACTACCAACCAATTATAATTGATACGTAAAATTCTATATTGTATACCAATCAATTATAATTGGTACTTAAAATTCTATATTGTATACAACCATTTGTACTTGGTACCAACATTTTTCATTTGGTACATGTTGGTACCCTGTTTTGTACCAACTTCAAGTTACATATATGAAAACTTGTCATTTCGTTCAAATATGAGTGACATTTTGAGTTTGCAAATAATACATATCATGTTTAAGGGGTTTTAATTGCAAGAAATAAAACTTACAAACATTCAAATACCCAAACAAAAGTCGGTAATACGAAACTTAACAATCATGGTACGTGTATTCCAATACCGTAAACCAACCAAGTCGGTACCAAGGTACTACCGTGGTATGCGTATTCCAATACCATAAACCAACTTAACAATCATGCTACCAACCAACTGTAAATTGTACCAATTTAATTGGTACGATTGGTACATATGTTGGTTGGTTTGGTTTGGTATAAAATTGCAGACAGTATATAAAAGGTACCTGAAGAGAACCTGCCACTGAACCAGCTAGAGCATCGCTTTCGCCCTGACCATGTTCCAAATTGTGACTAAAATGAGAACACGACATATGATTTACATGCATAAATCATACATACACGATGGTTTAATTCAAAAGGTCTATGAATGTATAACCATTAGAGGAAATTGATTTCAAAAATGGTGTAATGAATTCAAGTTACTGTTTTAAGAGACACACAAAAAAACATCAATTGATTTTTCTGCCCCTTTAATAGTATTAGAAACCCATGAATTGAAGTAAATTTATGTGTACATGTGTGTGTTTCTTTATATTACAATCGGACTTATGGTTTCTCTGCGTTTTGGTAGTTGGGACAGGACGAGCCGAACAATACAAAAACTTGATGTCCTATTGTTTGGCACAAACTTAAATTTTGACAGGATCTGAGTAGGACAAAAATGCATATTTTCCTGTCCCATCGAAATAGGTGGAACAAAAATCCCATCAAAATAGTTGGAACAAAAAATAGGGGGAAATTGACCAAAATAGCTAATTTCCCCGATCAAAATCACTTTTTAGCCACTTTTTCAATTGAATTCTCGTTTTAGCCAGAGTTCACGCAAATGTCTGACATTTGTGTAAACTCGATTTTTAGATAAAAAAAGTTTTTTTTGCAGGATTCAATTTTCTGAGTACGGATTCAAATTTCTGCGAAAGGATTCCAATTTTTGCGCAAGGATTTATTTCTTCCATAAATCAGTCTTTTTGCTTAAAGACCAACAATTATGGGAAGAGGCTCTAAAAAGTGGCTAAAAAGTGAATGTGGTTGATGGGATAGGCTATTTCAGTCAATTTCCCGAGATAAGGTGGACAAGAGACAAAGATCGGTAAATGACTAGACTACCCATATCAAATTAAAAACCCTAAAACCTTACATAACTCTTTTAATGAGTTTTAATTTGACACAAGTAGTTTAGTAATTTACCAATCCTGTCTCCTCCCTCTAATTTATGTTCTAGATATTTTGGTGGGACGAAAAAATGCATTTACCCCCCCATGTCCCGTCCCTATCCAATGTCGTACCAAACATTACAACAAAATGCTGTCATGATCCCAAAAGTTAACCTAGTATTTTTTTCCTGACTCAAAATTCTCGATATGAACTTTATCACCATTTTAGCACCAAATTGCTTCTAGTTAGGGTTATTGTTAAAAATTCCCCCCTTTGGGATTGCTTATTTAAAGGGCTTATTAACTTATTCCATTTTCGCACCGCTGATAAGCAGTTTTCAGTGTTTGGATGGGAGAAAAAAACTACTTATACCGCTTTGTCACCACGGATAAGGAGTTTTTAATAAGTTATTCCATTCTAACTTATTAACTTATTTGAAACAACTTATGAGCTTTTTACATGTACAAGCAATCCCAAGCACCCATAAATAACAACTTATTAGCTTATTACGTTTTGGTACCACCATAAACCATAAACCCTAAACCCCCTAAACACCTTTTATAAAAACTCCGATTTAACACCACATAAGTTAATAAGCACTTTTATATAAAAAGACATAAGTTGTTTTAAGTAAGCAATCCCAAATATCGATTTCCATTTCGAATTCGGTTTCAATTGATGAAACATTTTAGCCAACTGACCTTCAGATTTCACATACATAAATAATGTCGAACCAAAAACTGAAAACACAACCATGAATTACATATTATGATATCGATTAAACATAAAATCAAAATATGAATCGAGAATTAAACCTGACCCAATAGACTTAGGGCATAGGAATCGAATCCATTTTGAGAAAAGAAAGGCAACCAGTGTTCAGCGAAACACCAAGCCGCATGAAAGCTTCCATGGATGAACACTAATGGAGGTGGTGGATTACATAAATTGTCTTTGTTTTCATCTGGATTTTTGGTTTGCAGAACCTTTTGGTAGACGACCTCCATGTTTAGACCAGAAGGGAGCTAGTGAAAAAGACGAGATTGCCCTTGCTTTAGCTTGTATGGTACTTTCATTTTGTTGAGAACAGTGTGTGGCATTTTGGTAATTCTGGTAGAGGGCATGCTTGCAAGAAGGTAGCCATGAGTAACAACCATTGTTTTGGTTTGAAGGAAGGAAGACCCTTTTGGGTACATTTTATCACTTGAAAATGGAAATTTGGGAGTTTTTTTAAATGGATCCCTTTAACATTTTGATGTTTTTGTTGATTTTGTAATCCAGATAAGTCTCAAAAGTTGAATAAGTATTTATTGTTTATTTTCTTTCCTAGTCTTTAGCTGGTTGTTAGTAGTGGCTTGAAAGTATGACTTTAGCTAGTATAATAAGCTAGTTGTAATCTGATATGTGGCAGAGAGTTCATTCATATTTTAGCTTTTCATTAGCTGCAATAAATACTTCAATCTTTTGAGTCTCTTCATCTGTTCTTCTCTTATTTATTGATTATTGATTATCCTTATTCTTCTGTGAGTGTTACAACAGTTGTATCAGAGCCATGAACGACCAAACCTAAGTTTCAGTTCCGGTTTTGAAAGGGAAAAATTACGATCGTTGGAGTGCTCAGATGAGGGTGCTCTTTGACTACCATGAACTATTAAACGTGGTAGAGGATGGGATTTCAAGTATTGCTGGAACATCTACTGAAGCACAACGAACTGCTCATGCGGAACAAAAGAAAAAGGACAAGAAGGCCTTATATCTCATTCATCAAGGGGTGAACGATGAGATTTTTGAGAAGATCGCAGATGCAAATACATCGAAGAAAGCTTGGGATACCTTGCTGACATAATTCAAAGGTGCGGAAAAGGTTAAGAAGGTACTACTCCAAACCTTAAGACGCCAATACGAACTCTTACAAATGGAATCCTCTGAAAGCATTTTCGATTATGTAAGTCGACTTCTCTCCCTGATAAACCAAATGAAGATCAATGGATATAAATACTCTGAGCAATCAAAAGTTGAAAAGGTGTTGCAGTCACTGGCGCCCAGGTTTTAGCATATCGTGGTTGCGATAGAAGAAACTCATGATTTGTCCGAGATGACAATCGATGAGCTAACAGGTACATTACAAGCCCATGAGCAACGTATGAATGAGAAGCAGGTTGAAAGGCCTATTGAGCAGGCTTTTCAAAGTCAATTATCCACTTGAGTCAAATGCAGTAGCGAAAAGAATGCAAGACGAGACAGTTCTCGAGGTAGAGGACGAGGACGGGGCTGTACCAATAATAGAGGACAGGGGAGTGGGAGTCAGTATGATTCTCAGAGGAGAGAAAAATCACATGACCGCTCTCAACAAAACTCGAGAGGTCGAGGATGAGGCATGTCCAGGTATGACAAGTATAATGTAAAATGTTATTCTTGCAATAGATATGGCCACTATGCTAATGTGTGCAATAACAAAGAAGATGACCAAATAGCTCAATTTGCGCAAGGAAGTGATGATGAAGGTCATGCCCTCTTAATGGTTACGGCGGTTGATGAAACACCAGATTACCATACTTGGTTTCTTGACACAGGTTGCACAAATCATATGTGTGGCAATAGGGAGTTGTTCACCGATCTTGATGAATCGATAAGAACCAAAGTGAAATTTGCAGACGACAACACAATCCCGGTCATGGGAAAAGGGCACATTATTATCAAGTTAAAGAATGAAGATCACAAGCATATTTCCGAGTTTTCTATGTACCAGGCATGAAAAGCAACCTGCTTAGTCTTGGTCAATTGTTGGAAAAGGGATATGAAATGAGTACACGGAACAAGGAGCTCTCCATCTTTGATAAAAGAGGTATTCTCATTATCAAAACTCCTTTAACCACAAACAGGATGTTCCAAGTTAGCATTCCTAGTGGTAGTTATAAGTGTCTAAATGCAATAATAAATGATGAATCTTGGGTGTTGTAACACCTCGAAATCGTTGGCCGAAGAGAAGCGAAAGAAAACACCAACAGTGCCCCACGCGGCTCACCGCGCGAGTTGAGTCGTGCCACGAACCGCGCGAGGCTCTGTTTCCTCGCGGCTCCAGTGGTCCGCGCGACTCTCCGTGCGGGTCAGGCCATGCCGCCATCCGCGCACGCGTACTGTGCGCAATAAAAAGGGAATATCCGGCCCCAAACCCCATTTTTCACCAAAACCTTAAATCTTTTCCCCATTTCTCTCCCAAATCGACCCTCCAACCTCCAAAACAAACCCTAACCCATTTTTGAGAGTTTTCCCCTAAATCTAAGTGATTCTTCACCATCTAACAAGTTTTGGAAGCTAGAACCATCATCCCTCCATCTTCATCTTCTCCACCAAGCTTCTTAGGGTTTCACCCAACCTTTTTATCTATCTTGAAGATGGGAAGTTTGTGGCTCATTTTGGTGACCTAGAAGTGCATTGTTGATGGATTCAAGATGTGGGTAAGGTAACCTTCTCTTTTCTTCATCTATGGAAATTAGGGTTTTGACATAAGTTGAGATTTTCATGTGTAAAGTTTGGGGAACGATTCTTTATGGTTGAATATGATTATTTATGGTTGAAAATGTATGGATCTAGGTTTTTTGGAAGTTTTCGGCTTGAGGATCCAAGTGTTCTTCAAAGGAGCTCAAGTTGGGTAAAATCTAGATTTAGCCTAAATCTAGCAAGGTGAGTTCAAGATGATTTGTGAAAACATTGTACATGCCAAAATGTCCATTTTAAAGTATTTACGTGTTTATCATGAAATTACTATTTATTGAGTTATTTGGCTTTAAAAATCTTGTAAAAGCCCCACATTTGGGATTTTTGAACATTTTGGTAGATAAATCATGTTAATGTGTTTTCTTGATGATTTTGCACATATAAATGGAGTTCATTTGACGTAAATGTCACCTTTTGTGTATTTGATCTTATAAACCATTTGGAAAATGCATATTATTGTGTTGTGAGGCATTTTGGAAATATAAGGGTATGAGTTCATTTGGAAAATGGTCTGCCTCGACCAATGATGAGTTTTGAGTTAATCATACTTTTGGTCGTTGGGTTGCATAACCATTGGTTAAACGTGTTTTAATGTTTACACTGGCTTTATTGGAGATTTAAGTAAACTGTTGAGCCTTTGGCTCGGTTTTGACTAAGATGAGCCTTGAGGACATTTGTCCGGTTTAATAGCCCATTGTGGAGTCTTGGGTATGATGGCAGTTATTACGTGTCATTTGAGAGTTACATGTTTTGGGTGCGTTGGTCATTCAATTGGAGTCATGTAATGTTAGACTGTGTTGCATTGGATCCATAGGCACGTAAGTCAGTCGGTTTTGGTGGGTAAAGGAAATTTGGTTATGACTGTCGACCGTTTGGGTCACTGGCGAGTAGGCAATAGGGGGCGCAAACCCTTGAGTTGAAACTCGTCTAGATTGGATAGGCACCCATGTCTGTAAGACCTTGAGGTGTAACTCGACGAAGTAAGCACTAGAGGCATAAACGATTTGAGAATTGTGATGTCTGTTATTGTAACACTCCAAAATTTATGCGGAAATAAAATTCTAAATTTCGGCAATATAACGTTGGAAAAAAATAGATAAACCTGTCACCCTAAAATATGGGATAATTTAAGCCTATACCAAAAGGGTAAAACAATTCAACCCAAGAGTAACATCCCGTAACGGGGTATATAGTAAGGCATTTACAATTCCAATGATGAAGCATAAAACGACAGCCTACTAATCTAAATTTGGTTATCTAGATTATGGTCGGGTGTCGCAATCTTCCAAAATGTATATCTTCAAAAATCAAGGCATGTTTGGTCACTATGTATCTCCAAAAAGACCACTCACAAACCCAAGCGTCGTCCTCTCAATCCCGACGAGCCCCACCGCTATAATGACCTGCCATACATAACAACCAAGAACAAGCGTTATGCTAAAGCCTAGTGAGATTAATTAAGCAGATAAAGTAGTTAAATGATAAACCCGTTTGAAGTCATACAGCCGATCTAGTCGTGATCTAAATCAAAACAAATCAAATAAACCATTAGTGTTCATTAAATGCTACCAACAATTCAAACCACATAGCGAGCTTAACTACTCCAAGTCTATTGCTCGAAAACATCAAGTCAACCACTCCAGGTCTATTCTTGAGAGTTCCAAAACAGGGGAACTCAAACACAATGGAATTACACCTTATTACCCATGGGACGTTGCCCGACCGTATAGGCCCACACCTTACTTACCATGGAACCCGATGCCTATTCCGTGCTAAAGTGGTGAACCAACATCCCCAAGCGGGACATCAGAACACAGTGCCAATGGATCCATTATACTACGACCAAAACCAAAACATATTAACACATTCATTACTAGTAATGCTTGTAAAGCTTAAGAACCCAAATCATATTGATATACATGGTTTCCAATGCGAAGTCTTGACCCCCACCATTGTGGAGTAATTAGTAATACAATCCCATCAACCATAATACATAAAGCATCATTACCAAAAATCCAGATTATCAATAACTAGATTATTACTTAAATCTCACCAAAACCCTAGTTTTCACTTTGGGTTTTACCAAAATTCCAAGGAAGAAATATTAGTTATTAAAAGAGTTGATAAGCATAGAAAACCATTAATCTTGTTTAAAACACAATCTTTTAACATCCTTGTTTAAGCCATAACCCTAACATTTCCAAAATCCATGGCTAGGTCAAAACACAACAAAACCCAAATGTGATTATGAGACAAGTATGAGAGAGATAACACATAGACCTTAGCATTATGTAAGAACAATGGGTAGAAAAACTCACCTTGGAAGATCACAAGAAACCCTAGATTATAATACTTGAGGGTAGAATGTGGAAGAGGACTTGATGATTCAACCACAAGATTCTTAATCACCTTCACCAACCTAAACAATCCCAATAAATGCAAATGACGATCTCCTCTTAGAGTAATAAATGAAAAGGGGTGAAACCCTATCTTTTTCTCTCTTCAAGATCGTTTCTCCAAAGCTCCCAAGTGATAGAAATGAGATAAAAATCGTGAAAAAGGCATTTAAGTGAACTGGAGGCCGACCGCGATAGTGACACTGTCACAATCGCCCGAACTATGGGCCTCGCGGTACAATCCCTGCGATAGTGCCACACAATAGTGACACTTGTCACAATCGCTGGTCACTATCGCGCCAAGCCATGGACCCGTGGTACAAACCCCGCGAGAGTGCCCCGCGAGAGTGACCTCTGTCACAATCGCGGGCACTGTCGCCCCAGGTGTACCGAGCCCGTTTTTCACCCGACTTTGACCCAAAAAGCGCACGACCAAACGTAAGGTTCGATGGATGAATTTATGAGAAAATTAAGAGCATACCGAAATCGAGGGTGTTACAGTTATGGTATGGGAACTAGAACCGGGATATGTGGTGAAATCCAATAACATCACGGGTGACATCATTCACGTGTTCTTGTCACCCAAGATGGAAACGTTGAGGTGTCATGCAAGTAATGTCGTATGGGCACCCCCTGGTGTGTTTTTCCACCCTCAACGTATACGAGTCTCCCCGTTCGTCGACCATTAGTATTTTAAATGTTAATGTCGTATCTTACTATCACTGAATTTGTATGGTCGACGGTAAATGATGACCTTAATATTGGGTTTCCCCCGCGTATATTAAGGTTTGAATGAAATACGTCATTACCAAGTTTTGGTATTTGGTTTCCTCCCATTTTTTGGTTACGTGAGTATTGGGCCCAGTGTCCATGTTTTTCGGTGACGTATCGTATTGGTGAGTTATTAACTATGATTTATGGGTTGAGTGTTTTACCCCACCCGTGCTTGGGTGTTTTTGGATACAACTAGGGGTGTAAACGAGTCGAGCTTTTAACGAGCTACTCGAGCTCGAACTCGTTTATCTCGAGCTCGAGCTCGAGTCGATCTCGAACAGAAAATAGAACTCGTTTAACTTATCGAGTCGGGCTTTATAACACCGATGTTCGACTCGGCTCGTTCGAAAACTCGATTTAATTTGTCGAGTCGAGTCAAGCCGAGCCGAGCCATTCGAGCATATACTATTTTTCGAGCCAAACATACTCATATATTTATTAATCATACAATAAAAATATAAAATTATCGAGCTCAAGCCGATAAACGAGTTAATCGATCGCGAGCTCGAACCTATAAACGAGCATCGAGCTCGAGCTCGATAACTCAAAAAATATTCGAGCTCGAGCCCTACATTGAAAATTTAACCAAGCTCGAGCTCGAGCCCGGTATAATTTTTTGAGCCCGACTCGATTAACCTACTACTCGACTCGACTCGACTCGACTCGTTTACACCCCTAGATACAACGTTTTATCCACATTTCTTAAATTGGGAGTCATTATCCGCTCTCGTTTGAGTGAGTTTTGGGTTGCATCATTTTATAAAGAATGTCTTGTAATGAGGTGTTCACCTTTGAAAATGCATGATATTGGAAAAGAGTTGTCTCCGGGTTTAAAGTAAATCTTTTGAAAGGTTATGATTTTAAGTGGAGTTTATTCCTTTTTATAAACATGTTCATTTGTGTAAAACTCTTGAACTCACTAGGCGTTAGCCTAACCTTTTTATTTGTCGGCATGTGCAACAGGTTTCGGTTGGGAATAGTCCTAGTCACACTATGAAGAGAGGAGTGCTAGTTGTGTATTCGAGGAGTGTATAGCTTGGTGAAGTCTTCCGCTTTTATATTGGGAAAAGCAATTTGTATTTGGGCTAAGTAACACCCGACTCGGGTTTAGTCCTTGTATGTTAATGGAGTTCATAATTATTGAGGTTAATTATAGAATTTTGCCTTGAGGTATTTTGAGTTTTGATTTGTAGGAGGAAGTTTTGTTCCTCACTTGATGTTATATCGAAATTTAAATTAGTTCCTCAAAACAAGTCAAGCTCTACAAGAAACAAACAATAAAGACAAAAAATAAGGACCAACGAGGGTAATAACAATAAAACCTTAAGAGGTAATAAAAGAAGAAGACTTAAACCAAACTGTCTTCGAAATAGACCGATCTTTGAGTGCAAGGACGTTTTTTTTCCTCAATTAGTGTAATTTATACATGACAAATACTAAAACAAAAGGACCAACATATGATTTACCCAGATTAAGGCGTCGTTTACCAAACATTTATCAAATAAACCGTTTACCAGTCGTCACTTATATTACCCAGTGAGCATGACAATAACCAATAATCTTACCCGACAAGAAGCATAGAAGGACCGAAAATCTCACTCGGTAAGTAAGGTAAAAGACACTTATCCAGGTAAAAACACTTGCTAACAATCCATTTTGACGACAAAAAATGTTACCCAATAAAATAAGTAAAAATCATAACTCTTACCGATAAACATTTACCCAATAAACGTTTGATAAAATCCAGTTCGAAGTGAATTGGGCTGATACAAGCTCTTTTAAAGCCCAGCCCAAATTAAACCTAAGGTGAAATAACATCATAACAGAGTTAGGGTTTTTCATATCTTCTCAGCCGACTCCCAGCATCAGAGCTACATCAAAGCTACCGGAAATTTCCATTGTAGGTATGTGTTCTTCCCTTTGTCTTCTCAAAAACCACAAACATTTTGATCTTCAGTACAGAATATTAGACGTTTTTCTGCTGATTTTGGATGTAGTGATAACAGTTACGTTGATAAGGCCTTTTTTCTGTTGTTTAATGTAATGTTCTAGAGAAATTTTGAGTTATTTATGGCCGGCAATTGTCAGTGTTTTGATAGTTGTATACATCGATTTCATTATACTTGATGTGGATTTGAGTTGTACTTGTTGTTAACTGCGTGCTGGCTGTTGGTTTGCCTATGATTTCGATGGAGATCTTTTATTCTATATGGTTTATTGTAGGATATATGCAGCTGTTTTTGACTTAATTTTCTTGCACTTGCAATTGCTGGTTGAAATTTTATGGTGAAACCGTTTGTTAGTTTTAACGTATACGGTTTATCGATTCCGTATTTTGATCACAAGTTTGGGTGCTTCACGTTGTGTGTATTAAATACTCTTTGGATCAAAGTTTTGTTCCATAAAGTATTTTATTTGTAAAAAAGGAACTTTTTTAGATGAACCAAATAGTGGGCCAAATGGTGAATTGTTGCAATTTGATGAGATTGAGTTAGAATCATTTATCATAGACTGATAATTTATGCAAGACTTTATAATCTTTATGAACAAAATTATAGCGCCCGTGCTCAGGGGCGGAACGAGGATTTGAAGTTAGGGGGAGCATCGAGTATAAATAAATATAAATTTTGTTTGATTCCAAGAACAAGTGAATATTAATTCATTTAACAAACTAACAACCATTATAATTTAACTTAGAAAAACATTTTTGGCTCAAAATATGTGGTGCTAATTGTCAAGGGGGAGCCAAATGCCAATATTTTTTCATTTACAAGCATTAAAAAATAAAAAGTAAATTTTTTTAACTTAAAGCAAGGGGATAGCATGTGAGAGTGAGAAGGAGCCAATGCCCCCTCTAGTTACAGTGTGGCTCCGCCACTGCCCGTGCTAAAGGTATTACATAATGCTGTTTTGTAACGATAGCATGTATTTTTGATGTTGGAGAAAATGATGTTCCATTACTTGTTGTTTTAACAGAAATTTATCCATTAGAAGGCCATACAGAAATATACTATTGTTTTAAGTCCATTTCCATTGGTTTTGTTTTTCTGTGAAATAGGGGATGAAACCCCTGGTTTTTTTTAAAGGAAAAAGTTACATGCAGAAGATCAGATATACCCATCGTGAATGCTAATTGTCTGCCCAAAACTTCGGGTATACAACCAAAAGTGGTCTATCACTATAACCTTTAAAATTCATAACCAACCATATAACAAAAATTAACATCCCACTATTTTGCACAAGTAAGCTATATTACCTATGGACTATTAAAAAATAATCCATAGTCAATCATGTAAAAAGTAGCCTTGCACAAATTTTGGCCTGCCATTTCATGAGAGTTAGTGCCTACGGCCTTTTACTGGTGGCCTAATTTGACCCATATTCAAGTCCATCTTTGGTGATCCATTCCATCATGGACAAGGACCTTGGCCAATATAATTCCACCGTCCAAAATCTTTTCTTATATATGGGTTATTGTAGGTTAACTGTGGTCATTGACTTAGTTTTCTAGCATTTGCAATGTTGGTGCGTTGAAATTGTATGTTAATTGTAACTTTCAATCTAGTATTTCGATCACAAGTTTAGGTGCTTCACATTGTATGTAATTAGAAACCTATTTTAACTTTTCTTTGTATTAAACCGATTTTCCGAAAAGTATTTATTTGCAGAAAAGAACTTGCTTGAATGAACCAAAATTGTGTGCCAAATGGAATCATTCTATTTTTATTGGTTTTCTAAATTCCTTTCTTGTTGTACCATTTATTTGGGCATTTGGTTTTCGGTTAAATGATCTAAAACTAAGTTTAAATGCATTCTTGCTTTGCTTGAGCTATACATATCAGTTTGAGAATGTTACATAATCTTGCATTCTGGACCTGCAAACGATTTTGTTAGTAAAAGAGATCATAGAAGTAGCCCAACAGCCAACACACATTTAACAACAAATACTGATCAACTATAATAAAATTGAAGTATACAAATATGAAAAACAACAATGGCCAACCGTAGTTTACTCAAAATTTCCCGAACTTTCTTTAGAACATTACAGAAACCATCTTGTTTGCATGGCCATTTTACAGATTAACATTAATGTTATGTTCTCTTATAATTTACTTGTGTTTAATTAGTCAGATCTCTCAGAATGTATACTTCAAGGAAGAAGATCCAGAAGGACAAGGATGTTGAACCCACGGAATTTGAAGAGTCTGTTGCTCAGGTAATTTGTACTTCATTATTTTTTAGACTATCTTTTTTCATATCTTTGCGGTCGAGTTTTATCATGTTTTCTGACTATGAAAATTTGTCTATGTAGGCATTGTTCGACCTGGAGAATGCAAACCAGGACCTTAAGAGTGATTTGAAGGACCTCTACATTAATAGTGCTGCGTAAGGGTGCTTCTTCTTGCATTTTAATGCATGTTGGTTTACTGCATGATTGTGACAATGGTCATTTTGTGTCTTTTTGCAGCCAAATTGATATATCTGGAAATCGGAAGGCTGTAGTGATTCATGTTCCTTACAGATTGAGGAAAGCTTTCCGCAAGATTCATCTCAAGCTTGTGAGAGAGCTCGAGAAGAAGTTTAGTGGGAAGGTAACTTTCTAGTTCTATGAGTTTATTTACAAGCGACAAAATATATTCAAATAAAGTAATATGTGATACAGCGATAGTACTTAAGTTGCTATGTTGCCTATTCTCTTTTAGAATTTTCTGTCTTATTGTTGTTATATGTTTGATCATTTATAATAATGTGGAAAAAATGGTCATGTTTTTGCTGTTGGCCAGTGATGTTTTCACTTGATTCCGTCTATTGTAAATACAAATTCTCACCAGTTACCCCTAGTATGCCACCCTTGTCATTCGTCTCAAAGAACTTTTATCATTGGTTTTCATCGCTCTTATCCTAACCCTTTGTTTCAATTATGTTGTTTATCCTTTACTCCCTCGGTTTGCAATTATCTAGCATTTGTCTTTTTTTGCTTTCATCTCAGCACTTTGTTTGATCAAGTTGCATATCTTTCTTGTTACAAAATTCGGCTTGTTTGTTGTTGACAGGATGTGGTTCTGATTGCAACCAGAAGGATGGTGCCGCCACCAAAGAAAGGTTCAGCCGCCCAGAGACCTCGTTCTCGTACTCTAACTGCTGTGCATGATGCAATGCTTGAGGATATTGTGCACCCTGCTGAGATTGTAGGAAAACGCATCAGATACAAAATCGATGGCTCCAAAATCATGAAGGTAAATTTCTTTAAATTTTGCCCAACTTGATTAGGCGATTTTTTATCTTGTTTATACATTTTCGTATGTATTTGTTGCAGATTTACTTGGACCCGAAGGCAAGAAACGACACGGAGTACAAGCTGGAGACTTATGCCGGGGTTTACAGGAAGCTCTGTGGCAAAGATGTCGTCTTTGAGTACCCGATAACCGAGGCCTAAACGATATGGTGTGAGGAGTTTGTCATTTGGTGGTTTCAATTTTGGTGTTATTTTAAATTCAACTTTATGATGCATCCATCTGAAATTTGACCTTAAGAGATTCAGATCATGCTTTTATTTTTTTTGTAGGAAAAAACAAGAATGTTGATTGGAAATTTTATATGTAGTTTGTTTTCAAGTTTTGCTGATTTTTGGTCTTAAAACTTGCATTTTATTTAGAAATGAGCCCTTCCCTTCCTTCTTTTTTCCTTTCTCTTTACTCATATTTTCTTTAGTTTGAAGGATTCGTTGGTGTAAAAAATTTATTAAAATCTTTATTTTCTTCATTTTGAAGAATTTGTTGAAAGGTTTAAATAAAAATGAGTATTTGTGTTGTTAAAATTAGCTGATGCATGAGGACGAAATATTGTGGGAGAAGAAGTGTTAAGAAGGTAAGAAAAGATCTGTAATTGCACTTGATACAGCGATTCGGTACATCTCGATGTATCTCATCATAATATGTGGAGATTTCTTTTTACCCTTTTCACCACAACTTTCATTGTTACCGCTAACACAACCAATAACGTGAAACTCTAAACAATACAAAAGCGTCCATTTTATTCTTCCACTAGACTTGTAGGTTTACCCCTGACCCTACTTTTGGGTGAGTTATAATGCGTTCGTTTAGTTTGGACCACTAAAATTGTTACAAAAATAAATATCCACGATAAAAAAAGCATACAATTGTAGGAATGTTTACTTATTACACTTTTTAATTAACAAAAGTATAATTTCACCCCAAATAATAGATAAAAATTTCCTAACATCGTATAATTAAAGGTAGAATAGAAAAATGAACTTTTTTACTTTTAAAAGTAGATACTTATTTTGAAACAAATTAAAATAGTAACATAAACATTTATTTTGGCACATAGAGTATAATAAAATATTAAAGTGGGTGTATAAGTTTATATTGAAATAGTAGTGGGTCTATATCTCAAAATTGTTGTAACACTCACAGAAGAATAAGGATAATCAAGAATCAATAAATAAGAGAAGAACAGATGAAAAGACTCAAAAGATTGAAGTCTTTATTGCAACTAATGAAAAGCCAAAATACGAATGAACTCTCTGCCTCATAATAGATTACAACTAGTTTATTTATACTAGCTAAAGTCCTACTTTCAAGCCACTACTAACAACCAACTAAAAACTAGGAAAGATAATAAACAATAAAGACTTATTCAACTAACTGACTTTGAGACTTATCTGGATTACAAAATCAACATCCTCCCTTAATCCAAATTAGTCATTCCCATTTTCTGCATCAACTTGATGAAGGCATCATACCTCAATGGTTTGGTGAGAATATTAGCAACCTGATCTTCCGATTTGTAGTATTCCAGCACTATCTCCTTTTTTGCAACTTGATCTCTGAGAAAGTGAAAACGGGTGTCTATATGCTTACTCCTTCCGAGTACAACCGAGTTCTTGGCCAGGTTGATTGCTGAAACTCTTGAACTCCCTAGGCGTTAAGCCTAACCTTTTTATTTGTCAACATGTGCATCAGATTCCAGTTGGGGTTTGGTGCTAGCAGTGCTTTGAGGAGATGAGCTCTAGATTTACACGAGGGTAAGTAGTTTGATGAAGTCTTCCGCAGTTGGAGATAGCGACTATTATTGGGTTTTAGTGACATCCGTACCTATTATAGATCGTGTATAGGGATTGAATTGTGTTTATTGAAGTTAAACCTTAAATTGTTGTTGTAGTTGATTCAGTTATCGATGTATTTAGAAAAAATTAAATTAGTTGCTATTTCAAGATTTGAGGGTGTTACATCAAAGCCAAATAATGATATGCTCTCATCGTTCTAAAACGTTAGTTAAAACACCATGACAGAGATTCCAAATAGACATGTATGCATACTATATGCAATCAAACAACTCACAGAAAGCTCAAGGAAAACGATACTACTGGACGCCAATAAAATCACCCCATTAAATTCACAAAATCGCATGGATTAAAATTCTCAATAAAACTCAAATGTAACACCCGGAAAATTCAGATAAGAATTATTGGCGTGTCGCGTCTCATCTTCGGGGTTAGAGGTGTCTCGAGCTTAATTTTCCGTCTAGGATATCTCGATAATCCTAGACCCTTAAGCTTGGGCTCGTATGTATCGAAACGAAGGGTTTTCGGGGCGAACCAGGTTTGGCGCGAGAGTGACTCGCGATTGTGACAGTGGCACAATCGCCTGTCACAATCGCTTGGCCTGTACCGCGAAGGGGGAAGGCTCAGCGACAATGCCCCGGTGACATTGCCACCGGGCATAGTCGCCCCCGGCGTTTGTGTGTATAAAACGTGAACTCAACCCATTCTAACACTCGTTTTGGAGACGATTTTTGGAGGCTTGGGGACGATTTTCTCTCTTCCAAACCTTCTCCTTGGTCAAATCTTCATCTAAGGTAAGGGAATCATCTTCTAAGCCTCAAGTGCTATGTTTGGGTTAATTATTGAAAGGTTTCCTTGTGCAAGTTCAAGAATTGAGAATCATTCCTCAATTCCCTAAATTTCTAGGGTTTCCATCATTCTATCTCCCATCTTTTGAAGAACTTGAGTTTGGTGTCACGGTAGTAACCTTAAAGACTTATTGTTGGTTGATACAAGTTTGGTTAAGGTAATCCTCTCCTCTCCTCAAATTTGGAAAATTAGGGTTTCGGGTTATGATGAGTTTTCGTGTAAAATGATTTGGGGAAGGATTCCAGATGGTTGAATATGGTTATTTACGGTTGGAATTTTCTGGATCTAGGTTTGGAAAGATTTTGCTCATGGATTCGGATTTCTTTAAGAAAGCTCAAGTTGGGGAAAATCTAGATTTAACCTAAATCTAGCAAGGTGAGTTCAAGTTGATTTGTGAAAACGTTGTATATGCCAAAATGTTCATTTTAAAGTGTTTTGTGTTTTACATGAAATTGTTAACTGCTGATCACTTGATAAGTTTTGGTTATTTGGAAGTGTTGAACTTTATAAACTTATAAAACACACATCTTTGGGATTTTTGGAATTGTTGATAAACATATCATAATGGGAAAAAATGATTTGATAACCATTTTCATAAACGAAGGGTATTTGGTAAAAATACATTTATGTGATTATGGGTAATAGGTGTATTTTGGGTTGTAAAATGGTTTGAAAATAGCAACGTGTGAGTCATTGGAGTTTAGACATTCCCAACCTTGGGAATATTTTCGGATACTGTAAACCTATGTGGTCATAAACTTTTTTAGAAAATGATGTGTTCAAGTCTAAATGATATTGGATTGTATTCATACATTTTTGGAGTATGTGGTTGCATAGTCATGGCCGGTTGCATTTTATTGCATTTTGTGGATTTTAGCATATGATCATTTGTTGGTTAGGCTTAAAACTCAGTTTTTGTAATCACCGAGTCTTGAGGACATTTGTCCGGTTTTAATAACTTAAAGTGAATCTTTAGGTGGGAGTCGCATTTATTGCGCTTTATTTTGGAGAACATATGTTTGAGTGCGTGTGTCATTCATTTGGAGTCATGTATTTTAGATTATAATGCATTGGATTCATAGGCATGTAAGTCATTCGCAATTTAATGGTGAGGACTCTTGGGATTCTCACTTTGGGAAATGATGTCGTGTTGGCATTAATGTCGTCCCGGTTGTTTGGCGAAGAGGAACCTTTATGGGTTGTACTTCGGGACCATAGGTCTTGAGTTTGGGTGTCTAATTCTTGTGCACGAGGGTTAGACATCGGGAGTTATCAAGTAAGGAGTTGTGACTCCTATCTTGAATGCTAGGGAGTAGGCACTAGGGGTCGAATGAGTACCCTGAGGATGAAATTCCACTAGAGACCGAACATGCAATAAAATCGTGTATCCTTGAGGTGTCGCTCGGCGGAGCTGGCAATAGGGGATACAATGTTTTGGGGACTTGAAATAAAGTCCGACTAGAGGTGTAGCTCGGCAGAGCAGGCAATACAGTTATGATCTGAGGTGTAGTTCGACAACATGGCTAGGTGGCTTAACTTTGTGTTCCGCCACATACCATGGAATCGGGTCTCCCCCGTCATCGGAAGGTGTTATTTGGGTATTAAATGGTATTATTTTATTATCCATGTTTTCGGTGACGTTTTGTAATATACGAATTTTATTCGTGATTTATGGGTCGAGTATTATGCCCTCCCGTGTTTGGGTGTTTCGAGAAATAAAGTCTTATCCGCAAGTTTATAAATTGGGAGTTTAATTTACTATTCACATTTTGGGTGAATTTGGGGTTGAAGTTGTTTTACGAAAGAGTGTTCATTTTAGGTTGCTTGTTTTTTTAAATGTGTGTGTTATTGGAAAACGAGTCGTTTAATATTTATAGTAAATTATTTTGAAAGATAATGATTTAAACTGCATTCTTACTGTTGGTCCCAAATAGCAGTAAATAAACAAGAAAAGTATTGTAGAAGGGGGGGGGGGGGTTGAATACAATACACATAGTTTTTCACTTAATTTTAATTCTTATTGATTTGAAATCAAGAATTACACATAGAAACTTTTGATTGTTGCGGAAGAGAACAGATGAATCTGTTCAAACAATCTAACACTAAGAGAAATGAAGAACAATTGTAAAACACTTAGAAAACAATAAGAACTTCGTAGAGAGGAAAAACCAGGCACTTAGAGAACTTGAAGGTTGTAGAACTGGTGATCTTGCATGTTGAACCATCCTCCATATTTATAGTGTCTCATGCATTAAATGCATGGGACACCTGTTGAGCAAAGAATGGACACAAGTCTTCAGCAAGGTACAAGATGTACCTTTTGTCTTGAGGTGTTTTGGCTTGAAGTGTTGACCTGTAGAGGATGGTGGAGACCTTTCCTTAAAAGAGTATAAAATACAAAACATACTTTTTCTGATCTTTGGATGAGGTCCACGTCAATGCAAGATATCACAAATATACTTTGTCAAAAAAGTACAATGTGTTTGAGAAATCTTCAGGCCTTGAAGATTAAGAAGTCTTCGGCTCCTGAAGATTGAGAAATCTTCGGCTTCCGAAGATTGAGAAATCTTCGGCTTCCGAAGAGGTCTTCGGCTCCTGAAGACTAGAGGTCTTCGTCTCCTGAAGACTGAGAGGTCTTCGGCTCCTGAAGACTGAGATCGGCACCATCCTGGCCAATGGTGTTGATCAAGTAGGCATACTTGGCTTTAGGCTGAGGAGTCTATCTTCAATCTGCTTTGAGAGATATTCTCTTTCTTTGTCTTCTTTAGCTGATCTTCGACTTCACCGAACATTTGTATAGAAACCAAGCTGCTAAAAGAACCTCAAAATATTCTAAGTATGATGATACAAAATGGAAGATCGGGAGGTCATCTTCAAATCTTCAGATGACCCAACAATCTCCCCCTATTTGAGGATGACATCCATACTAAAGAATAAAACTAAGAGTATATTGAATATTTCATTTTGACCCATATTTACTCTTTTTGGGTTCTTTTCACATAGACCATTTTTTTTTGTAAAGTATATCTGACATTTACAAAAGAATAAAAGAATGAGTATAGCTATACAAACAAATAAATAAATACAAAGAATAAAGAATGAGAAAGAAAAAATATATACAAAGATACAGAAGACAGTAGCCGGGATTGTTTGAACTTGAGTGGTTGGTTGCTCCCCCTCAATTCATACTCCCCCTCAACTAATGTCAGGTGGGTTTGATCACACAGTCCATCACAAAATAGGTTTCAGCAGAGTTTAAGCATGAGTGGTAAGTTGATCCCCCTCAACTCATACTACCCCTCAACTAATTCACGGTGTCGGAAAGTAAGAAGTCAGAAAGTTTTCGGGATCCTCCGAACCTGCTCCTGGAAAGGCAGATTCATCCTTGGATCGTGCAGAATCATCGGGACTGAGAATCCCAGGTGATAGGCTGTGAGGTGGAGAAAAAACACCTTGGATTGGGGAGGTGTCCAAGTCATCCTTATCAACCAAGGAAAAGGTTGATGAGGGAATAATAGGGGTCCCCGATTTTACAATTGTATCCTTTTGTGAGGATACAAAGGAGGTGGCTTTGGGTTTAGCAGAGTCCCCGGGCCCAGATGGGAAAATTTCAACACCTGCCGATTTTGAAGAATCGGTGGATGGGGTAGGTGGCTTGGCCCTTGAAACCTTCCTCAACCTCTTGAGAGGAGAGGGAAGGGAAGAAGGTGAGTGCCTCCGCTTTGAAGAGGAATGTGTGATCGGGGCAACAACCGAAGGTTTTTTCGGTCGTATGGTCATCTTAGCTAGTGCGGAGGTGCCGAAAGCCTTTGAAGATTTTTTCTTGCTAGTCGACTTCACTTGGGACGGGGCAGATGGGGCCACTACAGATGAGGGAGCTTTGGACACTGGAGTGTTGCGAGCATCATCTCATTGTAGATCGGGAGAGTTTATGAAGGAAATCATACCTGGGCTGAGAGCTCGATTGGTGGATAGAGAGCCTTTGTTGAGAGAATTCTTCTTGAATTTCTAAGTGTTGGTAGAGAGTCATCACCAAATCAATTTGTGACACAACAATTTTTCTCCCCCTATTTGATGATGACTGTAACACCCGAAAAATTCTCAAGGTAAGTATTTATTCCCTTAAATATGTTAATTGTAATTATTTGAAAATACGAGACTTTATACATGCATGTGGTCATTGTTATAATGCTATGATGTTACTTGGTTAGTATAAACTTTATACCTGCTTAAACCTCGTGCTCGTTATCGTTTTCGGTTGAGTTTTCGGGTTGTTTCGAGTGCCACGCGATTGTGCCCTTGGCACTATCGCGAGGTGTCAGGATCGAATTCTCAACAAGAATTATGAACACTCAGAAACAATATTAAAGAAGTTGCGGAAAAACACTTTAATATTCAATAAACAGAAAAACAGTATGAATCACAACTTGCAAACTTTACTTAATGATTCAAGTTACAAGCTTTTCACTCACAACCTCAATCTTGAAGAACATGCTCTTTCAAGACGAATTCTACTTCTCTAGAATTAGGAACAAAGCCTTGAGGTTGATTCTCTCTCTAGAACAAAAACTCTGAATTATTCTCACAAAAATTACTTAGCTATTCTAAACAAATTTATACATATATTGAAGAATAAAAGATAATTACTAAACATAAAAAGATCTTCAAAATAATCTTCATAATTATCTTCAAGCTTTCCATGTTTATCTCCAGACGCAATCTCTTCAACATTATCTTAAAATTATCTCAGAAGCAGCATTAATCACCTTGGAAGCATTAACTGAGTCTTGGCAGTATTAACTACTAAGCAGCACTAACCACTAGCAGTACTAACTAGCTAAGCAGTACTAACTTTGTTCAAGCAGCACTAACTTTGACTAGCAGTATTAATTCTACTAGAAGTAGTAATACCTAGCAGTATTAACTTTGAAATCCTCTGGCAGTACTAAATATGAACTAGCAGTACTAATCTTGTTCAGCAGTATTAATCTTCAACTGGCAACATTAATCACAGAAGTACTAACCAGAAGTAGTAACTATGTTCTTCTAGCAGCATTAACTTTACTTGTGTTGTACTTGTGCAATTCTTCAATTCCCAACAATCTCCCCCTAACTTGACTTTTAGGAAGAGAAGTCAAGTTCTTCAGATATGATTTTCAAGATGCTTTCAACACCTCACATTCAGTTGCCCAAATTTGGATCTAGGCCCAGACTTTGATTGATAGTTCTTCTCACCACAATTCTGGCCATGTCTGAATCCTTAGTACATACTAGCTTAGCTTTCAGCATCCCTTCAAGTTTCTGCTTGCTATGATCATATATTTTGTCAACTAGGTAGTATTCATGATAACATTTATCAATTGTAATCATGTACACACCACAGTTTTCAAAGAGTATCCAATGATCAATCTTTTTGAACACATACTCATGATGAAGATCTTTAATCCTATGCACCACCTTCTCTGGATCAAACATCATACATAAGTATTCCATTGCCACTTTGAGAAGATTTTCTTCAGTACCTTTCAACACAGGCTCATAGAGTTTCATTCCCACTTTGTACATTTCCTCTATGTCTGCTCTTGAACAACCTCTGATTACTCTCCCCCAGGTTGAATATGCTTCAAATGCACCACCAACTCTTTTAAGTCTGAAGAAATCCTTTCCATTATCTCTTAGAATGTCCCAAAAGATAATCTCTGGAGCCTTCATGGAGATTGGAACAGCCTGTACAGGTTTTACTATAGTCATATACAGCCCCACATGCTCATCTGATTGCTCTTTGGACTGTTCTGGGTTCTGCACAGGTTCTGCTGAAGGTGTGACTAAAGGTTCTGCTTCAGTTTCTGCTCTTTCTTCCACTCTTGGCCTTTTAGACTGCTTTTTGGAAGCAATTGTCTTCACCCTCTTTGCAGATTTAATTTCTATACCGGCATTCTCTTGTTCTTCCTTCATTTCTTCAGCATTGTCCTTTGAAGGTGTGGTCTCCTCAGGGAATGGTTGTTGAATATTTAGGTCATACCTCTCCTTCATTCTTCTTTCAGCCTCTTCCCTTTGAGATGAGTCTCCTTGGAGTTTAGCCATTTCTCTCTTGTACAATTCCTTAACCTGACTGTATGCCATATTGGTAAACATTTCCCCTTTGACACCAATTGCACCTCTCAGGAAGTTAATCATTCTTCTTCTTTCCTGATTGGCCAAAAAGGTCTTAGAAGGTTGTCTTTTCTGCTTCATTACTGGCATTCTTTGCTTAAGACACTTTCACAGAGCTTTTCTTGGCTTCAGCTGCTGCTTTTAAACTTTCTTGATACTCAGCATTTAGTTTTCTGGCCATTATCTTTGCAAGCTCTCTATCTGTTTCTGTTTGAATCTGTTCCTTCTTTTCCATTTGCTCTTGAAGCTGCTTTGCCATTTCCTCATCCATTTCAATCTGACTCCTTTTCTTTGAAGGCAATTCAGTTTTAATAAGCTTTTCCTTTCCCTTTCCCTTTGTATCTTTCAAAATTGCTTTACTTGATTCTTTTCTTTTCTTTGAGCCTCCTCCTTCATTAATGATCACTCCCTTGGCCTTTTGACTAGCCTTAGGAGTGTCATTCTTGGCTTTAACCAATGTCTCTGCAATCTCCAGTTCCTCTACAGAGAGCCCTGTTACTGCTTCTTCTGTTTCTGCTGCTTCTTTTGTTTCAGCAACATTAACTGTTTCTGCTGTTTCAGCAGCATTAACAGTTGCTGCTACTTGAGCAACTTTTGTTTCTGCCTCTATTGCATCCTCTGTCTCCCCCTCAACTTCAACTCTCTTTTCAGCTGAACTTTCTTTTTCTGTTTCCCTTTCTTGCTTCTCCCCCTTGTTGGAAGCATCTTGAGCATTGTTCCTCTTCTTTAGTACAAACTGCTTTCTCCTCTTCTTTTGCAATAAACTTGTCACCATTTTCTTTAGCTTGGCAATCTGTACTTGTTGGGACAGAACTATGAGTTTAAGTTCTTCTATATCTTTGCCCTGTTTGAGTACATCCATGTTGATGTTTCCCATGGTTTCCATCAATTCATAATAGTTATATCTGTCCTCACCTTCTCCAGAAGTGTTACCCTCTTTTGATGGATCATTGGATCTTTTTGTAGTGGAAGTCTTCTGCCTAGCAGAAGCACTATCCACCCCCTTGGTTTCTTGGAACCTGGGACCTTTGGATGATTGCTCACCCAAAGTTGCCATGGGGAAGGTCTTATGTATGTTACCACTGACCTCCTCTGTGCTAGCAGGAGTAGTGGCAGCCTTAGCACCCATATGCTCAACCTCCACCTCAGTGAGCACCTCCTTGGGGTTGGGAGACACCCCTATGGTTTCCCTGTAGATATTCTCTAAAGGAGAATTCTCCCTTAGAGGGCTTAAAGGCTTAGTGGGTGATGGTACAAGAAGGGAATGAGCCTTCTTTACCTGTTTCCTTGTATAAGTTTGGGTAATTGGAGAAGTGGGCTTATTAAGTAGGGACTGTGGGATAAATATAGAGTGGGAAGGTTGGGATTGGCTAGCAGTGGGATGGTCTGATGAGGGCCTTGACCCTGCTGCCATATCTTCTTCAGTGTGGGACACCACCATCATTGTAGAGAACAATGGGGTGTCAACTCCTTCCGAGTCCAGAGGGGATCTTTTCATGTTTGAAAATACCTTACCTTTGGGGATTTTTGGTACATATACCCCATCAAAATGAGGTATATCCGTCAATTCATGGGTTATTACTTCTTGTACAAACCTGGGGTACATATAAAAACTCTTTTTACTTCCCAGGTTTGAGACAAGATCATTAAAAAGCATTTGAGAAAAATTGTACTTTCTGGCAGTGGCCAAGCACACCAAAGCATAAGCAATGGTGCTACTGAACTCACTCCATCCAGTAGTCTTTTTAGAGATACAATGCATAAGGGTATGGACAAAGAAACGCCATTGGGGTGCAAATTTAGCTTTTGAGAACTTGAACACACCCAATGGGCCTCCATACCCCATTCTTGTAAGAGTTGAGAATAATTCCTCATTAGAAATAGAGGTTATACCTGCAGCATCGTCTAGACGTAGACATATGCGTATCACCTCTTCAGTAACTATTAGGGGTTTTTCACATACCCTTGTCTTGATCATTTGGACACCATCTTCAGTAACAATGGTGGCATTAGCCCAAAATTGCCTTTGATGCTCTATGTAAATAGTTGGCGATACAGTGAGAGCATGAGCAATGTGGCTTGACTTGAGAAAATCCACAATTTGGTGGAATCCATCGGCTTGTTTCGGCTTCTTTAGCATCGCAATCTCGTTGTGCTCGTGAATGAAATTCATGGATGCCATTGAACTTGAGTATGCTAGACTGAAACACTTGGTTCTTGTGAGAAAAGGTTAGAGAGCAGATGAATAGAAAGCAAAGAGTCGTTATGAACTTTTGGGCGGGCAAAAAGGGTATTTATACAATTCGGAACATAAGCAGTATTAACACCTAGCAGTATTAACTAACTAGCAGTATTAACCACTAACAGTATTAACTAACTAGCAGTATTAACTGAGAGCAGTATTAACTACTAGCAGTATTAACTAACTAGCAGTATTAACTGAGAGCAGTAGTAACCACTAGCAGTATTAACTAACTAGCAGTATTAACTGCGCACTGGAAGTATTAAAACTGCACTGGCAGCATTAACTACACTTACTCTTTTTACCACCATCCTTTTACTCATACTTTTTACTACTTTGTTCATTCCCTGATCCTTTTCTTTTTGATCCTACATGATCATCACTCCCTCTGGAGTATTACTAAATGCACCCTGAAACACTTAAACACACAAGTTAGTAGCATCATGGCTGGAATACTTTGTCAAGATTATAGGCTTAGCAGCATTACTACTAGAAGCAGCACCAGCCTTGTTAGCAGTACTAACTTGGTTAGCAGTACTAACTGAGTTAGCAACACTATTTCTGTTAACAGTACTATCTGGGATAGCAGTACTAACAGGTTTCTTTACTTTTGGAACCCAAACCTGAACAAGGTTGTTTGCTTTCTTTGTCTTTAAATTACTCCTTGGCTTATTTGGAGTATTTTTATTAGAATTAGCAAACTTGTTCTGAGCATGATACCTTTTAGGTGCTCTGTTCTCAGCCATATTATTCCTTCTTTGATTCCTATAACCAAAAGAGTTTTGTGGTTGTCTTTGAAAAGTGACTCTTTGGTTAATAGGATTGAAATAACAGTATTTGGCAAGATGATTTAATTTGCCACAGATAAAACAAGGTTTTGGTTTATTGATTTTACTCAGTTCAACCCCTTGTTTTTGTGCCCACTGGTTATTCCAGTTTCTCTGATTTCCCCTTGGTTTATCATGTTTTTGGGGCTCAGATTTATTGCATGTACACTGTTTGCAAGGGACATGATTCACAACTGTGGTCTGTTTATAATGGACCTTCCCAGACTTTCCCTCTGTCTTTTCAATGTCCTTAGATTTGACCCAAGTCTTTCCACATCCCTCATTGATGATAATATGATTTTCTAGAGGAATCTCACCACTCACAGTGTTCTCCTTACTCTTATCATTAGAGTTCTCTTCTTCAGAGTCTGTTTCAACCACCACTTTGTCTAATGGATCTACCTTAGTGGCTTCATCAGACAATTCCTTCCTATTCTTGGTCTCTAGCAAGTCTGATATAGGAGGGATGTAATTGTTGTTGTATGGTGGTGGTGTGGTGTTATAGCCTATTCCTCTTCTAAGTTTGTCATGGATTTGAGTTTGGAGCAAAGAGTCCATTGCTTTAGAAGCATTGGAAAATTTCTCAATATCCAGCTTGGCTGTCTCAAACTCACTCTTTATCTTCTCATTCTCCTCTTTGGATTTGGTCAGTTGAAGTTCTAGGTCACTCTTCTCCCACTTCCAGTAGTTTGTGTCATAGGAATGTTGAAGCTCATTGGCTTGAAAACTCTTAATCTGCTCTTCAAACCTCTCAACAATCCTAACATAGTCTTTTATGTCCTTTTCTAATCTCTTCAGGTCATCAGTCATTTTCTGGTTGTGATCCCTGTACCTTTTAACAGTTTCAATACAGGATTTGGAACAAAGATTAGATGTTACCTCTGTAGGAATTTCTGAGCTTGAAGACTCTGAACCTTTAGCCATGATGATGTGATTTTGAATGTAAGTTTCTGAGAATACTCGCTCTGATACCACTTGTCAGGATCGAATTCTCAACAAGAATTATGAACACTCAGAAACAATATTAAAGAAGTTGCGGAAAAACACTTTAATATTCAATAAACAGAAAAACAGTATGAATCACAACTTGCAAACTTTACTTAATGATTCAAGTTACAAGCTTTTCACTCACAACCTCAATCTTGAAGAACAGGCTCTTTCAAGACGAATTCTACTTCTCTAGAATTAGGAACAAAGCCTTGAGGTTGATTCTCTCTCTAGAACAAAAACTCTGAATTATTCTCGCAAAAATTACTTAGCTATTCTAAACAAATCTATACATATATTGAAGAATAAAAGATAATTACTAAACATAAAAAGATCTTCAAAATAATCTTCATAATTATCTTCAAGCTTTCCATGTTTATCTCCAGACGCAATCTCTTCAACATTATCTTAAAATTATCTCAGAAGCAACATTAATCACCTTGGAAGCATTAACTGAGTCTTGGCAGTATTAAATACTAAGCAGCACTAACCACTAGCAGTACTAACTAGCTAAGCAGTACTAACTTTGTTCAAGCAGCACTAACTTTGACTAGCAGTATTAATTCTACTAGAAGTAGTAATACCTAGCAGTATTAACTTTGAAATCCTCTGTCAGTACTAACTCTGAACTAGCAGTACTAATCTTGTTCAGCAGTATTAATCTTCAACTGGCAGCATTAATCACAGAAGTACTAACCAGAAGTAGTAACTATGTTCTTCTAGCAGCATTAACTTTACTTGTGCTGTACTTGTGCAATTCTTCAATTCCCAACACGAGGGCACTATCGCCGAAAGTGTATCGAGGGTTCGGGGTTGGTCGCGATTGTGCCACGCGATTGTGCCATGGCAATATTGCAGAAGGCACTATCGCACGGTTTGTACCGTAAGTATCATGGTGCTCGCGATTGTGACTCGCGATAGTGCCAATGGCACTATCGCCGTTGGGGTACAGTGCCATAAATGAGCCCTTATCAGATTTTAACCTCACTTTCTCTCAAACCCTCTCTTTTGGTTGCGATTTTGGAGCTTCCATTTCAGTCCCTATTCTCCACTTACCAAACCCTAACTCTCATAAATACTATCCTTTGGTGGTTGGGTTTTGGATTCAAGCATTAAAATCATCTCAAGAAAGATTCTAGGGTTTCTCAAAGTGCATCTTCTCATCTTCAAGTCTCATCTCCTCCAACTTCTAGGGTTTCAATCTTTTCTAGGTTTTCGTATAAAACCTAGATTGTGAGTTTACTAACCTTTGTTAAAACTAGATACACATCATAATCTTTTATTCATCATTTTCTATCTCTATATGTTCAAGTATTTGGAATTTCTTTATGAAGATAGTTGGAAATGTGGTTATTGGTGAAATGCCATGATTTACTTTATATGTACAAGTATTTCGGCTTTTCTCTTGGATATATAATGGTGTACTTTTATATGATAAATGTATACATGTCTTGGTGATAAGATGATTTCTAGTCGAAATACCATTTTGGTGATATATTCATATGTATGATGAACATGAATGTCATTTGGGTCTCTTGTTAGACTTCATGTGACTGGGATGGTAATATTGTACCTGTACTTGGTATTGAAATATATTGGGTTGAAGTATACCTCAAAGACCTCCTATATGCGTTATGTGGACGAACCAAGTTAGTAGACACTAGGAGGATGTAGTCTTGGGCGCCACTGTGATGGTATGTGCCTAGACCTCCGTCGTCGGGGAATTTCCTCAGTTGTAGTCCCCGGGTGTGCCGAGCCTTTTGGGTGTTCCTTGTTAGAGGGCATCAAGGTACATTGGCTCTTTGGGTGGAACTTGATTGGTGCTATGGGTCTCCCCTATTGACTCCACATATATTGAACTCTGGTTAACTGCTGATAAGAATCGTAACTGTTCATGCATGCTTATTATTGTTCAACTCACTAGGCTTTTTGGCCTAACACTTGTTTCGTGTCGATGTGTATCTCAGGTTCTAGCGGCGCCGGTCCTAAGCAGGCTTAGTTGCTTTGGGTGAGAGCTTGGGGATTTTGCACATGGACGCATTATACTTTTGGGAACGAACCGTTGGATTTATAGATAACAACCCTTTTGTAATCTCTTTTCTAGTTGTAGAAATTAGATTAGTTGGTTGTTATTTATCGTCCGTTAAATTACAACTGTAATTAAATAGGTTATTTATATATTCCCCATTTTTGGGAGGCTCTTGCTATGGCAATTTTAGTATACCTCATGTCCGTTTTTCGGATTTTTGTTATCCCTATTTTTAGGGTGTTACAAGTTGGTATCAGAGCTTTAGTTTAAGTGAACTAGGTATTGTTTTAGCATATCTAGACTTAAGCTTTAGACTTTATAGTTTAACTGTCCACTTGGGGTAGAAATCCTAGGTGGGGAGAGCGTTAGGATTACGAAATTACTTTAATTAAAAGTTGTGATGACGGTGACAAGAATTCTTGTGTATGGTTCATTCATAATTCCACTTAGCTACTGCTATTATGAATGCATTGTTACGTGAGCATACTTGGTTTACTATTATTATGATAATTGATGAAGGTATTAGTACGTACAATGAGTTCAACTCGTTTAGTCTTTTCTCAATCTATTTCTTGTACACGTATGGCAGATTGAAATGGTAAACACTCGAAGTAGGTTACCAAATACACCGGAGGGTCACTTGGAAGTGGAGTCTACAGCTGATCGGCCTCCTGTGGGCGTAACTGCCGAGGGACCTCCCATACCCATAATCTTGGGAGGAGGACCTGAACATATTCCGCGCCGGAACCTCAACGCGGATAATGCCATCATGGAGGAAGTGACCATGGAGACCCGGATTCGGGATGCATGATGTTGGCCATGAACTCCGCCATGGCCTAATAACAAGAGTTCTTCATGAAACTCTTAGAAGATCGAGACGCCAGTAATCGACAACCTGAGACAATGGCGGAAAACATTGTTGTGGGGTCGGGTGGACCAAATGTGGTATCTGTTGAAGACCCATCTGATGATGGGAACAAGACGAAGACTAAGGGGTGCACCTACAAGGCGTTTCTGGGGTGCCACCCGAAGGAGTTTGCGGGTTCCGACAACCCGGTTGCTTGCATGTATTGGCTCAAGGAGGTAGAGATGGCCTTTGAGTCTAGTGAGTGTGATCCCTCTCAACGGGTCAAATTTGCTTCTCAACTACTTCAGGGAGAGGCTCTGATTTGGTGGAATCTCACACGATTCGTTCTCACTCCGGAAGTTCTGGCTAAGCTAACTTGGCCGGTGTTCAAAGAGAAGATCATGGATAAATACTGTAGCGAGCGTTCGTTGGACAAGCTAGAGCGAGAGTTCCGGAATGTGAGGAAGGGGACTCTGACCATTGTGGGATACTACAAACTCTTTTTGGAGAAGCTGAATTTGGTGGGACACCTGGTCCCCGATGAGAGGTCGAAGATTAAGGCATATCAACAAGGTTTACCGGCCGAGATGCGAACGGCGGTAAGAAATGCTAAGGGCTCGACCTTGCAAGAGGTCATTGAAGAGTCTTTGCTCATTGAGGATGACATCAATGCGTAAAGGGAAGAAAGAAGAGAGGTGGGAGAGAAACGGAAGTGGGAAGGCCCATCTGGGCCCGTTCGTCAATCAAGACCCTTTGTGAGCAGGAGATCGGGCGATCAGCGTCGTGAGGAACGGTGGTGCCACAAGTGCAAGTCAAAGCACTCGGGGCCATGTGCTACAAGAACTTACTCCGGTCCAGCGGGGTGTGACAAGTGTGGTAAGAAGAACCACACAGCTCGAGAGTGTCCCATCCGGGGGCCGGTGTGCTACGAATGCAGAGAACCGGGGCATATGAAGAGGGATTGTCCAAAGCTAGTAGGAGGAAGTGGTGGAAATTCTGTGAGTTCGGCGGCTAGATTCAAGCAACCACCAAGGGCACCAAGTCGAGCTTTCCGGATGACTACCGAGGAGGCAAAGGAGACCGCTGATGTTGTTTCGAGTACGTTTCTAGTAAACTCCTTGCCAGCTCGTGTTTTGTTTGATTCGGGTGCTACATGTTCTTTTGTGTCGAATATCTTCTGTAAGCAATTCACCACTCCTATTAGTGTCCTTCCCGATGCGTTAGTAGTAGAAATAGCTAATGGGGATCAAGTGATCATTCGAGACCGTTTTTACGATTGCATTCTAGAGATTGATGGGAATTCTTTCGGAGTAGAATTATTACCTATGACTATAGGAGGGTTCGATGTGGTCATAGGTATGGATTGGTTAGTGAGGCATAAGGCTGATATCTTTTGCTCCAAAAAGATAATCCAAGTGCCATTGCCGGAAAATGGTGTGGCTACCATTTATGGGGAGAAAGGAAAGAGGAATAATCCCATTATTTCATCTCTTAAGGCTCACATATTTCTAGCGAAGGGTTACCCTTCGTACTTGGCCTATGTGGTGGACGCGAAGAAAGAAAAGAAGTCGGTAGAAGATGTGGAGGTGGTGCAAGATTATCCGGACGTCTTTCCGGAAGACTTACCCGGATTACCGTCGGAGCGGCAGGTAGAGTTTCAGATCGACCTTACTCCGGGAGCAGCTCCGATAGCCCGTGCTCCATATAGTTTGGCACCGATAGAAATGAAAGAAATAATGACGCAACTTCAAGAGTTGTTGGAGAAGGGCTTCATTCGACCAAGATCGTCACCTTGGGGAGCACCGGTGCTGTTCGTGAAGAAGAAGGATGGATCCATGCGGATGTGCATAGATTATCGGGAGTTAAACAAAGTCACAGTGAAGAAAAAATATCCTTTACCTCGCATCGACGATCTTTTTGATCAACTTCAAGGCGCGGGATGCTTCTCAAAGATTGATCTTCGATCCGGTTATCACTAGGTGAGAGTGAAGAAGGAGGATATCCCGAAGACGGCTTTCCGAACGAGATACGGTCATTATGAGTTTTTGGTGATGCCTTTCGGCTTAACCAACGCTCCGGCCGTATTCATGGATTTGATGAACCGTGTGTGTCGCCCATTCTTAGATAAATCCGTGATCGTCTTCATCGACGACATTCTAATATACTCAAAGGATGAGTCTGGGCATGGGAAACACTTGCGGGAAGTATTAGAAGTTCTACGAAGAGAAAAATTATTTGCGAAATTCTCGAAGTGTGACTTCTGGCTCCAAGAGGTGCAATTCTTGGGGCACGTTGTATCAAAGGACGGGGTTAAAGTAGACTCGGCAAAGATCGAGGCAATGATGAGTTGGGAGCCTCCAACAAGTCCGATAGAGATCCGAAGCTTTTTGGGTTTGGCGGGTTACTACCGGCGTTTCATTCAAGACTTTTCCAAGATAGCTACACCACTCACTTCTCTTACGAGGAAGAACGTCAAGTTTCTTTGGACCAATGCACAAGAGCAAGCTTTTCAGACGCTCAAGAAGAAGTTGTGCGAAGCTCCGATCTTGTCCTTACCCGAAGGATCGGAATACTTTGTTGTTTTTAGTGACGCTTCCAAGATGGGGCTTGGATGCGTACTAATGCAAAGGGGGAAAGTAATAGCCTACGCGTCGCGGTAATTAAAGGATCATGAGAAGAACTATCCGACTCATGACTTGGAGTTGGCGGCGGTAGTTTTCGCGTTAAAGTTGTGGCGACACTACTTGTATGGGACGAAGTGTACTCTTTTCACGGATCACAAGAGTCTCAAGTACATCTTCAATCAAAAGGAACTCAACATGCGGCAAAGGAGATGGCTCGAGATTTTGAAGGATTACGATTGTGAACTACTCTATCATCCCGGTAAGGCCAATGTGGTGGCAGATGCATTGAGCCGGAGGAGTTATGTTGGTGGTGTCAAAATGTCCCTTACAAGGATCGAAGTGGTATCGAGTTTGTTGGAAAGTATAAAGACGAGTCAAGTGGAAGCACTTAGAGAAGAGAACCTCAAAGCCGAAGTCATGTCAAAGCAAAAGGAACTCTTAGCGGAAGACGGTCGTGGACTCAAGCTCTTTCAAGGGAGGATTTGGGTGCCGAAGTTGGGAGGAAATCGGGAGTTACTTCTTGAAGAAGCGCATAAGTCGAAATATTCTATACATCCCGGTAGCACCAAGATGTATAGAGACTTAAAGTTAAATTATTGGTGGCCGGTGATGAAGATAGATGTGGCTAGCTATGTGGAGAAGCGTGTCACATGCCTCCAGGTCAAAGCGGAACATCAAAGACCGTATGGAAGTTTGCAACCGTTGTCCATTCCCGAGTGGAAGTGGGACAACATCACTATGGATTTTGTAACTAAGCTACCGAAGACCTTTCTCGGTCACGATACCATTTGGGTGATCGTGGATCGGCTAACCAAGAGTGCGCATTTTCTTGCGATGCGGGAGACTTTGCCAATGGAGAAATTGGCTAAACGGTACATCGACAAGGTGGTGTCGAGGCACGAAGTTCCACAATCTATAGTGTCGGATCGAGATAGTCGATTCACTTCGAACTTTTGGGCTAGCTTGCAAAAGGAGTTGGGTACTAGGCTGAACCTGAGCACGGCGTACCATCCTCAAACGGATGGCCAAAGCGAGAGGACAATTCAGACGTTAGAAGATATGTTGAGGTCGTGCGTAATAGACTTCGGGGGAAGTTGGGATTCACATCTACCGTTGGTAGAGTTCGCGTACAACAACAGTTACCATTCTAGTATCGGAATGGCACCGTTTGAGGCATTGTATGGACGGAAGTGCAGAACCCCGGTTTGTTGGCTAGAAGCGGGCGAGAAGCAATTCGCCGGGCCGGAAATAGTTCAAGAAACGGCGGACAAGGTGAAAGAAATCCGAGAGAGGCTAAAGGCGGCGCAAGACCGACAGAAAAGTTATGCGGACAAGAAAAGAAGACCGGTCGAGTTTCAAGTGGGCGACCGTGTCATGTTGAAAGTATCTCCATGGAAGGGGATTATCCGGTTTGGGAAGCGTGGGAAGCTTAGTTCTCGTTTCCTTGGACCTTTCGTCATTCTGGAGAAAATTGGTTTACAAGCCTACCAGTTGGATTTACCACCGGAAATGGATGGGATACATCCTACGTTTCACGTGTGTTACCTTCGGAAGTGTCTAGCCGAAGAGGAAAGCATGATTCCTTTGTCGGAAATTTGGGTGGACAATGGGAATCGTTGCGTGGAGGAACCGGAGTCGATTTTAGAATCAAAAGTGAAGAAGTTGAGGCATAAGGACGTGGTTATGGTTAAAGTTCAATGGAAGCACCATCGGGGTGCCAACATCACTTGGGAGTCCGAGGATGATATGAAGAAGCGGTATCCTCACTTGTTTAACTTAGGGTGAGATTTCGGGGACGAAATCCCAGTTAGGTGGGGAGGATTGTAACACCCGGAAAATTCTCAAGGTAAGTATTTATTCCCTTAAATATGTTAATTGTAATTATTTGAAGATACGAGACTTTATACATGCATGTGGTCATTGTTATAATGCTATGATGTTACTTGGTTAGTATAAACTTTATACCTGCTTAAACCTCGTGCTCGTTATCGTTTTCGGTTGAGTTTTTGGGTTGTTTCGAGTGCCACGCGATTGTGCCCTTGGCACTATCGCGAGGGCACTATCGCCGAAAGTGTACAAGGGTTCGGGGTTGGTCGCGATTGTGCCACGTGATTGTGCCATGGCACTATCGCGGAGGGCACTATCGCGCGGTTTGTACCGTAAGTATCATGGTGCTCGCGATTGTGACTCGCGATTGTGACTCGCGATAGTGCCAATGGCACTATCGCCGGGCACTATCGCCGTCGGGGTGCAGTGCCATAAATGAGCCCTTATCAGATTTTAACCTCACTTTCTCTCAAACCCTCTCTTTTGTTTGCGATTTTGGAGCTTCCATTTCAGTCCCTATTCTCCACTTACCAAACCCTAACTCTCATAAATACTATCCTTTGGTGGTTGGGTTTTGAATTCAAGCATTAAACTCATCTCAAGAAAGATTCTAGGGTTTCTCAAAGTGCATTTTCTCATCTTCAAGTCTCATCTCCTCCAACTTCTAGGGTTTCAATCTTTTCTAGGTTTTGGTATAAAACCTAGATTGTGAGTTTACTAACCTTTGTTAAAACTAGATACACATCATAATCTTTTATTCATCATTTTCTATCTCTATATGTTCAAGTATTTAGAATTTCTTTATGAAGATAGTTGGAAATGTGGTTATTGGTGAAATGCCATGATTTACTTTATATGTACAAGTATTTGGGGCTTTTCTCTTGGATATATAATGGTGTACTTTTATATGATAAATGTATACATGTCTTGGTGATAAGATGATTTCTAGTCGAAATACCATTTTGGTGATATATTCATATGTATGATGAACATGAATGTCATTTGGGTCTCTTGTTAGACTTCATGTGACTGGGATGGTAATATTGTACCCGTAGTTGGTATTGAAATATATTGGGTTGAAATATACCTCAAAGACCCCTTATATGCGTTATGTGGACGAACCAAGTCAGTAGACACTAGGAGGATGTAGTCTTGGGCGCCACTGTGATGGTATGTGCCTAGACCTCCGCCGTCGGGGAATTTCCTCAGTTGTAGTCCCCGGGTGTGCCGAGCCTTTTGGGTGTTCCTTGTTAGAGGGCATCAAGGTACATTGGCTCTTTGGGTGGAACTTGATTGGTGCTATGGGTCTCCCCTATTGACTCCACATATATTGAACTCTGGTTAACTGCTGATAAGAATCGTAACTGTTCATGCATGCTTATTATTGTTCAACTCACTAGGCTTTTTGGCTTAACACTTGTTTCGTGTCGATGTGTATCTCAGGTTCTAGCGGCGCCGGTCCTAAGCAGGCTTAGTTGCTTTGGGTGAGAGCTTGGGGATTTTGCACATGGACGCATTATACTTTTGGGAACGAACCGTTGGATTTATAGATAACAACCCTTTTGTAATCTCTTTTCTAGTTGTAGAAATTAGATTAGTTGGTTGTTATTTATCGTCCGTTAAATTACAACTGTAATTAAATAGGTTATTTATATATTCCCCATTTTTGGGAGGCTCTTGCTATGGCAATTTAAGTATACCTCATGTCCGTTTTTCGGATTTTTGTTATCCCTATTTTTAGGGTGTTACAAGTTGGTATCATAGCTTTAGTTTAAGTGAACTAGGTATTGCTTTAGCATATCTAGACTTAAGCTTTAGACTTTATAGTTTAACTGTCCACTTGGGGTAGAAATCCTAGGTGGGGAGAGCGTTAGGATTACGAAATTACTTTAATTAAAAGTTGTGATGACGGTGACAAGAATTCTTGTGTATGGTTCATTCATAATTCCACTTAGCTACTGCTATTATGAATGCATTGTTACGTGAGCATACTTGGTTTATTATTATTATGATAATTGATGAAGGTATTAGTACGTACAATGAGTTCAACTCGTTTAGTCTTTTCTCAATCTATTTCTCGTACACGTATGGCAGATTGAAATGGTAAACACTCGAAGTAGGTTACCAAATACACCGGAGGGTCACTTGGAAGTGGAGTTTACAGCTAATCGGCCTCCTGTGGGCGTAACTGCCGAGGGACCTCCCATACCCATAATCTTGGGAGGAGAACCTGAACATATTCCGCGTCGGAACCTCAACGCGGATAATGCCCCCTTAAAAAAAACTTTCCCCATAATTACCTGCCACTTTCTTCCCCTCCTTCTCTTTTTTTTCTTTCCTTTTTTTTTTGATTTTCTTTTCTTCTCCTATTTTTTGATATTCTTTTCTTTCTCTCATTTTTTTTTAATTTTCTTTTCTTTCTCTCATTTTTTTTATTCTCTTTTCCTTCTCTCATTTTTTTTCGAAATAAGAAACAACATTTAAAGATCGATATTTAACATACCGAGTTCCCCAATTAGAAACTTGAACCGAGCTTCGTCAAGAGGCTTGGTGAAGAGATCCGCAGTTGGAGGTCGGTAGGGATGAAGTGAAGTTCGACGTCACCTTTGGAGATGTGATCCCGGATGAAATTATACCGGATGTCGATGTGCTTGGAACGAGAGTGCAACACCGGATTGTTTGCGATGTCGATCGCACTTGAATTGTCACACAAAATCGGGATGTGGGAGTACAGCTGATTGTAGTCTCTAAGTTGGTTCTTCATCCAGAGAATTTGAGCACAACAACTTCCAGCAGCTACATACTCAGCTTCAGCAGTAGAGGTGGACACTGAGTTCTGCTTCTTACTGGACCAACTAACAAGCTTGCCACCAAGGAGTTGACAACTGCCAGTGGTGCTCTTCCTATCAATCTTAGATACTGCAAAGTCAGAATCTAAATACCTCATTAGATCAAAACCTGAGTCTTTGGGATACCAAAGACCCAGATTCATGGTACCTTTGAGATACCGAAAAATGCGTTTAACCGCAGCCAAATGAGATTCTTTCGGATTGGCTTGGTAACGCGCACTCAGGCAAGTAGCAAACATAATGTGTGGTCTACTAGCAGTAAGATAGAGAAGGGAGCCGATCATGCCTCGGTAGCTGGTGATATCCACAGATACACCATCCAAATCAGCATGGAGTTTCAAATGTGGTGCCATAGGAGTTTTCATGGGGGAGGAGTTTTCAAAATTGAATTTTTTCAGAAGGTCACGAATGTATTTACTTTGATTTATAAAGATTCCTTCTGAAGATTGTTTAACTTGAAGTCCTAAGAAAAAGGTGAGCTCCCCCATCATACTCATCTTATATTGGCTTTTCATGAGAGAGGCAAACTCATCACACAGTGACTCATCGGTGGCACCAAAAATGATATCATCCACATAAATTTGAACAAGGATAAGATTACCTGAGGTTTGCTTGATGAACAGAGTGTTGTCAATTTTACCTCTTGAATACTTGTTCTTCAGGAGAAAGTCAGCAAGAGTGTCATACCAGGCACGAGGAGCCTGCTTTAGACCATAGAGAGCTTTGTCTAACCTGTACACATAGTCGGGATGGACTGGATCTTCAAAGCCAGGGGGATGTTTCACATAGACTTCTTCAGCTAGCTCCCAATTTAGAAAGGCACTCTTGACATCCATCTGGAAGACTCTGAAGTTCTTGTAGGCAGCATGAGCAAGGAAGATTTTGATGGCTTCAAGTCTTGCAACAGGAGAAAATGTTTCATCATAGTCAATTCCTTCCTCTTGCCTATATCCTTGTGCAACCAGACGTGCCTTGTTTCTGATCACCGTGCCTTCTTCATCCATTTTGTTCCGAAAGACCCGCTTGGTTCCTATGATGGTTTTTCTGGAAGGACGAGGAACCAATCTTCATACTTTGTTCCTTTCGAATTGAGAAAGTTCTTCTTGCATGGCAGTGATCCACATGGATCAGCTAGAGCTTTGTCAACTTTCTTTGGTTCAATGAGGGAAAGGAAGTTCACATAGAGACAGATGTTTCCAATACCTCTTCTGGTCTGAATACCAGCTTGCTGATCACCGATGATTTGATCAATGGGGTGATCTTTTGTCCACTTTAAGGCAGGAGGTAAAGGAGGAGGGTATGAAATTTGTAGAGGAAAGTTGGAAGGGATATTTTCAGGAGAGATGGATGGAATATCGGCAGGTATAGGTGAGGAATGAATGTCAGATTGAGAGACTGGGATGATTTGAAGTGTATTTTGAGGTTGAGTAGGTTGAGGATCATCCTCTTGATGAGATGAGGGGTTGTGAGATGCAGAGGGATCATTGTTTTGGTAGAGGGAATTGGGAACTGTATAGGGAAAGCCTGATGATGTTGGAAGAGGACCATCACCAACACAGGAAGATATCCAACGGTTCAATTCTTCATCATCACAAGAGAGTGATGATATCTTGAGGTCATCAAACTTGACATGAATGGATTCATCAATACACTTCCTTCTGAGGTTGTAGACTCTGAAAGCTTTGGAAGTGAGAGAATATCCCACGAAGATTCCTTCATCAGCTTTGGGATCAAATTTTCCCAAATTTTCTCTGTCGTTGAGAATGTAGCAGACACAACTAAAGACATGAAGAAATCCAATGTTGGGTTTTCTACCATAAAAGACTTCATAAGGAGTCTTATTGTGTCTTTTCACAATGATGGACCTATTTTGGGTAAAGCATGCAGTGTTGATTGCCGCAACCCAAAAATAGGTAGGAAGGTGAGATTCACCCAACATGGATAGGGCAGCTTCACATAGCGTTCTGTTCTTTCTCTCCACTACACCGTTTTGTTGTGGAGTTCTGACGGTAGAGAAGTTCTGAGAGATGCCCTTTTCATTAAAAAAGTCATCCAACATACTATTCTTGAATTCTGTTCCGTTGTCACTTCTTACAGATCTTACCAGCTGCCCATTTAGCACTTTAGACTTCTTGATGAACTTTATAATTTCTTCAATGGTGTCACTCTTATACCTGAGAAAAAATACCCAAGTGTAACGAGTGAATTCATCAATAATAATAAGAATGTACCTTCTACCACCAAGGCTTGGGGTACTGACTGGTCCACACAGATCCATGTGGAGCATCTGAAGAGACTGAGAGATGGAGAAGCATTGCTTGGACTTAAAGGAAGATTTTGTGAGTTTCCCTTTCTCACATGCAGCACACAACTTTTCTTTCACGAAGGATAACTTTGGCATGCCCGTAACAAGCTCTTGGTTTGAAAGAGAATTCAAAGTCTTGAAGTTGAGGTGAGAGAGACGCTTGTGCCAGAGCCAACATCTTTTTGCAGAGTTTTCAGAGACAAAGCAGATGTTTGTTCCGAAGGATGAACTATGTCCCATGTCTATGACATAGACATTTTATTTGCGATAGCCAGAGAGTACGGTTTCCGTCTTTTTGTTGAAAATGATGCATGAAGATAATTCAAACATCACTTTGTACCCAAGATCACACAGCTGGCTTATGCTTAGGAGATTGTGCATCAAACCTTCAACATAAGCTACTTTATTAAAGGTGATGGAACCATTTGAGAGCGTTCCATAACCTTTAGTACTTCCTCTAGAATTATCACCATAGGTGACAGAAGGACCTTTGGTGGGCACGAAGTCTACAAGAAGAGATATGTTTCCCGTCATGTGTCTTGAGCACCCGCTGTCGAGATACCATATTTGTTGGTACCCTAGACCCTGCAATCACAAGGAAATCAGTTCTTTGGTACCCATTTGGAAATGGGTCCTTTTGAGTTAGAAGAAGAGGAAGAATCCTTGGAAGCATTTTTATCAATTCTTTCCATAGGAAAATCCTTAGCAAGGTGAAAGGTATTACCACAGTTATAACATTTTCTATAGGTAAAAACTTTTTTGGAGCTTTGATCAAATTCTTTGTGATGACTGGTCACATTGACTTTCATGACCTTTGAGGATAGAGAAGTGTCAAGAGGCTTAGGACCCAAGATACCTTTACCAGAGTTAGCTGGAGGAATAGAAGAGGGTGTATTTGAATTCAGCTTTTTCAACATCACTGGTCTTGGGATAGGAAGAGAAGAGGATTTCTTTGAGTTTTTCTTGGGAAATTTCTTTTTGGGAGGAAGATCGACAACCGATTTTCCTTTTTCAGAGGAAGAGAATTTATTTGAAGATGTCTGAGGAACTTTGGTTGGAATTTTAGAGGGTTTGGACTTAGAAGAGGAACCCTCATTTATTTTCAAGGAACACATAAACTCAACAATGGGTTTAGAAGGGTCATTTGAGTCTTGGGCTTCCTCACTCTCATGAGGTGAATCAATGCTCTTAGCTTTGATGAACATTCCAAACTTGAGATCTTTAGAGAGGTCAGAAGAGTCCAAAGGTTCAGAGTTGTCATAGTTCTCTTCAGAAGATTAATAGAATGAGGGAAGAGAGAAAGGAGCATGGGTGTCAGATGGAGGTTCAAGGTCAGATTTCCCAAAGCCTAGTCCAGACTTGTCGTCACAAGATATTTGATCCTGGAAAATCCTTTCTAAGTTTTTGGAGGAACTTGTCCACCTTTTTACAATTTCTTGCTCATTTTTAAACCTTTTAAGAAGTTTATATTTCTCTTTAGCAAGAGTAAAATTTATGGTTTTCAAATCTTCAAGCTCAACCTTGATTTTGTCAAAGTGTTTTAGCTGAGAAAGACAAATTTGCAGTTGAGAAGAAAGAGATTTTATCTGAGCATTTGCCTATGGTCAAAGAGTCAAAAGCTTCAATTTTCTCAGCATCAGATAGAGAAAAGAATGGATGTACCTGAGTAGAAGAGGTGGAGCTCTCAACAGTAACAAGAGTCATAGAGGTGGAAGAAGTTTCACAGTCATCAACATCATCTAGTTTAGCCATGAAACAAAGGTTGGCCATTTTCTTGTCACTTTCGGAAGTTGGTTCATCTGCCTAATCATGAGATTCAGCAAGAAGACCTTTTCCTTTGTTGGCCAGAAAAGCATTTCTTTCCTTCTCTCTCTTATATTTTGCCTTGTACTTTTCAGCACGGTCAGAGTTTGAAGGAACAGAAGTGTTTGACTTTTGAAAAGAGGGTTGGTAGGAATCAGACTTGGTTCTGACAGGCCTAGAGGATGTAAGGTTAGAGGAGGCAGTCTAGATTTATCAGAGGACCTGCTTCTGCATTCAGAAGCAAAGTGTCCCTTCCTCCCACACCTGTAGCATTCCTCATTAGATTTGTCAGTGGGAGTGTTTTTGGAAAAAGTAGAAGAAGATTTTCTAGAAAACCTGGATTTTCCAGAAGAGAAACGAGGTTTGCCTTTTGAAAAACCTGCCAGCATGGCAACACCATCTGACAACTGGGCCACAGAGGTCTCCTCTCCTTCATCATCAGCCTCACTAAGATAGGCTTCTGAAGGGTCATTGAGGTTCTCTTGAATATTGTTGTCGGAATCAGAAGGATAGGTGATTCTAGGAATACACACAACATTTTTGGAAGAATCACTGACAAGAGCTAGATAAGGGCTTTTAATGTCTTTTGTGATAGACTTCCTAAGCAGTTTAGTCTGCTCATAGTTAAAGAGAGTGACATACAAAGAAGTAAGAGGCATGGAATCAATATCCTTGGTAGACTTGATACAAGTACATATATTTTCCCAAAATTTAGGAAGACAGTCCATGAACTTGCACAAGACTTCCTCATTATCATAGATGCGACCCACAAGTTTTAGATCGTTAAGAAGACTGTTAAAACGATTGTAGTAGTCTGAGAGAGATTCACCCTTTTCATGAGAAAAGAGTTCATACTTTCTTACAAGAGCAATTTTTCTGTTCTTTTTCACCTCAGACGTACCTTCGTAAAGAACACACAGCGTGGACCACATTTCTTTAGCGGTAGAAAGGTTAACAAGGGATTGATAGACCTCATCAGGCAGAGAAAGGGCAATGATGGCTCTGACTTTAGTATCAAAAGCTATAAGACGTCTGTCTTCATCATTATATTTAATGGGATCCTATACAATGTATCTCCCATTTGCTGGAGTTCTTTCTTCCTCAGAAGAGTCCTCATAAGCATTTCCCTTATCTGCCTTTTTGGCATTGTACCGTTCCCAAACCCTAGGAAGAAAAGGACCTTCATGTAAGATAGTAGGATATCTGCTGTCAACTCCTTCTAAGAAGAGTATCATACGACTTTTCCACAAGAAGAAGTTATTGGGGTTAAACCTTGGTGGTTTGTATATAAAGCCATTGTCGTATGAAACAGCAGTGGTGTTTTGAGAAGAAACATTGTTTAAAGAAGAAGAGGAAGAAGAGGCTGCCATTGCGGATCTAGTTTATTGAGTTAAACTAAACCGCTCTGATACCACTTGTTGGTCCCAAATAGCAGTAAATAAACAAGAAAAGTATTGTAGAAGGGGGTTTGAATACAATACACACAGTTTTTCACTTAGTTTTAATTCTTATTGATTTGAAATCAAGAATTACACATAGAAACTTTTGATTGTTGCGGAAGAGAACAGATGAATCTGCTCAAACAATCTAACACTAAGAGAAATGAAGAACAATTGTAAAACACTTAGAAAAAACAATAAGAACTTCGTAGAGAGGAAAAACCAGGCACTTAGAGAACTTGAAGGTTGTAGAACTGGTGATCTTGCATGTTGAACCATCCTCCATATTTATAGTGCCTCATGCATTAAATGCATGGGACACCTGTTGAGCAATGGATGGACACATGTCTTCAGCAAGGTACAGGATGTACCTTTTGTCTTGAGGTGTTTTGGCGTGAAGTGTTGACCTGCAGAGGATGGTGGAGACCTTTCCTTAAAAGAGTGTAAAATACAAAACATACTTTTTCTGATCTTCGGATGAGGTCCACGTCAATGCAAGATATCACAAATATACTTTGTCAGAAAAGTACAATGTGTTTGAGAAATCTTCAAGCCTTGAAGATTAAGAAGTCTTCGGCTCCTGAAGATTGAGAAATCTTCGGCTTCCGAAGAGGTTTTCGGCTCCTGAAGCCTGAGAGGTCTTCGACTCCTGAAGACTAGAGGTCTTCGGCTCCTGAAGACTGAGAGGTCTTCGGCTCCTGAAGACTGAGATCGGCACCATCCTGGCCAATGGTGTTGATCAAGTAGGCATACTTGGCTTTAGGCTGAGGAGTCTATCTTCAATCTGCTTTGAGAGATATTCTCCTTCTTTGTCTTCTTCGGCTGATCTTCGACTTCACCGAACATTTGTATATAAACCAAGCTGCTAAAAGAACCTCAAAATATTCTAAGTATGATGATACAAAATGGAAGATCGGGAGGTCATCTTCAAATCTTCAGATGACCCAACTAGGCGTTAGCCTAAAATTTTTATTTGTCGGCATGTGCATCAGGTTCCGTATGGGAGAATTGGTTCTAGCGTTTTGATGAAGTGTTAAGTGCTAGGAGTATGTGCAAGGGTGAGTAGCTTGATGAAGTCTTCCGTTTCGGTCTTAGAGGAGAGCAACTGCTATTGAAATTTTAGTAACACCTGGCTTTAATTAGCCTTTATAGTATGCTCGACCTATTATTTGTTGAAATTTAACCTAGACTTCTATTCTTGGTGACTCTAGTGTTGTTTTGAAGAATAAATTCTACCCTTAACTGATGTATATTTGAAATTTTTTAAATTAGTTGCTCTTTCAATTTTCGAGGGTGTTACATCAAACACCAAAATAATGGAAGATAACTCTTCGTCCAAAACCTTAACATATGTGGAGGAGATCCAATGTTAAAGTCATAAACCACAATTACTTGTACAAAACCCTAAACAACATCAAAATACGCACATCGCAAAACCTGAAATAACGTTGGACAACAATGAGAATAAAGAAAATTCTCAACAAAGTTTGCAACCTCATGCCATAAAACAATTTTGTGCATGCTCGAAATCATGGTTTAAAACCTTGCGTGTGCTAAACATCTTTCCCATATTTCGTAATAAAATTTCACACGAGGATCTGGGAATATGAGAAATAACTGATGCAATTTATTTTAGAAATAAATTTTGTGCATGAATTTGATCGGCACTCAACATCTCAAAACTACACTCCTTAAATTCTCAATCACATTATCGTCATCCGGATCCTCCAACATCTTAAGACAATAATCAAGGGTTTTATAGGTTCACCTTACAATTTTCTCCTCGAGTAATGACGATTCCAAAAGTCTATGGTTCATTTCCAACCAATCATCTCGACCCAAAACGGTCCACTTAATGCAATTACTATGCTTATTGTCACTCTAAGTGACGAACGCTAAGAACATCAGCCCCATCTAACGGCTACCAACTTAGAAACTTCTTCACTACCCCAACGGTTGTCACATCTCAGTAGTCTAAGTATACACATGTAACTCGTAGGTTTGCCTGCCATAACACTAGCCATGTGCAATTAAGAACGTACTGTAGATGATCATCTTTGCTACCTTCGACGTGACTTTCATTCCTAGGGACTCCATTAGCCTCAAAACATTCAATCTTAAAGTGCCTATTGGTGCAATTTCTCTCTCATTCACTTAAAAGAACACTGGTTTGAGTCTAGGTATCCAAAATCAACACCTAATTCTCTCAAACTTAAGCTCTGATACCAACTTGTAACACCCTCAAATTTGGTAAGAGCAACTAATTAAAATTTCGGTATAATAACAACATAAGAAACCAAACTTCTTCATACAATTTGAAACTCAGTATACCTCAAGTATAAAATTCGATAAATAACCTCATTATAAATTAACTCCAGTAATGAACAAAGACTAAACCGAAGTCGGGTGCTACTTAACCCCAATACAAGTTGCTCTTCACAAAACCAAAGCGGAAGACTTCACCAAGCTACTCATCTCTCGGCACTCAACTAGAACTTCTCTCTTTACAGTGTCACTAGAACTATTCTCAACGAAGTTTGTTGCACATGCCGACAAATAAAAAAAGTTAGACTAACGCTTTTTAAAATTTTCATTTTATTGTCCTCAAATATTATTTTTATATAGTTATTATGTTTTGATTAACTTATTTAAATTATTAAACATTAATAGTAAAAAAAAATTATAGAAAAAGTTAAAAAATAAAAATTGGAAACTATATAATTTTTTTTTTATTTTGATGTCACTTTAATCTATCTTGAAAAAAACTTTATAATACTATATTTTGTTATAAAAAGTATTTATTTCGTTATAATATAATAAATTACATAATTAATAAAAAAAAAAATATATATATATATATATATAGGGGAGGTAATATATAAACATCTTATTAGAGGTAAATTGGTCATATTATCTATTCTGTTTTGTCCAGTTCTGTTTAACCAAACACTGAACAGCTGTTCCGTTCCGTCGTGTCTCATTCTGTCATGTTCTATCATGTATATGTACCAAACGCACCATAATATTAAGATTTGTTTTTTACATTTAAATGCATTATTTTGATATTAATTAATGGTGTATATAAGTATATAACGACACCCTTTTCATATGAACTGGTCAGGTTTTAGAACTTTTGATCATTTTAAATAGATTATTCAAAATTTCTCCAAAATGAATAATTAAAACTCAATATCTCCAAAAATTTTACATTCATCTCTAACAGATTCTTTATTTTAAAAACTAAAACATTATTTATATTAATATAATAATTTGTACATGTAATAAAATATTAATTCTCTCACATAAACAATTAACATCAACGATTAATATTCGTGAGGATATATAACAAAAAATGTTTCTCCCTCGTTGTAATCATTTTTGGAAAATTCTCCAAATTTAAAGAGATTTACACACACACACACACTCTCTCTCTCTCTCTCTCATGTTTTCTCCATTTTGGATAAAATTTGGAAAAATCAGTTGGAGCAAAAATATGCTTCACTTGAGATTGTAACACCCGTAAATTCCAAAAGAACAGTCAACGATCGGTCAAGGAGTGATCAACGACCGGCCGAAAGAAACGGTCGGGGAGCGATTTATCATAAGACACGAGGAGGCACGACAAGTGACACGCGCGGTTTGGCCTGCGGCCTCAAGCCGCGACCAAAGTCGCGTAAGTCACTGGGGTTTTGCATTCAGGGGACACGCGCGGCTTGACCCGTGACTTGAGGTCGCGGCCAAGGCCGCGGGGTTGGTTTGGCCGAATTAAATCCCATCTTTTAGGGTTTTTCCCCATTATCACCTCCCCTCTCCTTTTCTCTCCTATTTAGCTCATTTTGGGAACTAGGGTTTCGTATTTGGGAGCAACTATGGTGGATTGGTCCAAATAAAACTTAAGGGTTCGGTATTTGGAAGCTCGGGTTGAAGGTTTGATGGGTTGTTTGGATAACTTTGGGTGGAAAGTCTCAACATCCAATATGGTAAGTTTCCTTGAGTAATCTAAGCTTTTGGTATAAGGATATTTATAGATATGAAGGTTTACTTGTTGATGTTTATGCTAGACTTGAAGGAATGGGTTGTTTGGAAACCTTAGGTTTTGTTGGTGATAGCTTGGAAATGGTGGATCTACACTATTGAAGGCTAATGGTTGGATTTGGAACCTAGGTTTAACCTAACCTAGCAAAATGAGTTCAAGTTGATTTGTGAAAACGTTGTACATGCCAAAATGTTTAATTTAAAGTATTTATGTATTTAACATGAAATTATCATTTGTGGAGTACTGGAGTTATTTGATGGGTTTTGGTTATTTGAGAAGTTTGGTTTTATAAACCTTGTAAAACACCAATATTGGGGACTTTTGGGCATTTTGATAAATGAGTCATAAATGGGTGTGTTTGGTGATTTATTGCACAAGTGAGATTATTTGGTTAAAAAGGCATTTTAGTGTTTGTTTTGGAGAAATGCATAATTTCGTGTTATGGGTCGTTTTGATGAAGTAAATGGCATAAAATCATTTGGAAAGTAATTTGTCCCAATTTAAACTGCATTGGAGTCTGCACGCGTATTTTGGGAGTGTGTCTGCATGAAGTGAGTCAATCGCGTTATTCTTTTGGGGAGTCGTTAATCGTTGGTTACAAAAGGAGTTTTGAGCATTTTGGCTCGGCGTCGACTTAAAAGAGTCTTGAGGACACTTGTCCGGTTTTGAATGGCTCAAGTAGCCTCATCATGACGTACGTACTAATATACCTTATTGCATTTTGGTGTTGGTTACATGTTCGAGTGCGTTGGTCATTTCGGATTAGACATGTAATGTTAAACTGTGTTACATTGGATCCATAGGCACGTAAGTCAGTCTGTTTTGGGATGGTCAATTGGGTACCGTGGGGTTAAACTCCGGTATCCATGTTTTATGGTCGGAAACTTTACAAGTAGGCACTGGAGAGTTGAGTCTGAGGGTGCTACATGGGAAGTAGGCACCGGGACCTCCGTCGCTTGAAGTAATGCCGAGAGGTAGTCTTTAAGTGTGTTGGGCCTTTGGGGTGGAGTTCTTAGGAAAATGCCATCAAGGTCAACCATCTTCTATGGTGAAACTTGTTAAGAAGTCGTAGGGACACTTGGGTTGTTATGTCGTGAGGTGTCATGTGATTAACGTTGCATGAGTGGTATACTTGTGTGTTTCCTCCACTCTCAATGGATACGGGTCTCCCCCGTTGTCAGCTATCAGTATTTCAAATACAAGGATGTCTTATTTTATTGTCATTGGTTCTTTATGGTCGACAGTGAATGAGGGCCTTAATATTGGACATCCCTCCTCGTATATTAAGGTTTGAATGAATTATGTCAACTCTTTGTTTTGGTAGTTAGATTCCTTTCGTTTACGGTCGCGAGAGTATTGGACCTAGTGTCCATGTTTTCGGACGTACGGTATATGTGGTCTTGATGATGATTTATGGGTCGAGTATTTTGCCCCACCCGTGTTTGAGTGTTTTGGGATATAACGTTTTATTCGCATTTCTTAAATGGGAGTCATTTCATATTCATGTTTCGAGTTAGTTTACATTGCATCAATTTATAAAACATGTTTGAAATGAGGTGTCCATCTTTGAAAATGCATAACATTGGATAAGAGTTGTTTTCTACGTTTTAAAGTACATCAATTGAAAGGTCATAACTTTAAGCGAAGTTCATCATTTTAAAGATATTCACTCATGTAAAACTCTTGAACTCACTAGGCGTTAGCCTAACCTTTTTATTTGTCAGCATGTGCAACAGGCTTCGTTGGCGAATAGTTCTAGTGACTCTTTGAGGAGATGAGTGCTAGTGGTGTGCCGAAGAGGTGAGTAAATTAGTGAAGTCTTCCGCATTAGTATTGTGAAGAGCAACATGTACTGGGGTTAAGTAGCACCCGACTTCAGTTAGGCCCCTGTTTAATACTGAAGTTTGTTATTGTTGAGGTTATTTATAGAAATTTTATATTCGAGGCATTTTAAGATTTGTTATGCAAAGTGAAAGTTTTGTCCTTTATTTGTTATTAAATTGAGATTTTTAATTAGTTGCTCTTATCAAATTTGAGGGTGTTACAAGTTGGTATCAGAGCTTAAGTTTGAGAGAATTAGGTGTTGATTTTGAATGCATAGACTCAAACTAGCGTAATTTTAAGTGATTGAATGTGAGATTGCACCATTAGGCAGTTTAAGATTTGATGATTCGAGGTGAGTGGAGTCATTAGGAACGGGAATCACGCCGAAAATGGCAAGGATGATCGTGTACAGTACGTTATAATAGCACCTGGCCAGTGTTATGGTGAACCTACGAGTTACATGGGTGTACTAGGACTACTGGGATGTGACGACCGTTGGGGTAGGGAAGGAGTTTTCAGTGGGTAGGCGTTAGAAGAGGTTGATGATTATAGCATTCGTCACTTGGAGTGACAGTAAGCATGGTGATTGCATTAAATGGACTGTTTCATGTCGGAATGATTGGTTGGATTAGAACCATAGACTTTGGGGATCGTCATGATTCGAGGAGAAATTGTAGGATGGTCGGATGAAACGTTTGACTATTACTCTAAGACGTTTGAGTATCCGGATGACAATAGTGTGCCGGGAAGTTGGGAATCGTTGGTCTGAGAAATTGAGGTGTGTGGTTTCGAGACGTTGAGTGCCAACCAAATTCATGCACATGATTTATTTCAAAAATAAAGTGCATCATTTATTTCTCATATTACGAAATGTTGAAAAAGAAAATGTTTAGCATGCACCAGATTTTAAAACCATGAGTTTGATCATGCATGAAAATTGTTTTATTGTATGTGGTCACAAATTTTCATTGGAGATCTCTTCATCCCCTTTTCTTGTCTGGCGCTATTTTCGGATGTTGTAATACCAATGTTTTAATGTTATTTGGAGTATGGAGCAAGTAACTGCGAGATTTTAACCTTAACATTGGATCTCCTCCACGTATGTTAAGGTTTTAAAGGAAAAGTTATTCTCATGTTTCTGCATTTGAGTTTATGGGGAATTTTAGTCTGTGCAAGTTTTGTTGAAAGGTGTCACTTTATACCACGTTGCGACAAAAGGGGACCCTTGGAATCATGACATTTAAGTCGTAACTTCGTTTTATCCTTTTATTTTGGGAACGAAGGTTTTAGCATCACTTAATTTTGTGTCATTATGTTTTATGAAAAAATTTAGTTGGGTCTCATGGGGGTTTCATTTATGACTTTTGCGTCGCGTAGAGGAATTTTAAAATGTGTATACCAAATCATTGTATGCATTAACTTTCGGGTTGTTGTTTAACGTTATTGTCTCATGCGGGTCTTGCACGTGTCGTTTCGCAACCGCACAAGACGTCTTGAGAGTCTTCATATTGCATAGTTGTTTTTTTGGGTTTATACAGGAGTATTTCGTGTTAGATTTTTGCTTCGAACCTTTCGGGTCAAAGAGCGTTTTTATCCATACAGCTAACAGTTTGACGTTGATCTAAATTATTTTACATCTCATTAAATCGCATGCATCTATCTTTTACTAAGTTTTGGCAAATAAATTGATGTAGGCTAGCCACGTTGGGAAATGTTATTTCATGTCATTATTTGGGTAAATGAGAAATTTTTGGAACTTGATTACACGAGTTTTCCCTTTAGAAGTTTTGTACAAACGCCCGTTATAAACTGTTTTAGCATGTAAAACCTCTTTATTCATGTTGTAAATTGATGTGTATTAAAACTAAAGTGGTCCATTTGAAAATTTTGTTGTGCATCTTTAATTATTGTCATTATTAGCTTGAATAATAATTAAACGGTTTTCGAAATGGTTTTATATGTGTGTCGAATGAGACCACTTTGTACACCCACCGAGTAAACGGCAGTGGATTTTATTTGTGTGATTACTTGTTATAAAACTTTTTGCATTTAGAAGTTTTATGAAATTCAAAATTGGCATAGTAGTTTGAAAAACCTTGAACTCATTAGAGCTATAGGTGTAAACCCCCTTTGTGAAAGGACTTGTTATTAAGGACTAGAGGAGTCCTTGAGAAATGAAGGGTCGAATGATCGGTCATGTGGGCAACTTTGAATGATGGATTTTAGTTTATAATCGATGCACGTATGAATAATTGAGGTATTAGATTTATGTACTCCACCAGTTATTTAAGTGGTGATCTTCCTGCTTTGGTAAACCTTCGGGTTAAAGCATTGAGTGGTCCCTTGCTTATTGTTAGATATGGATTGATGGGTTATTTGTTGTCGTCATGTGTGTGTTGGATGGTTGCTATCCGGGTGAGTCTTCTTGAATAAAGAGACAATTAGGGTGATTCGGTTGTCGGAATTTAGTACCTTGTTTGGTGTCAACTTTGAATCATCAGTGTAAAATCTGGAAGGAAATATAGGGTGGTATATCCATGGTTGAGGTGTAAAAGTTTTGAGGATAGGTGTCGACATTCGATTTGAGGATAATAACCGTTAGGATGCTCCAACGTACTTCCGATGAAACCGGTGCATTTGCAATTTAAGTGGTAACCTTAAGGAGATTAGATGATGGAAATTAGAAACCGATCATTGGTAATCCTGTAACCATCGAGGTACTTGCTGATTGGCAACCGATGTTTGATTGCATTTTGGGAGTTGGGTAACCGTGAGGGTTTAGAGTAATCCGATATCTGCAGATATGGTGCTTGAGTCAGATTAGGGAACAGATTCATCGTAATTTGGATCAGACTAAACTAGTGTTAGGAACTTCGTCAGGGAAAGGACGATAAATCCTTGGTGGTGGTGTTTATTGGAGAAATTTGGCGAGAATATCGAGATAGACTTTAGGTACGAATCGATTATTGAAGAAATTGTGATGTGTCGGAATTAGAAGCCTTTAAGAATAAAGTTCGTCTTGGGGTGTCTTTGGTGGAAGTTTTTATTTAGGGTCGTAAGCCACTCGTGAGGTGATGTGTACAACCTAAGGTTGGGAGGCAACTAAAATTTTATGATAGGAAAATGATTCGTTAAGGACTCAATGTTAATTCCGTCATCGGTAAGGTATCTTGAACCGTAGAAATTAAGTTGTGACGACTCGTTATTAAAGATTCAGCGATAACCGTAATTGGGAGGTAATCGGTTTTGTATTGGAGGCAAGGTATCAAGTTGGGAGGTAATCCTTTTAGATAGAGGACCAAGTAACCTCGCTAAGTTCGACGTTTGGGTGCTTGGTCGGTGCCAGATTTCGAGAACGAAATCTCTTTTAAGGTTGGGAGGATTGTAACACCCATAAATTCCAAAAGAACAGTCAACGATCGGTCAATGAGCGATCAGCGGCCGACCGAGAGAAACGGTCGGGGAACGATTTATCATAAGACGCGAGGAGGCACGACAAGTGACACGCGCGGTCAGGGGACACGCGCGGCTTGGCCCGCGACTTGAGGTCGCAGCCAAGGCCGCGGGGTTGGTCTAGACGATTTAAATCCCATCTTTTAGGGTTTTTCCTCATTATCACCTCCCCTCTCCTTTTCTCTCCTCTTTAGCTCGTTTTGGGAACTAGGGTTTCGTATTTGGGAGAAACTATGGTGGATTGGTCCAAACAAAACTCAAGGGTTCGGTATTTGGAAGCTCGGGTTGAAGGTTTGATGGGTTGTTTGGATAGCTTTGGATGGAAAGTCTCAACATCCAATATGGTAAGTTTCCTTGAGTAATCTAAGCTTTTGGTATAAGGTTATTTATAGATCTGAAGGTTTACTTGTTGATGTTTATGCTAGACTTGAAGGAATGAGTTGTTTGGAAACCTTAGCTTTTGTTGGTGATAGCTTGGAAATGGTGGATCTACACTATTGAAGGCTAATGGTTGGATTTGGAACCTAGGTTTAACCTTACCTAGCAAAGTGAGTTCAAGTTGATTTGTGAAAACGTTGTACATGCCAAAATGTTTAATTTAAAATATTTATGTGTTTAACATGAAATTATCATTTGTGGAGTTATTTGATGGGTTTTGGTTATTTGAGAAGTTTGGTTTTATAAACCTTGTAAAACACCCATATTAGGGAATTTTGGGCATTTTGATAAATGAGTCATAAATGGGTGTGTTTGGTGATTTATTGCACAAGTGAGATTATTTGGTTAAAAAGGCATTTTAGTGTTTGTTTTGGAGAAATGCGTAATTTCGTGTTATGGGTCGTTTTGATGAAGTAAATGGCATAAAATCATTTGGAAAGTAATTTGTCCCAATTTAAACTGCATTGGAGTCTGCACACGTATTTTGGGAGTGTATCTGCATGAAGGGAGTCAATCGCGTTATTCTTTTGGGGAGTCTTTAATCGTTGGTCACAAAAGGAGTTTTGAGCATTTTGGCTCGGCGTCGACTTAAAAGAGTCTTGAGGACACTTGTCCGGTTTTGAATGGCTCAAGTAGCCTCATCATGACGTACGTACTAATATACCTTGTTGCATTTTGGTGTTGGTTACATGTTTGAGTGCGTTGGTCATTTTGGATTAGACATGTAATGTTAGACTGTGTTGCATTGGATCCATAGGCACGTAAGTCAGTCTGTTTTGGGATGGTCAATTGGGTACCGTGGGTGGGGTTAAACTCCGGTACCCATGTTTTATGGCCGAAAATTTTACAAATAGGCACTGGAGAGTTAAGTCTGAGGGTGCTACATGGGAAGTAGGCACCGGGACCTCCGCCGCTTGAAGTAATACCGAGAGGTAGTCTTTAAGTGTGTCGGGCCTTTGGGGTGGAGTTCTTAGGAAAATGCCATCAAGGTCAACCATCTTCTATGGTGAAACTTGTTAAGAAGTCGTAGGGACACTTGGGTTGTTATGTCGTGAGGTGTCATGTGATTAACGTTGCATGAGTGGTATACTTGTGTGTTTCCTCCACTCTCAACGGATACGGGTCTCCCCCGTTGTCAGCTATCAGTATTTCAAATACAAGGATGTCTTATTTTATTGTCATTGGTTCTTTATGGTCGACAGTGAATGAGGGCCTTAATATTGGACATCCCTCCTCGTATATTAAGGTTTGAATGAATTATGTCAACCCTTTGTTTTGGTAGTTAGATTCCTTTCGTTTACAGTCGCGTGAGTATTGGACCTAGTGTCCATGTTTTCGGACGTACGGTATATGTGGTCTTGATGATGATTTATGGGTCGAGTATTTTGCCCCACCCGTGTTTGGGTGTTTTGGGATATAATGTTTTATTCGCATTTCTTAAATGGGAGTCATTTCATATTCATGTTTCGAGTTAGTTTACGTTGCATCAATTTATAAAACATGTTTGAAATGAGGTGTCCATCTTTGAAAATGCATAACATTGGATAAGAGTTATTTTCTACGTTTTAAAGTACATCAATTGAAAGGTCATGACTTTAAGCGAAGTTCATCATTTTAAAGATATTCACTCATGTAAAACTCTTGAACTCACTAGGCATTAATCTAACCTTTTTATTTGTCGGCATGTGCAACAGGCTTCGTTGGCGAATAGTTCTAGTGACTCTTTGAGGAGATGAGTGCTAGTGGTGTGCCGAAGAGGTGATTAAATTAGTGAAGTCTTCCGCATTAGTATTGTGAAGAGCAACATGTACTGGGGTTAAGTAGCACTCGACTTCAGTTAGGTCCCTGTTTAATACTGAAGTTTGTTATTGTTGAGGTTATTTATAGAATTTTATATTCGAGGCATTTTGAGTTTTGTTATGCAAAGTGGAAGTTTTGTCATTTATTTGTTATTAAATTGAGATTTTTAATTAGTTGTTTTTATCAAATTTGAGGGTGTTACAGAGATGTTTTCACATATTTGTCTCAAATTTTAAAAAAGAGAAAAGTTCAAAAAAAAACCTAACAAACTTTTTCATTTTGAATGATTAAGTACATAAACTATTTTTTTTTTAATGAAAAACCATTGAATTTTCCCATTTTGAATAGTCAAGTTCCTAAATTATTTTTTTAATTAAAAAATCATTGAACTTTCTCATTTTGAATGATCAAGTTCCTTATTTATTTATTTTGAATAAATAAATAAACCATTGAACTTTTAAAAATTGGTTACCTACATTTTTTTTAAAAAAAAACTACCTGTAATCGGCTAGGAAAGTTTTAAAGTGAAAAAAAAAACTACATGTAACCAACTAGGAAGGTTTTAAAGTAAAAAAAAACATAATTCAGTTTTACTGTTCCCAAACATTACGTCATTCAAACCCCACACACATAACATTGCTCCTGCTCGCCACTCCTTGCCGGGCCATCATTGTCCGTTCTCCATAATGGAACACGTATAGACATATAAAAAATTGGATAACCGAAAAACAGAAAAATGGTCAAAAAGAGGAAGATCAATGGCAAGGGCTAACGACAGTGATAGAGAGCGGACGACGATGAGGTGATGATGGGTGGCGAAGGGTTTGGGAATGGTTTTAGGTAGCTCTTTTTAGGTTAAAATAATGTAAATAACCAAAATTTGAAAATTTGATGATGTATTTATTTAAAAAAAAAGGTCTAAGACTTGATCTTTCAAAATGAGAAAGTTCAACCGTTTATTCATTCAAAAAAATAGTTCATAAACTTAACTATTCAAAATGGAAAAGTTTGTTGGGTTTTTTTTTTTTTGAATTTTCCCCTTTAAAAAATCTACATTGTCATATATATATTCAAATTTTTAACCCGATTTTCAAAATTTCAATTACAAATATATTTACATGCGCATTATTTTTACTATGTAATACAATAATGTTTTTTAATAAAATACAGAATAAGACAATCAATGATCTTCCTTTCTTGTCATTCTCAGAGGCTATTTACCAAATGCTTACCGGATAAACGATTACCATCAAGAGTCACCACCCTTATTTATCTTATCGGGTAACATTCTCGGCCATCAAAATGGGTTGTTAGTAAACGTCTTTTACCCAATAAGTGTGTACCGGGTAAAAGTCTTATCTCTCACTTACCGTGTAAGTCTTTGTTATGCCTCTTATTGGGAAAGACTATCGGTCCTTATCATGGTCAGTCGGTAATTAAGATAAGTGGCATCAGCAAATGTTTAGTAAACGATCCCCTAATATCATTTGTTTTTATACAAATGTTACCTAAGGGGCATAGTGACGTAACCAAATGAGAACTTCATATATTATAATCATTGTGATAACTCTTACTTTAATGTATTGTTTCACATGATATTCCCCATTTAAAACTATCATTTAATATTTTGATGAACATATATTTGTTTCACAATGTATTTGCTTCATATGTATTCGGTTCACAATGTAAAACTTTTTACGTGTAAGTTTTGTTTAACAAACATACTATAAAATATTCACATTGTAAAACAAATACATCGTGAAACAAATATATGTTAATCAATATTCTAAATTATGATATTAAATTTAAAAAAATCATGTGAAATAACAATAATAACTAGTTCACAAGATTATCACAAGTCACGAGAAACCAATCTATGTAATCTCAGCAAAATGAGCTTCTTGTTGTATTCTACCATTTACCTTGTGTCAATGGGTGCTTCATAGAGGTGTCAAACATGAGTCACACTCGACCTACTTCCTTTTGTCCGACGAGTCAAATATAACAATTCCTAATTATTTTTTGTGGGCTTGAAAAGTTACCCATATCTGCCTATAAACAGGGCAAGCTTTCCCACAGACTAACGAACCTATAAAGCATCATATATTTAAAATAGTATAGCTTGTGTAAATAAAGAATTTACAAGAAATATCTAAGACATACCCAAAATGTTTACAAATTAACATGAAATATTTAGACATACCCAAATGTTTACAATTAGGGGTAAACTTTGACAACCAAATTAAACAGATACAAAATTTTCCCCTTTATCAACAAAGTTGCAAGAAAATGATCAAAACGTATGGGAACCAACAAGAAAAGCTTGTTAAAACAAGAGTTACAATATTGTCATTTTACTAGCAAAATGGCACGACTCGAGTTGTCCAATATGAAAGCAAAACCACCACGGCCTTTTGTAAAAATAATATTTTTACAATATTTAACTAATAATAAAAATTTAAACAAGTCAGACGGGTCTGTCCAACCTTTTTTTTTCCTGCATTGCCCCCGTCCGCCCATTAATCTTAATGGGAAAGTCCAGACCCGCCCAATTTTTCGAGAATCGTTGTTAAAGCCCGTTTGTCTAACAACCAGCCCTACTGTCGATGAACAGCTCTAGTGCTTTGATCATATGAAGTTGAATTGATATTTCGATTCATGCTAAATCTTTTTCGTCGATGCTTTTTATCCACGACAAGATCCGTTCTGCGCCTTTTTCCCACGACGAATCCAACATCATGTCATGTGCAACCCCTTCAACACACACGGGCCGCACGCCATAGAAACTACCCGTCTCCTCGAGTCCTTTTGCATCCTATAAAGATTCAAATAGATGCACACATACATACAATTCGAAGTTAAGAACGTGTGATCATAGGAAACTTTATGAGCAATTCGTTTTCTTTATTTAACGTTTTACTTATATGGCACAAGAAGAAACAAAGATGTGATATCGGGTCAAATATGAAAGTGGGCCCATAAACTATAATGGATGATTGCAATTGTAGTATATAACGGGTGTCATTTGGCCCAAATGACAAGACAAAAACTTGTTGTCCAATGTTTGATGTTACAGTAGTGAGTAGACTAGGACAGAACGGTACTAAGTGGGACAAAAACACCAAAATAGGGAGATGAGACAAGATTGATAAATTACTAAACTACCCATATATCAAATTAAAACCTTAAAACCTTCCATAATTCTTTAAGCCGCCTGTCTCACTCTCGCCAGTCCAGTCCAATCTAGTCATGTCCAGTTCACGTACCAAATGCAATATAAACTAAGGTGCCGTTTGTTTTTTAAGAGGTCTGAAGTCTTATTTTAGTTATGATTAATAAGAGGTGGTATGTAAAAAGGTCTGAACAATTCAGACTTAAGAAGCATTAAGAAGTTTTTTAAAAAAACAAACAACCCCTAAATGTAACATTTTTTTTATAATTTGTAACACCCCCTTCCTACTAGACTTAAGATGGGGCATGTCACAAATGTAAGCGCATCAAAACTCTACCATTCACAATACAGATATGCCACATAAATTAAGCATACCATAAACCATACCAGCAGTAGATTTGTCTGCATGCAAAGCAAATACCTGTCCACCAACTGTGGACAGAAAGAACATTTGGCCCGACACCGGGGTCAAAAAGACAGGGCAACTGAGAAAGGTAAAACATTTACCACAATGAAGTCGTCGGCTGCACCCATGACGAGAACTTGGGTCGAGGGGTTTGGCACCGATGCAACCGGAAGTGAAGCATTAAGCTTTCTTAGATCAAACAACGGCATTCTTGAACTTTCTTTCATCAGTTCTTGATAACTGAAAATGACAATAACTGTTCAAATATTATCGTGAATTTTTATAACACGATAGAATTCTATTTAATAAATTTGAAAGCAATTACGAACGTGCCACAGAGACAAACCGCAGGACAAGATGATCATCCATTTCCTCGGAGAAAAATGTTTCCTTGCAAAGGGGTAACGAGGTCTGAAACGCTTTCGCTGCTAAGCTCATAGTAACCTGAAAAAAGAGCAGCTTATTGTAGCGTTTTGGTTATGAATTTAAGATGATAAATGAAATACAGAACGTAGTTGAAATAACTACAAGCAAATATTTACGTTAAAGCTAAGGTTCCATTTGTTTATACTGAATAACTCCGTTTTGTAGACCAAACGAACTCGGTATATCTGACTTAAAAGTAAGCTACCAAAACGCTCTGGTATGCATACAGGATTGGACTGGTCTAGACGCGGGTGAAAGAATAGTGGCAGGTTTTATTGTTTTAATTTGACATGGGTAGTTTAGTAAATTATCAACCTTGTTACATCTCCCATATTTTTGTTGCACCTATTTTGGCGGGACAAATAATGCAATTTTTTTCCACTCAGGTCTTGTCCTGTCTTGGTCTAACGATGCACCAAACGTAGGACAACAAGTTTATGTAATGTTATCTCCCGGGTACCAAATGCACCCATAAATACTATAGTCACAACCGTCCATTACAGTTTGTGGGTCCCACAAGTTTATGTAATGTTATCTCCCGGGTACCAAATGCACCCATAAATACTATAGTCACAACCGTCCATTACAGTTTGTGGGTCCCACTTTCATTTTTGACCCGATATCACATCTTCATTTCTTCTTGCACCATTAAATATTGAAAACAAACTGCTCCTAAGTTTCTTACGATCATACATTCTTAACTTTTTGGATAAAATATATGTTCTCTTGAGCCCAGTAAGGGGCTCTTTGGTTGGCCTTTCATTAAGTCATTTATGGATAAAGTTGTCTGTGTGGATTGATGTGTGCAACTGTGCATTAATATGTATGTATAGATTGGGAAATTTTCGTTTGGGAGAGGTTTTTCATAGATAAATTGGGAGGGACAGGTTTGGAAAAAAGTTGGTTTTATGCATAAAGCTTCCCCCGGAAGCTTGTTGAATAAGCCACTTTCTATATCATTAAGCCGTTACCAACCAGTAAGTTGTGAGTCCTATTAAGCTCATAAAGCAGCTAACAAACAAGCCCTAAGTAAGATCTGCATACATCTTATCCCTCATACCCTAACTTCGGGTGAGATATACTGAGTTTGTTTGGTTTATATGTTTTCTTGAGCTACGGAAAGGGCATACGTTGTTACCTTAAAGGCGGCAACAGGTTTTGAAAAGAGATACCGCCATACTAAGCCACTGGCCACAAAAACAGAAGTCGTTAGTTGTCTCACGTGTCAACAACGAAAAGAGGATTAAGACGTGAACGACACCTATTCCCAGTAGGCGGCACAGAGCAAACAAGCACAGCTCCGGAAAGTTCTGCATGCATATTTCCGGTATTAATCATGTTTACATGGAGAAATTCAGTATTCCCTCTTGTCATTAAGGGTAAAATTGTCATATTGTTAATTAAAAAGTGTAGTAATTAAATATTTCTAAAATTGTGTGCTTTTTTCATTGTAGACATTTATTTTGGAATGAATGAAATACTATCTAGATGAACTCACAAAATCATTGCCAAATTTAAATCTAAAGAACATCAACCCGAGTAACAAAATCTCAAATCTAGATGTATGATGCATGTTAACTTACTTCCCCTAGAATCTTTTTCAAGATTCGCAATGTAATACTGCACGATGAGTCCTCCAAATGAGTGTCCGATTAACACGGGAGATAATGTCGTTTGTTTCTGAACGAAATCAGCAATATCTGCTGCATGTGTCTATTGCACAATTTGAAGTAGATTTATCAACAGAGGAATTATATTAAAGATAATTTAGTTTTTTTTTTTTTTTTTTTTTTTTTTTTGGGGGGGGGGGGGGGTTAATCCAATTATTTAAATGTTTTAATAAAATTCAGCTTATTCAAGAACGGTTGAGAATAGTAGGGATGGACTTGATGCGGCACCAAGTTTTTTTTATTTTTTCCCAATACCATGTACCAACCAATTATATCTGGTGCGTAAATTTCTATATTATATACCAACTACTAATTGTACCAACTTTTTCTGGTTGGTACTGCTTTTGTACCAACTTCAAGTTACATATATGAAAACTTATCATTTTGTTCAAATCTGAGTGACAATTTGAGTTTGCAAGTAATACATTTCATGTTTAAGGGTTTTAATTGCAAGAAATAAAATTTGCAAACATTAATACCCCAAACAAAAAGTCCGTAATACATAGCTTAAAAATCAATAACTATGCTTTAAATAAATAAATAAGTCACGGTACTACCATGTTATACGAATTCCAATACCATGAACCAACCAAGTTTGCATACTTGGTAGGATACTACCGATCGATTGTAATTGGTACCAATTTAACTAAAACGATTGGTATACATGTTTTCTGGTTTAGTTTGATATAAAATTGCAGATAATATATAAAAGGTACCTGAAGAGAACCTGCCACCGAACCAGCTGGAGCATCGCTTTCGCCCTGACCATGTTCCAAATTGCGACTAAAATGAGAATGAGGCATACGATTTACATGCATAAATCATAAGTACGCGATGGTTTAATTCAAAAGGTCTATGAATGTATAACCATTAGAGGAAATTGATTTGAGAAATGGTGCAATGAACTCAAGTTATTGATTTGATTTATCTGCCAGTTTTTTAGTATCAGAAACCCATGAATTGAAGTAAATTTAAGTGTACATGTGTGTGTTTCTCTGTATTACAATCGGACTTATGGTTTTCCTATGTTCTAACAGTACAAAAACACCTGTTGTCCCATTGTCTGACGCGACATTAAATTTTAGGACAAATGCATCTTTTCCTGTCCCATCAACATAGTTGGAACAAAAATCCCATCAAAATAGGTGGAGCAAAAACAGGGGGAAATTGACCAAAATAGCCAATCTCCACAACCAAATTCACTTTTTTTTTTGTAACAGTGGGTTTCCGGGCCAGTTTACGCGCACCGACTAATCCCCGGGCGACCACGAATGGTCTGGAGTCATCGCAGGTGAACCTCCATGGCCACAAGAGCTTTGGCAGCGCCTGGATTTGAACCCTGGGTAGATGAGATCTTCCACTACATCCCCCAAAGGCCTTACCAGTGCGCCACAACCCAAGTGATTAAATTCACTTTTTAGTCACTTTTTCAATTGAATTTCCATTTTAGCCAGAATTCACGCGACATTTGCGTAAACTCGATTTTCAGATTATAAAAGAAAAGATTTTTTTTTGCAAGATTCAATTTTCTGAGTAAGGATTCAAATTTATGCGAAAGGATTCAAATTTTTGCATAAGGATTTTTCCCCCTTCCAGAAATCAGTATTTACGCAAACACGTAAAGACTAGCTATTTTGGGAAGAGAATATGAAAAGCGGCTAAAAAGTGAATTTAGCTTTGATGGGATTTACTATTTCAGTCATTTTCCCAAGATAAGGTGGACATGAGAAAAGATTGGTAAATTACTAAACTACCCATGTCAAATTAAAACCCTAAAACCATAGGGGGTGTTTGGTTCATGGATTTTGAAGGAATTGGAATGGATAATTCCTTTGACCAAATTCCAAATCCTATGTTTGGTTCACATAATGGAAATGATGGAATACTTTGAATTCCATTGAATTCCAAAAATTAAAGAATCCATCATTCCTTGACTTAAGTGAAAGAATTGAATTTCATCCGATTTCTATCAACCAAACACGTCGTTAAATTCCATTCCAATTCCTTCAATGGATTCCAATTCTATCAAATTCCATTCTACGAACCAAACGCACCCTTACAGAACTTTTTTTAATGAGTTTTAATTTGACACGGGTAATTTATTAATTTACCAATCATGTCTCGTCCCTCTAATTTTTGTTCTAACTATTCTGGTGGAACGAAAAAATGCATTTACCCCCCTAGGTCATGTCCTGTCCCAATTCAATGTCGCGCCAAATGTGAGAACAAAATGCTGTCATGATCCCAAAAGTTAACCTAGTATTTTTTTCTTTTTCTTTCCAGACTCAAATTCTCCATATGAACTCTATCACCATTTTTAGCACCAAATTGTTTCTAGTTTTAGGGTTCTTGTTATAAATCCCCCCCTAAAAGATATGGGTGTGTGTGGGATTGCTTATTTAAAGGGTTTATTAACTTATTCAACTGATGAGCAGTTTTTAGTGCAAATAAGGAGTTTTTAATAAGTCATTTCATTCTAACTTATTAACTTATTTGAAAACTTATGAGTTTTTTAGTTATTTTACATGTACAAGCAATCCCAAGCACCCCTAAATAACAACTTATTAGCTTTTTAAGTTTTGGTACCACCATAAACCATAAACCCTAAACCCCCTAAACACCTTTTATAAAAACTTCGATTTAACACCACATAAGTTAATAAGCACTTTTATATAATAAAAAAAAAGCATAATAAGTTGTTTTAAAATAAGCAATCCCAAATATCGATTTCGATTTCGAATTTGGTTTCAATTGATGAAACATTTTAGCCAATTGACTTTCAGATTTCACATACATAAATAATGCCGAACCAAAAACTGAAAACACAACAATGAATTACATATTACGATATCGATTAAACATAAAATCAAAATAAGAGATATGTATATGAATCGAGAATTGAACCTGACCCAAGAGACTTAGGGCATAGGAATCGAACCCATTTTGAGAAAAGAAAGGCAACCAGTATTCAGCGAAACACCAAGCCGCATGAAAGCTTCCATGGATGAACACTAATGGAGGTGGTGGATTACATAATTTCTCACTGTTTTCATCTGGAATTTTGGTTTGCAGGCCCTTTTGGTAGATAACCTCCATGTTTAGACCAGAAGGGAGCTGGTGGAAAAGACGAGATTGCCCTTGTTTTAGCTTGTATGGTACTTTCATTTTGTTGAGAACAGTGTGTGGCATTTTGGTAATTCTGGTAGAGGGCATGCTTGCAGGAAGGTAGCCATGAGTAACAGCCATTGTTTTGGTTTGAAGGAAGGAAGGAAGACCCTTTTGGGTACATTTTATCACTTGAAAATGGAGATTTGGGAGTTTTCTAAATGGGTCCCTTGAACATTTTTGATATTTTACATACACCCACTACTATTTCAATATAACTTATACACCCACTTTAATATTTTCAGGGTCATTCTTTAGCATTGTAAACGTCCGATTTTAAACAGGGCCCTCAAAATTATTTTACATTGTTTAGAGTCTTTAATCAACGAATGTAAAACTACAGTCCACTTTAGTGCCACACTAATTTCTATCAAAAAAACAAAAATAATATGTCGTATTATCGCCTCGGTAATTTGTATATGTATATTTGTTATACCACTTTGCATTGTAATCGAAAAGTTTATGTGTAACAAGGTCTCCAAAAAGATTGGATTGTCCCTAGATATTTTATATGCTATATATGCCAAAATAAGTGTTTACGTTACTATTTTAGTTTGTTCCAAAATATGTGTCCATTTTCAAGAGTAAAAATGTTCATCTTTCTATTCTACCTATAATTATATGATATTAGGAAATTTTTATCTATTATTTAGGGTGAAATTATACTTTTGTTAATTAAAAAGTGTAATAAATAAACATTCCTACAACTGTATACTTTTTTTTTATCGTGGTTATTTATTTTGGGATGAAGGAAGTAACAATTTTAGTGGATCAAACTAAACGAACGCATTATACCTCACCCTAAGAATGAAAGTTGTGGTGAAAAAGGAAAGAAGAAATCTCCACTTTAGATGCATATTAGGATACATCGAGATGTACCGAATCAAGTGCAATTTATGGGGATGTTTGAGATTAAAAATGATAAATGTGGAAATCCTTTCTTACCTTCTTAACACTTCTTCTCCCACAATATTTCGTCTTCATGCATAGGCTAATTTTAACAACACAAATACTGATTTTTATTTAAAACTTCCAACAAATTCTTCAAAATGAAGAAAATAAAGATATTAGTAAATTTTACACCAACGAATCCTTCAAACTAGAGAAAATATGAGTAAAGAGAGAAAAAAAAAGGGCTCATTTCCAAATAAAATGCAAGTTTTAAGACCAAACATCAGCAAAACTTGAAGACAAACTAAATATAAAATTTTCAATCAACATTCTTGTTTTTCCTATAAAGAAAAATGAAAGCATGATCTGAATCTCTTTAAGGTCAAATTTCAGATGCATCATAAAGTAGCATTTAAAATAACAACAAAATTGAAACCACCAAATGAAAAACTCCTCGCACCATATCGTTTAGGCCTCGGTTATCGGGTACTCAAAGACGACATCTTTGCCACAGAGCTTCCTGTAAACCCCGGCATAAGTCTCCAGCTTGTACTCCGTGTCGTTTCTTGCCTTCGGGTCCAAGTAAATCTGCAACAAATACATACGAAAATGTATGAACAAGATAAAAAATCGCCTAATCAAGTTGGGCAAAATTTAAAGAAATTTACCTTCATGATTTTGGAGCCATCGATTCTGTATCTGGTGCGTTTTCCTACAATCTCAGCAGGGTGAACAATATCCTCAAGCATCGCATCATGCACAGCAGTTAGAGTACGAGAACGAGGTCTCTGGGCGGCTGAACCTTTCTTTGGTGGCGGCACCATCCTTCTGGTTGCAATCAGAACCACATCCTGTCAACAACAAGCAAGCCAAATTTTGTAACAAGAAAGATATGCAACTTGATCAAACAAAGTGCTAGGATGAAAGCAAAAAAAGACAAATGCTAGATAATTGCAAACCGAGGGAGTAAAGGATAAACAACATAATTGAAACAAAGGGTTAGGATAAGAGCGATGAAAACCAATGATAAAAGTTCTTTGAGACGAATAACAAGGGTAGCATACTAGGGGTAACTGGTGAGAATTTGTATTTACAATAGACGGAATCAAGTGAAAACATCACTGGCCAACAGCAAAAACATGACCATTTTTTCCACATTATTATAAATGATCAACGTATAACAATAATAAGACAGAAAAGTCTAAAAGAGAATAGGCAACATAGCAACTTAAGTACTATCGCTGTATCACATATTACTTTATTTGAATATATTTTGTCGCTTGTAAATAAACTCATAGAACTAGAAAGTTACCTTCCCACTAAACTTCTTCTCAAGCTCTCTCACAAGCTTGACATGAATCTTGCGGAAAGCTTTCCTCAATCTGTAAGGAACATGAATCACTACAGCCTTACGATTTCCAGATATATCAATTTGGCTGCAAAAAGACACAAAATGACCATTGTCACAATCATGCGGTAAACCAACATGCATTAAAATGCAAGAAGAAGCACCCTTACGCAGCACTATTAATGTAGAGGTCCTTCAAATCACTCTTAAGGTCCTGGTTTGCATTCTCCAGGTCGAACAATGCCTACATAGACAAATTTTCATAGTCAGAAAACATGATAAAACTCGACCACAAAGATATGAAAAAAGATTGTCTAAAAAATAATGAAGTACAAATTACCTGAGCAACAGACTCTTCAAATTCCGTGGGTTCAACATCCTTGTCCTTCTGGATCTTCTTCCTTGAAGTATACATTCTGAGAGATCTGACTAATTAAACACAAGTAAATTATAAGAGAACATAACATTAATGTTAATCTGTAAAATGGCCATGCAAACAAGATGGTTTCTGTAATGTTCTAAAGAAAGTTCTGGAAATTTTGAGTAAATTACGGTTGGCCATTGTTGTTTTTCATATTTGTATACTTCAATTTTATTATAGTTGATCAGTATTTGTTGTTAAATGTGTGTTGGCTGTTGGGCTACTTCTATGATCTCTTTTACTAACAAAATCGTTTGCAGGTCCAAAATGCAAGATTATGTAACATTCTCAAACTGATATGTATAGCTCAAGCAAAGCAAGAATGCATTTAAACTTAGTTTTACATCATTTAACCGAAAACCAAATGCCCAAATAAATGGTACAACAAGAAAGGAATTTAGAAAACCAATAAAAATAGACTGATTCCATTTGGCACACAATTTTGGTTCATTCAAGGTAGTTATTTTCTGCAAATAAATACTTTTCGGAAAATCGTTTTAATACAAAGATAAGTTAAAATAGGTTTCTAATTACATACAATGTGAAGCACCTAAACTTGTGATCGAAATACTAGATTGAAAGTTAAAATTAACATACAATTTCAACGCACCAACATTGCAAATGCTAGAAAACTAAGTCAATGACCACAGTTAACCTACAATAACCCATATATAAGAAAAGATTTTGGACGGTGGAATTATATTGGCCAAGGTCTGTGTCCATGATGGAATGGGTCACCAAAGATGGACTTGAATATGGGTCAAATTAGGCCACCAGTAAAAGGCCGTAGGCACTAACTCTCATGAAATGGCAGGCCAAAATTTGTGCGAGGCTACTTTTTACATGATTGACTATGGATTATTTTTTAATAGTCATAGACCACTTTTGGTTGTATACCCGAAGTTTTGGGCGGACAATTAGCATTCACGATGGGTATAGCTGATCTTCTGCATGTAACTTTTTCCTTTAAAAAAAACTCCAAGGGTTTCATCCCCTTTTTCACAGAAAAACAAAACCAATGGAAATGGACTTAAAACAACAGTATATTTCTGTATGGCCTTCTAATGGATAAATTTCTGTTAAAACAACAAGTAATGGAACATCATTTTCTCCAACATCATAGGCAAACCAACAGCCAGCACGCAGTTAACAACAAGTACAACTCAAGTCCACATCAAGTATAATGAAATCGATGTATGCAACTATCAAAACACTTGGCAATTGCCGGCCATAAATAACTCAAAATTTCTCTAGAACATTACATTAAACAACAGAAAAAAAGGCCTTATCAACGTAACTGTTATCACTACATCCAAAATCAGCAGAAAAACGTCTAATATTATGTACTGAAGATCAAAATGTTTGTGGATTTGAGAAGACAAAGGGAAGAACACGTACCTACAATGGAAATTTCCGGTAGCTTTGATGTAGCTCTGATGCTAGGAGTCGGCTGAGAGGATATGAGAAAACCTAAATTCCGTTATGATGTTATTTCACCTTAGGTTTAATTTGGGTTGGGCTTTAAAAGAGCTTGTATCAGCCCAATTAACTTCGACTATTGGGCTGGACTCTGGATTCATTATTTTTCTAAGCATGTTTTTATGGAGCCCAAACTGGATTTTAGGGTTGTTTATCAAACGTTTATTGGGTAAGGGGTTGTTTACCAAATTTTTTATTAAGTCCTATATGAATAAATTTGTCTGTCTAAATAAATTGATGTTGTTGTTTACTTTTTTATCTGAATAAACAGTTTGAATAACATAAATGACCAATTTACCCCTCAATATGAATTATAAGTTGTTTCATAAACCCAACACAGATCAACTCACCGAAAGATCAATTCTTACACACCCAACTCGTATCACCTTAAACTAACAAAAAAACACAATTCAATTCATGAATTTAGAAGCTCAAAATCAAAATCATAGCACACCAAATCAAAATCAAACCCCCTGGCACTTGATTCTCCAACCTATCAAAAAACACATATTCATAACAATCAAATTCTCCATAAAATCAAATTTCCAATAGTACACCAAATGAAAAAACAAAATAGTACACCAAAATCAAAATCAAATTCATCCACAAAAAAATGATACAAGAAGAAATCTCTGTTAATATTCAATCTCTAGATGAATTCGTGTCAATTTTCAAAAGTGGTCTTCAAAATGCATCTCTAACTTTCAATAGTGATCAGAACTCCAATCAGATGAATGCTAAACTTAATAATTCCTGTAATAATAATAAAAAATCAAATGTAGCACCAACCGCTTTACGAAATCGTAACTTTTATCATTTTTTTACAAGACGGTGTTCTTGGTGCATTATCCATAGCAACAACAAGATAACCACAAAGAATCAAATTCATCCACGGGGATAGGGCGTAGTTCGCCGGAGACGAGTAGGTCTTTATTTTTTATATCACCATCATCATAACAGTAGGTTTCTTCTCCATCAATGGTCACCGGAAGATGCAGTCGCAGGAAACCGAGGAGGGAGGCAGTCACCGGCGATGAATGATTGTCGTCGGAAGATGCAATTGCCAGCGATGTACAATGAAGGGGGCGGTGGAGCAGCCGACGTGGGTGATGGAGGCGGTGTATGGTGGGAGGGAAGCCATTAGGGTTACTTATGTCTGGTACATTTATTTTTTGGTTAAGGGTAGAAATGTCAAAATTGTGGCTTAATGTGGACAACACCTATTTTTCTACGAGCGAAAAAGTCGTTTTCATCTGTGCGAATAAGTCATTAAGCCCCAAGTAAACATTCCAGTTGTCTGTGCGAATAAACCACTCACCCCCATTAAGCTCATTAAGCCACAAGTAAACACCCCCTAAATATTTATTGGCAAGAGTCACAATTTTTACTTATTTTATTGGGTAACATTATTGGTCATCAAAATAGATTGTTGGTAAATGTTCTTTACCCGATAAGTGCTTATCGGGTAAGTGTCTTTTACCTCACTCATCGAGTGAGATTCTCGGTCCTTCTATGTTTTTTATCGGGTAAGATTATTGGTTCTTGTCATGCTCACGTGATAAGATAAGTGACACCCGGTAGACGCTTACCTGATAAATGTTTGGTAGACGATGCCTTAGTTTTGGTAGATCATATGTTGGTCCTTTTGTTTTAGTATTTGTCGTGTATAAATTACACTAATTTTGAAAGAAAAAAATACATCCTTGCACTCAAAAGATCTGTCTATTTCGAAGACGGTTTGGTTTAAGTCCCCTTCTTTTACTACCTCTTGAGGTTCTGTTGTTATTACCTTCGTTGATCCTTATTTTTTGTCTTTATTGTTTGTTTCTTGTAGAGCTTGACTTGTTTCCCTCTTTGGTATCTGTTCCTCACATATTTCTTTTGTAGAGCTATTGAAAACTAATTGAAACTTTTTGTTGCATTTTGTCGAAAACTTTTTGTTATCATCCACATTTCTTTGTTTTGAATAATAAGTAAGGATTATGTTGTAACCAACTTTTATATAAAGAAAAGTTGTAAAATCTCTATTTTTACGTTGTGGATTTTTTTTATGCATTAGAGACGTAAATGGTCCACTGTTTAAAATGGGAAACATATATTTTAATCAAACAAATTATACATGTTAATAATATTATTTAGACAAATAAATAATTTTAATATGTAGTCTTATGGTTGATTTGTTGATCCATCATCCAACCCATTATTATAAACCGTAAAAAGTTCAAACTTTGATTGAATAAGTTGAAAATGTCAAAATTGATGGAGTTTCACCCAAAAAAAAAAAAAATAGAATTCAGTTTTAACGGGCTGAAGATTAACATTTTATTAAAATATTAATATATTTAGTAAATAAATGCAGGTTGAAATGAGACGGTGGTCAATTTGTAAGAAAGCGAGAATGAATATAAGTCACATAATTTATTAATTAAACATAAATAAAAAATAAAAAATAATTTTAAAAATTAGGATAATTACAATTTTAAATTGGATATCTTTAAAAATCTCATTATATCTTTTAAATTCATAATTTTTTAATCAAATTTATATAATTTTTTTATCAAATTTATATAATTTTTTTTATAGATACACTTTTGATAAAAAAAAGTTTATAATTTTCATCAAATATTACATGTGATATCCATAATTAATTTATTATCTATTTCACCATTTTTTTTCTCTATTTTTTGGATTTATGTTTTGAATCACATGTGATTAACTTCGTTTAACATATGATCTATTATTATGTATCACATATGATCCCTGTTGCACGCGTCGTTAAACGCACAACAAGATTTAAATTTATAAACCTAACTCAAACCTAGTGATAGGGTAAGTAGGGTATCGTTCTTCTCAGGGAGTCAGTGGTTAGATTAACGATTTGTATTAAAATTGAATGCACATGTGTCACAAAGATTGACTACTCAATTTATCGATTAAGCTAAAAAAAATTAACTAGAAACTGAAATCTAATTATTACAAATAACACTACTTCAAAAGGTTTGGATTGAGAGTTGAATTAAACTATTAAACGAATAAAATTAAAACTGAATACGAAACCATTCAAAGCCAACAATACCTGTCACGTATTATTCGCAATGAAAAATCCGTATAAACTTTATTAAAACTAGAAAATCAATACCATCACTATCACTAACCATTCAACTTTCTCAATTATAATAAAAACCAATAACTTTATCCAATAAATTAAATCCAACTTTTTCAATAACCAATAATATCAAAAACCGAATTTTAAGACCGAAATAAAATTAATAAAAACAATTTACTAAAAATAATTCTTGATATAAACCTCAAACCTCCCTTGTATCCAATCCGGATCTTCAATAATCAACAATCTTCGTTAATCGTTACCATCGAGTCAACAATCTTCGATCTTCATTCCCAACCAATCAAATCAATATATCGAAATTATGTAAAAAAAAACTTAGAAAACATTTGGCGGCGGCTGCTGCTCCACCACGACCCCCCTAATTTCTTTTCTTTCTTTCCTTTTTATAATTAGATCTTTGCCCTACTATTGTTGCTTTCACGAGTTGGGCTGTTGTGTGATTGGGCCATAGACAACTTGGGCCGCAACTATTATTTCAATAAAAAAAATAAAAGACTGCTGCATATGGGGCTTGAACCCGCAACCACAAGCATCCAAACACGACACCCTTACCACTCTACTACTACTTCACTTTTGATCATCAATGCATCTTTAATTCTTTTATCACTTTTCCGCCAGCTTTGTACTCTGATCTTCGGTGCCTGTTTCGACCTAGATTTACTCCAAATTTCCAGAAACTCAAAACACGAATATTGTATATCTGTGTGTTAGGTTTCCAGATCATCTTGAATCACTTGAATCCGAGCTCGTACGAGTGAGATATGCTCAAAACGGCAAAGTCGCGGAAATCTGTCAAAAATCGTCCTTTTGTTCTATTTTGCTCAAAAGTATTCCGAACCTATCAAAATATAAAAACACATTAATATCGTTCGGTTTTATCATTTTAACACATTAAAGATGGGTGATTGACGATAAAATAATCTCGAATTAAACGACCGATCAATCCCACTATGTAATTTTTTCTGAATATCACATATGATAATATATGTTTGAATATAAGTGACGTATAATCATATGTGATAATATTTACATCACAAAATGATCTATAAATATAAATATACATAATCACAAATGATTAACTAAAATATATACAATTATCACATGTAATAATGTGATATTAATTTTAAGAAATCTTACCGATGAAATAATAGAAAAATTATATCTCACATAAACACAGGGTCGTCTCTTGGGGAGGGCGGCACAAGCGCATGCCCATGACCCAAAAATATTATGGGCCCAAATTTTTTTGTCTGTATATAGTAGTTTAAAAAAATTAATATGTTAGAAAGACCCAAAAAAATTGTAGCATATAATAAAAGGCAAAAAAAATTTAGTAAATAATAAGGGCCTAAAAACATATTAACTAATTATATTGAAGAACTAAACAGAAAATAATAATTGGTCATTCGTTATATCTTATTGTTTTTGTTTCTTTAATTTTTCAAGGTTCAATGTTATTGGTTATTGCCATCTTTATGTGCTGGATTGTCCTTGTGCTTCAAAAATTTAAGCTCATGTGCATGTTGTTGCTATATGTTTTGTCTATTTTTATCCATTTATGTTTATCATGACTACTGTTATTTACTTATGTAGTATACGTAATTGTTTTTGTTGACTATTGCTATATATTTTTGCGTATTTGATGATCTTGTACCATTGTTTGACTACCTATCTATTTTTTTTTTGAAGGGTGTCTTAGGCTATGCCTAGAATAATCCCTTAGTAAATTATAGCTGTAAGACATCAGTCATGATTAAACCTCAGTGACCACAATTGTTGTGTACGTCTGGATTCGACCCCTGGACAGATGAAATATTCCACCATATCCCCCACGGCCTTAACCAGTATGCCACAACCCTTGTGGTTTACCTATCTATTGTTCTTATGAATTATGCCATGTTACATGGTTTTGTGATTAATAAATAAAATTCCCTACCAAATGTATTCATTAATGTCGCTTATATGTGTCATGTTCTATAAACTTGTAATCCTAACATCATATCTAGTGGAGCAAAAAAAGAAGGAAAAGAAAATTCAAATATTTTCATCAATTGTTTGACTTCTTCATCTTTCATTGGATTCCACTACACACCACAATATTATATTTAAGTGCTCAAGCAACAATTCATTGAGTTTGTAGATTATAGGTTTAATTCATTATTTATTCTTATTGGATCTTAATGAATCAACTTTCTTCCATATTCTTACTGATCCTTATTTCTCTAAAAAAAAAACTTGATAATCTTCTCTATCATTAATCTCTGTCGATTACTTCCTCTACATAAGTTCTCTTTTTGCATCAAAATAACACATTTTTTGTTACGAACTAAGAAAAATCTTACCTTTTATAAAACTTACTAACCATAGTAGATGGTCAAACTCATATCTATATATTAGGACTTCAAAACTATCATTGTTTTTAGTACATTATACTCTTGGTTACTAATTACCTAATAAGAAGTACATAAATCTTAAGTACTTCCTTATCTACACTAAAGAAGAATAATAGGTTGTTTACCAAATGCTTACTCGGGTAATTAAACACTTACCAAGTTCTGTTACCTTTAACTGATGAATATAGGTATAGACAGAGAATCTTACCGGGTAAGAGCGAAGGCAATGACCCAGAGTCTTACCCGGTAAGTGAGAGCGAAGACTTTTACCCGGTTAACGCTTACCAGACAAATTGTTGCATACAATGTCGTTTTAATGGATTAAAATCTTACCCGGTAAGGTAATTGATAGTGTTGCACTTTACCGGTAAGCGCTTACCGGGTAAATATTTAGGTAAACGACCCTAAGATTTATTTCCTCCATGAATTATTAGCATTTTTTGTATTCAACCTTCTTACTAATAAAAAATATCTATTGAATTTTTTTGGAGGGCCCCTTCTTTTACATTCACCCAGGGCCCATAAAGCATCAGGAACGGGTCTGCATAAACAATTATTTTTTGAGGATTCTTCAATTTGGAGATCTTATTTCTTTTTTTTTCCTCCTTTCACTTTTTTTGAAAAATCTGTTTGACAAGAAAACGTGCTAATAAAATATTCATTTTGAATAATGCACTCGACACCTATCGTAAAAATAAACACCTCGTCTCGACATGACCTCCTCTTAAATTCTCAAAACTTCGTCGCTCCTGCGCTCCATCCCCATAAGGGCACAGAACTCGTCGCTCTCTGGGATGTGCTACCGGAGGCTAGGAGAATTTGAAATAGGAGAGCACTCCTCTTGGTTGTATCATCCACAATCGTCTGAATCTGGAACCACTCTTCAAAACCAATCACAAACTTTATTGAGATAGGTGCAATCCCCCCTTTGAGAACCGTAATATGACTTTCATCTCATACAAATAACGCAAAAACACCAAAATACTAATTAAACCGGATATGTAATAAAAAGTTTTAAAGTTATTAATTTCTCATTCAATGCCCTGAAAAATCCTCCAACAAACTGTTGTTATATTTTATTAGTTTACATAAAATGCAAAGAGAGGAAAGGCATAAAACCTTAAACTTGGTATTACCATTTAATCAAATGTAATCAAACCACATGTTTTCCTTCACATCTAAAGAAATACCCATTAAAACAATTATCTAAATTTCCCAAATGAATTGTACAAAAAGAATAAATCATATAACTCTTATTTTATAATTATTGTACGTCGTGTATAATCATCGACCCATGTACACGCCATAGTACCATCACAAGACATAACGACACAAACCTGACCTCTAAAGTAGAGCAGTTGTTTCCTTGTTTCTTGATCAACCGACATAACGAAATACAAAGAGCGATGTGTTGGATTAATTCGTGCATCGTGATCATGTCAAGGGTTCATAAGCACCTTGTTGTTCACTCCGGCTCTATACAAGTGCAAAGTTGATTCCGTAGTTACACGGACCTCTGTCTCTGCGGGTGCAAATAAGGCGCTTCCTTCCGACACTCTATCTTCAGACGATAATGTGTGCATTGATCCTTCTCCTGATATAACTACAAATATGGATGGACCCGGAAGTGCAGGAAAAACAACCGTTGCTCCTTCGTCGAGCATACAACGGTCAACCTCGAATTCCTCAAAAGGCGGGGTGTATCTTCTCGTATATGGATTCAAAGGAACCCCTTTCAAGATTTCAGGTAACCCCTAATACATCAAAAACATAACAAGAGGATGAATACATTATCTCCAAGTCTCGTGAAAATTGCAACGTTTGACCATGTCTAACCAATGAGGGCCCTTGCAACTGAGGCTAGACAGACACAGATTGTCCTAGAGTGTTAGGTCCTTAGACCGGTAGACTTTACTTCAATACCATCTAAGAATATGTAAAACCCCCATATTGCTCTCCAAAAGAACTCTTGAAGATAGAAAGAAGGTTCCAACATATATTGAGGAGAATAGGTCAATATCTAGCCAATATGGGACTCTTAGGGGCCGTTTACTCAAACACTTACCCGGTAAGCACTTACCGGTTGAATTCAACTCTATCACGTATCTTATAGGTAAAATTTTAGTCCATTAAAATGGTATTGTAGGCAAAAATTTACTCGGTAAGCGCTAACCGGGTAAGACTCTCGACCATTGCTTTCACTCTTATCGGGTAAGATTATTGGTAATTGTCATATTCATCGATTAAGGTAATATAACTTGGTAAGCTTGGTAAGTGCTTACATGGGTAAGCATTTGGTAAACGGCCCCTTAATATGTTAATTATATAAAATAGAGACAAAATACGGTTGAACAAGAACACAGAAACAACTGTTTAACTCTTTGGGGGTATAAGTCAGGTCTGGTACTATCATACCCTGCCAGGCCTCACTTCCAAGTGGGATATACCGGGCTCGTTTGGGTTGTTTTGGTTTATCAGTTGATCAAGAAATGAACAAGTAACACATATAGTACAAATACTCGAAATCTCACCTTACCTGCTTATATGTGAGCATGGAACAAAGGGTTTCTACATCGATGTACTTTGGAGTGAGGCCAGCACGCACAACGTTATCTGAAGCGGCCATGCACTCAATACACTCACCGTTCAGATATGCGTGAGGTTCATTCGCTCCAATATACAAAGCTTCACCAGGACTCAGCTTCACATGATTAAGGAGGACGGCGGCTAACACCCCAACATCATCCGGGTATTGCTTCTCAAGCTTCAACACTAGTTCTTCCTTATCAGTTAACTGCCTTGCCTGAATGAAAAATGAAAACGTCAACTCGTCCCAATAACCACGGTATGCAGATAGTATCAATAGCAATTCATTTCATATTTCTGATGCTCCATCAAACCAATAAGGTTAAAGGGGTTTGATTCATTAATGGTGTCTGGTTTGATACAATGGAATGGGCCATTACCAGATATTGGGTAATGAATATTTCTCGACATATTCCCCGCCAAAAACAAGGTTACATGGACCCCAATTGAAGCAACTTGTGAAGTAATATGCAATTAAAACGAAAACCATTTATGCTGCAAGACCTTCAGCAAGAAAGAAAAATACTAAAAAACAGGTTTAGTCCAAGGATCATACCTCTTTTTCACTATTTAGACGAGTAATCAGCTTGGACAGTGATTTGGAAATCACCTTCTTGTCTACTGACATGAGTTTAGTGAATATTGACCGAAGAACCCGCTCTTCTTTCACCTCCCCGTTATGCTTGCTGACAGTTAAGACTTGGTCTACACGTGCAATGCCAACCACTTCCTTAATCTCGGGAACATGTTCAAGCACAACATCAAGTTCCTAGCATCAACGACAAACTTCTCTGAGTAATTTATAATCACGATTCATAAACCAAACAGACCCAGTATATCCCAACGAGACAGAGAGGTTGTTTCCGAGAAGACCTCTTGTTTGCATAGGGGTACTCAACACCTCAAGGCTCAACTTTCTTATATCATTAGAGAACCTTCTGTATCGGGATTATTTACAGAACATAATTACATAATATAACTCATGAGGGAGGTTCAAGGGAAAACCTCAAAAAAATGGAAAAACTGAGGAACACCCTAGGGCTCCCTTGTACTTGTGCATACAAGTAAATTAAGTTGTCTTTTGGTTTTTATGCACGTGTGCATGTTACAAATTACTTGTATGCACAAGTGCATACCGTCCAGATGAAAGGCTACTAGGGTGTTCCTCAATTTTCCATTTTTTCGACGGTTTCCCCTAAACAAATTATTTGCATTATCCATTTTGCTCATCATAAACACATAGTTCCTAATGCAAGTTTCTTGATCTGCAAAACCATTGCAGAACCAACTAAAGAATAATACTGTACGTTAAATAACCTTTGTAAGCATGCTACGTCTCTTCTTAACTACTCGAGTCAAACTTTGAACAGAGAAAACATAACCCTTTGAAATTGGCAGTGATTTATACTCGTCCATATCGAATTCTCCAAAACCCCAAAAACAACCTAATTCCTCTCTTTTTCCACTTCACTTTGTATTGTTTCTTAGGTTTTATTTAACTATTTGAAGATGCATAAGATAAGGGTATGATGAAGTAAAATATAGTTTATGCCGACTCAAAAGGCCTGCTACTTCAAGGTATCAGTTTTAACATAAACTCATAAAGGTAAGTGGTTATGGTCGATCAGAGGATTAGTTGGTGCGCGTAAGCCGGCCTGAAAACCCACGGTTACCCCAAAAGAAGTCTTTTTCATAGAGAAAATTTTCTGATCAAGTGGTTATGGGAAGATTAGCTAACATATAACAAATACCATTTGTACTATAGTGTTGTGGTCCAATAGTGCATATAATTTCTGAGTACAAGCATGTGTTACTGACGGTAAAAGATCATAATTGCAAAACCATCATGAACTCTGATAATTGAAGGTACCCCATGAATATGATAAAAAGGAACAAAATGGTACCAGCAAGAGACCCTCAAAATGAACAAACATGGTCACCATTGAACACACAGGAAAGAAAATTATGAGCAAGTAAATATAGAAATACAAAAATTCAGACAAATGGCCAAAAGTAGAATGGCATTCATCTAAAGAACCATTTACTGTAAATAATTAAAGGATGTTAATGTTGATGAACACAAAAATAAGATCTCTTAGAGCGAAATGCGTTGTTTTAATTATCTGTTCATTTGAACGATCGAGAAAAATCTTAATTATTCATCAACAACAATGAATTCCAGTAACCAAAGGGTCATTGGGCCGATGGTATCCGGGTTATCGGTAGATCCTAGCCTCTTTAGACGTCAAGGGTTCAAGCCTCACCAAACGTGAGAAATGTGCGTGAATATTGAACAAATTTTTCCTAGGGGTTCCGTCCCTTTTATCCCCAAAAGAAGTGTGAGTATTTGTCATATATAAATATTATATACATCGAAATATATTGGCATTGAGCATGTTTTAACCAAAGGAAATACCTGTTCCGATGAGCCAAAAGTTAGGATAAAGAAAACAGTAATACTATCGGGTGATTCGTCATGCATTCCTAAATAATTAAACAAATGAAAATAAATCGGAACAAACTTAGACTAATATGCTTACCTCATAACTAATAAACCCACATAATGCCTCAAATTCTGTTAATGCCAAAGCCATTTCAGGCTTGTGGTTTGCATCTTTATATACGTCCGGTTGCAACTTATGAAGGAGCCCTGCCAAGTCCTTATCGGGATGGGCTTGTATTGACAACGAACGCCCAACTGAAAGCACCTGAGACACAAACACTTTTATTAGTGGTAAGTAACAAAATTAGTTATAAAGAACAAATTGAAGTGAAATTAGATTTGCATAAAGCTCCATTCATTAAACATTTATACGAAGCTTGCTTGTGAATTTTAATTTGATTATAATACATCGCGGGCCATTATTGAACTCACAAATGACATTGGGTTCAACTTGAAGTTGATTGCATTTACAAGGCACCAAAAAATCAAATCAAACAAACCAACCAAATATGGAAAATGTATTCTATATGAGTCAACTAATAACATAATCAATAATCACAAATTATTTGAAGCCCGTAACCAGTTTGTACCATTTTTAGTTAAAAAGGGTCCCAAAAAAAGCAAGGTTCACGTTCAGTTATTGGGCCCGTTTAGGACCGATTTTGGCTCGGTTAGGGACTGGTCAAAGCCTGATCATCGATCGATTTGGAGGTATTTTATTTAAAAAAAAACTGTTGTAATAAAGGGAAGATATAACCATTTATTTTCACAAGTCATCAAAATATAACTAAATGAGCAGAACAAATAATTAATTAAAGAGGTTCATTTAGAACCTTAAACATTTTAGGAACACATGAACAACCCTTTTTGGCTTTTTGTGATTATTCATGATGAATGCAGTGACGTATAGTCATGGCTCACAAAATGACAAAATAGATGGATCTTCAATTCCTAATATATTTAAGGTTCCTGAGTAAACGGAGGAGAACAAATAATAGTAAACGATTTGTACTATAAGATCATTATTATAAAAGCTATGATTATAACAAGAAACGATGGATTCATACACGAAACTAAACATAGTTTTTTCCGATTATATATACACAATATACATATATATTACATAAAACTTTTCAATATACATAGAACGTGGATTAATTAAACATAATAAAGAAGAAAAGGGATTAACTGCAAATCATATCACGATATAATTGCAAATATTCTCTTGAAGAATCCGAGTATTTCGCTATACTAATTGCACACATATACATACTAATCTCCTAATTTCAATCCATTAACCCAAAAATACAACAAACACCTTTAACAATTTCGTGTTCCCTACGTAATTGCACAACAATCACCAACACAGATTCAACAAAAACTTCAATTAAAAAAAAAAGGAAATCGTAATTACCTTTAGCAAAAACGGAACATCAATCCCCCACTTCTCAACAACAACATCCCCCAAAACCTTAGGGTTTTCCAAAATCCACGACTTCAAACTCAAATTCCCAATCTCATCTTCCTGGATCAAAAACGACGGTCCAGATACATGAGTCCCCATCCAAAACTCAGCATAATGCTTATTTTCCTCAATCTCACCCCCACAATTCCTCTCAAACAACCTTGCAACCGACGAATCGTAACCAATTCGTCCCCAATCGTAATTCTGTACGGAACATTTGAGCTTCACAAGCCTTCTATCAACCTTATTCCCGTTAACACCTTCCATATCTCCTTAATTAGTCCTTCTTCCAATGGAGATATTGGAAAGAAGCAATAGATATATGATATATATATGATATATATATGATATATATGGAGAATAGAAGCAGTAACCGTTTTTTAAAGAGAAGTAGAGAGAGGGAAAAGTGAAACTAACAAAGTGTGTGTTTCCATGTGTGACGGTGGCATTTTGAAGTTTCAAGTCATCATATGAATTCATTGGGATTACAAAAGAGATAGATTTGTATAGAAAGACTCATCTACAAGTTTTCACATATTTACATAAATTACCCTTTATGTTTATGTGAATTTCCAAAACCACCTTCTAGTTAGGGTTTTGACATAAGTTAGATGATAGTAAAAGGCTTCAAAACAACAGTGGAATTTGGATCTATATTTTGGAACTGATTATTACGGTAGTCAGGTTTTATAGTATTCGGTACAATTAATTATGATTTGTAAATTTTGAATCTTTAGTATTGTAATTACCAAATTTGAGAAAGTATATAAGGAATTTCTATAAGCAGATTGATTATTTGAAATAAATATATGATTATTTAACTATGTTTTCACTTTAATCAAATAATTATTCGATTATTATTAGTTTTTAGATTGTTAAGGCTAAGGGGAAAGTATAAAAAGTATTCAGGCCTATATGTCGACTCTTTTAACCCGCCCCCTCGACAGGTCTACGTTAGTTGTTGATAAAATTTTGTTACCCGAATCTTGCATTTTTAAGAAACTCACGTTCTTGTTAAGGTATAAGCTTGTAACATTTAGCCCCACCTGCTCATCTTACTACCTCATCGATGTGGCTCTCCTCCTCACCCCTCAACCGTTATGTTCAATGCCCTCCTCCTCACTTGCACCATCATCTATCTCCTTCTAACGCGATCAAACATGATGTTCTTTCTCATGGTTTATTTGTGATACGTGCAAATTATAGTTTTGCCTTGAAAACTACATTTTGTACCCTATCCTATATGGTCCCACCATATGTCCATCTCATCATCATCATCCTCTCTGCAACTTCCAACTTCCTCGTACGTGACTTCTTTATTGACCAATACGTAAACCCATGCAATCTGGTTGTCTGATGGTTGTACCTTAGATTTTTTTTCTTCGGTTTTAATAACATATTTTTGTCGCATAACACACCCATTGCAACCATCCACTATAACAACCATGTCTTTATATGGTGTGCAAAATGTCCTCAATATTTCCTTCATTTGTGAATCATAAAAGTCTATATACTTGAAGCTATTTGGGCCAGTTTGTTAGCAGCTTAATGAGACTCACAGCTTATTCAGTCAGCTATATATGACTGTTTGGTAGTGGCTTAATGATATAAAAAGTGGTTTATTCAGTAAGATTTTAAGGGGGAGCTTTATGCAGAAAGCCAAGTTTTTTTCCAAACCAGCCCCTTCCATTAAAAAACACGTTTCTTCCATCTATGAAAAAACTCTCTCAAATAAAAACCTTCTAAATCTATACAGACAGATTAATCCACACAGACAACTTTATCCACACAGAACTTAATGAAAAACCAACCAAACAGCCCCTTAGTCTAAGGTACCTTTTGTTCCCCAATGCTGACTTCCAACCCTTCATCACCACACTCTCTATTTAAATTGCACCATATATATTATGTATTTTAAGCAGCCAATGCACATGTTTTTTTTCCCAATACCAGCCTTCATTGTTTCAAATTTGCGTTCACATCATTTTTTTGTCTCTACCACCAATATATTGTCCCCAACAAATAATATTACATAATGGGACACTCCTCTAAACTCCGTAGAAAACTCCATCTTTACAACAAAAGAAGAACGAATCTAGTGTGAATCCCTGGTGTAACGTTATGTTATCGAAAATTAGTCTGTCACATTCACTGTGACCATGACACATGTTTTTATCTGTACACACGTATCGTATATCACCATGGACGTACCTCCATATCAAAAAAAAAAAGGGAAAAAAATCAAACACAATTTTGAGTTAAAACAGAAGGGGTTTATTAAAAATTCTAGAAACATGAAGGGGTGTTAGCACAATTTGATGAAACTTCGTGAATCATTCATTCATTTAAGTAAATACGACTTTTTATCTTGGATGACGTGGCGTCCGACGTAGGCAGCGATAAATAGCAGCGGTGGACGGTGGTGGATTCTGACCTGATGCCTTGGGCAATTGCAATTAGGATATGGTTGCGTCCATCCACATTGATGGTGACCGAATGCTTCTGGGCCTACTTTTAGGCCCATTATCGGGTATATATCACATGTTGTGTTTCACAAAAAATATTACATGTGGGGTAAATGCATTTTTATCAATCATTTTATATATACTAGAAGCGTACTCGCACAATGCAGCGAGATACATCACGATTTTAATGTTTTATTTTATTTTTTTGTCGATTTACAGTACGATTTTGGATGATTTTGAGAAAATGATAATGTTTTTTTTATAAATTTGTTTAATTTAGGCTTAATAATATAATGTTTTTTATATAAAAAATTAAGTATTTTGTTATAATTCAATGATTATTTTATATATTTTAATGGCATCTAGAAAAAATAACCAATTACATATTTAATAATATAATTAAAATAAATTTATAGTAATATAATATATTAATTAAATTGTGATAGATGGAAAAGTCTGCATAAAAGGAATGTCTTGTACATACCAAATTGATGGGTGTTAGAAAAGCCTGCAGTAGGGGTGAGCATGGGACCATTACCGTACCGAAAATTCCCGATACCGAATACCGTACCGATTAGATCGGTACGGTACCGGTAATACTAACGATATTTCGGTACTAGTACCCCATCAGTACCGAACCGATTACCGATTATAGGAAAAACATGGAACCGATTACCGTACCTAAATACATGGGACGGTCCGGGATCAGTACGGTACCGGTTCGGTATCGGGATTTGGGACTTCTTGCTCACCCCTAGCCTGCAGTAGTAATATGTATCTTGTGCTTTGATACTTGTAAATTAAAAGATTTTTAAATTCTTGTATAAAATGATGGTACCTTGTGCCTAATAATTTGTATTTAAGAGTTTTTTATCCGTGTTTTATAATATAGTATAGATATAGATTATTTCTATTATAATATAATTAAATCATGTTTGCTTGATTTTTGTGGGTTTTTTCGGTGTTTGCCGTTATTCCATCATTCCTTAAAAGTGACGGTTCGTTACAAATCAATAAACTAGAGCGAATCATATACAAAACATCATACAAAATATAATCAAAATAAGAATAAAAGATATCGTATAAAATATAATTAGAATAAAAGAATATTATTATGCAACGAGAATATAGGTACAAAGTTGGAACATGACTTCGACGGCCGGAATAACATCAAATATATCTAAATAGTTATTTATTTTTTATCTATATTCTTGTAGTTATAAACAAAAAACATAAATAAATAAGATTAATTTAACAGGAAGTGTGTCAATGTATTAGTAATTATCAACAAGTCATATTATATAATTCATTAACAATATAATTATAAAAATGTAATTGTTATTATTATTATTATTATAAAACTATAATTTTTATATGGGATTAGTTGGGAATTTTTTAATTAAAAAGTCTATTTATCGATATATTTTTTTTCCTTCCAAGTTCCAACATATCAAATCCGTTGACGTGAAGGATGGGCTAAATATTACTACTTTTTTTCCCATTCTAGAAAATTTTGAATGGTAGTCGTGTGGTATTATTTTAATTAATATAATTAATTATATATGAACATATGATGCATATTAACACGTCTTAAGTTATGTAGGTACAACGTAATTGTTGCGTAAGCAACTTGTACTTTATTAATGAATTGAGCCATATTAAGGGGTGTTTGGGATTGCTTATTTGTAAAATGCTTATTAACTTATAAAAAGAAGGGGCAAATGTGTAATTTAATTAAATAAGTTAATAAGAAGTTTTAAATAATTCAGTTGAGAATGACTTATCAAAAACTGCTTATTAGCGGGGTGAAAAAGTCATAAGACTTTTTTTCTTTTTTCCAATCCAAACACTCAAAACAACTTATTTGTTGTTTGAAAACGCAATAAGTTAATAAGCAGTTTTAATAAGCGATCCCAAACACCCCTTAAGAGAAGGGCGAGGATAAATGGATCTATGTTTATTAGTATTATTTGTTTACACACATTAATATTAAGATCTGTTTTTTACATTTAAATGCATTATTTTGATATTAATTAGGTATTAGGGTGTATATAAGTATATAACGACACCCTTTTCATATGAACTCGTCAGGTTTTATAACTTTTGATCATTTTAAATAAATTCTTTTAAATTTCTCCAAAGTTAATAATTAAAACTCAAAATCTTCAAAAAAATTACATCCATCTCTAACAGATTCTTTATTTTGAAAGCTAAAACATTATTTATATTAATATAATAATTTGTACATGTAATAAAATATTAATTCTCTCTCATAAGTAAACTTGTTAATCCTTTAATCACTCTTTTTATCTTCATGCCGTTAACCCGCCCCTCCATTTAATAATTAGGTGATGATTTAGACATGGTCGTCGCATGTGTGCTATCTACTTTAACTAAGTGTCCTTTGTGTAAGTATATGAGTTTATCATTCATACAATCGCTTATGAGTATGTGCATATAAATGTGTTTATATATATATATATGTATATTCAAGTATATACTTGCTAACGAGATGAGTTGGGTTTGAGCATGACGCATTTTTGAACACATGAACCTTTGGCAAACCTAGGCTCCTCAAATTTGGGATTTCTGTCACTTTTGCATCGATCTAACAGCTTGGGGTAGGTCGGGGGCGACATTGCCCGACGACAATGCCCCTAGCAAAGTCGTTGGGTCAATGTCGCGGCTAGGGGAGGATTTCGGCCAACATTCCAGTAGCGGGGTAGTCGTGGGCGACATTTCCCGGCGACAATGCCCTGGGCAAAGTCGTCGGGTCATTGTCGCATGGTAGGGACGAGGGGTTGATGTTTAAAGTCGATTTTTGGACCAAAATTATATCACTTCTTCACATTTCAGATTCTAGGTCGATAACCCTCACCATTTGGGCGATTTCTCTTCTTTCTCTCTTCCACCCACTCATTAAGTGCTACCAATAAAACCTAACTTTAAGTGCTCTAAAAGGGGGTTGTTGGACTCAAGTTATTGCAAGTGTGGGTTATTAAAGCTTCAAGAAAGATAATCAAGGCTCTCCAATCCACCTATCCTTCTAGGGTTTTCACTTTACAAACCCTATAATATGAGTTTCTTTTATAAACTCTATTCTTTGTACTTTACATGCCTATCTAACTCACTCTTGTCTTAATCTATGCATTTATGTGGGTAAAATATGAAGAGACCCTAATTTATGGGTTTGACCTGGTTGGCTAGGGTTTCTTGAGAATGTTCATGAGAAATATAAACTTTTACCATAATGATACTTGATAACCGGGTTGATGATCTATGTGAAATATGGAAGTGGTTTGTTATTGAGGAGCATTATGTTAATCTAACATTTATGAAACTTGTATGATGATTATGAAGTCTATATGTTGACAAGTGAAGTATGTATAGGTGAATATATAATTTGTATATACTTAACCAGTATGTGATCACCTGATAAGAAAGTGAAATATATTCCTTGTGCACGAGGATATGGATACCTGTTTATTTGGGCCTGTTGTTGTGGGCCGTTGTGGTTTACTAGCGAGTAGGCAATAGGGGGTCGTGGGCCATTGAGGTGTAACTCGTCTAGATATTGATAGACAATAATGTCCCGTAAGACCTTGAGGTGTAACTCGACGAAGTAGGCAATACAGGAAATGATCATGGTTTGAGGTTGTGATGTCGTGATGGCATGGGAACTAAGACCGGGACATGAGGTGTAATCCATTAACATCATGGGTGACCCCACTCCCATGTACATGTCACCCCGATAGAAACGGGTCTCCCCCGTATTTTCAAGAGTTATCTCTTGAGTGTTATATTCAGGTTTGGGATTACTGTTTCAAGTGGAATAACAACGTGAAGCAATGGAGTTCGGTAACGCAAATATTGTTTTATGATATTATGTTTGTGAATTGTTTAATTTATGAGATCTCACTAGGCTTTGTCTGTAACATCCTAAAAATAGGGATAACAAAAATCCAAAAAACGGAATGAGGTATACTAGAATGACCATAGCAAGAGCCTCCCAAAAATGGGGAATATATAAATAACCTGTTTAATCACAATTGTAATTTAAAAGGACAATAAAATAACAACCAACTAATCTAATTTCTACATCTAGAAAAGAGATTACAAAAGGGTTGTTATCTATAAACCCAACGGTTCATTCCCAAAAGAAGTAAGCGTCCAAGTGCAAAATCCCCAGGCTCTCACTCAAAGCATCTAAACTTGCTTAGGACCGGCGCCGCTAGAACCTGAGATACACATCGACACCAAACAAGTGTTAGGCCAAAAAGCCTAGTGAGTTGAACAATAATAAGCATGCATGATCAGTTACAATTCTTATCAGCAGTTAACCAGAGTTCAATATATGTGGAGTCAATAGGGGAGACCCATAGCACCAATCAAGTTCCACCCAAAGAGTCGATATACCTTGATGCCATCTACCAAGAGACACCCGAAAGGCCCGGTACACCCGATGACTATACCAAAGAAAATTCCTCGAATGACGGAGATCTAGGCACATACCATCACAGTGGCGCCCAAGACTACATCCTCCTAGTGTCTACTGACTTGGTTCGTCTAACATAATTTATAGGAGGTCTTGAGGTATATTTCAACCAACACATTTCGATACCAACCAAGGGTACAATGTTACCATCCTAACACATAAATCCATTATGAGGCCCAAATACCAACATAATCAATACTTAGACATTAAATCACCAAAAAGGCATTCCAAGTAGAATTTATCATCTACTATAATACATACATCCCAAATCATGCCAAGATATCCAATATGTACATTCATGGAGTTAATACCAAATACCCGATCAATAAAGTAAATCATGGCATTTCACACAAAATCACATTCCCAACTTTTCTTCATAATCAAAACCCACATACTTGAACATATAGAGATAAATAACAACAACTAGAAGAATATGATGTGTATCTAGTTTTAACAAAGGTTAGTAAACTCACAATCTAGGTTTTGTACCAAAACCTAGAAAAGATGAAAACCCTAGATTTGAGAAGATGAGACTTGAAGTGGAGAAGTTGAGCTTTATGAACCCTAGAGATTGTCCTTGAGAAGAGTTATTGCAAGTGTGAAGATCCAACCACCAAGAAGAGTTATATTTATGAGGGTTAGGGTTTTGAGAGGAAGAGTTCGGTTTGGAAGTCTCCAAACTCGCCAAAGAGAAGAGAGGGTTTGAGATAAATGAGGTTGAAATCAGATAAAATGCATTTAAAGCCCCTGCACCCTGACGGCGAGAGTGCCCGGCAATAGTGCCAAGAGCACTATCGCGAGTCACAATCGCGAGGCTCTCGACACCCGCGGTACAAACCGCGCGAATATGCCCGACGAAAGTGACATTTGTCACTTTCGCGTGTCACTATCGCGAACTCCCCTCAAACTCTCGGTACAAACTCAGCGATTGTGCCCAGCGATAGTGACAATGTCACTATCGCGTGACACTCTCGCACCAAGCCCAAAACAGCCCGAAAACTTAACCAAATTCGAGAACGAGTGTGAGGTCTAAACACATGCATCTTTAATACTAACCAAGTAACATCATAACATAATAACAATGACCACATACGTATATAAAGTCTCGTAATTTCAAATAAATACAATTAACATATTTAAGGAAATAAATACTTACCTTGAGAATTTCCGGGTGTTACAATCCTCCCCACCTAAATGGAATTTCGTCCCCGAAATCTTACCTTAAACAAACAAGTGAGGGTAACGCTTCTTCATATCATCTTCAGACTCCCAAGTAATGTTAGAACCCCGATGGTGCTTCCATTGGACTTTAACCATGACTACGTCTTTATGTCGTAACTTCTTTACTTTCGATTCTAAAATCGACTCCGACTCTTCCACACATCGATTTCCATTGTCTACTCGAATTTCCGATAAAGGAATCACGCTTTCCTCTTCGGCTAGACACTTCCGAAGATAACACACGTGGAATGTAGGATGTATCCCATCCATTTCCGGTGGTAAATCCAACCGATAGGCTTGCAAACCAATCTTCTCCAAAATAACGAATGGTCCAAGGAAACGAGGACTAAGCTTCCCACGCTTCCCGAAGCGTATGATCCCCTTCCACGGAGACACCTTCAACATGACCCGGTCACCCACTTGAAACTCATCCGGTCTTCTCTTCTTGTCCGCGTAGCTCTTTTGTCGGTCTTGCGTCGCCTTTAGCCTTTATCGTATTTCTTTCACCTTGTCCGCCGTCTCTTGAACTATTTCCGGCCCGGTGAATTGCTTCTCGCCCGTTTCTAGCCAACAAACCGGGGTTCTGCACTTCCGCCCATACAGAGCCTCGAACGGTGCCATCCCGATACTAGAGTGGTAACTGTTGTTGTATGCGAACTCTACTAGAGGTAGATGTGAATCCCAAATTCCCCCGAAGTCTATTACACACGACCTCAACATATCTTCTAATGTATGGATCGTCCTCTCGCTTTGACCATCCATTTGAGGATGATACGCCGTGCTCAAATTCAGTCGAGTACCCAACTCCTTTTGCAAACTAGCCCAAAAGTTCGAAGTGAATCGGCTGTCCCGATCCGATACAATAGATTGCGGAACTCCGTGCCTCGACACCACCTCATCAATATAAAGTTTGGCCAATTTCTCCATTGGCAAGGAAATGCGCACTTTTGGTCAACCGGTCAACGATTACCCAAATGATGTCGTGCCCACGCAAGGTCTTTGGTAGCTTCGTCACGAAATCCATAATAATGTTGTCCCATTTTCACTCGGGAATGGACAACGGTTGTAAACTTCCATACGGTCTTTGATGTTCCGCCTTGACTTGAAGGCATGTGACATACTTCTCCACATAGCTAGCCACATCTAGCTTCATCACTGGTCACCAATAAATTAACTTTAAATCTCTATACATCTTGGTGCTACCGGGATGTATAGAATATTTCGACTTATGCGCTTCTTCAAGAAGCAACTTCCGATTTCCTCCCAACTTCGGCACCCAAATCCGTCCTTGAAAGAGTTTGAGACCACGACCGTCTTCCGTTAACAGTTCCTTTTGTTTCACCATGACTTCGGCCTTGAGGTTCTCTTCCTTAAGTGCTTTCACTTGACTTGCCTTAATGCTTTCCAACAAACTTGACACCTAGTCACTTGACTTGCCTTGAGGCGGAGATACCCTCACCTCTTCACCTAGTCAAGATTTCGAGGACGAAATCTCCTCCAAGTTGGGGAGGATTGTAACACCCTCGTTTCGGTATGTACTCAGGTGTTTGGCTCGGCGCGATAGTGACCAACGATTGTGACAAGTGTCACTATCGCGTGGCACTATCGCTGAAACTGTACCGAAGGTCCAACTGTTCGGGCGATTGTGACACGCGATTGTGACAGTGTCACTATCGCGAGCGGGCAGCAGGGTCTTAAATGCTCATTTTCGGGATTTTAAGTCATTAGGTCTTCTTGGGAAGCTTTGAAAGGAGATTTTGGAGAGCAAAAGGTAGGGTTTCCATCCCCCATCATTGAATGCTGTAAGTATTGTTACTTATGGTTGGTTGGTGGATTTAATGTTAGGTTCTTGCTTGTGGTTAAGAAGATCAAGTGTCATTTCTTCCTTCTCTCAAGTATCAATTAGGGTTTGGTGTATAACCCTTGCAAGGTGAGTTTCTTAGGCACTTCCCCCTCATAAATGTTTTAGTTGTTGTATTATAACCTTTCTTTATCTCCTAATCATAGTTGGATTTAGTTGAGTCTTGACCTAACTAAGGGTTTTGAAGACACTATGATTACTTGACTAAACAAGTTTTATGGAATGGTATGTTAAAGAAAATAATGGTGTTTATATTCATTCAATCATTTGTTAACTAATATTTGCTATTTGGGGTATTGGTATCACATGAAATGAAAACTAGGGTTTTGGGAATATTTGATATATTAGATTTATTATTGAGCATAATGACCTTTGAAATGAGATTATGATGTCATCATTGATGAGAGCACATTTATGGAATTTCTTAACAAATGGGAGATGAGCTATGTTAGTAGCTCATATGTTTGGAATTTGGTCCCATGAACTATATACATGATTATATATGGTTATGATGGTAAGTTGGTTCTTGGTTTAGTGCAATGGATCCATAGGCACGGTATTCCAATGTCTTGTCCGGACATTTGGTTACCCTTGGCACGGGATAGGCATCGGGCTCCATGGTAAGTAGGGTGTGGGCCTATACGGTCGGGCAACGTCCCATGGACAGTATGGTGTAATCCCATTGTGCTTGAGTTGCCCTGTTTTGGGAACTCTCAAGAATAGACATGGAGTGGTTGACTTGATGTTTTCGAGCAAAAGACTTGGAGTAGTTGAGCTCGCTACGTGGTTTTGAACTGTTGACAGTATATGTTGAATACTAATGATTTATTGGCTTTACCTTGATTTAGTTCACGGCTAGATCGGCTACATGACTTCAAACGGGTTTATCGTTCATTTTAGCTTTCGTTTATTTATTCTCACTAGGCTTTAGCCTAACACATGTTATTGGTTGTCATGTGTGGCAGGTCACTCTAGCGATGGGATGCGTCGGGATTGAGTGGACGACTTTGGGTTCGAGAGCGGTCTTTTTGATGATTTAGTGACCGATATTTTTGGAAGTATAGATTGTTACTTTTGGGGAGGATAGCGACACCCGACCTTAATCTTGCTCACTCAAGTTAGATTATTAGGTTGTCGAGTTTATTCTCTATTTTGCCATGGGTTGTAATTACCGTTTTATAGTCCCCATGTTGGGTTGACATACATTAGTCCGTTTGGTTATATACTTTATTACAAGTTATTGGATCTCCCGCTTTGGGTAGATTGGTTTATACCATTTTCAGACGTTATATGGCCAAATTTCCAAATTTTAAATTGACCCCCAATTTTTAGGATGTTACAAGTTGGTATCAGAGCATTGGTTTAAGTGAACTAGGTATGAAGGTAGAATGCCTAGACTTAAACTGTGTCTGTTAAGCTATGAACTGTGAGAAGGGGGTAGAACTACTAAGATAGGTTGGACTTGGAGTCGACGGAACTTGCACAAGTTGAAAGTTGTAGTGATGGTAACGATAACTCTTACGTATAATGTGTTCATAATTTCACTTAGCTAACGTCATTATGAAGGTGTTTTACGTGAGTATGTTTGATCTACTATTGTTATGATAATTGATAAGTGTAATAGTACGTTCCTTGTATTACTTTTGTGGGCTTGTCTCTCATTCTGTGATATTTTGTGTGTGGCAGAATCATGGTTAATACCCGAAATCGACCGGAAGGTCAAGAGGCCACAGTATCCACGGCCAACCAACCGAGGGTGACTGTTGTGGAAGAACCTCCTCACGTGGTAAATGTGTTGGGCGGGGGGCCCGAGTTCATTCCTCGTCGCAACCTGGAAACGGATGATCCCATTTTGGAGGAGGTGATGGCGGAAACAAGGATGATGAACCGCATGATGGTAGCTATGAACCGAGCGATGGCCCAACAACAAGAAATGTTTCTCAAACTCTTAGAGGACCGTGATATCAACAACCGAAGGCCGGAAGCAGTGGACGAAAACGTTTTTGTAGCGGGGTCCGGAGGTCCCGGACCTATAAACCCTACTGAAGTCACCGCAACCCCTAGAGTTGAGCAAGTGGCAAAAACTTGCACGTTCAAGGCCTTTCTGGGTTGCCGACCACCGGAGTTTAAGAGTTCGGATGATCCGTCGGTCTGTGTGAGTTGGATTCGAGAAATGGAACAGGCTTTCCGATCAAGTGAATGTGGAGAGGGGCAGAAAGCAATTTTTGGCTCGCAAATGTTGAGGGGGACGACCCTCACTTGGTGGAATGTGTATTCCTCTTCTCTTGAAGTGACGGTGTTGGCCAAATTGTCGTGGGCCACATTCAAAGAGAAACTTCTTGAAGAGTACTGCAATGAGAGGTCGATGAACCGAATAAAGGATGAATTTCAAAATCTAAAGATGGGTAACGGGTCAGTGAAAGAGTACACCCGGTTGTTTATGGACAAGATGGGGTTGGTGGGACACCTGGTCCCTACCGAGAAGGAAAAGATCAAAGCCTACATTAAAGGGCTTCCATCCGACATGATGTCAATGGTAAGGGTATCGAAGACTTCTACACTCAAGGAGACGATTGAGGAAGCACAATTATTGGAAGACGCTTCTACCTTGAAAAGGGAAGAAGGTTCTCGCCTAGCCGAAAAGAGGAAATGGGAAGTAAATTCCTTAGCCTCCAAGAAACCGAGACCGTTCAACAACAACAACTACCACCGGAAAGCAGATTCTAGACCCGAGGCTAAGTGGTGTTCCAAGTGCCGGAACAAACATTACGGTCCATGAAACTTTGTTCCCGGGGCTTGTTTTAAGTGCGGAAAGCTCGGACATGCGTATAAGGATTGTCCCGTCAAGGGGCGTCTGTGCTACGAGTGTAAAGAGCCGGGTCATATTCGGGATGAATGCCCGAAACTAAAGACCGGCGGAAGCGGCGGAAAGAAGACGGAACCTCCAAGAGTGGCCGGAAGAGCTTTTCAAATGTCGTCTGAGGAAGCCAAAGCCTCTACTGATGTGGTATCGGGTACGTTTCTCCTAAACTCCGTACCTACGCGTGTATTGTTCGATTCGGGCGCTAACTTCTCATTTATATCCGATACCTTTTGTCAAAAGATTGCCATGCCTATGAGTAGTTTAGACGAAGCCATTGTGGTAGAAATAGCTAACGGGGGCCAAGTAATAATACGAGAAGTAGTAAGGAATTGCACTCTTGAATTTGATGGTAGAAGATTTCCGGTTAGTTTGATGCCTATGCAATTAGGTGGGTTCGATGTAGTAATAGGAATGGATTGGTTATCGGAAAACCACGCCGAGATTGTGTGTTCCAGGAAAATGGTTTGACTACCCTTAGAAAATGGTGAGGCGACGATCATTTATGGTGAAAGGAGAAAAGGTGAGGTAGCGATTCTCAATGATCAAAGCGCGGAAATTTCTGGCGAAAGGATGCTCATCCTTCTTGGCTTATGCTATCGACACCAAACTCGAGAAGAGGAAGTTAGAAGACGTAAGGGTGGTGTGCGAGTTCCCCGATGTATTCCCGGAGGACTTGCCCGGTTTGCCACCCGATCGACTTGTGGAATTCAGAATTGATCTCATTCCGGGGGCGACCCCGATTGCACGAGCTCCCTACCGCCTGGATCCTACCGAGATGCAAGAGATGATGACTCAACTCCAAGACCTTCTGAAAAAGGGTTTTATTCGACCAAGTTCGTCACCTTGGGGAGCACCGGTCTTGTTCGTCAAGAAGGACGGATCAATGAGGATGTGTATCGACTACAGAGAACTGAACAAGGATACGGTGAAAAATAAGTACCCGCTTCCGATGATCGACGACTTGATCGATCAACTACAAGGTGCGGGTTGCTTTTCAAAGATCAATCTGCGGTCGGGGTATCATCAGGTGAAGGTGGCAAAGAGCGACATCCCAAAGACGACATTCAGAACGCGTTACGGCCACTATGAGTTCCTAGTGATGCCATTCGGTCTAACCAACGCGCCGGCTATATTCATGGATTTGATGAACCGTGTGTGCCGACCTTTTCTCGACAAATCGGTAATTGTGTTCATTGATGACATCTTGGTTTATTCCAAGGACGGGAAGAGTCATGAGCAACACCTTCAGGAGGTGTTAGAGGTTTTAAGACGAGAAAAACTTTATGCAAAGTTTTCAAAGTGCGAATTCTGGCTTCAAGAGGTGCAGTTTTTGGGGCACGTGGTTACACGGGAAGGAGTGAAGGTAGATCCCGCTAAAATTGAGGCCATGATAAATTGGGAGCCGCCCAAAAGTACTTCCGAAATCCGAAGTTTCCTAGGACTGGCGGGATACTACCGAAGATTCATCCAAGACTTCTCTAAGATAGCTTCAGCATTGACGACCTTAACTCGAAAGAATGTGAAATTTGTTTGGACCGAGAGTCAGGATAAGGCGTTCCGAACTCTGCAACAGAAGCTTTGCGAAGCTCCCATACTCTTTCTACCCGAAGGAACAGAAGATTTTGTGGTTTACAACGATGCGTCAAAAATGGGTTTGGGATGCGTTCTAATGCAAAGGGGTAAAGTGATTGCTTACGCTTCACGACAACTTAAGGTCCATGAAGTCAACTACCCAACGCACGACTTAGAATTAGCGGCGGTGGTGTTTGCTTTAAAGTTGTGGCGGCACTACCTCTATGGCACAAAGTGTACCATTTTTACGGATCACAAAAGTCTGAGGCACATTTTCGACCAAAAGGAATTAAACATGAGGCAACGGAGATGGTTGGAATTATTAAAAGATTATGACTGCGAGTTGCTTTACCACCCGGGTAAGGCAAACGTTGTCGCCGATGCTCTTAGTCGAAAGGATTATGGAGGAAATTCTAAAGCTACTTTCACACGGATCGAGTTGACATAAACACTCATCGATCGGATTAAAGTGTCGCAATTGGAAGCTTTGCTAGAAGAAAATCTCAAGGAGGAGGTCATGTCAAAGCAACGTCTACTCTTAACGGAGGATAGCCGAGGGGTAAAACTTTTCAATGGGCGAGTTTGGGTGCCTAGGATCGGGGGAAACCGAGAACTTCTCCTCGAGGATGCCCACAAATCGAAGTATTCCATTCATCCGGGAAGCACGAAGATGTATTGGGACTTAAAGTTACACTATTGGTGGTCGGTCATGAAGCTTGATGTGGCGCGGTACGTGGAGCGGTGCGTGACTTGTTTGCAAGTGAAGGTCGAGCACCAACGACCTTATGGGAGTTTGCAATCTTTAGAAATTCCGGAATGGAAATGGGAGCACATCACGATGGATTTCGTGACGAAATTGCCGAAGACATTGCGCGGCCACGACACCATTTGGGTGATTGTGGATCGTTTGACCAAGAGTGCTCATTTCTTGGCTATGCGAGAGACTTTGCCCATGGATAAGTTGGCAAACTGTATATCGACGAAGTAATATCTCGTCATGGTGTACCGTTATCTATTGTCTCTGATCGGGACAGTCGGTTCACGTCGCATTTTTGGGATGGGTTGCAAAAGGAATTGGGCACGCGAGTGAAGTTGAGCACGACCTATCATCCTCAAACCGACGGACAGAGCGAGAGAACAATCCAGACGTTAGAAGATATGTTGAGATCGTGTGTAATCGACTTTGGGGGTAGTTGGGCCTCGCACTTACCTTTGGTGGAGTTCGCGTACAACAATAGCTACCACTCAAGCATTGGAATGGCACCGTTTGAAGCTCTATACGGTCGCAAATGCCGAACTCCCGTATGTTGGCTAGAGGCGGGGGAGAAGCAGTTTGCCGGACCTGAAATTGTGCAAGAGACGGCGGATAAGGTGAGGGATATTCGTGAGCGTTTGAAGGCGGCACAAGATCGGCAGAAAAGTTATGCTGACAAGAAGCGTCGACCGATAGAATTCCAAGTGGGCGATCGTGTTATGTTGAAGCTGTCTCCTTGGAAGGGGATTATACGTTTTGGAAAACGTGGAAAGTTAAGTCCTCGTTTCCTTGGGCCTTTTGTGGTGCTTAAGCGAGTAGGATTGCAAGCTTATCAGTTGGAACTCCCTCCGGAAATGAGTGGAATCCATAACACCTTTCATGTGTGTTATCTCCGTAAATGTCTAGCGGAAGAGGAGAGTGTCATTCCACTTTCCGAAATTAGAGTTGATGAAGGAAATCGTTGCATAGAAGAGCCGGAAGCAATTTTGGAGAAGAAGACGAAGAAACTTCGCCACAAGGAAGTCACGATGGTGAAAGTCCAATGGAAGCATCACCGGGGTGCTAATGTGACTTGGGAGGCTGAAGAAGATTTGAGGCGGAGATACCCTCACCTCTTCACCTAGTCAAGATTTTGAGGACGAAATCTCCTCCAAGTTGGGGAGGATTGTAACACCCTCGTTTCGGTATGTACTCAGTTTATTTTAAAATCCATTTATAATATTGTACTTTTGATTTCGCATGCATTCGGGTCAAAATCGGGTGAAGATGGGGCACGGTACGCCTGGGACGATAGTGCCCGCGATTGTGATAGAGGTCACTCTCGCGGGGCACTCTCGCGGGAGTTGTACCGTAGGTGTTTGGCTCGGCGCGATAGTGACCAGCGATTGTGACAAGTGTCACTATCGCGTGGCACTATCGCTGAAACTGTACCGAGGGTCCAACTGTTCGGGCGATTGTGACACGCGATTGTGACAGTGTCACTATCGCGAGCGGGCAGCAGGGTCTTAAATGCTCATTTTCGGGATTTTAAGTCATTAGGTCTTTTTGTGAAGCTTTGAAAGGCGATTTTGGAGAGCAAAAGGTAGGGTTTCCAGCCCCCATCATTGAATGCTCTAAGTATTGTTACTTATGGTTGGTTGGTGGATTTAATGTTAGGTTCTTGCTTGTGGTTAAGAAGATCAAGTGTAATTTCTTCCTTCTCTCAAGTATCAATTAGGGTTTGGTGTATAACCCTTGCAAGGTGAGTTTCTTAGGCACTTCCCCCTCATAAATGTTTTAGTTGTTGTATTATAACCTTTCTTTATCTCCTAATCATAGTTGGATTTAGTTGAGTCTTGACCTAACTAAGGGTTTTGAAGACACTATGATTACTTGACTAAACAAGTTTTATGGAATGGTATGTTAAAGAAAATAATGGTGTTTATATTCATTCAATCATTTGTTAACTAACATTTGCTATTTGGGGTATTGGTATCACATGAAATGAAAACTAGGGTTTTGGGAATATTTGATATATTAGATTTATTATTGAGCATAATGACCTTTGAAATGAGATTATGATGTCATCATTGATGAGAGCACATTTATGGAATTTCTTAACAAATGGGAGATGAGTTATGTTAGTAGCTCATATGTTTGGAATTTGGTCCCATGAACTATATACATGATTATATATGGTTATGATGGTAAGTTGGTTCTTGGTTTAGTGCAATGGATCCATAGGCACGGTATTCCAATGTCTTGTCCGGACATTTGGTTACCCTTGGCACGGGATAGGCATCGGGCTCCATGGTAAGTAGGGTGTGGGCCTATACGGTCGGGCAGCGTCCCATGGACAGTATGGTGTAATCCCATTGTGCTTGAGTTGCCCTGTTTTGGGAACTCTCAAGAATAGACCTGGAGTGGTTGACTTGATGTTTTCGGGCAAAAGGCTTGGAGTAGTTGAGCTCGCTACGTGGTTTTGAACTGTTGACAGTATATGTTGAATACTAATGATTTATTGGCTTTACCTTGATTTAGTTCACGGCTAGATCGGCTACATGACTTCAAACGGGTTTATCGTTCATTTTAGCTTTCGTTTATTTATTCTCACTAGGCTTTAGCCTAACACTTGTTATTGGTTGTCATGTGTGGCAGGTCACTCTAGCGATGGGATGCGTCGGGATTGAGTGGACGACTTTGGGTTCGAGAGAAGCCTTTTTGATGATTTAGTGACCGATATTTTTGGAAGTATAGATTGTTACTTTTGGGGAGGATAGCGACACCCGACCTTAATCTTGCTCACTCAAGTTAGATTATTAGGTTGTCGAGTTTATTCTCTATTTTGCCATGGGTTGTAATTATCGTATTATAGTCCCCGTGTTGGGTTGACATACATTAGTCCGTTTGGTTGTATACTTTATTACAGGTTATTGGATCTCCCGCTTTGGGTAGATTGGTTTATACCATTTTCAGACATTATATGGCCAAATTTCCAAATTTTAAATTGACCCCCAATTTTTAGGATGTTACAGGCGGTAATCCGAGTAAATCTTTCGGAAAGACGTCCGGATAATCTTGCACCACCTCCACATATTCTACCGACTTCTTTTCTTTCTTCGCGTCCACAACGTAGGCCAAGTACGAAGGGTAACCTTTCGCTAAAAACTTGCGAGCCTTAAGAGATGAGATAATTGGATTATTTCTCTTTCCTTTCTCCCCATAAATGGTAGCCACACCATTTTCCGGTAATGGCACTTGGATCATCTTTTTGGAACAAAAGATGTCCGCCTTTATGCCTTACTAAGCAATCCATACCTATGACTACATCAAACCCTCCTATAGCCATAGGTAATAAATCCACTCCGAAAGAATTCCCATCAATCTCTAGAGTGCAATCACAAAAACGGTCTCGAATGATCACTTGATCCCCATTAGCTATTTCTACTAATAATGCATCGGGAAGGACACTAATAGGAGTGGTGAATTGTTTACAGAAAGCATCCGACACAAAGGAACATGTAGCACCCGAATCAAACAAAACACGAGCAGGCAAGGAGTTTACTAGAAACGTACCCGAAACGACATCTGCGGTCTCCTTTGCCTCCTCGGTAGTCATCCGGAAAGCTCGACTGGGCACCCTTGGGGGTTGCTCGACTCTAGCCGCCGAACCCACGGAATTTCCACCATTACCTCCCACTAGCTTTGGGCAATCCCTCTTCATATGCCCCGGTTCCCTGCACTCATAGCATACCGGCCCCCGGATGGGACACTCTCGAGTCGCGTGGTCCTTCTTACCACACTTGGCACACCCCGTTGGACCGGAGTAAGTTCTTGCAACACATGACCCCGAGTGCTTTGACTTGCACTTGTGGCACCACCGGTCTTCGCGACGTTGATCACCCGCTCTTCCGCTTACAAAGGGTCTAGATTGCCGAACGGGCCCAGATGGCCCTTCCCACTTCCGTTTCTCACCAACATGCTTCTTCTCATCCCTTTCGGCATTGATGTCGTCCTCAACTAGTAAGGACTCCTCGATAACCTCTTGCAAAGTCGAACACTTAGCATTTCTTACCGCTGTTCGCATCTCGGCCGGTAACCCTTGATGATAGGCCTTAATCTTTGACCTTTCATCGGGAACCAGATGTCCCACTAAGTTTAGTTTCTCCAAAAAGAGTTTGGAGTAGCCAACAATAGACAGATTCCCTTTCTTCAGATCTCGGAACTCCCGCTCCGATTTGTCCATCGAACGCTCGTTACAATACTTGTCCATAATCTTCTCTTTGAACGTCGGCCAAGTTAACTTAGCCAGAACTTCAGGAGTGAGGACTGATCGAGTGAGATTCCACCAAATCAAAGCCTCTCCCCGAAGTAGTTGAGAAGCAAACTTGACCCGTTAAGAGGGATCACACTCACTTGACTCAAAGGCCATCTCTATCTCTTTGAGCCAATACATACAAGCAACTGGATTATCGGAACCCGCAAACTCCTTTGGGTGGCACCCCAGAAACGCTTTGTAGGTGCACCCCTTAGTCTTCGTCTTGTTCCCATCGTCAGATGGGTCTTCAACAGATACCACATTTGGTCCACCCGACCCCACAACAATGTTTTCCGCCATTGTTTCTGGTTGTCGGTTACTGGCGTCTCGATCTTCTAAGAGTTTCATGAAGAACTCTTGTTGTTGGGCCATGGCGGAGTTCATGGCCACCATCATGCTATCCCGAATCCGGGTCTCCATGGTCACCTCTTCCATGATAGCATTATTCGTGTTGAGGTTCCGGCGAGGAATATGTTCAGGTCCGCCTCCCAAGATTCTGGGTATGGGAATTCCATCGGAGGTTTCCTCCACCGGAGGTCGTACAGCTGCAGATTCCACTTCTGGTTGACCCTCTGGCATGTCCGGTAATCTACTTCGAGTGTTTACCATCACAACTGCCATACACGCACGAGAAATAGATTGAGATAAGACTAAACGAGTTGAACTCATTGTACGTAATAATACCTTCATCAATTATCATAATAATAGTAAACCAAGTATGCTCACGTAACAATGTATTCATAATAGTAGTAGCTAAGTGAAATTATGAACGAACCTTACACAAGAACTCTTGTCACCACCATCACAACTTTCAATTAAAGTAATTCCGTAATCCTAACGCTCTCCCTACCTAGGATTGCTACCCAAGTGGACAGTGAAGTCATAAAGTCTAAAGCTTAAGTCTAGATATGCTAAACAATACCTAGTTCACTTAAACTAAAGCTCTGATACCAACTTGTAACACCCTAAAAATAGGATAACAAAAATCCGAAAAACGGACATGAGGTATACTAGAATGGCCATAGCAAAAGTCTCCCAAAAATGGGGAATATATAAATAACCTGTTTAATCACAATTGTAATTTAAACGGACAATAAAATAACAACCAACTAATCTAATTTTTATATCTAGAAAAGAGATTACAAAAGGGTTGTTATCTATAAACCCAACGGTTCATTCCCAAAAGAAATAAGTGTCCAAGTGCAAAATCCCCAGGCTCTCACTCAAAGCATCTAAACCTGCTTAGGACCGGCGCCGCTAGAACCTGAGATACACATCGACACCAAACAAGTGTTAGGCCAAAAAGCCTAGTGAGTTGAACAATAATAAGCATGCATGATCAGTTACAATTCTTATCAGCAGTTAACCAGAGTTCAATATATATGGAGTCAATAGGGGATACCCATAGCACCAATCAAGTTCCACCCAAAGAGTCGATATACCTTGATGCCATCTACCAAGAGACACCCGAAAGGCCCGGCACACCCGATGACTATACCAAAGAAAATTCCCCGAATGACGGAGGTCTAGGCACATACCATCACAGTGACGCCCAAGACTACATCCTTCTAGTGTCTACTGACTTGGTTCGTCCAACATAATTTATAGGAGGTCTTGAGGTATATTTCAACCAACATATTTCGATACCAACCAAGGGTACAATGTTACCATCCTAACACATAAATCCATTATGAAGCCCAAATACCAACATAATCAATACTTAGACATTAAATCACCAAAAAAGCATTCCAAGTAGAATTTATCATCTACTATAATACATACATCCCAAATCATGCCAAGATATCCAATATGTACATTCATGGAGTTAATACCAAATACCCGATCAATAAAGTAAATCATGGCATTTCACACAAAATCACATTCCCAACTTTTCTTCATAATCAAAACCCACATTCTTGAACATATAGAGATAAATAACAACAACTAGAAGAATATGATGTGTATCTAGTTTTAACAAAGGTTAGTAAACTCACAATCTAGGTTTTGTATCAAAACCTAGAAAAGATGAAAACCTTAGATTTGAGAAGATGAGACTTGAAGTGGAGAAGTTGAGCTTTATGAACCCTAGGGATTGTCCTTGAGAAGAGTTATTGCAAGTGTGAAGATCCAACCACCAAGAAGAGTTGTATTTATGAGGGTTAGGGTTTTGAGAGGAAGAGTTCGGTTTGGAAGTCTCCAAAATCGCCAAAGAGAAGAGAGGGTTTGAGATAAATGAGGTTGAAATCAGATAAAATGCATTTAAAGCCCCTGCACCCCGACGGCGATAGTGCCAAGGGCACTATCGCGAGTCACAATCGCGAGGTTCTCGACACCCGCGGTACAAACCGCGCGAATATGCCCGGCGAAAGTGACATTTGTCACTTTCGCGTGTCACTATCGCGAACTCCCCCCAAACTCTCGGTACAAACTCAGCGATTGTGCCCCGCGATAGTGACAATGTCACTATCACGTGGCACTCTCGCGCCAAGCCCAAAACAGCCCGAAAACTTAACCAAATTCGAGAACGAGTGTGAGGTCTAAACACATGCATCTTTAATACTAACCAAGTAACATCATAGCATAATAACAATGACCACATGCGTATATAAAGTCTCGTAATTTCAAATAAATACAGTTAACATATTTAAGGAAATAAATACTTACCTTGAGAATTTCCGGGTGTTACATTGTCCTAACACTTGTTATGGTTGTTGTTTTCTCACAGATTCCACTCGTGGTGGAAATTAGGTGGTCGGGCTTGTCAACCGGGCACGTAGGAGGTCTTGCAGTGCCGGTCTTTTGGGGATTCGTGTGAAGAGAGATTTTGGTGGATTAGCAACACCCAAATTTAATATAGTCGTAATTCATTCTAGATTAAGTAGGTTGTTGTATTCTGATATCTCTTATTCTTGCAACTACTTATAGTGCAAACTATCCCGACTTCATTGGGTTTTAGTTGTCATGAAACTTTGGAGTTTGTCCTTGTTATAAATTTATATTTACAAGGTGTTTTGGACCTCCGTATTTTAGACGGCATATTGCCGAAATTTCGAATTTTTAATTCGTAAATTTTAGGGTGTTACATTTAACATCAACGATTATTATTGGTGATAATATATAACAAAAAATGTTTCTCCGTCATTGTAATCATTTTTGGAGAGTTCTCCAAATTTGAAGATATTCACACACACTTTCTCCCTCTCTCATTTTTTTCCATTTTGGATAAAATTTTGAAAAATCAGTTGGATCAAAAATATGCTAAAAATCTCCATTTTCTCTATTTTGGATAATTTACTTGAGATGCTCTCACATATTTATCTCAAATTTTAAAAAAGAGAAAAGTTCAAAAAAAAAAAGCTAACGAACTTTTTCATTTTGAATGGTTAAGTACATAAACTATTTTTTCGAATGAAAAAACCATTGAATTTTCCCATTTTGAATAGTCAAGTTCCTAAACTATTTTTTTTAATTAAAAAATCATTGAACTTTCTCATTTTGAATGATCAAGTTCCTTATTTATTTATTTTGAATAAAGAAACCATTGAACTTTTAAAAATCGGTTACCTACATTATTTTAAAAAACAAACTACCTGTAATCGGCTAGGAAAGTTTTAAAGTGAAAAAAAACTACATGTAACCAGCTAGGAAGGTTTTAAAGTAAAAAAAAAACATAATTCAGTTTTACTGTTCCCAAACATTACGTCATTCAAACCCCACACACATAACATTGCTCCCGCTCGCCACTCCTCGTCGGGCCATCATTGTCCGTTCTCCATAATGGAACATGTATAGACATATAAAAAAATGGATAACCGAAAAACAGAAAAATGGTCAAAAAGAGGAAGATCGATGGCAAGGGCTAACGACAGTGATAGAGAGCTGACGACGATGAGGTGATGAGGGGTGGCGAAGGGTTTGAATGACGTAGGGTTTGGGAACGGGTTTAGGTAGCTCTTTTTAGGTTAAAATAATGTAAATAACCAAAATTTAAAAATTTGATGGTTTATTTATTCAAAAAAAATCAGGGACTTGATCATTCAAAATGAGAAAGTTCAACGGTTTATTCATTCAAAAAAATAGTTTAAAGGTTTAACCATTCAAAATAGAAAAGTTTAATGGTTTATTAATTAAAAAAATAGTTCAGAAACTTAACCAATCAAAATGGAAAAGTTTGTTGTTTTTTTTTTTGAATTTTCCCCTTAAAAAATCTACATTGTCATATATATATATATAATTTTAACCCGCTTTTCAAAAATTCAATTACAAATATATTTACATGCGAATATTTTTACTATATAATACAATAATGTTTTTTTAATAAAATACAGAATAAGACAATCAATGATCTTCCTTTCTTGTCATTCTCAGCGGCTATTTACCAAACGCTTACCAGATAAACGATTACTATCAAGAGTCACCACCCTTATTTACATTATCGGGTAACATTCTCGGCCATCAAAATGGGTTGTTAGTAAACATCTTTTACCCAATAAGTGTGTACCGGGTAAAAGTCTTCTCTCTCACTTACCCTGTAAGTCTTTGTTATGCCTCTTGTTGGGAAAGACTATCGGTCCTTATCATGGTGTAACACCCCGATTTTAGAAAGGTATAATTTCAAGTTAGTATAGAAATCAGTATTTTAAGATAAATATAAGAATTAATATTTTTGGGCTTGAATCTTAGATTTTATAGTCTTGTTGGATGAAGAATTCAAATACGAGTCCAACGGTTCTGTCCGGATCATTAATCGGAGTTAAAACGAAGAAGTTATGGCCAAAACAGTGATCGGATGCGAGAAATGGGGGATTTCGGAGGCCCCGCGGGTTGGTGGGCGACCCTAGGCCGCGTAACCCTCTGGATTGATGCTGAGGAAGCGCGCGGTTTACCAGCCGTGGGCCAAACCGCGGGAAACGACCTGAGGGTTTTATACGCGATTTTTGGAGATCTAACTTCATTTCCTCATAACTTTCTCCTCCTAAATCCGATTTTGGTGATTCAAGTTGCTATGGTTTCGTTTTTGAGAGATCTTCAAGATATATCAAGATATTTGAAGTTTATTGGAGTATCCAAGAGTATTTTGTGGTGGTAAGCTTCTCATCTCTCTTAATGTTAAGATAGGGTTTGATGTTTACATCCTCTTTCCTTTCATCCTTCAACTTGGGTGTGATTTTGATGACTTGTGTGGTGAAGGAAACCATATAGATGTGTTGGATCTAAGATCTAGAGAGTTTTCTTAGAGATTTCAAGCCTTCATCAAAGGAGATTCAAGTTTTGGGGGTAAAATATAGATTTAACCTAAATATAGCAAGGCGAGTTCAAGTTGATTTGTGAAAACGATGTACATGCCAAAATGTCTATTTTAAAGTGTCTATATGCTTTACATGAAATTATCAAATGTTGAGTTATTTGACAAATCTTGATTATTTTAAAGTGTTTGGTTTTATAAACTTTGTAAAACACCCACGTTTGGGATTTTGAGCATTTTGACAACTAAAATTATATATAACACCCTAAAATTCAAAGTAAATTAAAATTTGAAAATTCGGCAATATGACGTTTGCATTTGGTATAAACCTCCCAAAAAGGGGAAAAGTACTAAACCTTTACAAAAACCTGAGAACGAAAATGGAAATTCAACAACAAACTAATCTAAACGTAACTATCTAGATTACATCGGTTGTCGACCAAAAATACCAAAAGATGGGACTTAAACAAATGCCCAAAGTCAAATACTAGTCATCACAAAAATGCCTCAAGACCATGCTCATCACTCACGACCTTGGCAACCCACCGCTAAGGGAACCTGTTATACATATCATTTGAGAAAAAGTGTTAGGCTTAAAGCCTAGTGAGAACATACAGTTTATATATACAAGAGACATAAACAATTGTACCGAAAGGAAACCTTTTCAAAAAGTTTAGTTTAAAATTGAAATCTTTGACACATAAGGACCATTCAGTCCGAAAATTCATCTTGCGATGATGGGGGATACCCGATTTACCAAGGATTGTAGCGGAACACAAAAGTAGGCTACAATCCGAGTTGTGAGCTAAATACTTGGAATCCATGGCCACGAACAACTTCGTCCCGTACTAAGATGTGAGGGAGGGCCCCCGAGGAAACCAAGTCATACTCGTTCACTAGGACTACATTATGACCCATGACTAGTAACCGATCTCACATAACCGTACCAAAGGCCCCCAAGGGTCAAATGCATCCATAGCTACAAAAAGGGGAATAGACATCCCAATAATATAAGTCGACTCAATACCTAGGGATCCACTAGTAATAGTCTAGACTTGTCACAATTTCATTTGTGACCAACCATAGTTAGTCATATGGTTTCAATAACATTTATAACCCAAAATGCATTTTCAAGTTTAACCGTTGATAAGAATGAAAAATCATAAAATAAGATTATATACATTCCTTCAAGTAAACCACATAAATGTGCAAGTAAAACTCCATTTTACTTCAAATAAGATGAAACCCTTTATTTTTCTTGAAAATGATTGGGAACCCTAAAATCTCCCAAAACTCAAGTTAGGTCAAAATGCAGTAACTTAAATCCAAAACCATGGAGATATATAGGAGTTCAAAATGTAAGTTTTGACATGTATAAAGTTTAGAAAATGGAAGTAAGAACTCACCAAGTGGGTTTTTGAAGAAAACCTAAACCCTAGCTTTTTGCTCATTTGGAGAAGATGACAATGGAGAAGTGATAAATGCTCCAAACTTGAACCCTTAGATGAAACACCCAATCTTCCAGCAATAAATGAGGTGGTTGATGAGTTAAAGAACCCTAGGTTCGGTTTCTAATAAATGAGAGAAGTTGGGAGAGAATAACAAAAGAAAGGTTGAGTTAGAATGAGAAATGAGGCCAAAATATAACATCCGGAATTTCAGGTAAGTATAAGGTTTTGTTAATCTTATGATTATGTACTTATCGAAGTAGAAATTATATGCTTAATTGCTATATTATTTTAAATGGTTATTTGGTTTGGAAGTGTTAGAACCATCCTTTGGAAACAGGGAGCTACGCGACTTACGTCGCGGGTGGAAGTTGCGACACAAGCCGCTTAACCCACTGGAGTGTTTCTCCCTGGAGCAAGCGGGCGACTTATGCCGCGGATGCAAGTCGCGGTGCAAGTCACGGGGCGACCTGCTGGTCTCTAAAACCCCTTTTTGCCCGATTTTTCTCTCATAATTCTCACATCTCTCTCCCTTGGCGATTTTTAGAGCACCCAAATCAGTTTCCTTCCTCACCAAACCCTAACCCTCATAAATACAACATCCATTGGTGGTTGGATCTTGGATTCTTGCATTTACTATCATCAAGGAAGCTTTTCTAGGGTTCTCAAGTGCTACCATCCACCTTCAAGTCTCATCTTCATCTAGGGTTTCATCTTTTCTAGGTTTTGGTCAAAAACCTAGACTGTGAGTTTACTAATCCTTTTGTTAAAACTAGATACACATCACAATCTACTACTTGTTATTATCTTGCTTTATATTTGAAGTGTTCATATTAAATGCAAGTATTTGGGGTTTTCCTTATGGATACATGTTTATATGTAACATGCTTCTATGTGTTGGGATATATATATATATATGTATCTTGTTATGGAGATGATATCTTGTTGGAACACCATTTGATGGGTTTAAAACTACATGATTAAATTGTGGTTATATTGGTCTTGTTATAGACTTCATATTAAATGGCTTGTAGTATTGTACCCATGGTTGGTATAGATAATATTCTTGGTCATATTGTGCCTTGAGGCCTATTAATAAATTATGTTGGACGAACCAAGTTAGTAGACACTAGGAGGATGTAGTCTTGGGTGCCACCGTGTGGGTATGTGCCTAGACCTCCGCCATTCGGGGTAATGCCATGGTTGTAGTCCTCGGATGTGTCGGGCCTTTCGGATGTCACTCGTAGTAGTTGGCATCAAGGTATATCGGCTCTTTGGGTGGAACTTGATTGGTGCTACGGGTATCCCCCGTTGACTCCACATTTGATGAAATTTGGTTAACTGCTGATAAGAATTGTAAATGCTTTAACATGTTATTTTCTTGTTCAACTCACTAGGCTTTTTGGCCTAACACTTGTTTGGTGTCGATGTGTATCTCAGGTTCTAGTGGCGCCGTTTCTAAGCAGGCGTAGTTGCTTGGGTGAGAGCTTGGGGAAAATACACTTGGACATATATCTTTTGGAGAAGTCATTTGGGTTTATAGATGACACCCCTTTTTGTAATTTCTTTTCTAGATATGGAAATTAGATTAGTTGGTTGTTATTTATTGTCCGTTAAATTGCAAATTGTGATTAAACAGGTTATTTATTTCCCCATTTTTGGGAGACTCTTGCTAAGGCAATTTATATACCATTTCTCCTTTTTGGGAAAATTTTTGTTATCCCTATTTTTAGGGTGTTACACAAAATCTGAATTAATTCGGCCAGACCCCGCACGCGATCTTGCCACGCGAGAGTGACATGAGTCACTCTCGCGAGACACTCTCGCGGGGAACGTACCGCGAGTTTTGGTGTTTTCCAGCGATTGTGCCACGCGATAGTGACACATGTCACCATCGCGAGTCACTCTCGCGCCAACCGTACCGAAACCTAAAATGCCCAAAAACTTGCGATTCTCGCATGGGTCGATTTAAGGTTTGAAAGAACAACATAACTCACCCCAAAAGATAAACGGAAGACGGAGAAAATACCAACGAAGGACGGAAACTTACATTGCGAAATACCGGGTGTTACATTATACGCATTGGTATTTTGATGATTTATGTCACGAAGTAAGTTGGAGGATAAGTGCATTTTATTGTGTGTTTTAAATAAGTGTTTGATTTTATGTTATGGGACGTTTTGAAAGGATAAATTATATAATACACTTGGAAAATGAGTTGTCCCAATCTAAACTACGTTGGAGATTTATTTATATATTTTGGAGTATGGGTTTATATAATGCGGGTTATTTACGTTTGGTTTCATTTTATGATTTTCAACGTTGGGCCTTTGGATTTGTAGAGCTTATGGCTCGGTTTGGATTTTGTTGGGTCTTGGGGACACTTGTCCCATTTTAATGGCTCAGTGTAGAGCGTTCGGTCTTGATTTGCATTTACTGCATCTTATTTGAGAATTACATGTTTTGAATGCGTTAGTTCATTCGTTTTGAGTCATGTAATGTTTTAGTTAGTGCAATGGATCCATAGGCACGGTGTTCTTATGTCCCGCTTTGGACAAGTTCACCACTTTGGCACAGAATAGGCATCGGGTCACCATGGTAAGTAAGGTGTGGACCTATACGGTCGGGCATCGTCCCATGGGCAGTAAGGTGTAATTCCCTTTGTGCATAAGTTCCCGTTTTGGAATTGGGTTCCTCTGTTTTGGAACTCTCAAGAATAGACCTAGAGGGGTTGACTTGATGTTTTCGAGCAATAGACTTAGAGGAGTTGAGCTCGGTATGTTTTATGGGTATAACCCATATGTTTTGGTTTCCTGCATAGTTATGTGACCTAGTTGTGTGTTCCGTCACATACTACGTAATCGGGTCTCCCCCGTCACCGAAAGGTGTTGTTTTGGTTATGGAGTTTTATAATTCATGTTTTCGATGATGTTTTGGGTATGGATTGTTATCCATGTATTTGGGTTTTGCATACTTAACTTTATCTATGTTTTTGGAATATTTTGGATGAGAGAGTTTATCGACGTTTTCAATATTTGATTATTAAAGTGCCAGTTATGTATTACGTAAGTTTGGGTTGGATTTATATTCGAAGAAACGTTTTGTTTTGTGATTTTAATCACGAAGAGGGTGAATGTTGAAAAAAAGATTGTTTCCAGATTTAACGTACTTCATTTTGGAAATCACGATTTAATTAACGTTCTTAATGTTATTGTTTTATATATATATCTAATGAAAACTCTTGAGCTCACTAGGCGTTAAGCCTAACCTTTTTATTTGTCGGCATATGCATCAGGTTCCAATTAGGGTTTGGTTCTAGCGGTGCTATGAAGAGATGAACAATAGATTTACACGAGGGTGAGTAGTTTGGTGAAGTCTTCCGCAGTTGGAGATAGTAACTGTTATTGGGTTTTAGTAACATCCGTACCTATTATAGATCCTGTATAAGGATTGAAATGTGTTTATTGAAGTTAAACCTTAATTTGTCGTTGTAGATGATTCAATTATCGATGTATTTAGAAAATTTTAAATTAGTTGCTATTTCTAGATTTGAGGGTGTTACACATGGTCAGTCGGTAATTAAGGTAAGTGGCATCAGTAAATGTTTAGTAAACGACCCCCTAATATCATTTGTTTTTATACAAATGTTACCTAAGGGGCATAGTGACGTAATCAAATGAGAACTTCATATATTATAATCATTGTGATAACTCTTACTTTAATGTATTGTTTCACATGATATTCCCCATTTAAAACTATCATTTAATATTTTGATGAACATATATTTGTTTCACAATGTATTTGCTTCATATGTACTCGGTTCATAATGTAAAACTTTTTACGTGTAAGTTTTGTTTAACAAACATACTAAAAAAAATTCACGTTGTAAAACAAATACATCGTGAAACAAATATATGTTAATCAATATTCTAAATTATGATATTAAATTTAATAAAATCATGTGAAATAACAATAATAACTATTTCACAAGATTATCACAATTTCATTGATTCTAAAAAAAACTTATTACCTTAAATAATTGGAATAAAACAAAGAATGTTGCGGAAATATTTTGGTGCATTTTTGCTCTTTAAACTTTATGCAAAAATGTTGTGAAAATCTCAATAACACTCTTAAATTCCATTTAAAATTAATTATACTGTACTAAATGTTAATTTTATTGATTAAATAAAATTACTACTAATATTATATTTAAAAGCTAAATACTATAAGGGTGCGTTTGATACAGAGAATGGAATTGCAGAGAAATGATTGCAGAGAAAGAGAATTGGTCTGGAGAATAGGAATTGACTCTCCTGTTTGGTAGCACAGAGAATTCAGCAGAGAAATGTAACAGGGAATCAATTCTCTTGTTTGGGAGCACATAGATTTCAACAGAGAATTATACCAACCTATCATTTGCATCCATAAATTAATAACTAAAATGCATAAATTAATAATTACTTCAACATAGTTCAAGTACTTCAACCATAAACAATTATCCCATGGAACCATCGGTATACGATTATACCATGTCAATTTTCTCTTCTTGTGTCAACCCAATAAATGACCGTCCTAAAACCACATCCTTACCAATCAACTGAGCTGCTTTAAAACATTTGCTTATGGTAATACCCGGTAAATCTTTCAACTCATTACTAACCTTCTCATAGATTTCACTAGCCGCCAAACTTTCTTTATTCAAACTTTTCCCCATAATCTCTCCAAATCTAACCAATACCTCCTTCATCTCTTTGCATGACTCCCGATAGATTTCATCTCCATCCATGCTTTTGCGTTTGTTACGTTTGCTTGTTATACTACTTGTTGGTCCTTCAGATCGACAAGCACCTTGAACGTGATCTTCAACGAAATCAAAGTCATCAATCGGGGAACTTCTTTGCGTCTCTGGAGCGACATCATCTTCTTCTCCAAGATCAATCGCTTTACTACCCGTTGCTCTATCCTTACTAAAGATTGTACACAACTTGTCATAGAACGGAAATGGCTTGCCTCGAAAATTTGCGGCACCTTTGTGAGACTACAAGGCAATTAGAAATAAATTTAGAATAAACTTTTGTAATAAAAATATAGCCATTTAGAATAAATTTAGAATGTACCTTGACGTATTCATCCCAAACACTGTCCTCAGCGACCACACAATTTTTTTGTTCGTCCCAACCGAACCCACTTGTATGCACCATATCATATACAATGCTAAAGTGTGTCTTCCATGTCTTCATCCTAGACTTTATATGTGGTTCTGCTTTGAGTCCGGAGTTAGGAAGACTTACATCTAGCAATTGTTGAACTCCATTAAAATAGCCCGGTTTGAATCCGTTGTCAGCACCGACATACTTTCTAGATGCATGTAACTCAATTAATGCATCAATTAGCTTTGCGTCTTCATCATTTATCCAAGTATGTTTGCTCATCTACTAGCATGTTTTTACTATTCTTTAACTCCATCTACTTTCTAGCATATCACAAAGTGTTGAAAACGCATGTATATTCATTCTTATGTTAACAACACTCGTAACATCACTTTCATAAACCATCCTCATCATGTTTTCACACCTATTATGGTAACTCATTAAATATTTTGTATGTAAGGTTCTTGATTCAATCGAACGACGTAAACGATAACTACACATCATCCACCAACGAATCATAACATACATGGCATAAAATGCACCTATGGCAACTATTCTTTGTCTCAACGGTGATCTTGCCATCTACACATACAATTATAACAAGTATTATTTATGAACACATAATTTGCCTATAGTTGCATAACAAATAAGATGGTTTGAAAAACAACAGGTTATCAATGTATAACAGAAAACCAATGGAATTTGACATCACATCAAACAAAAAACAATAAAAAAGAACATTATATTCATATAATATATTAAAAGTAGCAAGTTGCAAATTGTTTATGATATTGTTCCAAATCCAATCTGATGGTTTATAATCGTTTTTTTAGCAACAACAAACTTCAGATGCGATTTCAGTTATAACAAGCAAAATGAAATCAGATGCGATTTCAACCAAACAGTTATAACCAAACAAAACGAAATCAGATGCGATTTCAACTATGAATCTCAAAGCAACAGGTTATCAATGTATAACAGAAATCGAGATACTTACCAAGCCGTCGCCGGAGAAAAAAGCCGCTGAAGAAACCCTAGCCGCCACAGAAAGAGACGGCAACGATGGTGTGAGAAAAAGACATAGAGAGAGACAGCGAGCAAGAGAGAGAGCAAGCGAGAGAGAGAGAGAGAGATTACCAGTCGCCGGAGAAGAGACCTCGTCGGTGGAGAGGGAGAGCGACGAGAAAGAGAAAGAGCGACGTGAGTTTTGAGGGATGTGTTTTTTTTGGGGAACCAACTCTCCGTGTCTTTTTTTCAATTCCCAGATAATCCAATTTTTCAATTCCCACATTTTCTTTTCATTTTGGGGGGAAATAAAAGTAGATAAATGGAAATCATTTATTTTTCAGGTTTTCTTTTCTCTGACTTACCAAACAAGGGAATTATGGTCCATTTCCATTTCTCTGCCTTCAAATCTCTGTACCAAACACACCCTAATATGCATGATTATTAATCAATAATTTGGAATGAATAACTTTAATAAATTTAGAGTGATTGAGAAATGAATATAATCCAAAGAAAAATTATATATTTTAGTCTGTTAGATTAGATGAATCACAAGTAAGAACATATCCTATGTGCTATGTCTAAAGACGAAACTATTTGGATGGATAGAACCGAGACATGTACAATTCATTGTCCAAGTTGATTGCATCGTTCAAATTTCTAAAATTCGCCGTGTTCGTTTACTGTTTGTCGGGTTAATCGCAAATAAATGGGAATTGCTTTTGTTCTAATTTTAATTTAGTTAGTGGAGTTTTAAATATATATATATATATATATATATATATATATATATATATATATATATATTCATTTACGATAATGGGCCAAGCTGATTGGTATTATTTAGTGGATTTAGGCTATGTTTGACAAATTAGTTGATAAGTTATATTTTAGCTAAAAAAACTAGTTATTGATAAATAATCTAGTAGTTAGCCGATAAACAATCATGTTTGATATAAAAAAAAACAAGATAACAAATTAAATAACAGTATGAAATAAAAAACATTTTGAATGGTTAATTGGAAATTTATTAAAGGCATTATAAGAAAAAAAGTTAAAGAACAACCCATAAAATTTGTTAAAACGATATATGAATAACTTATCAATAAATTAACTTATCGCTAACCAAATAACCATTTTTCAATTACTTAAAATTTTAGCTAACTCTTGTTTAGCAAATATGACCTTAACTTACGAAAAGTTGACTATCATACCCAAAGTTGGTTTTGGTTATTTACATTGAAATCATATCGTTTAATAATTAATAATAGAGTAAACTATGATTTTCGTCCCTGTGGTTTGATGTTTATAGTGATTTTCGTCCCTGGTCTTTCAAAACTGCTTTTTTAGTCCCTATAGTTTCTATTTACTTTCATTTTCATCCCTCCATCCAATTTTATTTAAAATTAAATGTTAATTCTTTTAAAAATTGAATAAGCAATTTACATATTTAGTCCTTATGGTATATAAAGTTTTACATTTTTATCCTAGTTTACATTTTTTTTACTTTTTCTTTATTTATTGTATTTCATCAAAACATTTATTTTTCTATTAATTATATTGTATATTTTCGTAATTATTATAACTTTAATTATAAAAAGAATCAAATAATTTCGTTAAAAATACTGATAAATACATGATAGTTTTTTCAAAGCTTTAGGTTTAAATCATTTAAAATTAATATTTTATATCTATTGATTTATTAAAGCTTTTTATTTATTTTAAATTACCATTGAATTTTTTTTAATAAAATTCGAGAAAAAAATAGTCTTATTTTATAACAATCGATTGTTTATTGTTAAATTTACTTTACTCTCATTATTTCATATTTTCATTAAACTTTATTTTTATTAATTAATCAAATTTGTTTAATATTTAAAATAAACATACACACACACACACATATATATATACATCAATGTTCTAAATAACATGAGATTTAAGCCTTGTGTTTGGCGTCACGTTAATTCTGTGGCATGTCATGGCTTATTGCATGATTTTTGTAACACCATATTGAAATCTTTTTATAACACCATATTGAAATCTTTTTATTCTTTTATTGTCTTATTTTTTGTTTTTAATATATAACCTAATTTAAAATGGGGTGTGTGTGTGTATGTTTTATTTAAATACTAAACAAACTTGATTAATTAATATAAAATAAAGATTAAATGAAAATTTAGAATAGTGGGAATAAATTGCATTTAACAAAAAACAATCGGTTGTTATAAAATAATACTATTTTTTCTCGAATTTTATTAAACTTTTTTCTATGGTAATTTAAAATAAATAAAAAACTTTAATAAATCAACAAATATAAAATATTAATTTTAAGTGATTTAAATCTAGTAGTTTGAAAAAAAATATCATGTATTTATCAGTATTTTTAACGAAATTATTTGATTCTTTTTATAATTAAAGTTATAATAATTATAAAAATATACAATATAATTAATAGAAAAATAAATGTCTTGATGAAATACAATAAATAAAGAAAAAGTAAAAAAAAATGTAAACTAGGATAAAAATGTAAAAATTTATATACCATAAGGACCAAATATGTAATTTACTTATTCTATTTTTAAATGAATTAACATTTAATTTTAATAAAATTGGATGGAGGGACTAAAATAGAAGCAAATAGAAATCACAGGGACTAAAAAAGTAGTTTTGAAAGGCCAGGGACGAAAATCGTTATAAATATCAAACCACGGGGACGAAAATCGTAGTTTACTCTTAATAATATTTATCATATAAACCCTAAACATTAGGTGTATTGGCATTAAAGTATGAGGCTTCAGTGTTCTTAAAAGAGTATTATAGAGTAGTATATAATTAATAGATGATATCTAATTAGAGATGCATATTATTCCGTCTTGACGTCAAATCCTTTTGACCTCGTCTTAGGGGCTGTTCGGTTCATTTTCTGTTAAGACCTGTATGGATATAGCTGTCTGAGTGGATATGGTTGTCTGAATGTTAACAAATAAGTTGGTGTTCGGTTGTTGTGCTGAATAAACAGTCTAAAAGTCAGAAATGATCATTTTACCCCTAAATCTATATGATAAAAAAAGCAAAATAACAAATTGCATGACAATTATATAATCTTTAAAAAAAATTCATCTCGATGTTTTAAAACTCGTAATATTTTTTTGCTTAAAAATAGTTCAATATATAAAATTGGTTTAAATTTTTTTTATTAGAATTTGTTTTATTTTCATCTCCCTTTAATCTAAAATATTATTAAATCATTTTAAAAACTTGTGATTTAACTTGTTAATATAAATTTACCTTATTTAGAAAAATTATATCAATTAATATGAATTTACCGTATCAATTTACCCCTTTTTATTCCTTTCCATAATTATCTTTCTATTTGACTTCTTCTTCTCCAATGGTTCAAAGGTAACCCTCACCCACTTTTTCTCTGTACGTCCTCTTCTCCTCTTAATCTGCTCTGATCAAAATCATCAGAGCACCACCACATTTATATCCAACACCCAGAAAATCAAACCTAAAAATCCAACACCCAAAAATCGAGAAGGTATGGCCGGCGATGGGGGAGGAAAATAGATCGATCAGGAGGCAATGGCCGGCGACGGGGAGATCGAATAAGAGAAGAGATCGATGAGAGATCCAAACCCAAAAACCCAAAACCTTTGAGAAGAGATTGATGGCAAATCTGTTGCTTGTGGAGATCTAGGTTACATGGGGATGAAGATAACAGAGGGTGAAGTGTGAAGGGTAAAAAAGGAATAAAAAGGTGAGTAAATGGCTGAATACAAAGGACCGTATTTTTTTAGCTGACCGATTCAGCCATTGGCTGACCGAATAAGCCGGTTCCGAACACATAGATATGGCTGTGCGAATCAGCCATATCTACCATACAACTCATTAAGCCGCAAATGAACAGGACCTTAGTCGGCTAAAAAAAGCCCTATCAATACCAATGACCAATCTCGTTTATAGGTCAAAAACTGGGATAAAATAGGTACTCCAGTCATATGTTTTTTTTGTTCCGGTTTAAAACTTGGTTTTGGTTTTAGTTGGTTATCATATTTTGCTGCCGTTAAAAAAAAAAAATTGAACCCGATCTCTTTTCCTAAAAAAGCCCATTGTTGCTTCCTAAAGCAAGTCTTATATGGTAAGAGATTATTATGGAGTACGGACTATTTGTTAGCAGTTTAATGAGCTTAATAGATTTATATCTTATTCGGCCAGCTACACATGACTGTCTGGTAGTAACTTTATGATATAGAAAGTGACTTATTCAATAAATCTTTATGTAAAAAAACCAATTAAAACGGTTATACGTACAATTTATTGTACAATTTATTGTACAATTTATTGTACAATAACATTTATCACCCTTAATCTTTTGTACAATAACATTTACTACTCTTATAATGTTACATTTACCACCCTTACAATTACTTATTTAATTTATTTTATATCCCTTACTTTTTCATTTTTCATTTTACACCGTTATCATATTAACACAAATAATCGTATATGAACAAAAATGCAATGAAAAAATACGTTCCTTTTTTTACAAATTATACCATTATAATCGTCTCGTCAATACCTTCAAAACGAGCCCAATATTGAATATTTTTTAATTTAACCGTACTATTAAATATCAGAATCTATACTATATAATGAAAAAACTAAAACGGTTATTGTACAAACTTTTGTACAATTACATTTACCACTCTTATAATGTTACATTTATCACTCTGACAATTACTTATTTAATTTACTTTATATCCCTTATTTTTTTCATTTTTCATTTTACACCATTATCATTTTAACACAAATAATCATATATTAACAAAAATGCAATGAAAAAATACGTTCATTTTTCTACAAATTATATCATTATAAGCGTCTCCTCAATATCTTCAAAACGAGCCCAATATTGAATATTTTTTAATTTAACCGTACTATTAAATATCATGAATATCTACGAAATAATTTGTTTTTCTATCTATACGTTTTATTTTTTTTTCCACCGTTAGCACGTTAAAAATAAATAATCGTAAAATACGTTTCATTCTTATTATAAATAATATTATTATAATTTTTGTCGTCAATAATTGTAATATAAACTAATTATTGAATATCTTTATGGGTTTATGTTTCATAAGTTGTGATTCTTAGGTCATAGTTGATTATTGATGAAATGTATATAAAAAATAGCATTAATTGTTCGTTTTTTACTTACATTCCGTTGCATCGCACGAGTATAGTATATGCCTAGTAATATATAAAAACAGATTAATTCATTCAGAGACATCGTTATACAATAAAAAAAGAAAGCACAAAACCAACTAGACCCAAAAGACCGGACCGGTCGATCCGGATTGATTTCTTCCTAATCGAGTTAGGGTTTGGCGAAAACGTATAAACCCTCCTTCAATCAGTGCCGGTAAATCCTCTACCGGCGGAAATGGCGGACGCCATTTGCAGAGTCCTCCGCGACGGTGCACTTGAAGGTGAACACGCAACGTCTCTCACGATAAACGACTCTGTTGACTCACCGTTTGGTCCCATCGTATTCGATTACATTTTCACTCAGCTGTCGTCCTTCATTTCGTCCGGGAAGTCTCAATCTCGGTAAAAATTTCTACACTTTCGTTTCTAATTCGTATGTATTTACTATTCCGAGTGTTGATCGAATTCAAGAGAGTAATATATATGATTTCTGAAATGGACGGTTTTTTGAGTTTCAGAGGTATTGTGCTCGTGGCTTTTTCTAGGAGTCCTTCGTTCACAGTTGAATTGCTTAAAAGCAGAGGAATTGACATCGCCACCACGCATGAATGGTTAGAATGTTATAGCGTTATTGTTTGCTAAATTTATGGTTATTTCCTGTGTAAGATTGTTCTTGATTTCATAGAATTAGGGCATAGAATGAGGAAACAATTGAAATTAATCGTCAATCTTGGACGTGATGGAGTTTTTATCACACAAATCACAATCAGAATGTTATTGCTTCAAGGAATTTGTTTATTTTGTTGATGAGATTATGTCATTAGTAACTGTTAATCCAAATGGAAATTTTGGACAGGTTGAGAATTTTGGATTGTTATACCGATCCTCTTGGTTGGAAGGAACGGCTTAAAGAGCGTGGAGCCATTAAAACTCCATCAACAGAAGCTTCACTTATTGTTAATTTATGCAAAGATGTGAGAAACTTGGATGGTTTGTTCTCTTTGATTATTGCGTTAGGAAAAGGTAGTGATGTGCATCTGGTATAGATAATACATGTTTGAAATTTGATGTTCTCATAAAATTCTGTATATGGTCTTTCATATGATTGGTATGTGTTTGCAGGACTGGTTGGGGAGGGGAAAAGTCGTTTCTCGGTTGCCATAGACTCGGTAATCTTGCTTTTTTCCATTTACCAACTCTAAATCATTGCATTCATAGTGTATAAAGTATAGTTCAAATACATTTGTAGTTTTCTCTATCATATCTGGCACCTACTTCCAGAAAAGTAACTGGTGAATAGGCTGCAATTATTGTTTTATAAGAACATTAAGCTGTCTTGTCTGCATTGATTTTGTATGGTTTATTACCATTTAGATATTGGTTTGAGTTTACAATGACTTCATATGAAGGGCTGAGTACTTTTGTCCATATATTTTAAAGGGAAATTCATCGTGGCAATCAATTATGCAAAGGTAATATAGATACAAAACTATAGTACAAGAAGCACCCGCAGGAGAATGTACAGGGAGGGAGGCTGAATTTTCTGTATGTTGAAGGGATTTTAATTTGAACAGGTTGCTAAGTCATTCATATCATTTTTGACAAGTTTTTTTCCACGTCTATAATGGAGTTTTTCATATTTTATTCAGGTAAGTGAGATGTTAAGACACACATCCCTGTCTTCAGTCGCTAGCCTCTTAAGCAATGCCCGGAGCCATGGTACGTTTATATTGTGGTCTTCCCACCATTCAATCTGTCACTTCCATAAGAACTTTCTTTGAAAAAGAAAAAGAAAATCATGTGCATTATAAGAACTAGCACATGTTGTGAGCCATGGATATAAGTAGCTTCTCCAGACAATTCTTGAGGAAGCAGAATTTCAATTTGGAGGGTAGATTTATACGAATAATTCTTAGCCACTATTTGAACAAACTTCTGTTAATTAGTGCTTTCACATCTTTAAAAATCAGTGGTTCCTTGATAATTGTAGGGGCACCTACTTAACGACACAAGAAAGGCCGCAAAGTAACTTCCATTTGGTATTTATGGAAAAGAATGCTATCATGGGATGACCTCTAGGATATGAAAGACCTCCTTGATATGCCCCTTTCGGACCCTCCTATAATTACAACTTCTTTCTCATATAAATACAGTTGCATTTGGCATTCCCATATTTTCAACTTACACCGACTCTTTGCAGCCCAGATATCTAGTGTCTTTTGGCTACATCATTTTGATCTCCATGATATGAAGACCAATGCTGCCTTTGAATACATGTCTTCAATGGTGGCTAATGTAAAACCACTTGCCACAGCAACAAACGTATTAAGAGAGAACTCTGAGAACCTTTCTTTGCTTGAACAAAATTACAAACGAGGGCAATTTCATGCATCTCTCAAGCGCAGAAATGGACGTGTTAGGATTATGGTACTCCCTCATTCTATCTCAACATGTACACGACTACACGCACACAATCACATACGCAGTGCAGCATTTCAGAAAAGAAAGTGACAACCACAATTACATGATCACCAATATGGGATTCGATAACCATGCCAAATAACATTGAAAACCAACCCTTGTAACCCAATCTACCCCTTTTCGCATTCCCTAATTAAGGAATCTGTTTTAACTTCCACAAAACTACTTGCTAAACATTCACGAAGTCACCCCAGTCTTTGAGCTATTACACATATCTCAAAAGACGTTAAGATTTATGATACTGAAGTATTCAAGCCAACCAATTACTGTAATTTATGAGTCTAATGCTTAGAGTATCTCCAATAGCTCTTTCAAAACGGAGAAAAAAAAAGATTTTAGACTTTTTTTTTTGGGCTCCAACAGCTTCTCCAAAACGGAGAAAGCTGGAGAGGAAAATTTTCTACAAACTTGGAGAATACTCTAAAATCAAATGGAGGAAGAGAGAGAATGACCTTTCTTTTTCTTCCCAAGAAAAACCTCCCCAACCAACCAATAATATTAAATGGAAGGAGAGAAGGATTTCTTTTAATATTATTGGATATTTTAATAATATAATTAATGTTGGAATCTCCAAAATGGATAAACCATTGAAATGCAATTTCTTTTTGGAGATTTTGGCTTTTGCTTCTCCATTTTGGAGAAACTGTTGTAGAAGCTCTTACATTATAACATGCTATTTGTCACTCAAGTCAACTAAAAAACTTCTTTTAGTGTGAAGAGTTCTCCATCGAGCAATCACTCATCAAATTCACATCTATGTCAGCCGGGAAGAATGAAACTGCACAGAGCCTTGTTCCTAAGGTTAGTTTCTATCTCTATAGAATCTATCCTTTTTATGAGTTTCTTTCACATTCAGCATAAGTCAGATTGTGTCTTTTGGCAGGTGCAATTCAATCTACAGCTATCTGATAAAGAACGAAGTGATAGAGCAAAAGTTGTACTTCCATTTGAACATCAGGGTATATGGATCTATACTGTATTTCCTAACTTTGGAACCTTTAGCTGCTTCTGTCTTCACTTCAACAAAATGGGCTTGTGTGGGACGCCAAATAGACTGTTTTATAAGACTTCAGTTTATAAGACCAAACAATTATGCTTTCTATGTAAAAGTGTTATAATAAGTTGATAGAATGTTTTTTGGGCGTCCCATCAAGTTTTTCAGGACACTTTTGAAATAAAACGTCCTATTAGTATTTTTAATTATTTATATGACATTATGTGAAAAAATGTCTTATAGAAACAAATGTCCTATAAAAGATGCGATCATATGACACTTCTAAAAAATGTCTTATAAAAAAACTAATAGGACACTATATTTACAATGTGTCATATCAACTTGTTGTAACACTTTCACATAGGATACACAATTGTTTTATTATATAAACTTACGTGCAGTCTATTAGGACATCTAAGGGGTTGTTTGCTTGGTTTTTCATTAAGTTCTGTATGGAGTTGTCTAAAGTTGTCTATATAGATTGGGAAGGTTTTTGTTTGAGAGGGTTTTTTCCATAGATGTACAAAGCGTGTATTAATTTGGAGGGGCATATTTAGAAAAAAAACTTGGCTTTCTGCATAAAGCTCCCCCTTAGAAACTTACTGAATAAGCCACTTTCTATATCATTAAGCCGTTACTAAATAATCATGTATACTGAATAAACTAGGAGTCTCATTAAGCTCATTAAGCTGCTAACAAACAAGCCCTTAGACACATTTGACGTCCTATAAAGTCGATTTTGTTGTAGTGCTTGGTTATATACAACTTTTTATTTTGATGAAAATCTTTGGATGCACATTATTCTAATTTCTGATTGTCAATTAACCCTTTGTTTCAGAAACGGAGAAATCGGTTCAAATTTATGATGGGCGTAAATCTGAGACTGAGGGTAAATACGATTCAAGCACCGAGAAATTGCAAAAACAGGAGGATTCTGGGAGGGGAGAGATTATATATTTCCGTGATTCAGATGACGAGATGCCGGATTCTGATGAGGACCCAGATGATGATTTGGACATATAACTCCATATATTCCTACTACACAAGTGAGACATGGTTCACTGTGTATGATCGTGAGGCTAATCGATATAGGATGTAAGGTGAGATCAAATGTAGTAAAGATCAAAGACCACAACCTCCAGCTCACATCAATTCTCGCTGCTACGAGGCGGTTTCTGAAAATACGTATGATTTCCAAATGTACTCAAATAGTCAAATTGTTCTTGTTTGGAGTCTCGTATCTGTTAGACATGAACCATCAAAACGATGCTGTATATGTAGGAACAAGGTTTTTTTTTAGAAGAGAGATTTAAAAGTGTTCTATACATATACTATCTAACATGGTATCAGGGCGGAGTTTAAATCCACACCTCTTTTGTCTTTTTTTTTTTTTTTTGGGGGGGGGGGGGGGGGGGGGGGGGGTTGTGTTGGAGTCCCACATTGACTGGACATAACCCATTAAATCTTTATATATGTAGGAATATTCATTCTTTTTAAAGAGGCTCGAGATTTTATGTCCTAATAGATCCAATGTTGGTTACGTTTCTTTGTTTGCGCTTGTATTTCTTAAAGGTAAACAAAAGTTAAAGGTCACCGAGTTGGTTTAAGGTGCTATGTAAAAGTTTGCTCCTCGAAAACGCCTGGGTTCAATCCTGCTAAATATTGGGTTTCTATATAAAAATTGGACGAAAACTTGGCAAGGACTACCAAGGACCTTTTATTGCAAATACAAGCAACAAACCAACTAATAATCTATTATAATTATGTGAAACATTTCTATATTTTCACTCTTATAGTTAAATAGTGTCATTCATTTTTATAGTCAAATGGCGTCATTCGCTTTTATAGTTAAATGGTATCACTATTTGAAAAAAAAACTCGAGGGTCTGTCAATGCAGGTTGAGAATTTGATAAAATGTGTTCAAGGATTGAAGAGTTGAACGAAATTTGCATATCCACAAAAAATGGGAGTAAATGGTACAAAAATAAGTTACTGTACTGCAATGCCACTAAAAGTATGTAATAGTAAATCATATGTATGAAACCCAATCAAGGGTCGAAAGAATGAGATTTCAAAGTTAGTGCAGTAAAAGACCACATCAACGCAGCAGCCACATTTATCAAATCCAACTCCACATTCCTGTAGACGTGGAAACACAACCGATTCAACACGTAAAATGATACTTCATTTAACAATTACTCATAAATTTACATGATAAATATTTAGATCAATCAGATTTATTATAAATGACCATTTATTCCATCTAACATGCATATAGATGAGTACCATTGTTTAGAATAATTATTTTTTCAAGTATATGACATTAGGGAATAGGTTTTTTTAGAAATCTTATGTTTTGAGAACCCATGAACTATTTATTATGTGTGGTATTTATGATGAATAAAGTAATAAATTTTCATAATGAATTTTGTAACAATATCTTCATGAATATTTATAAATAACATTCATCATGAATACTATATAAAAAATAGGTGGTTTCTGGGTTCTCAAATATTATATACGACACATGCAACAAAAGAACTCATACAATCTTCTTACCTTTGGTGAGGTTTAAACCCCTAAACTTTAGGAAGGCCAAACACCCGGATACCACTAAGCCAAAGATCCTTCCGTTAAATTTGATTTGTTGTATTATAACCTTGAGTAAAAAAACATCATTATTTAATTCAATATTTGTTTTTCTCGTAGAATACCTCATGATAATATTACAAGTCCGAGGTATACGGAAGCACTGAGAAAAATGAAAGATATCATTCCCCTGCAAGAAGTGGCAAACAATGATTTTAAGTTCAAATAATTCATATCAAGAATAAAGGAAATCCATAATAGAAATGATATAAAATTGTAAACATCAATAACTATTACAACTTTTAGGTAATCAAACAACAATTTTACCTTTAAGTATCTCCAACAACTATACTAAGGGGCTGTTTACTAGACGTTTACCGAGTAAGCGCTTACCAATGTCATTTACCTTATTGATTGAGCATGGAAAGGACCGAGAAGCTTACCAGGTAAGAGATAAAAACAAGGATCAAGAGTCTTACCCGGTAAGTGTGGGAAATGACTCTTACCCGGTAAGCGCTTACCAGGTTTAAGATGTTTACCAACAATCCATTTTCATGGCCAAGGACCTTACACGATAAGGTAAATGAAGATGAATCTCTTGCCGGTAAACGCTTACCGGGTAAGAATTTGGTAAATGACCCCTAAGTGTATATTATAAAAAAGAAGAGAGAGAGAGAGAGAGAGAGAGAGAGGGTAGAAATCTCCAAATTTGAAGAAATCTCTAAAAACCAATATTGAGGAAAGAGATATATTATTTTAATTGTTTCCACCTAAGGTTGAAATTGTTAGAATTTTTTTATTAAGTTTTTTTTAAAAGGGTATTGTGATGATGAAGTTATAGAGTTATTTAATAATATACTTAATGTTAAAATAAAGTAGTTGTTGGAGATGAATGTAATTCTTTTTAAAGATTTTGATTTTAAATACTCTATCTTAGAAAAATTATAGCATAGGTGTTGGAGGTCCACTTGATTAATCTGTCTATTTTATCAACTCTTAAATTTTGTATCAAGGGTAGATATGGAAATTCAGTTCTCTATTTTTGAAAGTGGACATTTATTTTGAAACAAACATAAATAAAAATATAAACACTTATTTTGAGACGAAAGAAGTAGAATTTTGAGGTAAAAACTAACCATATGACTCCCCATGCCACACCATTACATGGGCAGGGGCAAATTTCTGCAAACTTCTCAGCATCACTAGAGTTAACTCTCCTTGAAATTAGATCATCATAAATATCTGCCAAAAAAAATTCATTTATTTATTTCATATTTTCATATATATACATGTAAGAGTCAGATTCAAATAAGAATCGTGGGCAAATAAGATGAACGCGATAACGACCAAATCACATGTGATTTTACACTAGACTCACGTTTAAATTCACATGTGATTACACACGACACTGATTGTGACATAGGTCATGGGCCAAGTCTCCCGTGCACCCATGTGTTGTTAATGCAAAATCACATGGGAACTGGCCATTCTCTTATTTTTGACCTTGTTCTCATTTGATCATATCTCATACATATAATTTGTTACTTTAGATGAGCATAGATCATTACCATAAACCGAAAACAAACTGTTCATGACACCTGCAAATAAGAAACGAACATTAATGACCAATATGTCGTTTACTTGAAACAGATGAACATAGGAACCAAGATTATACCGATAAACAAAATGACATAACGAAGGATACGAACTGTCGTTGTTTCTTGTAGAACCCAAACGATAGCGATGAATATAATGAATCCTGGCGAGCAATGTAACATGACAGATTATTTAGCAAAATCCATCGATCTTGGTATTAAAATCATTAACAAGAATGATAACTTATCGAGAATTGAAGTTACTGACCGATGCAAAGTCCACGAAGAGTCCACTGTTTCAATAGAACAAAGCAAATGAGAAAAGTAGACATGTTAAACCTTGACAACTAAGGGCTCGTTTGGTTCGCAGGATTTGGAACTGGATTCCATTCCAAAACAAAACCCGCGTTTTATGAGAGAAAAATAGAAGAAACAAGCAAGCAGGCTACAGGTGAGCGTGTGTGCGAAGTGCCATAAATAGAAAATGCATCGGGGATGGATATGAGAGAAATAGGTTAAACAAACAAAGAATCACATAGCAGAGTGCTGAAGATGAAAATATATTGTTGCATACTTACATTTTTGGCAATAAAGAGCACGACAAGCAGTGCGGCTGCTAAACAACCAGCAGCAATTCTTGCAGCTAGAAGATCCGTTGATGCCAGGATTAAAAGCATGCCCCAAAATGATGAACCAAGATCTGGACGCAAAGAATCAGTCATTCACATAGATGCTATAAAGTTTATGACTTTTTAAGATCATGCGAAAATGGTAAAACATGTATATGATAAGAAACTAAAAGATTTATTTAAGAATGTACTTTTAGCTAAACTTCCGGTTACAACTTTGGCTTTGTTTGGCAAACTAGTTGATATACTAGTCATGTTTGGTCAAATATAGCCGATCCGCTAGATGACATTGTAAAATTACCTAAAAGAACATGTTGAGAAATTAATTGGAAAAAAGTGAAAAAAAGGCTCTTGTAGCTTATTGAAACGCTACTTTACTTGAAGTAGCTTTTCAAAAAGCTAGTTTATAGCCAACCAAATGGGGATTTTTCAATGAGTTAAAAGAATAAGCTAGCCTATGGTTACCAAACATGTCCTTGATATGGTGAAGTGGTTTTTATGTTTTATATAAGCTTTCATATATAGCTCATGCACCTTACTCTCTATCTTGGGGCAGAGGAACACTGTGTACATTTTATCCTCCCCAAACCCCATTTCGTGTAAGATTCACTGGGTTGGTTTGGTTTTGTCTATATGGCTCATATAAATCGCAAAGAACGGAGTCAAGCTGACCCGAAGCTCATCTGGTCAGATACTCTCGACATATACCATACAGATGTAAGTATATAAACGGCTAATTCTCTTATTCTAGCAGTTTCAAGGAGGGGTGTAATCAATGCTATATTATACAAATAATGGGTCCATCACGGGTTTAAGCGTTCAGATGAGTTGGTAACTTAACATGGTATCAGAGTTGGTCATCTATCTCACTGCATTACAAATTATGCTGAATTCATACTTAGACAAGCCACTCTTGCCACTTGTGTATCTTGATGTCAATTAAAGCTGTTAGCTCTAAGATCTGTGAGTTATGATGCAATTTAGTTGCAGCTTGCAAGTTGCAAGCCAAAAAATATGCACTTTAATAAAGAAAATAAATTTCTGTGAGAAAGTTTATATACATCCGGCAGGCAAGATCAACCAATATATGCCACCACGTGTCTGTGTCACCCCTCCCTCATTGGCATGAACCTCCATGCCCATTACCTGCATACCAGAGTAGACAAATTGTATAAAGAGTTGTTATTACAGCACATGAGCACAGGAAGGCATCCAAAAATTAAGCAGCCATGTTTTAGGCACCACAAGAAACTTTTAGAATGTCTTATTCCTTGACATTGAAAAAATATTTGTAATATATCCGGTAAGAAAGAGATGTATGCTGCCGTGCAACGGACTAAGTATTAAAGGCCATAGTTCATTTTTTCTTTGGGTAAAGAAGACCAACTCTGTTGACTAAATTCCTTTTGCAGAATTAGACTTCAAGCTTCATTATGTTCTGGTTCAATTAACTGGAAACACAATTTGATTATGGTTACTAAATTTAGAAGCAAGTTATGGGGGAAATCCAGTTTAGTATAAGCCTATTTTATAAAATTAAGTCGAAAAAAGGAAGAGCTTAAAAGAGGCACCTTTCAGATAGGAAATAATTAAAAAAATGTATGATTTGGTAGAAAAATATTAGTTAAGATGCTGGATTGCAGGATTGGTACTGCAGGAGTAGGAAATGCATCAACTATTTATCGAAACAATTTTGTAAGGTAAAAGAATGTTGGGGAAGGGAAAAATCTAGTCAGGCGAATAATATGGCTGAAGACTTAAGATAGCATGTGACATGCATGCTAGATTGCCGATGCTTAGTATACAACCATAGGTGAAGGATTTAGTAATTACTAATTAGATATTGTGTTCCTTCTCAATTCCTTGTGTTTTCCATGTAAATTACTGCATTTATAACTTATAAGCAATCCAATATGAAATACGCAGCTGTCTTAACAATAAATGCAGTTACAGTTACCAAATCGAAGCTGAGACACTCTCCGGAACTTGGTTTATTGTGGATCATGATAATGACTCGCTCTCTTTTGATGGATGTTTAGGTGAGACTTGAAAGAGTCTCGATAGGGGGCGAGGAGGACATGGGATGAGAAAATGAGGATTGACATAGCAGCCTTAGACATTTCCGAGGACATGGCCTCTGATAGGAGTACTTGAAAATGAAGGACTAGGGTAGCAGACTAGGCATGGGGACCTGTAGCTAGCATGGATGGACAGAAGAGAGTTGGAGAAATTGAGGCTGTGGCCAGGGCCGGGGCTACAGAGCTGGCAGTTCAGGTCACCAGAATCCTACAATGGAGAGAGGGATATAGGGATGTGTTTTTGTCTTACCTTACATTTTGAGTGTGTTTTCAATGTACCTACTTGGCTACTTTTTACTTTTTCTTACTTATTTTTCCTGTTCTATGATTACTATGTGCTACCCGTTTGCTCAGAATTTTGCACTAGCCATGTGTTTTCATAGAAACAACCGCTCTACTCTTTGGGGTAGAAGACATGTCTGTGTACATCTCACCCCCCCCCCCCCCTGCCCGGGGACCCTACTTTAGAGTGTGATTTACTGGGTCGCTTTTGTTTGGTTTTTAAAAGCCTCAGTCCCCTGTCACATTTGGTTCCTTTATATATATATTGTTCATAAAGTATTTCACTTATACAAGTGACAACCTGGCATGTACTTAACAGCATCAAGCTTGACAGCCAGTGGCCAACTAAATTAGAATGAATGGCAGAAGATAACTTATTCGTAGATTCATTTTACAAATTAAGATCAAACGTAGTGAATAGAATTGAAAGACAGATGATCAAATAAAAAGTTAACAATCAAGTATTTTGGAAAAGAAACAAGAAAGAGAACAGTAGTCACTGAGAGAATGCGTATATGAAACGAAGGACATTCTAAATGCTACATCAAAGGGACAGAGGCAAAATGTAGGTGGTATAGAAGCTATCGTAATTGGGATTTGAAAGAGAATAAGTATGTGAATCAAAATAATAGGCAACCTGGATGCCATTTCTTGAGGTAGGCTGTAAATCTTCATGACAACGTATCATAATATTCATTGCTACTAAGATCTACAATGCTAAATCAAATCACTTGAAAAACCAAGATGAAATGCAACAGATATTAACTGGTTCCAAAAGCAACGTTGTTAATGAGACCGTCTAAAACTAAAAGAGAAAAATGAAATGGCCTAAACCCCAGACCAACATATCATAGCATTAAGGATGTTAGGACGTAAAAGATCAACTTGTGTGCATGAATAATAATGTATAGGATCAAGATAAATCCTTTTCTGGTGTTACCTCTCCACATGTAAGTTTACAGGCAATTGCATGGCTTGCTTCATGAAGAAAGACTGTGATGAGCTTGAAAGGGGTAAGCAGAAATGTCCTCCATAACTGTACCATTCATGCAAATCAACAAACAATTATATAATCATATCCCCGCAGTAATTGACGCAGACTGCTCAGTAAAATTATAGTAAAACATACAGCCTCATTATCATAAAAACTTGTATTAAACAATGTTATAATTGTCGAACTATTATGAAAATTCTAAAACTGCTATCTAGAAAGATGTTTCACTCATGTACTGCCTCTATTCATTCATCAAAATTGTGTGTAAATTGCAATTGTCAACTCAGGCCTACTTTGGCATAGCTAAAATTGAACGCCAAGCTATATCAGCTTGACAAAATCGATTCTAACATTTTTCCTGTGCAATTTTGATACATCAATGAGAATAACTATTCATCTAGGTAGAGTAGAATGCTCCAAAACCTAGATCATTGCCTAGAAAAGTGCTTGGAAAAAGAAATACAAGTTCCTTTCCTCCTTTTCCCAATTACTAATGTACTTAATCAAATATTAAATCTCATACCTATCACATTGAACTTGTTAACAATCAAATTTATCCTATCATAAATCTGAGTTCAAAACAACAAATTTCATAAACAACAGAAACCAGAAACTATCCGCAGCATATGATGAAGTATATATAAACATAATTACTAAAAAATCATCTGAAATATTCAGAATCAGCGCACGCATAAAAAGCTAGGGCTAACTACAGACGGAAAAAGAATATGATAAATAGAAGATAAAACATTTCAATTGCGATTAAAAAGAGTAGCCAACCGCGAGAATAACTACAGTGAAGATGCCAACGGTAGCCAGAAAGAGCTTCTGATCACGGTCGCAACAATTCTTCAGCTCCCAATTTGGCGACATCTCCGTCCGTTTCTATTCGTCTCCTCAACTCGAAGAAGATCAGTTGAATTTGTGGAGAGTGAACGGAAGGCTTTCCAACGACTGAGTGTGTGTGTGTGATCGGAAAGTGAAGGAATTTGAAATACGTTTCGCCGGAGACGATGAGTTGAGTTGAGTTGGTGGCCAACTGGCAAATGATTGAAACTTTCAAAAGACTCCGTCTCCGATTGGCCGCTCAATCAGCGCGTGACGACCCACCGCCATTTTTAGTTTTTTATTTTATTGTATTTTATTTTATTTTATTTAAAAAAGAGGGAATTACATTATTGTCCCTGAACTTAGAAAGTGTGCATTTGGTCCCGGTAAATTAGTTTTTTTTTTCTTTTGTATCAATTAATAATGACTTCTCTATCAATTTTCGTCCTTTTATTCATTATGGCTAATGAATTTATTGTTAATGGAATAATAAAATTGATAAATGACATTAAGGGTAGGGGTGCTCAAATTTCCGACCAACCTAACGAGAAAAAAAGCAAAAAAAAAAAGTCAAACCAAGATAACCTGATACATAATCGATACGAGTTTTGTCCAAATTGCATCTATTGGGTTGGAAACGGGTTAGACCCAAACTCCCAAAGTAACCCAACCAAAACTGTACATTTTATTTATTTGTGATTTAGTCTTTTAGCGACTCTTCATTCTCTCAGTTCTCAAGTCTTATTATCTTAGCCTTAGTTTAGATCTCTCCATGATACCATGCCGATTGAAATCGTATGAATCTAACATTCAAAAATCTTCACCATCCATCGAATCAAGAGCCAAAAGGTACTCTTCTTCTACTCTTCTCTTGTTAGTCTTGTTTTTATATTTTCATTTATATTTTAGTTTATTTAAACACAATCACTTATCAAAATTGTAAAGTGATTTATTAGAGTTTCAACCCAACCCAACCCGCACGGTTTAGGTTGGTTTGGGTTGCACTTTTGATTGGGTTAGGTTGAGATTTTTCAAAACGTAAAAATTGGGTTGGGTTGTTCAAATTAGGGTTGAGCAAAGATGGGTACCTAACCAATATTCATGGAACCGGTCCCGGAACTAGAACCGGCGGTTCCTGGAATGAAGGAACCGGAACCAGTTACACCGGTTCTTTATATTTGGGGAATCGGGTACCTGGTGTCATTTTTTTAATAAATTTTATCATTTCATAATATAAAAAAAGTAATTATTAGTCTATTACAAAGTCCCAGCATAAAGAAATAGATACTACAAACGGTGAAAACTAATCCGATAAAAACTAAAAACTAATAATCACATAAATAATTGTAGAAGTCGAGTGAAGGAAATCAACCAAAAGTGTAAGTGTGTAACGCTAAAAGGTAAATTAACAACTTCAATTTTAGTCTATTAAATATAATAACATATAAAATAATTTTTATTAAAAAAATAGCGGGTACCTGTCGGTTCCAATTCTGGATACCTAGCGGGACTGAGTACTCGTTCCCGGAACCGGTTCCGACGGGTATCCAGCGGTTAACGGTTCCAAAAAAATGAGAACCGGAACCAGTCCCGATGAGTTCCGTATTTTAGGAACTGGAATCAATCATATCGTTTATGGTTTTGGAACCAGCAGTTCCGGACTGGTTCCGGTTCCAAAGACATATGCTCACCCCTAGTTCAAATGTCTTCAACCGGAACAACCCAACCCATGAGCACCCCTAATTAGGGGTGTTCATCCAAACCGCCAAACCGCACATACCTCACCGCAAAATGCGGATTAGAACTTTTGCGGTGCAGTTTGTGATTTGCGTTTTTACCAAACCGCACTATGCGGTGCGGTTTGTGGTTTTGAGTTACCAAACCGCGGTTCAAACTGCACCGCACCACATATTTTGTATATTTTTATTTTAAAATTTTATATATAACATATATACATAGATAGATAATAATTTAGTGTTTATATGTAACAAATTTTGGACTTCTTGTTTTGGCCCAAAGTTCTATTATCGCATTCGCCTTATTTAGTTCGAAATATAATTTTATTACTTCTTAGGCTATTTTTAATTTTATATGTACTTGGAAATAGGTTGTATTAAAAATCTTTGTTTTTTTGGACTACGGTTACTTTCTTGTTGATTTTATAATTTATTTTTGAACTTATAATTGTTGGATTTTAGGCGTAAAGTTGTGCGATAGGGACAAACTGTGTAAACCGCACCGCATTTTGAACTCATATTTGTTGGATTTTAGGCAAAAAAGTGCGATAGGGACAAACCGCATAAAGGTTTGGTGCGGTTTAAGGTTTATGTGGTGCGGTTTACGGTTCGGAAAAATGCTTAAACCGCATATACGGTGCGGTTTGCGGTTTGGCCCCAAACCGCACCGCGAACACCCCTACCCCTAATTAAGGGGACGTTTACCTAACGAATAAATAAAATATACAAATATTAAATATAATCTAACATATATAGTTATTCTATAATCTAATAAAACAAAACAGAAAAAAAGAGGGAAAAAGAGTTAAATGACCAAAATAACGTTAAGTTAAAAGACTTTTTAACTAGAGTTAATTAGAGAAACCAAAAGTGAAACGAAATGATAGCGACAATAATAAAAATTATAATTAATTTAAAATATGAACTAAAATTAATAGTGAGTAACAAAGATAGAGAAAAAGATATATAATTTACCCTAAATATTCTTCATGACAAAAATAAATTAACTATAAATTATTAATTGTTTTCTTGTTAAAACTTTTCAATATTGATTATGATTAAGAGCATATACAACTAAGGGGGTGTTTACTTGTGACTTAATAGGACTTAATGACTGAATGAGCTTATTCACACATACATTTTGTAGTGTTTACTTGGGGATTAATGAAAAAATAGTTGTCTTATTCACACAACTAGAATTGTTATGTTGTCCAGATTCAGCCATAAAAATGACATCTCCTACCCTTGAAAAAGCAACCTGGGTATCTTTCTCTAATCTCTACCATATCCTTCATAATCAACCATTTACGAAGAAGAAAGAAAGGTAATAGAATCCTCGGAATCTTTCTCTTCCACGTCCTTCATTATTTATCTATACCAAGCTTTAAACTCATATCTGAATCTTCATTTACGAAGCTTTAAACTCAAAAACCTCCATTGAAGGAAAAAAAAAAGGAAGAAAAAAAGGGGATGATGAAAAGAAGCTAGAGAAGAAAGGAAGGTGTTAGAAGAAAAAAAGAAAAGAAATGGAGAAAGGAAAAAAGAGGTGTTGACCCGTTCTTTGAAGAAGAAGATGAGAAGGAAAGGTTGCTTTATTTTTGATCATTCAATTTCTTTATAATAATATATAATATAATAAAATATAGTGGTTTGATTGATATATATATATATATATATAATTGTTATGTTAATTTTTTTTATACATGTAATACAATAAGGTATAGGTTTTTTTTATGATATCATGTTTCGATGTTAAAATAGTTTTTTGTATTTCAGAAATGTCATCCAACTTGAAAAAAATAAACAACAATTAATTCATGTCAAGGGGTAAATCGGTCATTTCTGTCATTCAGACTGTTGATTCAGAAAAAAAAGTAAACAACAACATATTTTTATCCAGACAGACAAATTTATCCAAACAAACAAATTTCTCCATACATAACTTAATAAAAAATTTGGTAAACAACCCCTAAACCAATATTACATAATTATAAAAAGTTATTATATTTTCTAAACAATAAAAAAAATATAGTATTGTATTTTATTTTTTACAAGTGGGCTCAAATGGCCAATTTTAAAGATGGTCAAAAATGGGTTTGGGCCGAGCCCAAATACGTCCTTTCAAAATTGAGTCGACTGGTTTCTATCCCGAGTCCCGACTAAAAATTATATGACTGATACTATGCTCGGTAATCGGTTACGGTCTCATATCTACTAATCTAGTACTGCTCAACCTAGTTTTATTTTTTATTTTTTAAATCTTTTTACACAAAAATGTTATTAACGTTTTTTTGGTTATGATTTTTGAAATTTACTATTGAAATACACTATAAGTAACCCATTTAGTGGAATTCTTTTTTAAAAACTTGAAATTTTTGAAGGAAAAAACTTGAAAATCTTTTAAAAATTTGTGTTATAATTAATAAAAATGTTAAAATTTTGAAAAATCGATCGTATACATAACACGTCTCTGTCCTGGTCCTGGGCGGAGCTTTGAAATTCTGTTAAATTTGTAATCGGTATCAAACCTTCAAGCTATAACCAATCTCAATCGAGCCTGATCCGGATCCAATTTAACCATCTTTAGCCAATTTCCATGAATGGAAAAGAAGATCAAAGATGGCAAAGGAAATATGGCCCATTGCCTTTTGTTCTTTATAGGCCCGAATCCATGATGGAGCCCAATCCTTTGATATTAAAAAGCCTTTGGGCCCATCTCAAGAAGAACAACAAACTTATGTAAACCTAAAACATATAGATGTTGTGAAACGAAAAGTTTACGTGTTGGTTTATATGGTCTTTTAACGCTCGTATCGATCCATAAAAACAAGATCGATAAATGATTCTTAATACTATGTATAAAGACTTAAACTTTGTGTTTTTGTGTTAGTGAACACACACACACACACACATATATATATATATATATACATAAATGATGAATCGTGTGAGAATAAAAGTTAAAGTGAGAATTGTAAGAAGAGATTTGGATCCTTATCACTTTTAATGGTTCAGATTAAGTTCCAAAATAACTTAGAACAATATTTTTAATTGATCTTTAATTAGGATTGATCCAAGGATGAAGATCACCTCTTACCTTTTCACGATAACTATTATTCTTATCAAGAAACCAACTATATATATAATTTAATTTATTTTTTAAAAATCTTTGAAATAATCTTATTTTTTGGGAAAGTGGTCCTTTTTGGCAACCCATGTTTTGAAAGGGACACCAAAAGAAACAAAATGAAGTGGACCAACTCTTTGCCCACTTCTTTCTCTTTCACATGCCATTACCACAAAAGTAGAAGGGGTCAAGTGCAAAAGTATCATAGTCTAATAATGAGTCAAAATAAGTTGGAGATGGATTAATTGTATAATATATATATTTTTCTTTTTTTATTTTATAAACAATAAACATGGTTTTAAAAACTATATTTATCAAAATTAATACTCTTTTCGTCTCAAAATAAATGTCCAAAATGACATATACCCTTAGAAATATACAATTATTACACTTTTTATAATAGAGAGATAAATAAAATTTCTCCATCTCACAATTAAGGGATAGAATGGAAAATTGAAAACTTATTTTTAAAAGTGGACACTTATTTTGGGATAAACTAAAATAGTAATATGGATACTTAATTTGGGACGGAGGAAGTAATTTGAATTCTCTAAATAGCACCATTTAAAATATTTCCACAATTATGCAAAAAAAATGTATGATAACAATACAACACCCTTTGTAGTGCCCTTATCGTATCGGGCCTATGACCATCATAGGAGAGGCAAATTATGTGTCATAAGATAGGTGAGTGGTGTGCGAAGTCGAATCTCAAACTTATCACTTATTCTGCAACGATGTCCACGTTCTTATCCAGTAGGCCAATATTGCATGGACTTTCGACTTGTTTCATTTTTTCCTTTTTTTTAATGTTTTACATTTGAACCAATTATAGGGGAAAAAATATAATAAGACTTGGTTTGTTTTCAGGTAAATAGGCCGAAATTTGTTCAATCACTAAAAATTATAAAATCAATAGCAAAAGCAAACATTTGAGTCGTGTTGATGTTATTATTCCTTATTGTTGGTCATGTCGTTTCTTATAAGAGAAAAATGTAGGAAAATTTTAAATATAAAATCTTTCCACTTCCAGTGCACCTTCTTTCCATGCACCTTCTTTCTTTTCCACTTCATGACCAGAAATTATAGATCGACATTTCTTTCGAAACTGAGTTTTTTCCCTACCAGTTCTTAAGTTCAAGACTCTCTAACCCTCTATACTCGGTAAATGTTATTCCTCTTCAACCGAGGGCCCAAGTTCAGCTTTGATCCACCACCCAAGATGTGAAAGCTTGCTTCGATCGTCTCCGGGTACGAGACACAATTGACAATAAATTATTGTGGATAAACCCACAAACACTTACATATTAAAAATTGAGGTATTTTTATACCTGAATTCAATATCTATCAGTATTAAATATATCTATATATACATCTTCATATGTGTAAATTATATGAAAATACATAGTTGATGTAGGTACAAATATAAGGATGCCTACATGTGATTTGTTCCCGTATGAAGACCATAACATTAATTGCAACAATTAGTACACTCAAAAATGGTCCTCACAAGTTCAATCCACAAACATGATGTTCCCTACTTCCCTTCCCTACATATTAAATTATAAATATAAAAAATGATCTATTAAATAAATTAATAATTAAAAAATTGTGAACTAAAATTCATTTTATTTTGTAGAGTAAATTATGTTTTTCGTCCCTGTAGTTTGTTAAAAATTGCAGCCTACAGTTTTGAAATTTCACTTTTCGTTCCTATTCTTTGCAATTCATTTCTATTTCCGTCCCTGAAGCCAAAACACTATTTTTAAGTATGAAGGACTAAAATAGAAATGAATTGTAAACCATATGGATGAAAAAAACAAGAAATTTTAAATTATGAGGATTAATTATAAATCATATGGATGAAAATCATAATTTCAAAACCATAAGAACGAAAATAGAAATTTTCAACAAATTACAGGGACTAAAAACGTAATTTACTCTATTTTTTTATAGCGGTAATTCAAAAATAAAATCTAATTTAACGGTGTTTCATAGATTTAAGAGTAAATTACATTTTTGGTCCTTATGGATGTCACTCATTATCAAGATTGATCCCTCTTTTAAACTAATTACAATTTTGGTCATTATAGTTGTCATTTTGTTTCCCTTTTAGTCCCCCTACCAACCTTAGTTAAAAATGCTTAGTTAACTATTTTTGTCCTTTTCCCTTTTTTGTTTTATTAGATCTTAGAGTAAATTACATTTTTGGTCCTTATGGTTGCCATCCACTATCAACTTTGGTCCCTCTTTTAAACTAATTACAATTTTAGTCACTGTGGTTACCATTTTGCTTCACTTTTGGTCCCTCAGACTAACTTCTGTTAAATATATACATTTAATTTAAGGGTATTTTCGTCATTATTAGTCTTTCTTTAATTTTTAATTAAAAATAAAAAAATAAACTATTATATTATTACTATTATTAATTAGTTATGTATATAAACAATAGACCCCTCAAGTCAACCAACCTCACCCAACACTTTACCTTTTCTCGGAGCTCCAGCCTCGTCCTCCCTCTCTCTCTCCATCTCTATCCATGTCTCTATATCGATGTGGATTTGTTCTCCGGTTTCACCATCGAGACACCACCGTCATTTGAGTTCTAGGGTTTCAAATCAAGAGTATCTAAAATTTTGCCGATTCCATTAAAGAAACCTTGATTAGGCCCTCATGTCCAGTTGTCTTGAGGTTTTTTTTCTTTTCCTAGACAACCATGGCAGCAGTGGCAAACGGGGGGGGGGGGGGGGGTCACCGAGAAAGAAGATGGGTCCGATTTTGGGTTTCACCGGTCACGGGGTCACCAAGAAGAGAGGCACAGGTCATCAGTCACGATTTTGGACGGACGTGGATGTTTCCCGATTCAAGGTGCGAAAAGATCCAATATTTCCCTCTAACGGACGTGGATGTTTCCCGATTCTTGTAACAAGAAGAATATGTTCAATAGAGGCGAGAGCCAAGAGCAGTAATGAAACATATTTCCTCTTGGAGTCTTGGGTAATTGTTGTATCTACGGGGAATAAAATTAAATCATCTTGCTCTTCCTCATCTTCTATATACCCAGCTTTATATATTACATCAAAATTGGAAGCTTTAACCTGAGTCTTAGTTCGAAGATTAGGCTTCTGTCTCATTCATCATTCTTTCGGATATGGCCAACACTCAGCACCACACTGATTCACACGCACAACTTCGTCACTGATTCTCAGACACATTACACCTCGCATTTGTTTCGGTTTTAGGGGTTTTGCTTTGGGGTTTCGATGTTCAGGGAGCTTTGTTTCGTTGCTGTAGGTTGCAAGTTTTCATGGTATAATATTTTATCATGGGGTTTGACATTTGTGTTTGTGTGTGGGTTTTGATAGGCTAAAGGGTGGGATTTGATCGAAGAAGGAACGTTTATGACAACGATGAGGTTGTGTTTGAGTTCTACCGGAGTCGATTGTGTTTGAGTTCTACTGGTGGGTTGCCACTGGTTCCATGATCTGAGAAGGGGAAGGTGTGGAGTCGATTGAGTTTTATTTTGGTTTTGGGTTTTTTCGATTTGTTTCATTTACATGTTTTTTGGTTTTTGGTTTTGGTGTTTCTTTCAATCTGTTAGTCAGAGAAAATGATCAACGGGAAGGGGTGGTTGGAGACTTGGAGAACATGACGATAAGGGGACGGTTCCTCGGAAAACAAAAAAATTGCAACTGTTTTCTTAATTGAAAACAAATTAATACATATGATTATATATATATACATACATATTAATATTAATATAATATTAATACATTCATTTGTTTTTTTAATTGAAAATAAAGAAAAATGTAAAAGACCAAAATACCCCTAGAGTTAACAGACTTTTTAACAGAAGTTTGTCTGAGGGACCAAAAGTGAAACAAAATGGTAACCACAGTGATCAAAACCGTAATTAGTTTAAAAGAGGGACTAAAGTTGATAGTGGGTGGTAACCACAGGGACCAAAAGTGTAATTTACTCTAGATCTTATAATAATTACAATTTTAGTACCTGTGATTTTGTCTTTTTTTATTTTTGTGTTTCCTATCATTTTATTTTTCATTTTTTATTTTATACCCCTTGTCATGTTAATGATGATTTTAATTAAAAATACATTTAAAATACGTATTTTATTTTGTAAATTACACTTTTAGAAAAGATTTGCCGATACCTTTAAAATGAGTTAACCATTGAATATTTTTTAAAATTTTGCAATTTATCCGATATATATTTGCAAATCCATATGCACTAATAAAAAAAAACATTTTCTATTTTAAGTTGGGTTCGAAAAATGTGTCATTTTTATTTATTTATGTAAGATAAAAGTCGAAATTCATCTATTTCTATTAATAATAAATGTATCTTTTTAAAATATTTTATTTAATTAAATATTTTTTGAATGTGTATTAAATAAAAAACTTTATAATATAATTGTTCAATTTTTTACAAAGTATCAACTTAAATTTGTCGTAATGAAAAAATAAATAACCATTCAACAACCACACATTTTCATATACTTAATCTTTAGTAATAGAAAATATAGTTTTAATAATTTAATTAAACTACATAGTTTAATAATTAAATATATCAACCAAATAATTTCAAACATAGTGTAATTAATACTTAAGCTATATTAAATTTAAATATTGTTTAATAACTAAACTATATTTCTAATCAAAAACTGTATTTTTTTTCAAAAGCAAAAAAATGCAGACATATATTTTTTAGTATAAGACAGAGAAAATATGTGGTTGTTAATTGGTTATTTATTTTTTATTACGATACATTTATGTTGAAATTTAAAAAAAGTAATAATTATATTATATTTTTTTTATTTGATATACATTAGAAAAAACATTTGTTATTGTATTTTGTTTAGTTCATTTTATGTTGACTTTTCCTTATAGTTTGCTTGTATCTTGGTTGACCTATAAATAGGGTCTTCCTTGTTTAGTTGTTTTGTAACTAGCCTTGATTGAAAACATTCTGAGAGAATCTAGAGAGAGAAACACATGTAACCCATCACTTGTGACATCAATACACTTGTGATTTCCCCAATGATTCTTATTGTTCTTTACTTGTTTTGATTGTGATTTGATTGGACATCATCATTTGCTCTGATATCAAGATTCTGATACCATCTCCCCCTTTTAGATCATTTGACAAACTTGTTCTGGTCCCATCTTATGAAACAGATTCTTCTGATCCCAAGGTGTGCTTCAAACCTTCTGATGTGTTCTCTGAACTCTATCTTTTTGTTGATCTCTTCAAGCTTAGCTTCCATGTTAAGAGACTCAACTGATCTTACAGCTTCATTCTTTCTGAACCTTTCATGCTCTGACAGAAACAACTTATCTTCAAGCACTTTCCGCACATACTTCAAAGTACCATCTGAATACTTAGCCAATTCTGATGCTCTCATGAACTGCTTCTTATGAGACTTGGTGTTTACATACATCACACCCAATTCTGGATATCTTGAGATCTGAAAAGGCTCTAGAACTCTGATCTTAGGATGATTGAAGTTTGGTGCCAGCAGGTTCACTCTGTTCTGATTAGTTTCAATGCCGAGCTGAAAATCAAACGTGTAAGCATTGTAGACACTCCTTGTCATAAATCTTTTGATGGCATCCAGAGCATAAGCAACAACTTGTGACCTCTTTCTCTTCCTCCTGTCTCTGAACTCATTCACAATAAACATAATGTCTGAGAAATTCAATTTATCAAAATCAGCTTCTGTAAAGGTACTGATCTTCATATCTTTTCTTTGAACTGTGAACTTTGGATAGTAGACATTTAGAATCTTGCACATGTGAACATTTTGGACCTGCAGAATCTCTTCTCTTTTGGCAAATGGGGAAAGTCTGCTCTGGGTCTTCATGAATCTGATATAGTTGGCCTGATAAATCTTATCTTTGTCTCCAACACCATAGAAATTTCCTTCATCAATTGGCTGCAGAGATGAAACAAAGATTTTGGTTGTCTCTTCCAGGAATGGTACTTTGAGTGACTTTCTGATGATCTCAATAAACTTCAAAGAGTCCCCCTCAACATCATAGCCTGTATAAGGAACATAACCAACTCTAACATCTCCCTTAAAAGTAACCTTCCCTATATCACTGAATTCATAAGAGATGAGCTTTTCTGCTTGCATTGATTCTATTTATGGACAATGAGCTTTTGAAAATTCTTCCACTTCCATTGGAGTGACAAAAACAGGATTTGGCTTTAGCTTTATAGAGGCTTCAGCTGCACTTAGTATCTTTGAGCTATCAGGGTTCCGAATGTAAGGAAGTACATTTGCTTTGGCTCTGGCTTCTTCTTCTTCCTCTTTTCTAAGTTCAACTTTTGCTTATCAAACTAACTGCCTTTCCTCCTTTTCTCTTTGCTTTCTTTCTTTATACAGTTTATTTCTGAAGTCTTGGATATCAACAATAATTGGCCTTTCTTCTTCAAGATCTTTTGGTTTCGGCTTTGAAGTAGGAATTCTTGACCTTTTAGACTTCTTGGGCTTGTCAGATTGTGGTTTTTGCTTGGGTTGATCGACTGGTTCTTCAGAATCAAAATCTTCAGGTAAAGGTAGAGCAACTCTTGGTTTAGAAGCATCAATATTTTCAGGGACATAAAAGTTTCTTGTGGGAGAGACTATTGGAATTGCAGTCAAAATTTCATCTTCATCAAACAGTCTATAGGTTGGTGGAGCATAATCAACTGTGCTAACATTCTGTGCAACCTCCACAACTTCTGCTTGTTGAACTCGAAAGGTTTGATCAAGATTTGCAATCTCTTCATCTTTACTGTCAAGATCATCAAAATTCTCATCTAAATTTTCTCCAAATAAATCATTCAGCACATTCTCACTCTGACTTAGATTTCCTTGAGAAATGGCATTCTGTACAAACTCTTCAAATGTAACTGAATTCTCAGGATCTGGTCCTTCATCCTGAATATTGTGCTCAATAATATCCATTCCTTCCTGCTTTACTCTTCAATAACTGTCATACCTAGCAGCAACTTGCTCATCATCACTTGCATAATCATCTAGGTTGACAAAATTTTCAGCTGTGACTCCCAACATTCCCATAACTTCTTCAACTGTGGCAATCGCAGGCTTTTCAACCCTTGATTCCGTATTATCATATATCATTAACTCCAATTCAGCCTGTGGAGCATTCTCATCCAACTGTTCCTGTTCTAACTGTTCTCCATGTGTAGTTTCAGCTACTTCAGTCCCCTGCTCCTCAACAGTAACAATAACAGTATCTTCTGCAGTTTTCTGTCTCTTATTCATCTCCCCCTCATGATCTTGATCAGAATCACGATCATGCCTTTTTCTAAAAACTACATCTGATTGAGCCTTACAAGAAAGTTGTACTGCTGTGGTTAGGTCCTGTAAGTGCTTCTCCACTGAATCTTTGAACTGGTTGAACTGAGATTGTGTAACATAGTCTACTGGAACTTGAGGAACAATTGATTGGGATTGTTGCCTCAGTAATCCAATAAGATCTACTTTAGTTTGATCTGTTGGAGCTTCGGATAACAACTGAGCTAGAAGTAAAGACTTTAATTCAGAAACGGATTGAACTGGTGGTGGTTGTGGAACTGATGGTGGTGGAAGTGGTTGCTCTGGCTCCTCAACAACTGGATCTTTCCCTTTCAGAATTCTTATCACCTTCCCAATTTCCTGCTCAAACTTTTCAGTTGCTTTACTCAACTCCGACTGAAACTTCTGTGATAAAGAGTTTTCAACGACCTTTAGGGTGTCATTGAGAAATTCCCTTGAAACGAATTCGGGTAAGATAACACCGGGGCTACTCAAGCTTCCCGTTGACACAACTGCTGTAGATACAACAATGTGGCCTGTTCTCAAAACTGGCATGATGTTAGCAATGACAGGACTTCCACCTGATCCTCGTAGTCCGGAATGCGGATCTACTACAGGTGTTCCGACCGGGGCACTAAGACTCCCGATGGTTGCAGAAATATGTGTCCTAGCCAAAGAAGTTGAAAAAGTAAGAGGTGCTAGACTCGATTGTGTGCACGAAGGAAGTGAGATCGGTGGCAACTGATCTCTATTTTCAATACCTGAACCTTCCAAATGAAGATTAGGTAGATTATGTGCTAAAACCCCGTGTGAAGTTGAGACTACTGTCTGTTGAGAGACAGCATAATGGGTGGTAGAGGTGTGCAAATGCATTAGTGGGAGACTAATGTATGTTTCAATACCTCCTGCTCGCAACACATGCGGCGAGGTAGTAGATATGCTGCCCTTCTGGAATGGTAGGTTTGGATACACACACGCTCACCATGTTCTTTTCCTTCAATCACTCTAGTCCTCACATTTTCTGGATTTTCAACTAATACTCCCTCTTCCGACCTTGTAACTCCATATTCAGACACAACATTTATGATTGTTGAGTCAACACCTTCCAAATCCAGATCTCTTGCAATAGAATTAAGACTATGGTGTAGAGAAACGTTCTCCAAGAATCCAAAGTTGTGACCCATGTTATCATCATCATCATTCTGATCATTTCCTTGATTATCAGCATCATGTTCTGATGTTGCTGATGGCACTGAAGTACTAGAAGAGCTTGCTTGTTCGACCGATACAGTTCTTTCAGAATTCTGACTTTCATTGGGATTATCTTCCTGAGTGCCCAATTGAGGAATGATAGCAATCTCAGGTTGAGATGTGGAAATCACTAAATGCGTGGCAGATTGTGCCTGTGTTCCCACACTCTCCAGTACAGAAGTCTGACCCACTCCTGAACCCCTCTCTAAATTTTCTCTCTGCTCACTTTCCCGTTAAACTACCCCCGTAGTATGTTGAACCCTCACTGAATCCGCTCGACTAACTAGTTCTAAGTCCTGGGTAGGGATTACCGGCTCTGGCATTCCCATGGACTCCCTATATTTCCTAACACACGGTGCGTTCGGATTTGCATAAGCAAGAGTGCAGCAGGTACTGGCATCTCAAAAGTGAAGGATTGCTTCTGCTTTTGAAGATGTGTCATTTCATTTTCTGGGGCAATCTCATGATGTAATCTTTTTGGAACATCTCGGCTGAATCTCAATATGACTCGGACAATAAGTTGTAAGAACCTCTGATAAGGCACATATTTTGGCTTCTTTGAATGTCTCTTTCTCAGAACCTTCTCGTAAAGCTCTGTCCAAATAGCCACAACATAATCAACATGTAGATCATAGATGATAGCATGGAACAATCTTAGAGTATGAATGTTGGTGTTGTCATGCCCAGAATGTCGTGAAGTCAAACACTTGTTGATCACTGAAAAGAACTGATAATAGAATGGAGGCAGATTTGACTTCTTAAAGTCACTCATCTTTGTAAGGCTTCCAACATATCCTAGAGCAAGAATACCAGCAAACATTTCTTGATCTGTTGGATAAGGATCAAAAGTTGTCTTTCCTTCTCTTGAGTCTGGCAAAGGCAAATCAAGAATCAGTCGCAGTCTCTGATAAATCAGGATGGATGTGAAGTTGTCAATGCGAATTGTGAAATACTTTCGGTTGCCTTCCACAACATGCTCAATGGTTTTCCAAGCTTGTTGTAAGTAAATCAGTGGCACGGTAGCAGTAGCAGTTAGAGCAGTGCAAATTGGGTGGTTCTTCAGAATCTCTTTTATCAGTGGCTTGATCATGAGATTATCAAAGATCACATGGTGATTGCTTGGTGACAATGGAAGATAATCTTGTGGATTGATTAACTGAAGATCTGGATCTGCACCAAGTTCAGATTGAACATGGGATCGGGAGGAAGGCATAGGCATCTCCCGTGAGATATTTGGATCATGTTCATCCATCTGAACACTTTGGTCATTGATATTTTCCTCCGCCATTGATTTCCTGAAAAATATGAAAAGTATTGGATAAAATCCAATATGTCAGTATAAATCCAAAAACTTGTTTTCAGAAAACCAATTTTGAAGTACAGAATAATGTACTTTGAGATATTGCAATTGAAAGCACAGTAAGTTGCAGAAAGCAAATTGCAACTTTAAATGAACAAACCTTAACAACAACACACAAGACACAAAATTTACAACGACACTTAACACTTTGAATTTATTCTGTCAAAATAATGTTGTATTTAAAAAAATAGTACTTGAAATCTGGAAATTACTTATAATATTGATTCTGCAAAGGTTACCCAAAATTCTTAAGACTTTTTAAACTTGCAAAATATTGATATGAACTCTAATTAGAACTTCTCAAATCTTGAGTTTGAACTTGAAATACAAAGAACCCTTATAAAATTGATAAGTCAAACTTTCTCAATTTACTATTCATTTGAAAATTTGAAATTCAAAAAAAAAAATTGAATTTCAAAATTCAAACATTTCACTGTTAATCTCATGAATCTGATTTGCTTATTTAAAAACTTGAAACAATGTTCATGAATTCAGATTATATTTTCTTTTAATTGTTCATGTTTTGAAGATGTAACAGATTATCTTTTCAGAACAATATATCATGAATTCAGTTTCTTGGTCAGTTCAGTTCCAAGAGTACAGATCGATGTTCAAAGTCCAGAAGTTTAAAACTTTAAGCCAAGATTTATAAGTCCAGTTCAAAAGCTCGAAGCTCGAAGCTCGAAGCTTTAAGCCAAGAAGTGAAGAGTCCTGATCAGAATAAGAGTTCGAATTCAGCCGTTCATGAATTCAAGTCCAGAAGTTAAGGGAAACCTGCAAAAATCAATATCTTGAACAAAACCCAACAAATATCAAGTATGATTTATCAAACAAATCAGTATTTTGAAAAAACATATTCAAAGTATTTAGTATCTATATGTCAACACGAAGAAACAAGAAGATAAACAGTCAGAAAAATTTGAATCGACAAAACTAAAATGAAACCCTAGTTCTTGAAGAAATCGAATCAGAAACTAAGAACAATCAATCAATTAAACATAAACAAGATAACCTACACTTGATTAGATGAAAGAGATGAACTGAAGAGTCGAAAATCGCAAAAGAATTCGAGAGAGAAAGTCGCTAATTGCTGGAAGTCGCAAGTTGATAATGAGAGAAATGAAGAGATAGAACACATTTATACTCGACAAAACGCGCTAGTCAAAGAACTCGCAAGACATGAAACTCGCAAGTCCCTGTTCATTGCACACAAACTCGCAAACAACGCACGAATTGAGTTTTTCTTCTCTCATATCAAGGAAACAAGGTATTTGTCTAAAAAATTGACAAATATGTGTGTGTTTTTCACTTAAGAAACGAATTAAGTGAAAAAATTGTGAAACACGCAGGTTTAAGGAGTAAATAATTTGAAACTCGCAAGCTGAAGGGAGTCACTCGCCCAAACTCGCAAGTCATGTCTTGCGCTTTTATGAAACTCGCACGCCTCACCTTGCGCTTTTACCCAAACTCACAAGCTTAGTCTTGCGCATTCGCTCAAACTCGCAAGCTTCGTCATGCACATTCGCCCAAACTCGCAAGCTTCGTCTTGCGCATTCGCCCAAACTTGCAAGCTTCGTCTTGCGCGTTTAGTGAACTCGCAGATTATACCTTGCGTGTTTTAGCTTCAACACAGTACTTTGCGCGTTTCCTTACTTTAGAAAATTTTGAGAAAAGTTTTCAAAAATGAAATCTTTCTAAAAATGAAAACTTTGACTTTCCCAAAATAGCAACTTTCCAAAATTCACTTTTTAGCTCAAAACCAATATTTTTCTCAAGAAAAATTTTCAGATCTTTCAAACATACATACACACTTACAGACTTTTTCATTAATCTCCCCCTCGAAGTATGCACATATCTTAATTTCTCCCCCTTGATTTTTGCCTTTAAGCACAAATCATGATGTACGAGTCCTGATCTGATGTGAACAGAAGTCATAGTCCAATATGCAAACCTGTAAAACAGATAAATCTTTGGTACTCATTCAACATGAGTCCAGGTTTGTTAATAATATCCAACTTTTTGAAATTTAGTCAATAAATTACAGATGCAAGCCAAATGTAAAGAAATGCTCCCCCTCAAAAATATAAAGAATGATGTAACTATTCATTAAGATTCAACATGCCAAGTTTGCTGACTAGAAAATTAAACCTATTTTCATCAAGGGGTTTAGTAAACAAATCAACAACCTCAAAGTCAGTTGAAACAAAATGCATTTCTACATCACCTTTTTCAACATGGTTTTTAATAAAGTGATACTTGATATCTATGTGCTTCGTTTTTGAGTGCTGCACAGGATTTGATGTGATTGCTATTGCACTCTTGGAATCACAGTAGATTGGTACCTTATGAAATGTATATCCATAATCTCTCAGCTAGGTTCTCATCCACAGAACCTGTGAGCAGCAGCTTGCAGCCGCAACATATTCCGCTTCAGCCGTAGATGTGGATACACAATTCTGTTTCTTTGATGACCAACTGACTAGTTTATCTCCTAGGTAGTGACATGCTCCATATGTGCTTTTCCTGTCTAATTTGTTTCCTGCATGATCTGCATCAGTATAAGCTTATAAATCAAACTTAGAATCTTTTGGATACCAAAGGCCCAAATTTGGTGTGCCTTTGAGATACCTCAAGATTCTTTTGACAGCAGAAAGGTATGACTCTTTAGGATTCACCTGATACCTTGCACAAAAACATGTTGCAAACATAATATCTGGCCTACTTGCTGTCAAATAAAGAAGAGATCCAATCATGCTTCTGTAAGTATGTTGGTCTACTGATTTTCCGGAGATATCAGCATCCAACAAACTGCCAGCTTGCATGGGAGTCTTCATGGGTGAAGTAGAGTTCATGTCAAATTTCTTCAACATGTCTCTAATATATTTTGCCTGATTTATGAAAATCCCTTCCGGGGTTTGTTTGACTTGCAGGCCTAAGAAAAATGTTAATTCACCCATCATTGACATTTGAAAACGCTTTTTCATAATATTTTCAAACTCTACGCATAAATCTTGTGAAGTAGAGCCAAAAAATTCATAATCAAGCTAATCATTCAAGATGTCTACTACAGATAAAAATTCTCAGTGGAGAAAGCAGATGAACAACAAAGATTTGGAGCCTATCATTTTAATTCCTCCTATCATAGTGTGTAACACCCTAAAAATCAGAGTAAAATAAAACCTGCAAAACTTGGCAACATGACATTCGCATTGATAATAAACTCCCAAGAAAGGGGATCAGTCCTAAAGACTTTACAAAAACCTGTATCGATATAGAGTTTGTCAACAAACTAATCTAGACACCTATATCAGATTACATCAGTTGACGATCCAAATATGTACCAAAAGAATGGGACTTAACAATGCCCTGAAACAATACTAGTCATCTCAAAATGCCTCGAGACCAAACCCGTCTCTCAAAACCCCGACAACCCACCGCTAAGGGAAACCTGTTATACACATCATTTGAGAAAAAGTGTCAGACTTTAAAGCCTGGCGAGAACATACAGTTTATAAAGCTCGAAAGATATAAATATCAGTATCATAAAGAAATCTTTTCATAAAGGTTTAGTTCGTAAAGATAACATTTTGCCACAACCGGGCCTCTTCGGTCCAAAACTCGTTAAACGGTGATAAAAGGACCATTTTACCAAGGATGGTGGCGTAACACTAAGTAAGCCAAAATCCGAGTTATGAGCTAAACAATTGGAATCCGAGGATACGAACACATAAGTCCGTGCTAAAGTGTGAGACCTAGCCCCAATCAAAACCAATGTATACTCTTTCACTAGGATCACTATGAACCATGGCTAGTATCCGGCCTCACATAACCGTACCAAGTTGCCCTCTAGGAACATAGGCATCCATAGTTACAAAATGGGGAATATAACCTCCCAATAATACAGTCGACTCAAAACCTAGGGATCCACTAGTAATGGTACAGACTCGTCACAACAACATACGTGACCAACCATAAATAACATATGGTATAAACATATTTCATAAACAAGATATCATTTCCAGTTCAACTTCTGGTAAGAATGAAAATCATTAAATGAGTTCTGAAATATTCTTTTTACATAATCACATAATGTTTAAGTAAAACATCATTTTACTTCAATAAGGCGGAACCCGACATTTTGGTCAAAAGTGATCGGGAACCCCGAAAATTTCCAAAACTTTATTTATATCAAAATGTAGAGAACATAAAATCATACCGTAGAAATACTTTAGATTTCGCAAATAAGAGTTTTGACATGTATAAAGTTTGTAAAATGGTAGTAGGAACTCACTGGTAGGTTTTCAGAATAAAACCCGGAAAACCAGATAACGACCACGACGTAGAGGTGAAGCTTAAAACACCGAAACCTCGGATCGAACACTGACTATAATCTTCCAAACTCTAGAGAGAGAGACTTTAGAGAGAGAAGAGAGAGAAAAGATATTTTAGATTTTAGATTATGAGATCTTTGGGAAACTGAACCCTTAAGACGGTCAAAGCAACTACGCGGGTTATGCCGCGACTTCAACTCGCGGCATAACTCGCCCGTGTCCAAAACCCTAAATCATCCAGTGGGTTTCGCGGGTTGTGACGCGACCTCTAGTCGCGGTGTAACTCGCGTAGTTCCCTGAAACTCACACAAAACAGTGGGTTTCGCGGGTTGTGCCGCGACCTCTAGTCGCGATGTAACTCGCGTAGTTCACTGCTTGTCCCCAAACTTCACAAATCCAAACTCTACTACAAACCAAACACGGTGCTAACGACAAAACTTAACGCAAGAATAACGAGATTACACAACGGAAAATCCGGGGTGTTACAATCCTCCCCAACTTGGGAATGATTTCGTCCCCGAAATCCTAATTATTCGAAATATGAGGATATCTTCGCTTCATCTTTTAGATTCTCTTCTAACAGTGCTTCCATCTGTGATGTCTTGATCTTCTCAACAAGACTAGACACTAATTCGATCCTCGAATGGGTAGCCCGAATACTCCCGCTATATTCCTTCCGACTTAGCGCATCAACCACCACGTTCGCCTTACCGGGATGGTAAAGCAATTCACAGTCATAATCTTTAAGCAACTCGAGCCACCGCCTTTGTCTCATGTTCAACTCTTTTTGATCAAAGACATACTTCAGGCTCTTGTGATCCGTATATAGAGTGCACTTCGTGCCGTAAAGGTAATGTCGCCAAAGTTTCAAAGCGAACACTACCGCCGCTAACTCCAGATCATGGGTTGGGTAATTCTGCTCGTGTATCTTAAGTTGCCTCGAGGCATAAGCGATCACCTTGCCTCGTTGCATCAACACACAACCCAGTCCCATTTTTGAAGCGTCGCTGTAAACCACGAAGTCTTCCGTCCCTTCAGGTAACGTCAAGATCGGAGCTTCACACAACTTCTTTTGAATGATACAGAACGCCTTCTCTTGGGTTTCGGTCCATTCAAACTTTACATTCTTCCGAGTCAGAACTGTCAAGGAAGAAGCGATCTTTGAAAAGTCTTGGATAAATCTCCTGTAGTATCCTGCCAGACCCAAGAAACTCCGGATCTCGGACGGACTCTTAGGAGGCTCCCAATTCATCATAGCTTCAATCTTGGAGGGGTCAACCTTCACTCCGACCCGAGTGACTACGTGACCCAGAAACTGTACTTCTTTAAGCCAAAAGTCGCACTTGGAAAACTTGGCGTACAACTTTTCTTTTCTCAAAACTTCCAGAACTTCACGTAAATGTTGCTCGTGCTCTGACTCACTCTTGGAGTACACGAGTATGTCATCAATGAATACAATGACCGACTTGTCAAGGAATGGTCGGCACACTCTATTCATTAAGTCCATAAACACAGCTGGTGCGTTCGTTAGACCAAAAGGCATTACAAGAAATTCGTAATGGCCGTAACGCGTTCTGAAAGCTGTCTTCGGAACATCATCTTCTCTTACCTTCACTTGGTGATAACCCGAACGTAAGTCGATTTTGGAAAAACAGCCTGCTCCTTGAAGTTGATCGAACAAGTCGTCTATTCTTGGAAGCGGATATCTGTTCTTTACTGTAGCTTTATTCAACTCACGATAGTCGATGCACATTCTCATTGTGCCATCTTTCTTCTTGACGAATAAGACCGGAGCTCCCCAAGGTGACGAACTCGGTCTTATGAAGTCTTTCTCCAATAGCTCTTGGAGTTGAGCCATCATCTCTTGCATCTCCGACTACGCTAAACGGTAAGGAGCTTTAGCAATTGGTGCTGCTCCAGGCACAAGATCAATCCGAAACTCTACCTGCCGATCGGGTGGTAACCCGGGCAAGTCGTCCGGAAAGACGTCTGGAAACTCACGCACGATCTTCACATCTTCCAACTTTGATTTCTTTAACTTGGCATCAATCACATAGGCTAGGAAAGACGAACATCCTTTTACTAAGCACTTGCGTGCCTTTGCCATTGTGATTATTGCCACTTCACCCTTTCTCTTTTCACCATAGATGACAACGACTTCACCAGAGGGGTTGGGAAGTCGAATCAACTTCTTGGAACATACGATCTCGGCATGATTGTTTGACAACCAATCCATGCTGACCACAACATCGAAACCCCCGATTAACATCGGCAATAGATCGATTGAGAATTCTCTCCCCTCGATACTAAGAGTACACTGCTTCAGGACCTCGTGGATCAGAACTTGACTACCATCGGCTATTTCTACCACTAATGCATCCTCAAGACTAGTAGTGGGCATAGAAATTTTCTGACGGAACAATTCAGATACGAAAGAGAAACTAGCACCCGTATCGAACAAAATACGAGCAGGTACAGAGTTTATAAGGAAAGTACCCGATACCACGTCAGTGGATGCCCTGGCCTCTTCGGCCGTCATCTGAAATGCTCGACCCGGAACCTTCGGAGGGTTCTCCTTCCTTGCTGGCGTGCTACCCGACACAAGCTTCGGGCAATCTCTTCTCACATGCCCCGGTGCCTTGCACTCATAACAGACGAGTCCTTTGACCGGGCAATCTCTGAAAGTGTGACCAGGCTTCCCACACTTATAACAAGTTTGAGAAGTGGTGTTACAGTTACCGTGATGCTTGGTTCGACACTTCGGGCACCACTTTGCTTCCTGGTAACTGCTGAAGTTGCGGTTTCCGACAAAAGGTCGGGCCCGCTTTGGAGGTACTGAGCTGCCCTCCCACTTTCTCTTATCAGGCACCACAACGGAATTCTCAGATTTGCTCTTCGCGAACATCTCTTCCATGTACTGAGCTTCTTCAATCATCTCGCGGAGGTTAGAAGCTTTAGAATTGTGGACCATAGGTTGCATGTCCGCAGGTAGGCCATTCAGATAGGCCTTCATCTTATCCTTCTCTGTTGGGGCAGCGTGCCCCACCAAATCAAGCTTTTCCATGAACTGATGGGTGTACTCCCTCACCGTCAGGCTTCCCTTCACCAGAGACTGAAACTCCTTCTCAATTCGGTCCATTGTTCTTTCATTGCAAAATTCTTCTAACAGCTTCTTCTTGAACTCGGCCCAAGACAACTGAGCCAGCACTGCAGGAGTTAGGGTGGATTGAATGACATTCCACCAAATGAGTGCAGTATCCCTCAGCAGTTGGGTACCGAACCGCACTCTCTGATCATCTCCGCATTCGGAAGAGCCAAAAGCTTGCTCGACCGCTCGGATCCACTTCACACACAAGATTGGGTCGTCGGAACCAGAGAACTCTGGTGGTCCGCAACCCAGAAAGGATTTGTAGGAACAACTTTTCCTATTTCCTGGAGCACCAACCATCCTGTTTTCCTCAGCTCTGACCCCCGTACCAGCGCCTCCAGAACCTGCTATGATGTTTTCCACAACCGTCTCACTTCTACGATTGTTCACATCACGGTCCTCAATCACCTTCAGCAGAAACTCTTGCTGCTTTGCCATCTCTTCCCTCATTGCCAACATCATGCTGGCCATCAACTCAGACGGGGAACTAGCATCCCTGATTACTGGGTGGGACGAAGCCAGGTCCACACGCGGAATGACCTCTGGCCCCCCACCTAGTATTTGTTGAACTGGCGGACGCACGACAACCTTAACTCCTTCCGGCTGATCAGCGGTGGAGGTCGTCGCTTCCAAGCCATCAACACGAGTACGCGGTCTACCACGTGTATTCACCATAACCGAACAGCTTCACAGAACAGAGAAAAAGATAAGAGAGAGATTGAATAAATACAAAGGAAACGTACTACCACATTACCAATTGTCATAGCAATAAAAGTCCAAGCACACTTACGTACGATATCTTCATAATAACATTAGCTAAGTGAAATTATGAACATATAACACATAAAAGTTCTCGTCACGATCACCACAACGCCTGATAAACGTACTTTCCGTTGACTCTAAGACTAACCCATCTCATAAGCTCTACCCAATCTCGCAGATCAATTCTTAGCATACTCAGTCTAAGTCTAGACATCTTACATTCATGCCTAGTTCGCTTAAACTAGAGCTCTGATACCAACCTGTAACACCCTAAAAATCAGAGTAAAATAAAACCTGCAAAACTTGGCAACATGACATTCGCATTGGTAATAAACTCCCAAGAAAGGGGATCAGTCCTGAAGACTTTACAAAAACCTGTATCGATATAGAGTTTGTCAACAAACTAATCTAGACACCTATATCAGATTACATCAGTTGACGATCCAAATATGTACCAAAAGAATGGGACTTAACAATGCCCTGAAACAATACTAGTCATCTCAAAATGCCTCGAGACCAAACCCGTCTCTCAAAACCCCGACAACCCACCGCTAAGGGAAACCTGTTATACACATCATTTGAGAAAAAGTGTCAGACTTTAAAGCCTGGCGAGAACATACAGTTTATAAAGCTCGAAAGATATAAATATCAGTATCATAAAGAAATCTTTTCATAAAGGTTTAGTTCGTAAAGATAACATTTTGCCACAACCGGGCCTCTTCGGTCCAAAACTCGTTAAACGGTGATAAAAGGACCATTTTACCAAGGATGGTGGCGTAACACTAAGTAAGCCAAAATCCGAGTTATGAGCTAAACAATTGGAATCCGAGGATACGAACACATAAGTCCGTGCTAAAGTGTGAGACCTAGCCCCAATCAAAACCAATGTATACTCTTTCACTAGGATCACTATGAACCATGGCTAGTATCCGGCCTCACATAACCGTACCAAGTTGCCCTCTAGGAACATAGGCATCCATAGTTACAAAATGGGGAATATAACCTCCCAATAATACAGTCGACTCAAAACCTAGGGATCCACTAGTAATGGTACAGACTCGTCACAACAACATACGTGACCAACCATAAATAACATATGGTATAAACATATTTCATAAACAAGATATCATTTCCAGTTCAACTTCTGGTAAGAATGAAAATCATTAAATGAGTTCTGAAATATTCTTTTTACATAATCACATAATGTTTAAGTAAAACATCATTTTACTTCAATAAGGCGGAACCCGACATTTTGGTCAAAAGTGATCGGGAACCCCGAAAATTTCCAAAACTTTATTTATATCAAAATGTAGAGAACATAAAATCATACCGTAGAAATACTTTAGATTTCGCAAATAAGAGTTTTGACATGTATAAAGTTTGTAAAATGGTAGTAGGAACTCACTGGTAGGTTTTCAGAATAAAACCCGGAAAACCAGATAACGACCACGACGTAGAGGTGAAGCTTAAAACACCGAAACCTCGGATCGAACACTGACTATAATCTTCCAAACTCTAGAGAGAGAGACTTTAGAGAGAGAAGAGAGAGAAAAGATATTTTAGATTTTAGATTATGAGATCTTTGGGAAACTGAACCCTTAAGACGGTCAAAGCAACTACGCGGGTTATGCCGCGACTTCAACTCGCGGCATAACTCGCCCGTGTCCAAAACCCTAAATCATCCAGTGGGTTTCGCGGGTTGTGACGCGACCTCTAGTCGCGGTGTAACTCGCGTAGTTCCCTGAAACTCACACAAAACAGTGGGTTTCGCGGGTTGTGCCGCGACCTCTAGTCGCGATGTAACTCGCGTAGTTCACTGCTTGTCCCCAAACTTCACAAATCCAAACTCTACTACAAACCAAACACGGTGCTAACGACAAAACTTAACGCAAGAATAACGAGATTACACAACGGAAAATCCGGGGTGTTACATAGTGGATGGAAATGAAATATCTCCAACGTTAAATAAATTTGTTTCAAATTCTAAATTGACAAACACTGATAAAACTCCTGTTTGTGCAACATGTACTGATTATTCTAAATCTGTTGCAGGTATTATCAGTGAAAAAGAGAAAGAGATTAAAGATAGAGAGAAAATGATGGGAATAAAAGATAATACCATTCAGTCTCTTGAGAAAGTAATCAAGCTCAAGGAGTCTTATATTACAAATCTTCAAAGCCAACTAAAGACAACTGAACAAAGATCTTCAGAATTGCAAGCTGAATCAGTTGATCTTCAACAAAAGTATATGGCTTCTGAAGAAAATGTATATGCATTGAAAGTGAAAAATGCTGACTTGATGAAAAGCATCAAAGAAGATAAAGTTAAAGCGAATCTTCAAAGCCAACTGAAGAAAACTGAACAGAAATCATCAGAGCTGAAAGATGAATCAGTTAAGCTTCAACAGAAGTTTAAGGCTTTTGAAGATCATATATCTGCTCTGGAGAAGAATAATGCTGAACTGAAAACAAGCCTCCAAGAAGAAAAAGAAAAATAAAATGTGAAGACATCTTCTACTCAACAGATGTCTAATTTTTCCAAGAAAATTCTCCAAGAGAAAAAGGATTTGGAGCTTAGATGTCTTAAACTTTCCAAGCAAGTGTCTGATTTTGAAAAGATTCTAATTACTGAAAGAGACACATTTGCTAAGGAAAGAAAAGTTCTTGAAAATAAAAATTCTGAATTTCCCAAACAGATCTCTATTCTACAAGATTTGCTTGAAAAAGAAAGAAATATTTTCAAAGAAAAGAAGCAGTCTTATGAGCTTGAAAAGAAAAATACTGAAAAGAGAAATTCTGGGATTTTCAAAGATATTTCAGAGAAGAACAAGAACTTGGAAAAAGATTTTGAGCTTGAGCGTTTACATTTTGAATCTGAAATATCGAAGCTCATATCCAAAATAACTGTTCTATCTTCAGATGTCCAAAAAGAAAAGAAGGCCATATCTGATTTGAAAATAAAGTTTGACACATTAACTTCTGAAAGAAACATTTTATTTGAAAAGATAAAGAACTTAGAAGCTGCAAATGTCAATTTATCAGAAAAGATTACAGCTGATGTGATTTGTCAATCACCTGTTGATATTTCAACAGAATCAGTCTGTTCTTTCAAAACAACTTCAAGTTCTATTCATGATAAAAATGTTTTGAAAAACAAAAGTGTCAAACCAATCAACGTCAAATCAAGTCAGATCAGACCATCTAATTTGTTTTATGACAAATCTGTTGATGGTTCAACAAATTTTTATGTTAAATCTTTTGGAAAGAATTCGAAGAAAAATCAGATGGTTTGGAGAGTGAAGAGTTCTTCAGATGATGAGAAGATGAAGGACAAAACATTCAATTCCACAACCAAAGCCAAAAAGAACAGAACACATAAAGGTAAATCTTTTGGTAATTTCGGTATGTTTTACTCGACTAATCATTTGATCAGGATTGCTCAGAAGAGAATCTGCTGTTCTTACTGTGGAGAAAATGACTTTGTTTAGAAAGAAACTGCTCATAACTGGTACGGTTCTTACAGAATTACTTCTCAGAATTCTGGATTTAAAAGATATAAGTCTAATGATAAGTGGATTCCTAAATCTAACATACCAGGACCCAAATACCAGTGGGTACCAAAACCTGTTAAATCTGTTTCGCAGGTACCACGGGTTTAGGGGGAGCAAGATGTTTGACTTATGAGTAAATCAACTCAGGACTCGAACTTCAAAGTATAAGTCACTGACTTCTAGATAAAACAGTCTAGGACTCGTTCTTCAAAGTTTAAAGAACAATGGATTTTGAACAAAACGGTTCAAAACCCGAACTTAAGTGTCAAGATTGTGGCTTCTGATCACATGACAGATCAGGACCCGTTCTTAATTGTGTAAGATAAGGATATTTTGAAAATATCCAGGGGGAACTTATCTGACCTAAATCATTCTATCATGATTTGAGGAGGAGCTTAAAGGTAAGTATCTTCTGATCTATATCTCTGATTGTTTGAAAGAAGAACAACTTTCAAGCATGAAAAACAGTTTCTTAAATGTTCAAACCACTTCTCTATTCTCAAAAGATTTTATGAATTTAGAAGTGTGATTTTAAATGTTTTTCAATTTTGAGCTTTAATGTTTAACTGACCGTGTGTTTCCAAAGATCAATACTTGTGTATTATCTTGTCTATATACTGTAAAATATTCACACACACCGGTTCAGTACTTCATTTTAATTTGTTATTACCATGTCTCATAACGAAACAATTTTTCGATGGTAATACCCTCGTTTGAAATTCAATGTTGTTGAGCATCAATCATCATTTCTAATCTTGTGCTTTCATTGCAAAATTGTTTATATTCGTTCATATAAACAAAATATTCAGTTCTTTGATACCCTAACCATTTCAGTTGATCTGATTGATAAATTGTCAGATTCTCAAAACAATTATCTTGATTTCATTTCATTCATTCAATATCCTTGTTTTGAGAGATCTTCATTGTTCAAATGCTCAAATTTCATTCATATCTTTAATGAGCATACATTTTGACAGTGTTATCTTATCTGTGCTTAACTGTTCAAGTTAAACTGTTGAGCAACCATTCTTTTTAGGAATTACATGGGATTCGTGTGAGAGCTTAAACAGAACTTCCATGGATTCACGCTAACCAGTGTTTCCTACCCCGGAAGTTATCCTAGAGTGATTGAGGGGTGAGGGATCATAAATCAAAGAGTGGGGGAGATAACTCATCCGGTTGAGTTTTTCTCAATGTGTGGAGCGGAAAAATGGAAAAGAGAGTTTGGTTAGAAGTGAGTTAAATGTTAAAAATAAAGAGGGTGTGAGATCAAAGTTAAAAGAATATCAAAACTCTGCACCAACTACTTTTTGTGCCGGGCAGCCACATCTTCTGATTGGTTCACATTCTTTGGTGACCATCATTGAAAAAAGCAGTGAGCCCATGCCAACTCTTGCATTAACCCCACCAACCACTCGTTTCTTTCCCGAAAAAGAAATGTTTCATTTTCTTGGGGACGCAACATATCTGCTATCTAATCTTCACTCGAAAGATTTAGATATTGAAAAAGAAGGAAAGTTGCCCCACCTTCGCACCTCTTTCATGCACATTGAGTCCGTGTAATACTTGTTGCTATCTCAACAGTTTACACAATTTGAGCCTGAAAAAGCTTGAGTAGCTTCAATCATTTCTAAACTTTCACGTACACACAAGGAATAAGTTTTCTTGTCATAACATTCATAGAAAATTCCTTCGTGGTTTTTTTTATGATTGAATGGAAGCCCTGGGGGAGTGAACATCACTAAAGCTCCTTTCCAATGTACATCCGTTGTACAAAGTGGCTCCGTACTACTTACAGGCATACTAATTGTTTCATCTGTTGAATCAGGGTTACAACGTTCATTATATCTGAATTTGAAAAGATTCGGATATATACAGTTCATGATTCAACAATTCAGATCAACAGGGCGGAAAATGTCAAACTTACCATAAAAAGGGAAGATTGTTAGTTTTTACAAAGGGGAAGATCAAAGACTGTGTTGAAATTGAAGAGCTTTGATGATCATGATGTTCACAATTATCAAAAAGGGGGAGAAGTCTACAAAGATCAATTTCAAAGACAAAAGGTGAAGATAATTCAGAATCTACAAAGTTCAACTTCAAAGATTGAAAGTTTAAATTTAATCAAGTTTGTTGAAAAAGACAAATTCTGATGATTCGAGAAAGTTTGTTTTCTGAAGACGATCAAGAGATCAGAGTGATGAAGATAAAGTTTTGAAAGATTCCTCAAAAGTTTAAAGATGAAGGTTTCAATCATGTTTCAAAGTTTTCAAAGAAGTTTTCAAAGGTTTCAAAGCTTTATTGAAGACTTGTTGATTTTTCAAAGATGCAAAGTGCAAATGATTTTTCAAGATTCTTCAAAGACTGAAAGACTGAAGATTGTTAGAGCTTCAAAGTTCAAAGTTATCAGAGACAAAAGTTGAAGAATCAAAGCGCTGAAGACAAATGTCAATTTTTTTTTAAATCTTGAATACAAAGGGGGAGAATGTTAGTGTATTAATTGTATACAAGATTTAATTGGAAAGTCTTGTAAAAAGTCTTTGTAATTGAGTAGTCAAAGGAAGTCAATGTAAGAGTTTGAGAGGATCCATATTCAAGTTACTTGAGAGTTTTATACCCTTGGTATAAATAGGTTTATGTCTTGTTATATTGTTGTAAGAGCTTTAATTGTAATATCAGATTTAATTTCTCTCTCTAAGATCTTGATACTGTTACATTCTTATTTGAGATTGTATTATTTGAATAGCTTGATTTGATCTGGAGTTTACATTTTCAACATTTAATCAAATGAAATATTTGAAAATGATATATTTTTTATTAATAGACATAGATAAATTTTGATTTTCATCTTATACAAATAAGAAAAACTGATACATTTTTTTGAATCCAACGTAAAATAAAAAATGTTTTTTTTGGATTAGTGTGGATGGATTTGCAAATATATATCGGATAAATTAAATAAAATTTAAATTTACCTCACTTTAAAGGTACCGACAAAACTTTTCTAAAAATGTAATTTACAAAATAAAATACGTATTTTTTTATGTATTTTTAGTTAAAATTATCATTAATATAATAAGGGGTATAAAATGAAAAATAAAAGGATAAGAAACAGAAAAATGTAAAAAGGACAAAATCATAGGGACTAAAATCGTAATTAGTAAATAATCTAATAAAACAACAAATGAAAAAAAGACAAAATAGCTAACTAGATTTTTAACTAAGGTTAGTCAGAGGGACCAAAAGTGAAACAAAATGGCAACCATAATGACCAAAATTGTAAATACTTTAAAAGAGGGACCAAACTTGATAGTGAGTGACAACAAGAAGGACCAAAGGACCAAAAATGTAATTTACTCTAGATTTAATCATGACTTTATGGTATTTACGTTCTGTTCTGGAGTTTTGGAAGGAAAGAAAAAGAAAAGAAAGGGAATGAAAAGAAAAGAAAGGGAAAGAAAGAAATATTTGTATTTGCGTTATTGGGATTGAAGGAAAAGAAAGGAAATGGAAGAAAAGAAAATAAATTTTCATGTTCTCAAGTAGGAGGGAAATGAAAGAAAAATTGTTACTTTTACCAATATACTCTTATTTATTTCGTAGTAGAATGTAATTTTATAAATATTTTTAATTCTTTTTAAATTCATTTCTTTCCTTTCTTTCCGTTTCCTCCCACATTTGGAAGGAAAGTTTTGGGAGGAAAATCAGCAATATTTTCCTTCCCCTTCCTTTCCTTTCTCTCCTTAAAAAAACTCGAGAACACGACATTTTTTATTTCCCTCTTACTTTCCTTCCCTTTCCTTTCCTCCGTAAAAAAGCTCGAGAACACAATGTTAAGGTCAAAAACTCAAAATAATCAAAATTTGAGAATTAGACTAATAATTGTGTCAAAAATAATTTTCTAGAGTGACTATAAAATTACGTAAATATCCATAATTTAATCAATTTGGTAATTATCATAACCAGTTGTTTCATTCGGACTTAAATTCTTGAACGTCATAATAATTATTTTAAAGACAAACATCAATTTTTAACATAATTTTATGCCACAGTCTGATGATAAGTTTGTAATTGGTCTGATAATGTTTGATAAAGAATGTGGTTGGAACGATTGGAGGTCGGTGAGGGAAGGAAGTGAGACAGGGGGACAATTGAGGAATCAATAAACAGGTCTTCATAGCCTTGCGATAAGTAGAGGAAAGTTTTGCTCGTTTATCTGTTCCTATATATCCCTACGTTTATGCATTTGTAAAATTTTATTGTTTTATAGTATTCGTTCTTCTTTTAAAAAACTCTTCGTATTTGATCTTTTTGGTCCCAAGTTGCTTCATTATTTTCAAATTCCTTTCACCTTTTTTTTTGACAAACATTATAAATCACTCAAGTTTTCAATAAAACCTTTTTGCAAACAGTTTTACATAAACCAGAGATTCAGGGAAAACAACCGCTCTACTATCTCGGGTAGCGGACAAACCGATATACACTCCACCCCATACCATACTTTCAAGTGAGACACATTGAGCGTGTTTTTGTTTGGTTTGGTTTTAGGACAACTGTTCTTTGACAATGGTTTCATATATGATTGCCTATTGTTTTGGTTGTAACTGCCTACAATATATTTGATGTTCAACAAGTATGTATAATCAACAAGGTTGGCCAATACTTTATTACGTAATAATATGTTAGAACTTAGAATGGTAGGTATTTGATTTTAGAACATCCATAATGAAGGTTCTTGTTGATGTTTCTGTTGGGTTTTTATATAAGAATCTCTACTGTGGGACATAAGTTATTGTCTAGTCACAAGTTCTTATAAGAACTCATGTACTTTTTCCTTTTTTTGTTAATTATTTTTTATTGTTTTTTAATCATTTTATTTTATTTTAATAAATCTATAAAACATATAAGTTAAAATTAATAAAAAAATATAAATTAATCATTATAAAACATATTTATTAACTTTGTTTTATTTTTTGTTTCTTGTACATTTATATACAAAATTTTGTATTTTGTTTTGATGAGTTTAATTTTAAATCATCTCGTTATATTATTATGTTTAGATTATTTTTCAAATACTTATATATATATATCTAAATTAAAATTAATTATAAATCATAACTTAATAATTGTAAAATATATTTTATATATTTTAAAATATACCAAATAGTCTATGTATCGGTGATGAGGTAGATAATTCGACACAAATTTTTTAAGGTTTCACTATGAATTCCAAGAATATTTTCAAAGAAACTATAAGATGATCTCAAATGAAGTTCATTATCAACCGTGCTCCAAGTTGGTTGAACATATTTGATCGAATCAAAATTACGAGTGAACTATATTACTTATCATTAAAATGAATATTTGTATAATGCCGTACTTTTTTCTTTGTAGTATAAAATTATATTTATGCTTTTCAAATATGTTAATAGAAAATAAAATTAACAAGTTAAAATTAATATAGAAGAATGAAAATTGATAATATATTTGTTTTTCTTAATAATCTTATAATATATACATATATAATATATATATACTGAATTTATATAATAATTTATAAATAAAGTTACATTTTATTAATAAAAAAATGGAAAATGAGGTTCATGTAAAAATCTTTATTGTGGATTTTATGAAGGTATTTATTTTGTTGAGGTGACAATTACGTGACAGAAAAAACAAGGAAATTGAGTTTTTTGAGGCTCCATCATTGTAGATGATCTAATAAATCCATCTATTATAAAGAAACTAGTAGTGTATCCGACAACCCGTATAACCCAGTTGGATGCAAAAATTTATTAAAAACTGAAAAATGAGAAATTAATGTAAAATCCAAAATCTATATATGGATAGAATATAAATATAAATTAGAAATCGTGGTTTAAATTTCTTGCTACTTTCAAGATTCGATAAAAGAAAATCCGAAAATAATACGTATTCTATATTGATGTAAAATTATAAATTAATTTTTAGTTTTTTACTTTTTTTTGGTATAATTAGTTTAATTCGAAAATTTATTATAATTTAAATACTTTAGATTAAAAATAAGGGCAAATTACATAAAAAAGTAACATACTTTGGTATGATTTCTATTTTGGGTAACGTAGTTTCAAAACCTTCATTTTGGTACCTAGGACGTGATATATCTATCATTTAAATACCTATTTCTTTAAATTGAAGGGCAATTTTGTCTTTTTATTATTTCTTTAATTTTCTTTAATATTGAATTCTTATTGTACAATTGCTCAAAGTATTGATACAAGTATTGAAGCATCAATAAATCAACCCTAACTTTTTTTTTAATCACATACTTTATTGGAGTTTTAAGCTTCTTTACACCATCTTCCAACATTGCTAAAGGTTCCAAAAATTCTTTTACACCAGATAACAACAAATGATGCCATTGCTGATGATGAAACTGTTTATGGTGTTGGGGGTAACTATTCAAGCCGTGGTTTGAAGTCCCAATTGACCCAAACCTCTTATGGTTACTGTGAGAAGGAGAAAATAATGGTAGCAATGAAGATGATGATGATGAGGGTTTTAAAAGAGAGTTAAAATTGGGACAAGTTCCTCTTTTGAGATGTTCAGAAGCAGTTCTTGAAGGGTTTAAAGCTAAGAAAACAACTTACACAAATATTGCACTTAAGCTTAACAACTTTTGCATCATTTGTATCCGGGTTTCGAACCAGAATGAACCTAATACCAAGTTCCTTTCCCTTTAATCGCTTTCGCTTGAACCGTAGTTAACCCTTTCATATCTCTTGTTCACAGCCCGTACAACCATGTCTTATGTAGCAACCACTATCAATTGCGTATCATTCCCTTCAGACTCAGCCATTGAAAACACCCACAAAGTTAAAAACCCTTCTTCTACTTTGTCAATACAAGAACTCGAACTAAAAAACTAAAAACACAAAGCTTTAAACTTGGTATATAGGAGGTTTAATTTGTAACACCTTGAATTTCATCCCAATTGAAGAAGAATGTTGGACTAGGTGAATCGGTAAAGGAAGAACCACACCACATATGGAGTACGACTATAGTGACATGAGGTTGTGACGTCTGTCACAATAGCACCAATGGTACTGAAAGTGTAGTAGTCCCGACTATAGTGCCATGCAGTTGTGACATATGTCATAAAAGCGACGGAGATTACCAAGTGGTTGGTCGTCCCAACGAATGTTCCATGTATTTATGACAATGGTGTAACACTCGTAAATTTTGGGTAAGTTCTATTTCAAGTAAGTGTAGAAATCGATCTTTTGAGGGAGATAGAGGAAATGGTATTTTAGGATTTAAATTATGGATTTTATGGTTTTGTTAGATGAGGAATTCAATTATGAGTCCAACGGTTCTTTCCGGAGCGAAATCGGAACTAAAACGAAGAAGTTATGACCAAAACAGTGTTTGGTACATGCTTGGCTATAGTGCCCGACGATTGTGACACTGTCACTATAGCTTGACACAATAGCCGAAGTCCAAAAACTCTCGGTAAAATATCGGCGATTGTGCCAGCGATTGTGACATTGTCACTATAGCTTGGCACAATAGCCTAGAGATATTAGAGTGCATAAATTCGCGATTTTCAGCCCCATTCTTCATTTCTTCATAACTCTCTCATTTCAACTCCGTTTTTGGCGATTCAAGTTGCTATGGTTTCGTTTTTGAGAGATTTTCAAGGTTAGATTGTTAGTTTTGGGTATATATAAGAGTATTTTGTGGTGGATTGGAATCAAAGACAATAGCTCATCATCATCACCTCCATCTTCAAGAATTTTGGGGTTTTCTAGGTTTTTACCAAAACCTAAATGGTAAGTTCATTCCTTCCACTTTCAAACTTCTTTATGAGTTATAAATTCTCTATTTATGTCAACCTAGTGTTTTATTTCTCCAACTTCGGTTTGAAAGATTTTGAGAAAAGTTAGGTCAAATTAGGGTTTTTGACCAAAATGGAGATTTGGATATAAGATGTTTGAGGAATGATTCTAAACACCTGGATATGTGTATTTATGGTTGGAAACTTGTGGATCTAGGTTTTTGGAAGTTTTGGTTTGAGGATCCAAGTTTCTTCAAAAGAGCTCAAGTTGGGGAAAATCTAGATTTAGCCTAAATCTAGCAAGGTGAGTTCAAGTTGATTTGTAAAAACGGTGTACATGCTAACATACTTATTTTAAAGTGTTTACATGTTTTACATGAAATTATTAACTGTTGGGTTATTTGATAAATCTTGATTATTTGAAGTGTTTGGTTTTATAAACTTTATAAAACACCCACGTTTGGGGTTTTGAGCATTTTGACAAATAAAAACATAAACATTGGTATTTTAATGGTTTACTTCATGAAATAGAGTTTGAGCATAAATGCATTTTATGGTGTGTTTTAGATAAGTGTTGATTTTGTGTTATGGGATGTTTTTGAAAGAGTAAATGATATAACCCACTTGGAAAACGATTTGTCCCAATCTAAATTGCGTTGAAGTTGTTTATATATTTTGGAGTATGGGTTTAGATAATGTGGGTCGTTTACGTTTGATTTCACTTTATGATTTTCAACGTTGGGTTTTTGGATTTGTTGAGTTTATGGCTCGAGTTGGATTTTGTTGGGCCTTGGGGACACTTGTCCGATTTTAATAGCTCAAAGTAGAGCGTTTGGTTATTATTTGCATTTACTGCATCTTAGTTGAGAATTGCATGTTTTGAATGCATTAATTCATTCGTTTGAGTCATGTAATGGTTTAGTTAGTGCAATGGATCCATAGGCACGGTGTTCCTACGTTCCCGTTTTGGACATTTGGTTCACCACTTGGCACGGAATAGGCATCAGGTCACCATGATAAGTAAGGTGTGGACCTATACGGTCGGGTAACGTCTCATGGGTAGTAAGATGTAATTCCCTTGTGCATAAGTTCCCCTGTTTTGGTACTTTCAGGAATAGAATCAGAGGAATTGACTTGATGTTTTCGAGTGATAGACTCAGAGGAGTTGAGCTCGGTGGGTTTTTATATGTGTAACCCACATGTTTTGATTTCCTACATAATTATGTGACCGACTTTTGTGTTCCGTCACATGCAATGTAATCGGGTCTTCCCCGTCACCGATAGGTGTTGTTTTGGTGATGGAGTTTTTATAACCCATGTTTTCGGAGACGTTTGAGTATGGGTATTTGTCCATGTTTTTTAAGGTTTTGGATATTGAAACTCATCGAGTCATTGGGATGTTTTGGAACTTGGAGTTATCTACGTTTTCAGTGTTTGATCATTATAATGTCAGTTATGTTTTACGTGCGCTTTGGGTTTTGGCTTTATTTAAAGAGGTGTTTGTTTTATGATCTTAATCATGAAAAGGGGGAATGATGAAAAGGAGATTGTTTTAAGATTTAATGTATTTCTTTTTGGTTGCTTTCAAATTAAATGTATTGCATTTTGGAAATCATGATTTTAAATAACATTCTTGAAGTTATTGCTTTACATATCTCTAATGAAAACTCTTGAGCTCACTAAGCGTTAAGCCTAACCTTTTATTTGTCGGCATGTGCATCAGGTTCCAGTTGGGGTTGGTTCTAGCAGTACTACGAGGAGTTGAGCTTTAGTTTCACACGAGAGTAAGTAGTGTGATGAAGTCTTCCGCAGTTGGAGATAGTAACTGTATTTGGGTTTTAGTAGCACTCGTCTTTTTTATAGACTGTATGTATGGAATGAATGTGTGTATTGAGGTTAAATCTTAAAGTGTGATTGTAGATGAATCATTCATTGATATATTTAGAAAGTTTTAAATTAGTTGTTATTTTCAGATTTGAGGGTGTTACATAATTCAAGTGTTATGAGGTTCATTTTCATGGCTTACTCCACCGACAACGAAAGGGTTCAAATTTAACCGAAAAAGAAAGCAAATTTAACTATTTTTTAACTTTATTAATGCTTCAATACTTGTACCAATGTTTTGAGCAATTGTACAATATGAGTTCAATATTAAAGAAAATTAAAGAAATAATAAAAAGACAAAATTGCCCTTCAAATTAAAGAAATAAGTACTTAAATGTTTGATATATCACATCCTAGGTACCAAAATGAAGGTTTTGAAACTACGTTACCCAAAATAGGAATCACATCAATGTATGTTAATTTTTTATGCAATTTTCCCTGAAAATAAAGATGCATTTTGTTTTTGTTTTAAATGGGGTAATAATTGAGTATTCTATGATAGTGTGTTTTAAGGTAGGTAGTTTTTATAAAGTTTAAAGACAAAAATGATTTATTTGAATATTATCGAAAACTGATTGAGAGGGACCTCTACGTATTTGGGACCTTTTACGTATTTGTAGGCCGGTCCAACCTATTGCTATTTCTTTGTGCCTATTTCATTGCAGGGGATCGCTCAGGGATACATACAACCTTTGTAACTTCATGGTATACCACTATACCTATGGATTGACCGATTTCTATTGGCTTGTAACCTTAAAATTTAAAATATTGTAGATTACTAAGCAATGCTTAATATTTAATAAATTATTTTTAAAGTTTTTACCTACAACTTTATAATATAGTAGATAAATCAAAACCATTTTTATAAACTAGAAGTGTAACCGCACAATGAAGTGCAATGCATCTAAATTAATAATTATTTGAATTATTATTAATCATATTTATTATTTTTATATTAGTATTGTTATTCGGTCAAAAATTAAATATAACAATTATAAAAATGTTTTTATAAATTATATAAAGATTAAAGTTATATATTTTGCAATTTCATCAGTACATGATTTTGATAAAATATTCAATTCAAATATTAATTATTATTATTATTTTGACGAATCATTAATTAATTAAGATATTTACGTTTGACAAAATTTGTTTTCACTTGTATCATCATGTGTATTGTGTAGCGGTTATTTATAATCATCATTATTTTTCTTTCTAAAATTCATATTTGATTACATAAATCCACATATTTAATTACATATATAATAACGTTTGGCTATGTTTGGCAAAAAAAACTAGCTTATAAAGCTAGCTTTTTTTCCTGATACATGTTTGGATAACCATAAGCTAGATTATAAGCTAGTTTACATTATTTAACATTTTCCGTTAAATCTTACATTATTTAACCTTTTTATCAGCTAGTTTGCATTAATTAACATATTATATTATTAATAATATTTTTTAATTATATGATGTAATATTAGAATTAACTACTTTTTCAACACCTATTTTTTTAATCACTTACATTTCTCAATTAACTTCTACCAAATATAATTAATTCATCAACTAACAAATAATTTATCCATTAGTGAAACATAATCATAGTAATGACAAAACTTTTATAATTATAAGAGTAAACTACAAATTTGGTCTCTATGGTTTGTCAAAAATAATACTTTTTGTTCCTATAGTTTCGAAATTGCAAGACGAATTTCACGGTTTGCAAAAACGTCTAGATTTTGTCACTCCCTCCAACGGCCATTTGATCAACTCCGTTAATGAGAGGTATTTTCATTCTTTTATCAAAAAAATTCGCCACTTACCCAAACAAAAACCACATATACCAAAATCATAAAATCAATTTTGGTTGGATAAAACACAAAAAAAATCGAAAAAATGATGAAAATGACGAAAATTTATCTCATTTAACAGAACCTTTTAACGCTCATTAAAAAGAGGAATCAAATCCGAACGTTTTTGCAAACCATGATAATCATCTTGTAATTGTATAAAGACAAAAAAAGTATTATTTTCGACAAAAAGAAAGGACACAAATTTGTAATTTACTCTTTCTATTATAACAGGGAATATTTTATCGTTCTTTTTTTCAATGTGAGTTTAAAATTCATGTACATTTAATTTACAAATTTCACCCTTCAGCTTTTACATAAATCCAAAAAGCGACACTCATTTTTTCCCACTTTATCAAACTCATTTCAGTACCTCAACTGCTCCAATTCTCCCAACACTTGTTCCTGCCAATCTTTCAAAAATGGCAATTCACCTCTGCTCCGAAAATTCCGGCACCGGAACTAACACGACGATGACCGGGAGCCCGCGAATTTCATTCTCTCACGATCTCTCCCACTCCGACACACTCCCCGTCGAACAACTCCTCCGATCATTCTCATCCTCCTCCTCTACTATCGATTTCAATTTCTGCGTTCAACAAAATCCCTACCACCACCACGCTTCGATGGCCGACGAGCTTTTCTCTGACGGAAAAATCATCCCGACACAAATCAAACAACACCCACCACCACCAAAATCACCATCAGTAAACCAAAATCAACCGCCACCGATGGAGGAGGAGCAACAGAACTCCTCGTCGAAATCCTTTTGGGGATTTAAGAGAAGCAGTAGTTGCGGCAACGGATACGCACGAGGTTTATGCCCGATTCCTCTGTTGTCTCGAAGCAATTCAACCGGATCGTCCACAAGCACGATTGTGAAGCGACAATCGTCTTCGAAAGAAGGTTCGAGTTCAATTACTCAAAAACATCATCGTCATAATTTCCAGAAACCTCCGTTAAGGAAAACGAGTTATAGATATGGAAATCATGCTAGTGGAGCTCGGGTCAACCCGGTTTTGAATTTGGGATTTGGATCCTTCTTTTCTAATGGAAAGAAGAAAATGAAATCGTAATTCGATTTAATTTTCAACCATCCAAATTGGATTTATTTCACTTGTAACCAAATCGTTAATTAATTAGTTTCATAAAAAAAAATGCATCATATTTTATAGATGAAAACATGATATGATTGTTTGCATGAATTCACTTCTCAATCTCTATTTCATGAAAACATATTATATGTTTTCATCATTTTCATGGTTTGAAATAATCACCAAAACAAAACATCCTTTTTTAGCCTTTTTTTGTGAATTCTAAAGAGTTTGAACTTTTGGGATTAATGATTTGATTTGTGTATTAATTAATCTTGGATTAGGTTAGGGATAATTGGGTGAATGATTACAGCAAATATGAGGCTAAATTGGGGTTTCTTTTGTGTTTGGAATTTGGGGTGCATGATCACATGCATTTAGGTGTCATTTGGATGTATATGTTCCAAATTGTGTGATATGGATTGGGTTTGGTTTGATTCTTTTAAATTTGTTTTCTTGATGATAATGTAGTCTAATTTGGGTTTGTGGGATGGTATATTATTATTTATGTGAAGTTTTTTGTTTGATAAATACTTGTGTTGTTGTCATTGATGTATTAGATGATACAAATGAGATTATGTTACCAAATATTTTATGTAAATACTGAATTATTAAGGGGCCGTTTACTAAATGCTTACTCGGGTAAGTGCTTACCAAGTCATCTTACCTTATGGATGAAGATTGTAATGACAAAAAATCTTACCCGGTAAGAGCTAAGGCAAAGACCAAGAGTCTTACCCTGGTAAGCGATGGCGAAAACTCTTACCACGGTTAGCGCTTACCGGGAAAATTGTTGCATACGATAACTTTTTGGTGGACTAAAATCTTACCCGGTAAGTAAGTGATAGTGTTAAATTTTACCGGGAAACGCTTATCCGGAAAATTGTTGCATACGATACCGTTTTGGTGGACTAAAATTTTACCCGCTAAGTAAGTGATAGTGTTAAATTTTATTGGTAAACGCTTATCCGGGTAAGCGTTTGGTAAACGACCCCTAAGTATTTACTCGGTAAGTGTTTACTGGCTCATTTTATTTTCATCGGAAGAACATTACAAAGACTGAGAATCTTACCCGGCAAGAACAATGACAAAGACCGAGAGTCTTACCCGGTAAGTGAGAATGACGACTCTTACCAGGTAAACACTTACCGGATAAAAATATTGTATACGATGTCGTTTTAATGTATTAAAAATTTTAGTAAGTTAAATGAAAGTGCTAACTATTACTGATAAACGCTTACCGGGTAAGATTGGGTAAACGATGTCTAAGATGCTGGATGGGTAAATAAATCGTTGGTAAAAGCCCTAAGAGCGTCGTCTAGAGAGAGAGAGAGAGAGAGAGAGAGAGAGAGAGAGAGAACATGCATTAATAAAAGACTCTAGTTTTTTTTGGATAAGGGTATCCTGGACCTTTGGTCCAGACTAATCCCTTGGTAAAGTTGGGCCTTTGGCCCGACTGCTAAGCATGTAGCCCTGAGTTTATCCCCAGTGGCCACAAGTTGGAAGTGCCTGGAATCGAACCTAGGCAAGCGCTATGAACCCCCAAGTCGTTGCCAGTACACCACAAACCTTGTGGTTAATAAAAGACTCTTGTTGGAGGCTATCTTCAAAAAAACATATTAATTAATAATTAGACATTGTATTAATAATTTTGAAGAAATATATATATATATATATATATATATATATATATATAAGTTAATAATTAAATATTTTATTGATAGATTTTCAAATACATATATATAGAGAAGAAGGATCATGGAAGAAGTTAAATATTTTATGAGAATGCGAGAAGTGTGATATCATATATGATTACACGACATGTGGACGTGTTTATATATAATATCACACTTTTCACTTTCTCGCAAAATGTTATATATATATATATATATATATATATATATATAGTGGAAGGATATTTTGCAACCCTGAAAAAAATTGCAACCATTGCAACCCACATCTTAACCGTTGGATTCATGATCGACAGTTATTTTATTTTTATTTTTCTGTTTTTTTTAATTAAAAATATTGGGCCCCATATCTATTGTAACCGCCGATCATGAATCTGACGGTTAAGATGTGGGTTGCAATGTTTGCAACATTTTTAAGGGTTGCAAATTAAACAACCCCTATATATATATAAGACGAATGATCATCTGAGAAAAATAGTTAAGATGAGAAGGTAAGAAAAGATTTGTACCCTTTATCACTTTTAATCTCACCCCACCGCATGAATCACGCTTAATATGGGAATTAATCTAATGCATTTCGGTACAACTAATCCTAATGTGAATTCAAGGGTGGATATCTTTTCTTACCCTTATTACTATAACTTTCATGTTCATCAGAACCCAACTATATATATATATATATATATATATATATATATATATATATATATATATATATAGGGGTAGTTTCATTTGAAAACCACCTTAATTTTGAAAACAATGGAAACCGTCGATTTCATTGGTTAAATTAATGAAATTTTTTAATGAATTTGTAAAATTTGATAAATTGTTTTATATAATTCTTTTTTATTGATGAAATTGTTTCATATATTTGTGTTTTTTATGTAAAAATGAATTTTTTTTATCAAAATGAGAAAATGTATTAAACAATTTCATCAGAATGAGAAAATACATGAAACAATTCATTTTTACATAAAAAACACAAATATATGAAACGATTTCATCAACAAAAGAATTATATGACACAATTTCATCAAATTAAACAATTTAATGAACCAATTTCATTAAGTTAACCAATGAAATCAACTGTTTCCACGGTTTGCAAAATTAGAATGGTTTTCATTTGATCTTTCCCGTATATAGAAGCAAACTAATTTACGAAAAGACGAGAATGAATGTGGGTCACATAATTTATTAATTAAAAATATCATAAATAAAAAATGAAAAATAATTTTAGAAATTAGAACAATTATCATTTTAAATTGGATAAATCGTTAAAATTCTCATTATATCTTTTGGATTTATTTATTTTTTATGTATATTTATAGATCTTTTTGTGATGTAAAAATTATCACATGTGATAATTGTATATATTTTAGTTAATCATATGTGATTATGTATATTTATATTTATAGATCTTTTTATGATGTAAATATTATCATATGTGATATTTACAAAAAATCACTTGGTGAGATCATATGTAATACATTATAATAGATCACATGTTAAACGAATTTAATCACATGTGATTCAAAACATAAATCTAAAAAATAGAGAAAAAAAATGGTGAAATAAATAATGAATTAATTGTGGATATCACATGTGATATTTGATGAAAATTATGATTTTATCTAGAATATAATAATATAAATTTGATAAAAAATTATGAATTTATTAAAATTAAAAAATAAATAAATTTAAAAGATATAATGAGATTTTTAAGGATTTATCCAATTCAAAATTGTAATTATCCTAACTTTATTTATTTATTTATGGTATCTTTTAATTAATAAATTATGTAACTCATATTCCTTATCGCCTTCTCACAAATTGACCACCTTCTCGTTTGAACTTGTCCCTATATATTAAATATTAATAAATTTATTGAAGAAAATATATTAATTTTATACTTTATGAAAAGATATAATAATTAATGACAATAAATAATAATCAATAACAATGAATAAAGAATATAATTGGAAAAGGTGACAAAAAAACCTATTAGAACTTATTGAAATGCTACATTAAATTGGTTGAACTTGTAGAAAACCAAACATAAATTTTTAAATAAATTCAAAGAGTAAGCTAACTTTCCAAACACAACGTAGAAAGAAAAGTAAACGGGTCACAAAAATGGAGCAAAAGTCTAACAATCATATATCACCTGTCTTATCAATTTATAGAGAAGTTTTGGTAAAAACCTGTCTTGATATTTTAAGATACACGTTTTTGATGAAGTCATCTCCAAACCCCTCTTGCTAAACACCATGTATACATAATGGGACCTACCTAAACTTTTTTCTGCATTTATATATGTTTCTCGACCTTCTTGATGGAATCTCGATAGCCACTTGATCACATAGATATTTATAAGGTGACACGCCTTCAACTTCCGAGTTAACTTTTTCTCATCGCTATCTTTATACTGTTTTTTATGGTCTTTCGATTAATTACTGTTAAATCCGTTTTCCTTCTCATTCACTTCTTTTGGTAAAAACAATAAATTCTTAGGACATTTTCTTTTGCTCAATCACTTTTTCTGTTAAACCTGCAGAATGCTAAATACAAACTAAACACCTTTTATCCTTTTCTCTTCCCATACAATGGTCTCGATAAGTTCTTGATGACATTTATGCAGACAATCTCCCCATTAAAAACCTACTCTAGTTGATTATGACATTAAATATCCTATTAATGGTAAAAGTTTTTACATTCCTATAAACTGTTGGTCCCAGTTAACAGAAAGTAAACAAAACAAGTATTGTAGGAGGGGGGGGGGGGGGTTTAATACAATCAGTGGCGGATCTAGAAACTCAGGTGACTGGGGTCAAACTTAGGAGTGTTGAAATTTTTTCCAAAACCGAAAATAACCCACCTGAACCTAACTGGTTTCGGGTTATTTGGTTTTCGGGTAAAACGGTTTAATTTCAGTTATTATTTTGTTATAACGGTTAAACCCAATAGCAAATTATACCATAATTTTATATATTTTATATCTAGATAATTGGTTTGAAGCTTTGAGCATATAAAAAATTAATATATCATAAACCATTTTATATTAAATCTAAAATAACAAGATATTGAGATGTATTTGATAAGACGATACAGAAAAACTAGATATTGAGATGCCTAATCTTGAAATGGATTTTGAGATGAACTTATTCCTTTTGGTTTTGGTAGAAAAAAAATCAAATATGTGGGATCTTGTAAAAATCGAATGGGTTCTTCAAGTGTAAAACTAAATCATTTGTTAAGGGTAAATCTTTTTTCTAAGTTAAATCTAGTTTTTTTTTAATTTTTGACTTGACCCCATTGAGTTGTATGTGGCTCCGCCATTGAATACAATACATAAAATTTTCCACTTAATTTAATTCTTATTGATATAAAATCAATAATTACACATAGAAAACTTTGATTGTTACGGAAGAGAACGGATGAATTCTGTTTAAACAATCTTACACAAAGAGAATGAAGAACAATTGAAAAACACTTAGAAAACAATGAACTTCGTAGAGAGAAAATAACCAACACTTAGAAAACTTGAAGGCTTGTAGAACTGGTGATCTTTGCAAGGTGAAGCATCCTCTATATATAGTACCTCATGCATTTAATGCCTGGGACACCTGTTGAGCAAGGGTAGGACATCAGGTCTTATGCAAGGTACATGATGTATCTTTTGTCTTGAAGTGTTTGGTTTGATGTGTTGACCTGCAGAGGATGGTGTGGACCTTTCCTTAAAATAATGTAAGAAACAAAACACACTTTTTATGATTTTCAGATGAGGTCCATATCAATGCAAGATATCACAAATATACTTTATCAGAAAAGTACAATGTGTTTGTGCTGATGACATTTTCCACCAAAACTTATCAATGACAATTTTGGTGAAAAGAGAGACAAGTTGGCACATATGACAAATCACCACACACATCTTCCAAATGAAGATGTGACACGCATCTTCCAAATGAAGATGTGTGATCGACACCATGCTGGCCTACCTCATCTCTGCCGATGAGATCATGGCCGATGGTGTTGTTCCACATTGGCAGGCAGCTTAGCTTTAGGCTGAGAAGTTCATCTTCAATCCACTTGACAAATACACTTCTTCTTTAACTTTTAGGTTGATCTTCGACTTCATCGAACATTTGAATTGTAACTAAGCTGCTAGAAAGAACCTCAAAATATTCTAAGTATGATGATACAAAATGGAAGATCGGGAGGTCATCTTCAAATCTTTAGATGACCCAACAAAAACATTCTTTCGTCCAATTCCAATGAATAAATGTTATCTTATTCGTTGCAACATTCTTTAAAGAAAGAAACGTGTTGAGGAAAAATAGGATCTTCCCAATTTGCTTACTGATTCATTCCTCTTATGCACAACATGAGCAATATTCATTATTTTTAAGCAAACATTAGGTAGTAGTATGCATTTGTGCCTTTTCTGTTACGTGTCATTCTACAAATTGTACAACTCCATTCCTTTTCCGTATAAGATCATGATGTATTCAAAGAATGCACGAGCAGGAATCCCGAAAAAATCTATGTATCAATGGTGAATCTGAACGTACAAATTGTTTCGTTCACTTGTATGTTTTCTTATCTCAAACTATATGAACAAAACTCGCTTGAGCCCATAAAAAAAGACTCTGCAGATCAACCCCTATTTTATTTTTGTGTATCTAGTACTACTCAACGCACTTTAAATTTCAAGAAATAATATTTGCACTCATTCATGAAAATATACTGAAAGAAATTTATTGAACATGTATTTACTTTTGCATTCCAATAGTCATGGTCCTTATGATTAGAAACCCATTTCACCTAAATATTTATCAAGTGGGTTACTTTATAAATATTTATCAAGTAGTTATCGAGATTCCATTGAGGCGATTGGGAAACTTAAACGTGGGAGTTCAGATGAATCATATTTAACACACTTTATATTTAACAATAACTAGTGTTTGATAACGCGTGTTGCACGGTAATCAAAATTCATGTTACAATAAGTTATATAAATTCTTCTCAATATCAATAATGACAAAATTTGGTGTACACTAAAGTTATCATCCCCAATTGAACTTATAAAAATTAGTTTCTAGCCTAGCTATTTAATTAATATGGTAATGAAATATGTTGCATGCGTGATTAAGATTATTAGTAACAAAAAGTGACATAAAGATGAGAAATAAATTTAAATCACCCACATGGGAGAAGTTATTATTCCTGAATAATGTAAGGTTACTCATTAGCAGTACAATGATTTGCCACTACAACTTATTTGTACATGGTTGTGTTAGAAGATGAATATGATTGAAGGAGACGATAAATATGCTGAAGGTTTGAAACCTCAATATATTGATTGAGAGAAAACGTACAGTGTGTAAAGTAAATAATGAGAGAGCTTAACCTAGACTATAAAATACAAACTATTTATACAAAGACTATATGGGCCTGGGCCTTATATGGACATGGGCCTGGGCCCTCTACACATATACATTAACATCCCCCCTCAAACTCAATCGGGAGAAGAATGAGCCAGATGGAGTTTGGAAACTAGATCACGAAACCGTCCTGGTAGATGAGCTTTAGTAAAAATGTCGGCCGGTTGATCAAGAGTTGAAATAGGAAGAAGCTGAATAGTCTTACGAGTCACATGTTGACGAACAAAGTGACAGTCAATTTCAATATGCTTTGTTCGCTCGTGGAAGACATCATTGTGAGCAATCTGAATTGCACTGTTGTTGTCACACCACAATGGAGTAGGAGATTGTTGAGGAGCCCCCATGTCAGAGAGTAGCCAACATAACCACACAAGTTCTTGAGCCGTGTCCACTAGTGCTCGATACTCAGCTTCAGTACTGGATCGAGCTGTGAGAGATTGTTTCTTGCTTCGCCAAGATATAAGAGAGTCGCCAAGAAAGAAACAGTAGCCGGTAGTGGAGCGACGATCAGTCATGTCACTGTCCCAATCAACATCAGAAAAACCTCGCAAAGTCAATGATGAGGTGGATGGAAAATGAAGGCCATGAAACATGGTCCCTTTTAAATATCGAAGAATGCACAGGACAACAGCGTAATGATCAGAACAGGGTGCAGACATGAACTGGCTGACAGTATGAAACAACATAGGTAATATCAGGTCGATTCACTGTCAGATAGACAAGTGACCCCACTAACTGGCGATATAAAGTAGGATCACGCAGAGGAGGTCCAACATTTGGAGCCAAATGAAGGTTGTGCTCAAGAGGAGTGGATGTCGTTTTGTTGTCAGTAATCCCAGCTTTTGACAAAAGATCTGAGGTGTATTTGGCTTGACAAAGATAAATTCCCGATGGATCTGAGAGCACCTCAAGACCAAGAAAATAGTGTAAAGAACCAAGATCCTTCATCTCAAAACAGGAGCTGAGAGATGACTTCAGATTTGCTATGCCTGTAGAGTCACTGCCAGTAATAATCATATCATCCATATACAAGAGAAGTAAGATTGTGCCAGCCTCAGTGGTCTGAGTAAACAGTCCTGAATCATAGTTGCTGGGTGAGAAGCCCAGAGAGGTGACTGTGGAACTGAATTTCTCAAACCAAGCTCGCGGAGCTTGCTTGAGTCCATAAAGAGCCTTCCGAAGACTACAAACATGACCTTGTGGAAGTCGAACGCCTGGAGGAGGTGTCATATAGACTTCCTCAGATAAGTCACCGTTCAAGAAGGCATTCTTAACATCCATCTGAAAGAGAGGCCATTGTTTGGTAGCCAATGGCTAGGAGACTGCGAACAGAGGTGACTCGAGCAACAGGTGCAAATGTCTCCTCATAATCAATACCGTACTCTTGATTGAAGCCCTTGGCCACAAGACGAGCTTTGAACCGATCAATAGAGCCATCGGATTTTGTCTTGATTTTAAACACCCATTTGGAGCCAATGGGTGACTTGCCTGGTGGAAGATGGACAGATTCCCATGTCTGAGCTTTGTCAAGAGCATGAAGTTCCTCATCCATAGCTTTCTGCCAATTAGGGTTAGAGGAGGCTTCCTTGTAGGAAGTAGGTTCGTGATTTGATAGCAGAGTAGCATAAACATGATAATCACGAAGATGAGAAGGAACTTGTCTTACCCGATCTGATCGTCTAACATTCTGAGATTGAGAAGTTTCAGGAGCCAGAGACTCAGCAGGCACCTCAGATGTTGGTTGTGCGGATGGAGCAGATGATTGATGTTGATCAGGAATACTAGTAGAGGCAGATTGTGTAGGGGTAGTAGACTCTGAAGGAGAGGCAGACTCATAAGGAGTTGGAACAACAGGTGGATGTGATATGATGTCAGACTGGAGTGAGTCCAATGAGACGGAGGCATCAGTGAAGAACGGAGCGGTGAAGTTAGGAGACTCACGAAACTTGGATATAGAAGAAAAAGGAACATGTTCCCAGAAGGTAACATGACGAGATATACGAAGACGCTGGGAGATAGGATCCCAGCAGCGATAACCCTTGTGTTCAATACCATATCCAAGGAAGCAGCAAAGTTTGGAGCGAGGTTCAAGTTTGGTATGTTCATGAGATTGTAATTGAACAAAATAAGCACTACCCCAAACTTTTAGAAGTTCATAGGCAGGGGTGACCTCATAAAGAGCCTCATAAGGAGACTTATTATTAAGGATGGGAGTAGGGTGACGATTGATAGTATAAACTGCAGTGAAAGAAGCTTCACCCCAAAAACGTTCTGGACATTTAGCAGAGATGAGAAGAGTGCGAACCGTATCAACAATATGACGGTGTTTGCGTTCGACACGACCATTTTGAGGAGATGTGCCGAGACAGGAGTACTGAGAGAGAGTCCCCTGAGATTGAATAAAGGAGAGAAGAGATGACTCTTTGTATTCCATAACATTGTCAGCTCTAAGAATCTTTATGGATTTTGAGAACTGGGTGTGAATCATCCTGGCAAACATAATATAAATTTTGGGTAGTTCCGAACGATGTTTCATTAGATATATCCATGTGAAACGTGTATGGTCATCAATAAAAATAACAAAATATCGAGCACCCCCCATGGATGGATGTGGTGCTGGTCCCCATATATCAGAATGAATAAGATCAAAAGAAGAAGTAGAACTAAATTCATTCAATTCAAAAGGTAAAGCATGATGTTTGCCAAGTTTGCATGATAAACAAGAAATATTGTCAGTTGATACACAATTTCCTAACAACCCTAAATGAGCTAATGATTTTATTCTGGCTAGAGATAAGTGACCCAGCCGGGTATGCCACAACTCAAAAGAAGAAGTGCTCTAAACGGAAGCAATAAGACTTGAAGAGGGTAATGGAAGACGAAGGTAGACTACTTCAATCATCCGTCTAACTTTACGGCCGAGTCCAAGGATCTGCTTGATCTTTGGATCCTGTACAACACAACCAGAAGAATGAAATAAAATGATCAAATTAGATTCAAGAAGTTGCGCAATCGAAACTAAGCTCAGAGATAGTTTCGAAACATTTAGAACACCCGGTAATTGTATATGAGGAGTGGAAACATTTCCACTAAAGGATACCGGTAGGCCAATGTTGTCAGCAGTTTTGACTGACATAAATTGCTGAGGTGGTTCCTTAGAAACGAAACCATCAGTGCAAGGTGTCATATGATTGCAACACCCTGAGTCAAAAAGCCATACGTTACCTGATACAGCTGAGTGTGGAGAATTCATACCCATAGCACCAGACATGATTTGCTCCATGACTTCCTAATTGCGACGCATTAGTTCTATTAGGTCAGGTGAGGAGGCTGGAGAGACCTCAGTATCAGCAATAGTAGACCCATCAATGGTGTGAGCCCGGTTCTGAGAACCAGTGTGCTTTGAGTTCTTCGGGCAGTCAGACTCATAATGACGTGGATGAGTGATACCACACCTTCGGCACTTACGGATAGGACAATCAAGGAGAAGGTGAGCAGTAAAATGGCAAAAGACACACTCAGATGTGTTTGTTTTTCCCACAGATTTGGAATGATTGTTGTTGGTCCATTTGCCTTTGGACTTGGGATGAGACGTGTAGAGAACGCTATCAGTAGCGGGCATCGGTGATCGCATGTGAAGACGGGTTTCTTCACTTATCAATTCTGATATTGCTTCTTCAAGAGTAGGTAATGGCTGCCTATGAAAAAGAGAAGCACGAACATTCTCAAATTTGTCAGTAAGACCCATCAGAATAGTAATCAAATGTAGCTGGTTGAAGTAGGCGGTGAATTGTTGAACTATGTCATCAAAAATCTGTGGTGCTCCAAGACTTATATGATCTCTAAGAGACTGCATTTCAGAGATATAAGAGTTTATGGATTGATCAGGAAGCTGACGTTTGCTCTGAAAAGTGGTCCACAGTTGATACTGATGAGATAGGCCCGATGACGTGTACCGTTTGGCGAGAAAATCCCAGAGACTTTTGGCGGTAAGGTAACCAAGAAACTGTTGGTTGATCTCAGGAGTAGTGGAGGCATTAATGAAGCCCAGAATACGAGCATTATTGATGTCCCACTCATTCATGCGTTTTGCAAAGTTAACAGCGTTCTCAGTTGGTTCCTGAACTGGAACTTTGGATGCACCAGTAACATATGTATAAAGGCCATGGAATTTTAGCAGAATTGTCATATGATGATGCCAGAGAATGTAGTTACTACCATTTAAAATAACCGAGATGGGATTTGAGTGACTGAGATTGGCATCCATGGAAGTGAGAAACAGTATTAATGACCGGTATTAACGACCGGTAAGGTTCGACCGATAAGTGTGGACCGATAATAGATTCGACCGGTAGGGTGATGTTCGACCGATAGGGTTCAACCGATAATAGTTTCGACCGGTAGGGTGATGTTCGACCGATAGGGTTCGACCGGGAGGTGTTCGACCGATAGGGTGTTTGACCGATAGGGTTCTTCCGGTCGGCGGCTAGGGTTGTGATGCGATGAACAGTGAAGCAACGATGAACAGTAACCTTGATGAACAATAACCTCGATGAACAGTAACCCCGATGAACAGTAAAGCGATGATGAAAGCGATGAATAGTGAAAACGATGATGAATAGAACAAAGATAATGGTGAGATTGCAAACAAACCTACAACTCTGATACCATGTTAGAAGATGAATATGATTGAAGGAGACGATGAATATGCTGAAGGTTTGAAACCTCAATATATTGATTGAGAGAAAACGTACAGTGTGTAAAGTAAATAATGAGAGAGCTTAACCTAGACTATAAAATACGAACTATTTATGCAAAGACTATATGGGCCTGGGCCTTATATGGACATGGGCCTGGGCCCTCTACACATATACATTAACAGTTGAACTATTAGCAACTATTTTTCAAATATATATGTAGTAACATAGTATGGGCGAAGCTACATTGAGGTTTGTGACTTTGTGTGGCATGAAATGGCTAGGTTTTTGTTCTATTTTTAAATTTTCAATATGAAATAGCAATTATAATATTTGTTATGACGTGATAATCAAATGGCATAAAAGATTATTGAATGATTATTGTTAGAAGTTGTTTTTAAATATTGTTTAGTTAGTTTTTCTGTTATACTTTTCTTTGTATAAATAGTTGTACCTTTTCTCTATTTTGTATTATTCAGGAATATATCCAATACACACTTTCTCTCTCTTCTCCATTTCTTTGTACGATCACATGGTATCAGAGCATTCTCAGTTTTTTCATTTCTTGATTTCTTCTTGATTCCTCTTTAGATTTGTTTTTTTAGAAGATCTTCTTCTTCTTCATTCTTGTTCCTTCTTATCTGTTCATTTCATTCTGAAATCATGACTTCTCAAAGCCCTAATTCGATATCTGGTGATGGAAATGGTGCGAACGGAAGCAATCTGAATGCTTCTGCGTATTCTAATCCATTGTTTTTGAGTCACAATGATAATCCAGGAGCAGTAATTGTTTCACAAAAGTTCGATGGTAAACGTTTTGGAGCCTGGAAGCGAGCTATGATTCTTGCTCTATCAGTCAAGAACAAATTAGGTTTTGTTACAGGCAGAACCAAAGAACCTGCAGAAAATGATCCAACTTATGAAGATTGGGAGAGATGTAATTCAATAGTGATTACGTGGATCTTGAATGCAGTAACCACAGAGATTTCTGAAGGCCTGATCTATTACACTTCTGCTAAGGCGATTTGGAAACAACTACATCTTATGTACGAGCAATCAAATTTAGTTGTGATTTTTCAGTTACAGAAAGAACTGAACCAAATGTCTCAAGGAAGTGATTCAATCACTTCTTATTACTCCAAATTCAAAAGAGCTTGCGATGAATTTGCATCAATGGATGACATGCCAGATTGTAGTTGTACTGACGCTGAACTTTGGATGAAACGACTTGACAGACAACAACTTATGCAATTTCTCGTTGGTTTAAACGACAGCTATGCTACTACTAGAGGAATGATTTTGCATATGAAACCTACAACAGTGATTGCTGAAGCATATGCTATTTTGATTCAAGAAGAACAACAAAGGGAGGTAAGTGCACCTCTTAAGATGAATATTAATGTTGTTGCTATGATGGCTAATAAAAATGCTTCTGCAAGTGGTAAATCGTTCATGAGTCCAGAGATGAGGAAGAATGTTGTGTGCAATTATTGCAAGAAAAAAGGACATGTCAAGGCAGAGTGTTACAGGCTGAATGGATTTCCAGAAAGTTTTAAGTTCAATAATCCAAGGAAATCTACTGCAAATGCTGTTGGTGATGGAACAGAAATTACCAGCAAAGATTACAATCAAATAATGCAGTTTCTTAATCAATGCAAGATTAACGATGCTGTGAATGTTGTTCCACAGTCTGCTCAAGTTGAAAATGATTCTAATTTTCAATCTGAACTTCCATCTACTGGAGAAACTAGTGGCTTTGCAGCATGTGCAGGTAACAAATTGACTAACTCGATTTCTAGTTTTTGGATTATAGATTATGGGGCGTCTGATCACATGTGTAGTGATTCCTCTATATTTTCTTCCGTCACAAAACTCCTTAAACCACGAAATGTGTCTCTACCTAATGGAAACACATTGGTTGTTGAATATGTGGGAACTGTACCTCTATTCAATCACTTAATCTTGACTCACGTACTATATGTACCTTCTTTTCATTGCAACCTTTTGTCTGTACCTAAGTTGTGTTCTCAGCTTAAGTGGTTTGTTCTTTTCACTGATTTACAATGTTACATGCAGGACCTTCTCACTAAGAAGCTCTTGGTACTTGGTAGAAGGGCTGGAAACTTGTATCTTCTGGATGCACTCCTCAAGCGCAATTCAGTTTCTAATTCGTCTTTTTCTAATTCTGTTTCGATAGATAAACTTGACAAAAATGTCTCTACATGGCATTTGAGATTTGGTCATATTCCTGTGTACAAGTTGAAACAAATGAATCTTGATTTGAATAAATGTGACAATAATATGTTTCATTCTTGTATTGTGTGTCACAAGGCAAGACAACATCGATTGCCTTTTCCTATTAGTAAATCACGTTCTTCTGATGTATTTGATTTGTTACATATAGATGTTTGGGGACCTTTCCATACTCCAACATATGAAGGTCATCGTTATTTTCTCACTATGGTTGATGATCATAGTAGAACCACTTGGGTTCATTTGTTGAGTCATAAAAGTTCAACGTTCTCTATCATTCAATCATTTGTTCAATTTGTTCAAACACAGTTTCATAAAGTCATCAAAGTCATCAGATCTGATAATGCTAAGGAATTGGGCAACAGTAAGGAAGGTAAATCCTTCTTTGAATCTAAAGGTATTGTTCACCAATTATCTTGTGCTTATACCCCTCAACAGAACGACCTAGTTGAACGTAAACATAAACATTTGTTGGAAGTAGCACGTTCTTTGATGATTCAATCAGGTTTAACCTTGACATTCTGGGGGGATAGTATTTTAACAGCCGCTTACCTTATCAACAGAATTCCCTCAAAAATCTTAAACCAATCCTCACCTTTTGAATTACTTTTCAAGATTAAACCCGAGTATCGACACTTAAGAATCTTTGGATGTTTGTGTTTTGTTTCTACCAATTCTGTTCATAGACATAAATTTCAATCAAGAGCTGAACCACATATTTTTTTAGGATATCCTTTTGGCAAAAAGGCATACAAAGTTATGCATTTAAATACCAAACAAATATCTTACTCTCGAGATGTCCAATTTTGTGAATCTGTGTTTCCTTTTCTCAATAACATTACTAAAGTTTTTTCTGATCTGCCACTTCCTATTCACATTCCAGTTACAACAGATTAATTTCCTTCTAATCATAATGTCACTCCTAATCCAACCGAAACCAACATTACCCAAAATAATCCCACAATGTCTGAACCCATTCAACCTTCTGTTCAAGAAGATGTTACTCAACCTACTGTTGTACCCAATTCCGAAGCGATTCCTATTCTTCGAAGGTCTGAAAGAATTCATAAAACTCCTGCTTATCTTTATGATTTTGTTTGTAATCAAGTTTCATCTGATTGTTCTGCTTTCCTATTTGATTCTTGTCATCATACTATGACTAACATGTGTATTTCAACCCAGAATTTAAAACCAATTGCTCTAAATAGTTTTAGTCAATCTTTTGTTGCACATATTATAAATGTTACTGATCCCAAAACTTATGAAGAAGCTGTTTCTAATCCTTTTTGGCAAGAGGCTATGGCAAAAGAATTTGCAGCTTTAGAAGCTAATCATACATGGAAGTTGGTACCTCTTCCTGAGGGCAAACGGGCTATCGGATGTAAATGGGTCTTCAAGACCAAGTTCAAGCAAGATGGGATGATTGAACGATATAAAGCACGTTTGGTAGCACAAGGCTTCACTCAACGTGCCAATGAGGATTACTTTGAGACTTTTTCTCCTGTTGTAAAATTCACTACAATCAGGTGCATTGTTGCTCTAGCTGTCAAGAAGCAGTGGAACATTCATCAATTGGATATCAACAATGCTTTCTTACACGGCGACTTAAACGAAGAAGTGTATATGAAAAGACCCAAAGGAATGTTGTGTTCTAATCCCAATTTTGTTTGTAAATTGGAGAAGTCCTTATATGCGCTTAAACAAGCCTACAGACAATGGTACTCAAAACTGTCAGAAGCATTGAAAAGTAAAGGTTTCTTACATTCCAAAAATGATTATTCATTGTTTTTAAAGAAGACAGCTTCCTCTTTCACCATTGTTGCAGTTTATGTTGATGATGTTATTGTGACTGGTGATACTAATTCTGAAATTGACAACTTGAAGACTTTTCTGCATGATACTTTTAAGATCAAGGATTTGGGCCAACTCAACTATTTTTTGGGGTTAGAATTTCTTCGAGGAGATAATGGTATGTTCTTAACCCAAAAGAAGTATCTTACAGAATTACTTCAAGAATATGGTATTGTTTCATCTGAAGGTGTTACTACTCCTTTACCCTGTCATCTGAAATTGATACCTGATTTGCCACATCCTTTAGATGATCCGAGTAAATATCGACAATTGGTTGGCAAGTTTAACTTTCTGGTTCATACACGTCCGGATTTGGCTTTTAGCGTTCAGTATCTAAGTCAATTCAATCAAAATCCCTCACGAGCTCATTGGGATGTTGTTATTCATGTTTTGAAGTACCTCAAAGCTTTCGATTCTTATGGGTTATTCTTTAATAATAAAGAAGATTTTTCCCTTAGTGCTTATTGTGATTCAGATTGTGCATCTTGTCCATTTTCTAGACGATCTGTCAGCGGTTACTTTGTTTCTTTTGGGGGGGAGTCCAATATCATGGAAATCAAAGAAACAAGTAACAATTTCTTTGTCTTCTGCTGAAGCTGAATTTAGATCGATGAGAAGAATAACAGCTGAACTTACCTGGTTGAGCAGATTACTATCAGATTTAGGAGTTGAAAATATAACTCCAATTGCTTTAAAGTGTGATAACATGGCCAGCATACATATAGCAAACAACCCTGTTTTTCATGAGAGAACCAAGCATATCGAATTGGATTGCTATTATGTAAGAGAACAATTGCAAGTTGGGGTTATATCTGTCGATTTTACACCTACAACTTCTCAGTTGACCGATGTGTTTACGAAGTCTCTATCAGGGCCTGCTCATTCATCTATTATACACAAGTTGGGTTTAACAGAACCTCCAGCTTGAAGGGGGGTGTTAGAAGTTGTTTTTAAATATTGTTAAGTTAGTTTTTCTGTTATACTTTTCTTTGTATAAATAGTTGTACCTTTTCTCTATTTTGTATTATTCAGAAATATATCCAATACACACTTTCTCTCTCTTCTCCATTTCTTTGTACGATCACAATTATACATACATATACAAGCCATAATACTATTCAAGCAAACAATAAAATTCAATTACAAAGCAACAATGACATCGATAGTATGAAATAATATTATAAATGTGTTGAAAAGATAATTAAAATTTTTGGTATCATTCGCATAATTCATACGAAAAAACTTATGTCATCCACCTTAGGGTCTAAGAGGTTGTTTAACAAACACTTACCGGCAATAATCATCATTCTCACCTATTTTACCTGGTAACATTCTTGGTCTTCAAAATGGATTATTGGTAAGCCTCTCTTACCGGGTAAGCACTGACCAGGTAAAAGTCTTTTCCTTCACTTACCCGGTAAGAATTTCGGTCCTTACTATGTCTCTTACCGGGTAAAAACTTTGGCCCGTGCCATACTCACCTGGTAAGATAAGTAACACCTGATAAATATTTAGTAAACGGATCTACAGACTTAGCCATACTCCTTACATAGTTACACTTCACATAATTGACCAAATCTAGATTGGTGTCGTTAACTCCCCTAGTGTCCTTTTCCCTCACTTTCCAACTTAACTTTCGACAATAATTTCGATATGCCAATACAATTGATGATTGTATATTGAAACCATTATCTAAAAATTTATAGAGAATATGAAAAGATACAATGGAGTCAAGAATTATACAACTTTTTTCACCACCCTAAAATAATCCTATGAAAACTGTATATATTATACATGACAACAATGTTTAATATATGTATCCATATACTTGGCCATTCCGTGAAAAAAGTACCAACCTTTGATGTATTTGTCCATCACATATTCACATGCACTTGTACATCTTGCATCTAGCATGAACATGAAATGATTTCAGTCACAAATACACACCTTCGGAGGAAAAGATTGATTAGGAAAAAAACTTACATCATGTGTTCCTCGTCATTCTGCTGCCTGAGATCCCATTTAGTGGTAATATTTCCATTGGGATGGGCAAATCATATCCATCCACATTGTAACAATTAAAGAAACATAAGGGGCTGTTTACCAAACACTTACCCGGGTAAACGCTTACTGCAAAAATTCAACACTATCACCTACTTATTGGGTAAGATTTTAGTCCACCAAAACGGTATCGTATGTTATAATTTTCCAGTAAGCACCAACCATTGTAAGAGTCTTCATCCCCACTTACCGGGTAACACTCTTGGTATTTGCCTTAGCTCTTACCGAGTAAGATTCTTGGCCTTTGCCATATTCATCCGTACCCTGGTAAGCGCTTGCCCGGGTAAGCGTTTGGTAAACCTCATAAAAACATAAATTTGTTCTAAATTTTCAAGGGATTTCCCATGTTACAATAACACATGTCGGAGAGAAAAGATTGAAAACAACCAAAATCTACAGCCATACATAGTAGTTTGTGATTATTTACAACTGTTTGTAGTGCTTATTTTTTGCCTAATTCTGAAAATATGATGGTTATCTAGAGCCATGTATAATGATTCAAAAATCTAATTGAAATAGAATAACTTTCAATTTTAAATGTTCTTTTGTATATCAAATGGTTAGTATGATAGTAACATGGAAAATGAAAGGAAAAAGAAGTTGAACAGAGTGAAGATAAAGTCTATTACTATACCTAACCATATTTGAGGTTGAATCCATGAACCAAATACAAATGAGATGATTCATATATAACCAGAAGTGCATCAGCAGCCACCTGATCACATCCATCAGAACCTTCAAACTTAAAATTAAAGAAAATTCTAAGTGATAACTTTAATGCAAAACCAAAATTAATATGCAAAAATACAAAGACGATTATTCACAAATCATAAGAATGAAACTAAATTGCAATTTATAAGCTTCAATTACCACAATCAATGCTTATCGGTTTTCTATATACGAATAACCTCAACCAACTTCTCATACATTGCATGGGTCTACCGATTACATCGAATACATGATCTCCTGAGACAAACGATTAATAGATTTGTGAGAATTTGTTATGAGTTGAGCTCTCAAGGAATGCGGATTTATTGACTAAGTACAAATCCCTTTGACAATGAAAAAGCCAATTAGATGGAAGTATAGAAACTTCATCAATGCTCAACGATCTTATCTGATTGATAGACTCGCTGCTTCTTAATTACAATCGTAAGATCTCCATAAGAAAAACATGTGCATCCAAATAATAATTTGAATCTTAACAAAAATGCAACAAAAGCAAACTTGTATTCTATTTAAAATTTTTATCCTCAACGGAAATCAAGGGCATTGAATGTTGTTGTGGCAAAATTGAGAACTCAGACCCAAAACCAAGAACATGATCAAATGCTTTTTGCAATGCATGCAAGAGATTAAAACATCTCACCTGGAGAAGCGAGAACCACATTATGGGGACCAAGAAGACACAAGTAAAGAAACTCTAGGCAGAGATTGGGAGACAGAGAGGAAAATCGAAAGACGTAATAGGAGAAGATGAATCGTTTGGAGTTAAATGTGTAAACAAATTTCTGGTACTAATTGATACGAAAAAGAGCCTATATTGAGAAGAAAAAAGCAATGAGTCTCATGTTTAGAAGATGCCATGTGTAACACTAAAAAAAAGTAATAATTGAGAATAAAGGTTGAGGGAAGGAAATAATTCAAACTCAAGTGGAGGGTTAAAAGCGATAGATAGAGAAAAGGTTAAGGGTGTGGAGTGTAAACCACAGGGACCTGTTTTGCCAAATTTTTGAAATTTCAAAAATGAGTCGTGTCATTAGAAGATGTGGCGGCAACAGTTTTGGGAGTTTGCTCATTTACGAATAGAACTATGAAGAAGCGTTCGTCATTTTCATTTTTGCTTGTTTACGAAAGTGAGAGAGAGATAGAGAGATCGATAAAGTGAAAGGAGAGACTCGGGAGAACGGAAAAGAAGAGGCGACAAACGGGAAGGGTACGGTTCAAGTCGGGGTTCGATCACAACGTCGTTGGGGTAAGAATCACGCGAGTTTTCTGTAAGATTTTCGTTTTCCCGGTTGCCTATGTTGGGCGTTTCTACTTACCGAAGCAATCGATATTCGGTTTACTCTCAAACTTGAGAAATGGCTCGATGTTGGGAAAACAACGTTAGGCCGTGAAAACCAATGTTGTTGCACGATGTTGGATCCATACAACGAAATGGTTTGCGGTTTCAAAAACGTGTAGTTTTTCTTAAATAAAACATCACCGGTAGTCGTCGTTTTCCCCACCGTTAAACTCGATCGAGATGTTTCCGGGTTTAAAATTTGGCCTACCGAGTCGAACGAAAATCCAACGTTTTCACGAAAACAATTTTGGGTCATGAGAGTTATGCATGTTTTGTAGTGGTTGCCTTTAATTGGTAAGGTTAACGGAAGGGATCGTGATCGTAATCTCGGTTGTGTAAATGAAAGCATGCATGCCCGTGGGTGTGTGTATATATATATATATGTGTGTGTATATAATGGATGGTATCGGACCTTGCATGTTTTCCTCATTTCAAATGAAAAGTGATTGGTTTTGTGTTACATAAATACAACGAAGGAGAAGGGTGGTTGACTGTCAAGAGCTTTAGCAACAGTAATAGAAATAAAATGGGGGAGGAGGCTTGACATGCAACACATGACTCTCCAAGTCATCTCATGCATGCCTTACATTCGAAGTCATATAAATATAAATATATATATATATTTTACGATTACACTATCTGACTATATATATGTATTAATGAATATTATACTTGCATATATATAGACATAGATATGTAATATGTAGATTATAAAATATATTTATATATTATATGGTTTAATGAGCCGATTAATAAGGAGTGTAATTAATACTCGATTTTACAACGTCTAATTTATTCCGGAGGCTAGACAAAATTCTTAGGAGAATATTAAAGGGCTCGTAAAGATGACATTTATTTTAAGAAATGGTACTTAGAAATTATTACGATTTATGTAGGATTCGGGAGCTACTTTGTGAAGGGTGAACCTACAATAAATCGAGGTGAGTCTTCATTAGACTTTTTTTGGGATGCATACATACGTAATTAAAATTATGTTGGCATGATAATTATTTGGAGTACGTATATGGGTAAAATGATACATTTTTATGTGCATGTTTACGGTGTATTGTTGCATGTATATAAATGTGTTATTTATTTGGAGTACGTATGTTATGCATGATAATTGGTTTATGTACATGTTTACGGGTGAATGTTTCATGTACATTATTTTATAAAGGAGATTGCATGCTATTGTTTTGTTGGTTTATAAACATTCTTAGCATGTCATATTTATGGGATGATTTCATGTGACACATTTTGGGTGTCGATATTGGGTATGAGATCGGACTCGATATGTCACATCTAGGGATGGCACGACCCCGTAATGGGTGCCAGACGGGTGTGAGCCGTGCAACCCAGGGAATGCCAGTGATAGGGCGGACCAACCCGGTGAGGCAGTTAGGAGATCTCATTGGTGTCAAATGTTTTCTGAAAACAATATGCATACTATTTAATCGGTGTTTAATATTTTTATGCTTGATGGAGTGTGTATTTATGTGCACGTAAACCATGAACTCACTTAACTTTTTAGCTAACTACTAGTATGCATCTCAGGAGTCGGTGGTTCAAGAGTGGACAAGGGAAAGGGCAAAGCGTAATTAGATTTACTTTTGTTATGTTCTTTAATGCTTTGCTAGTTATCAACTTATTTATTATGTATTTGGAGCGTTATGTAATATAATCCGGTATGGGACGGATTGAGGTTGGAGACTTGTATTACTTTAAGTTAAGACTTCCGCTGTGATGGTGATTTGGTTATATCTTGATGTCATATTCAACGACAAAAGGTAATATTTAGGCTGAAAGATGTGATATTACCCAAGGGTGGATTTGGGGTGTTATACCATGTTAGTGCTTTTATGATCCTCTTTACGAACTGATACGAAATAGAGCCGAAATTGAGAGGAAAAAAAAAGAGGATTCTAATGTCTAGAAGATGCCACGTGGGCTCTCATTTATTTAAACTTTGTTTTTAAGGTATACATATTGAAACACTTAATTGCTACAAATTTTTACTACAACATTGTTCATTTAAGTTCCATCCTTTATAACACTTCCCTCGGTAGCCTATTCGTTCTTTTTGGATCCCATTTTATTTTTCACTACATCAAGTGACACATTTTGATTTCTTCACCCACAAAAAGCACAAACAAAAATTGTTAAATGGTTCATCTACATCATCTTATCACATTCCTTAGCCGTGATTTTAATAATAATAATAATTTCTTTCTAACAGGTGATGGCGCTTCCTATTTTCAATCTTCATGGAATCAAATTACTTACTTCAAAAAACAAACCAAGTACATTTAAGCCTTACGGTTGAAAATATAAACCATCTTTATGATTTCTTATGTTATCCAACAGACATTATCTTATTGAAACAATACCCGACTCGGATAAAGTTTTTAACTTCTTTGAATTAATAACCAAATTAACCTCGTAATGGATCTCCTACTAAATGAATTGACAAAAAAGAAAAAAAAACACTTGGTTCGTATGTGGATTTATGATGTAAAGCAACAAAACCCAAATATATTATGAATCCATTATCCATGGTTGCTGTGAACAGGCATATAATCCAAATATTTTGTGAATCATTTGTTCCAATGGCCAGAGGGTAAATGTTGACTAAGAAGAGAAAAAGTGTTCCAACAAGGGAGATGATTAGTTTAAAAGGAAGGAAAATACATAAATTAAGAAAAAATATGGAGAACCATGAATAAAGTAAAAATATAACAAAGGCAACATACCAGTAGTTCAAAACCTACACATGGAGATTGAAATGGAGAAAGAGAATGTAAAAATGAAAAAAAAAAACAGAGATTGAAAGGATTGAGAGATGGAGAAAGAACGTACAAACGGAAGGGGAAGGGTCTTGGAGTTAAATGATAACCTTAATTTGTAAAATTACAAAGTAAAAAAAAAACAAAATTCTGGAAAAAAAGAAGGTAGGATCTCTTTGCTCTGGAGACGTCACGTCACCTCCTAATGTTTATGTTTTATATAGACTAGAAGCGTATTCGTGTAATGCAGCGAGATACATCACGATTTTAATGTTTCATTTTATTTTTTTGTCGATTTACAGTACGATTTTGGATGGTTTTGAAAAAGTGATAATGTTTTTTTTATAAATTTGTTTGATTTAGGCTTAATAATATAATGTTTTTATATAAAAAAATTAAGTATTATGTTAGAATTCAATGATTATCTTATATATTTTAATGACATCTAAAAAAAATAACCAATTACATATTTAATAATATAATTAAAACAAAATTATAGTAATATAATATATTAATTAATAGCGATACATGGAAATGTCTGCATAAAAGGAAGACCCTGCACATATCAAATTGGTGGGTGTTACCGTGTTAAAAGTCTGCAATAGTAATATGTATCTTGTGCTTTGATACTTGTAAATGAAGAGATTTTTAAAATCTTGCATAAAATGATGGTACCTTGTGCCTAATAATTTGTATTTAAGAGTTTTTTATCCGTACTTTATAATATCGTATAGATATATAGATAAAGTTCGTTTAGTTTATATGATTTGATTTTATTTGGAAGGATTTAGAATTGAATTTCATTCCAATCCCATATCTAGTTTAAAGGACTTCCTGGATTTGAAATTTCAAATTTTCATTAAAACTTCATAAACATAAGTTTTTGAAATCCCAAGTTCGGATAAGTTTTCAAAATCAATTTATTTAAAGATAATTTTTAAATAAAAAGTTATATTAGAAATATTGATGTATGTATGTTGGCATTGAATTGACGGGCATGATTATGACTCGATGTTTGAAACAAGTCAACATTAATAATATAAGTCACATATATAAAAGTACCATAATTGAACATTGATTAATCGAAGATGATTAATACAATTTTGATGAATACTGAAATTTTAAATTAATTATGTTTAACACTTCCAACTCTTCAAATAGATATTATTAGTTCTTTTGTGACAATTAGGACTTTAATAGAGAACTGCCTAAGAGATCTTTGTATAACTTCTAGGGAGATGGAGGTTGACAAGATGTAATAGATTGTTTAAATACCTTTGCTAAGGTATGTTAACTTTCTAAAGTTTTGATTTCTGTTTACAAAAATGATACCGATGTTTGAAAGATTTTATAGTTACTTCAAGTGAGATCAGATGAAATACTGATAGAATCAACTGACATGATTGGTCAACGAATAAAGAAGGTAAATAAAAGCAAATCATTTATTGTGAGTTTCATTAGTGTGTGATTAATTTATTATGTTATATGCAGGAGCCTCTTCTCAGTTCACTTCCTAAATTAATTAGTTTCCTTTCAACAAGCATGAAGGGGTAATGCGTTAATTCATCTCACTCAACTCATGGAATCGAATTTTGTTGGTATGTTTCATCTTTTTCATGCATTTTATTCTTTTCCTTCGGATGTTCCCTTTCATTTTGATGGTCCTTGTACTTAGGTAGAAGTATTATCTTGATTGTTACAAATGTTTTTTACTTTTGACTATGTATAAACATAAATTTCTAATTTTTATTTTTAATTACAAGTTGCAAAAAGTACAAACTATTAATGTATAAGTCGATCGTTAAAAGATAGAACAACCAATGCATCGAGTTTGAAAATCCTATTATCCATTTATTCCATTTCAAAATATTTGACCAATCTACCATATTAACCTTCAATTTATATACTATCATATTTGCATATAAAACCACATAGATCCATAAAATTAACATCGAGAAAGAAGAAAGATAGAACAAAAAATGAAACATGATTGCCGTTTCGAGTGTTTGGTTTCATGACGTATCGCGCGTGGATATGCAACTAGTAAATAATAAATGATGTTTTACCTTGCCGACAATTCAAGGTTATAATCTTTCACTCGCTTGTAACTATGGACACGTTGAGTTGAAGCATGTAAAGGTAGTGGAGGTGACGTTCACCATCATGGGCCGCGAGTGGGCGTTCCTTTCACCGCTCACCGGAAAACATTTTTTCACGTCGCGACGGAATTCTGACGTGGACGCGACGAACAATATATACCTCCTTCTCGAAACATGCTAAAAATGGAAATACACCACATACTACAATAATTTATCCGTTTTAAAATAGATGTCTATATTGTAGTTTATTTTATAACAAGTATCTATTTTTATAAGGTGACGTTTGTTTTTGAAGTGATGTTGAAGTCTGAAGTCTGATTTCACTACTGCTTTTTAAGTGGTGGTGCTTGTTGGTCACAAGTTAGCAAAACAAGTATTGTAGAGGGGGGGGGGGTTGAATACAATACTCAAATTTTACTTAATTTTTAATTCTTTTATTGATATAACTATCAAGAATTACACAAAGGAAACAAAGATTGTTGCGGAAAAGAATAGCTAAGAACTACTCAAACAACCTAACACAAAGAAGACTTAAAGAACACAAAGACTAAATCTTAGAGATAATAACTAACAACCTGTTTGATATCTTGCAAAGGAGAAATCTTGAGTTGAAAGCGTGAGGAGCAAGTAGATAGCTCCACCTTTATATACTATCCAAAGCAATGAGTGCAAAGGACATTGATCATTTAAAGCATGGGTGGTTGAGATATTGTCAATAAATTATAAGATATTTGAGGTGACTTATCACAATACAAAAGGTAACTTTTGTACTATGAAAGTACAATATCTTAATAAAATATACTTGACTCAAATCTTTTTGAGATCTTTTAAAAATAAACGTCTTAATCAAATCAGAACTCAAGTGAATATATTCTAGGAGAAGGAAGCTTCCATTCCCATTGTCAGAAGTACATTGGGAAAGATGAAGTATGTCAAATCGAGAGGGTTTGACATAAGGGGTTGTTTACCGAACCGAAGAAGGTTCGGCAAAGATAAAGATTGCCGAAAGAGTGGCAAAAGGATGCCGAACACAAAGAGGGTTCGACAGATGGGAGAGGTGCTGAATAGAGTTCGGTAGATAGGACTTAGTTCCCTTGAAGTCCACCTCAATCCGCAAGGTAGACTTCTTCATGTTGAATTCGGTAGGTCTTCGACTCACCGATCTGTTCATGCATAACTAAGTTATTACAAAGAACCAAACAATTCTAAGATGTACAAATATTTACAGAGGAGTAAACGCAAACTAAAGGAGAGATCATCTTCAAATCTTAGATGACCCAACAATCTCCCCCTATTTGATGATGACATCTCATACTTAGAAATATAGAGATAAAACATGAATAAATGCATTTTGACCCTTGTTCATCTCTTTTGGGTTCTTTTTCACATAGACCATGATTTTTGTTTCTTTTTGGGATTTTTTAGAGTATCCGACATTTACAAGTATAAAAGAATGAAATAATGAAATGTACAAACTATTTACATTTAACTAGAAATGCTCATTGTATTAATCTTATAAGAAGATTACAATACAAGATAAAAGAAATTTTGTACAGAAAAACATAACTACACCGAGTTTATTCAAAAGGCAAATGAGGATCAACATCTCTTTTCTTGAGTTCATCGGTGGCAGCCACATAAAGATCCTTTGCAGAAAGTGGAAATATTTGAATAATCCCATGAAGAAAGATAGTATCGGCAAGAGGGATCTGACTTGATCTGAAGAAACTGATCTGCCCAAATGCATCGTTGAAGAAGATCCCGTGAGTAGGCTCATTAATCACAGTGGTGGAAGAAAGAGGAACCAGAGTCGGTAGAGTCAGATCGAGATTTGAAGTATTTGGAACATTTCCTTCTCTTGCCATTTGTACAAACACGTCCTCCTTTTTAGATCTCGGCTTAGATTTGGGAGAAGGAAGACCAGACCTTAAATTCTCGATAAGTTCTTCTTCGGCTGGAGTGTGGACAATGTTGTACGTCATTCGGTATGTCCTGAACTTAGTTTGGAGATCTGTAAGATATTTGTCCACCTCAGGCTTGAGGCATTTCGGCTGTTTACCAAGCAGACACCAATTTCCATCCATTCCGAGACTCCAAGCCGAACAAGAGAATCCAGTCTGTCAACTGATCTTGAAGCATCATCCCTAGTAATCGTTAGCCGAATGACTTTACAGCTTGAAGACGGTTTGATGATTTTAACATCTGTGATTTTTGCATAGGATCGACGTCGGGTGAGAGCTTTTGTGGTACCAATTGATACACAAAGATTTTATCTCTTCATTTTTCTTTGCCGAATCCTCCAGAACACTACGCTGAGCTTTGATGGCATCGGCAGGAGATTATGTGATATCAGCTTCTTCCTCGGCCAACTTTAAAGCCAAATCGGTATCTTTATCACGAGCTATTTGGGCCAATTTAGCAGCATTCAGTTCTTCCTCAGATAAGCCCAAATCAGGAGAGGTAATCTTTGGGGGAGGAAAGTGAATTCCACCACCATCGACAACTTTCTTTATCAAGGCATCTTTACGGTGCTTTTCTTCTGCAGCTACTTCATCTGGTGTTAGTTTTCTTTTACCCTTATCTTTCTTGGGAAATTTCTCCCCCTCAGATTCTTCGACCACTTTAGGGTGATCGGTTCCCTTCTCTTCGGTGGAAGTCGATGCTTTGGCAGTGTCGGTTTCGGTGGGAGCAGCAGCAGCAGTAGAAGGTTCTCCCCGACTCGTACTGGAAATAATAATTTGAGGGGTAATTTGCTCCCCCTTAACCTGTTTCTCCCCCTCGGTACGTGCCGGGGAAGAGAGGCCAGCCTTAGCTGACACACGGACAAGACGTCTATCAATTCGGTCAAGAGTAGTTCAGTCGTCTGGAGTGAAGGCTGACTCAGTGATGTCTATATCAAGTGACCCAGCACAGTACTAAGCCACATCGGCAGGCATCGAGTCTAGGCGTTTGTTTATACTCTGCAGAGCACTTAGAATCTGAGAGTTGACAGTAGTTTGATCGGAGGCCTATTGTCGAAGGCGAATAAGATCCTGATCCCTTGCATCAGACGCAGCCTTGAGAGCGACAACAGAAAGAGTCAAGGAGGTATTGTTATCAATTAGCTTGATAACCTCCTTGAGAACAACATCCAGGGCGTCGGAGAGAGGGGCACGGAGACCATCAACTTCTCGATGCAAAACATCCAAGCACCGAAAGATATCTCTGTTCAAATCAAGGCACTCAAAATTCTGCTCTTTTATGAGCTGCACGAGCTCAGCTAGGGAAGAGTTGGTGAAGTCCAGAGATTTGAGTATCTCAGGCTCACGCAAAGACTTGCATAGTAACTCATACTGAGTACCGAGCATCCTTACCTCCCGATTGGTATCACAAATTTCGGCAAAGAAATCGGCAGGTACGGAGATCGACACCCGTGGTGCTGAAAAAGAAGAGGCTGAAGGCCTAGCCCTTTAGGTAGTTGGAGAAGGGGGAAAATGGGGCAAGATGCATTCTTTCGGTGGAGATTGCCTCTTCGGTGGACAATCTGGATGGAATCCATCCGAAGATGAATCTGAGGAAGATGGCAAGTGTTTAGGAGATGGGGAAGGAGTTTTCTTCGGTGAAGGTGGGGGTGATTGTTTTGGGGAAGGGGTTTTCGTCGGTGGGGGAGAGACATCCCCTGTATCCGAAAATAAACGATCAAACATGTCCTCGGTATTACTACCGATGTGTGCAAAATCATCGGGTGTGACCCCAGGTGATAGGTTGTGTTGTGGAAAAGAGGAGCGTTGGTCCGGAGAGGAAACTAACTCATCTTCATCCCTCAATTGAAATTGAGGAGAAGGAATAATAAAGGTCTTCGAAAATGCAACCGAACCCTTTGAAGAGGATTTGGAGGAGGTAGGATGGGCTTCAGCAGATCCCCGTGGCCCAACTGGGGAAATTTTAACTTCTGCCGATTTTTGAGAATCGATAGAAGGTGAGTGAGGCTCGGCCAAAGGTTTCCTAAGCCTCTTAGGACGAGACCTAGGTGGGGATTTTGAGCTCCGTCGCTTAGTAGAAGGAGAGGAAATGATCGGGGCAGCTACCGAAGGTTGTTTCGGTGGCATAGTCATTGAAGCAAGTGCGACGTTACCGGTGGCCTTTTTCTTTTTAATGGCCACCGATTTGGCTCGGGTAGTTTTGGGGGCAGAAGGGTCCACCGATTTGGAAGCACCTTGAGAAAGTGAGGCCTTTTCGGTACCACTTTCCAAGAGAGTACCCCAAATCGGATTGGGAGAAGAAATGAAAGAGATCATACCTGAGGTCAGTGGAGTGTCGGTAGGTTTGATCGGCTTGAAGATTGTCTGCATGCTTATCTGAGAGATAGGCAAGTCATAGACAATTGTCGGTTCGTACCGACCTGCATCAGCACGAAGTTGCTCAGACAGTTTCTCATTGATGATGAGAGAGATGAATCGAGGAAGTTCCACGTTGTGCGTCCTAGGTGGCGAAATGGCAGTGACTAGGGAATCAAAAATCACCTAGGTAAAGTCGATGCGCCTGATAAAGATGAGGACATGTGCCAACCTTGTGATTGAAGCAGATGATTGGTCCCACCTAGACGTTTTGTGGGAAATGCAGTAGAGGAGATGCAAGAAAAAGTAATTCCAAACAGCACCCATGTTCTTTCATAGAAGAGTACCAGAACCCTTGGTCTTCCCCTCATGCACATAGTTGAGGGTGGCAACTACCTCCTCATGTTCCCGATTAGTAGGGAAAGGAGCGTAGACATCAAATTCTGGAATGCGTAGGATTGAACGAACATCCTCGTCAAAAGAAAGGTCGGGATGTTCTTCAGAAGAAAGAATAGAAGCTGAAACCTGATGAGTTTCTGAATCGTACTTGCAAGTAAGCCAGAAACTTCCAAGGAGCATCTTGCTCATCTTGGTAGATAATGTAAAAGCATGTTGAAGAGGGGTGTTCTGAAGAAAGAGAGAAACCTGGTTGAATTCCGGGTGATCCACATCAGCAGATAGACGTGCAACCTGGTTGCATGTAGGAAAAACAAGAGATTCCCTAGTGAGAGGAGTAGTCTTGGAAAGCCTTTGATGATTTGGAAGTCACCATTGAAGAAGAAAGAGAGATCAAATATGGTTGCACGTTTGCACGAGAGAGATAAAATGGAGAGAGTAAAAAGGTAAGAAATGAAAAAGAAGATGATGTATATATAGGTTAAGAAACTTGGAGGGAAATATGGGTTTTCAAAACCAATTAAATAATCATAAATGGTAATGATGGTACGACGCAAACATGTGTCATGGAGAAGTGGAAGGGCCGAAAAACGGCTAATTGTCAGATCGTAGTTATCCCATCAACTGACACACTAACCTTGTGATGCCACGTGGCATAATTTGATAGGAGGAAGAAAAGGTGCCGATAGGTTTTCGGCATGAAAGATGTGGATAAGGATGACACATCATTCACTATACCGAAAAGTGATAAGTACCGAAATATGAGAGATATTTCGACAAAATGTATTCGGCATTAGAGATACCGAATAGGGAAATTGGTAAGGTATACTTTGGTAAGGCAATTGCCGAAAATAGAAGATACCGAAGGGAAGTTTCTACCGACAGGAAGGTAGTTTCGGTTTTTTTTTAACAAAAATTTAACATACCTAAGGATCCCACAAGGAAGTTAAATCGTGCCTCATCTAGTGGTTTTATGAAGAGGTCTGCGAGTTGAAGATCTGTAGGAATGAAGTGAAGTTTAATATCACCTTTAGAGATATGATCTCTTATAAAGTGATATCGAATATCAATATGTTTAGATCTGGAGTGCAGCACTGGATTGTTGGCAATGGCTATAGCACTAGAATTGTCACACATAATAGGTATATGAGAGTAGAACTTGTCATAGTCTTAGTGTTGATTTTTCATCCACAAGATCTGTGCACAACAGCTGCCAGCTGCAACATATTCAGCTTCAGCAGTAAAGGTAGATACCGAATTATGTTTCTTGCTGGACCAACTGACCAAATTTCCACATAGTAATTGACAACTATTAGTTGTACTTTTTATGTCTACTTTAGACCCTGCAAAATCAGAATCTGAATAGCCAATGAGATCAAAACCTGAGTCCTTGGGATACCAAAGACCTAGATTCATAGTACCTTTTAGGTACCTAAAGATGTGTTTCACAGTCGCCAAGTGAGATTCCTTGGGACCGGCTTGATACCGCGCACACAAACACGTAACATACATAATATCAGGTCTACTAGCAGTAAGATAAAGAAGAGACCCTATCATCCCTCTATAATTCGTGATATCAACAGATTTACCAGTTGGATCAACATGTATTTTAGGAGGTGGTGCCATTGGAGTTTTCATGGGAGAGCAATTTTCAAAATCAAGCTTCTTTAATAAATCACGAATATATTTACTCTGATTTATAAAAATACCTTCAGAAGTTTGTTTAATTTGAAGACCAAGAAAGAAAGTGAGCTCACCCATCATACTCATCTCATATTTGCTTTTCATGAGAGAGGCAAACTCTTGACAAAGAGTTTCATCAGTGGCACCAAAGATGATGTCGTCCACATAGATTTGAACAAGAATGATATTACCTTTGGTTTTCTTGAGAAAAATAGTATTATCAATTTTGCCTCTGGTATATCGGTTTGAGAGAAGGAAGTCAGATAGAGTGTCATACCAGGCACGAGGAGCTTGTTTCAGACCATAGAGAGCCTTGTCAAGTCTGAACACGTAGTAAGGATGAGCTGGATCTTCAAAACCAAGAGGTTGTTTCACATAGACTTCTTCAGCAAGTTCGCCATTGAGAAATGCACTCTTAACATCCATTTGGAAAACCCAAAAGTTTTTGTGAGCAGCATGAGCAAGAAAGATCCTTATTGCTTCAAGTCTAGCAACAAGGGCAAAGGTTTCGTCATAATCGATACCTTCCTCTTATCTATATCCTTGAGCAACAAGTCTGGATTTGTTCCAAATAACAGTACCGACTTCATCCATCTTATTTCGGAAGACCCACTTAGTGCCGATAATAGTCTTACCGAACGGACAAGGCACAAGTCTCCATACTTTGTTTCTTTCAAATTGAGACAACTCCTCTTGCATGGCAGTGATCCAACAAGGATTTGCGAGATCTTCTTCAATTTTCTTGGGCTCTATTTGAGGTGACTTATCACAATACAAAGATAGAGATTGTCGAAAGAGTGGCAAAAGGATGCCGAACACAAAGAGGGTTCGGCAGATGGGAGAGGTGCCGAATATAGTTCGGTAGATAGGACTTAGTTCCCTTGAAGTTCACCTCAATCCGCAAGGTAGACTTCTTCATGTTGAATTCGGTAGGTCTTCGACTCACCGATCTATTCATGCGTAACTAAGCTATTACAAAGAACCATACAATTCTAAGATGTACAAACATTTACAGAGGAGTAAACACAAACTAAATGAGAGATCATCTTCAAATCTTAGATGACCTAACAGTGTTGAAGTCTGAAATCTGAATAAAAAAGATTGTTTGGTTTTATAAGCTGAAAACGTCTGAATATAAACTATTGTCTATTTTATCCTTGAAAAAGTGATATCAATCCTGCTTGTTCTAAGAAATGAGACCAATCCAATCCCCGACCCATCGTACTGATCTTGGTTCTGTTATCGGTCCTTTTATACATCTCTAATACCAAGCATAGAGTAATATATGCAAGGTTGTGTACAATTAATTGATGCAATACTATAAACATGACTACATGCGTTAATTAGCTTGAACATCTAACAACTACAATTTAAGCAAATAAGATGAATGCAACTTCCTGCTGCTTTCTAACAACCCATATGACAGATTCAAAGAAAGCCTGAGTTTTTCATTTTTACCCATTAGATCTCCCAGACTTCTATATAACAAACCCCAATTATTACTACAAAAAAGTGAAAGTCCACACACACGCACACTGGTTGAAATAGTTATGTTCAGGAAAAATATGTAATACACAATTTGATCATTGAAATATAAGTTGCAGAAAACAAAACATCAAAGATACCGATATTATTCTAAGCAGAATCACCAATCGTAAGATGTAACCGATTTTAGAGAAACATCGAACATACCGATTTTATATAAAGTGAAAATAACAAAAGGGATCGATGGAGTCTGGAGTCGAACATACCGATTTTAGAGAAGCAGATCGATGGTCGATTTGGAGAGGCAGAGAGGAGATTGACCGGAAAAGTGATAAGTGATGAGCAGATCGATGGTCGATGCTGGAGGTTGGAGAGGAGTTGATTTTGAGAGGAGATCGATGGTCGATGCTGGAGAGGAGTCGATTTTGAGAGGAGATCGGTGGAGTATGGAGTCGATTTTTGAGGGGAGATCGATGGAGTCTCGGTCGATTTTGGATAGCAGTGGGGGAGGAGGCGTTAGATGAAAATAAGTGGAAACCCTATCACTTTTTCGGTAAGATGAAAATAAGTGATAAGTGGATCTGAAATAATGGAAAAAAAGAAACGATCTTAATTGACCTAGGTTTGACCGAAAAAGTGAAAAGTGATAAATAAGTTCTTATTTTTAAAAAACAAACACACCGTAAGTAAATGTATAATTTCATATTTTACCTTTAATTATAAGATAGAGAAAAAATTTCGCTTTATATTTAAGAATTTAATTGTCTTTTTGTTAATTAAAAAGTGTAATAATTACACAATCCAAAAACTTTGTACCTTTTTTTAATTATAGACCTTTATTTTGGGACGGGGGAAATATATGGAAAAAAAAAAGTTGTTGTTTTAAAGTTACCTTTTCTTTTACTGTTTATCAATCACAGAGGGAAAAAAACTAGAATTATATAATATAGAACAATAATGTGTCTTTACTTGATTGGTAGATAAAGATAATTAAATTTGGGATAACATTTTTTTTTACTCATAATATATAAAGCAAGTAATTCTACTTGAAAATAAAGGTATGTCAATATGAGATGTGTTTAAATTTGTCTTATATTTCAAATAATAGAATGGATGTTTATAAGAAGTTAAAGATTTCGAGTTGTTAAAAAATGTGAGCTTGACCGTGGGTCTTGGAATAACGGGGCTTGGGTGTGGAATTGGAATCGGACCCATCCGCCTAAAGGAAGGCTTCTAGTGAGCTTAATGATTTTAATTCTATATTGTATAATATTTCTCCTAAACTTTTTGTCAAGGACACCGCATGTTGGTGTGTACTTTTGTGATGATGGTTTTTCGTTCCTTGCTAGATGGTTTCTTCCTAAAATCATATATTTTGGATAAATCTACCGTTTGGAACAAATTGGCTCCAAGGAAACTGAATATCTTCATTTGGATGACGTGTCAAAACATGTTACGCACTATTCAAAAGTTCGACATTAGAGGTATTGATCTCAACTAGATGTTTTGCCCATTGTGTATTCTATCCAGACGTTGGACCATTGCCTTTGCGGTTGCAAATTTGCTTCAAGTACCTTGAAAAATGCTTTTAAATGGTGGAATATTAATTTCGATCCGTCCGCATGAACTTCCAACTTGCTTCTTTACGATGCTGGGAGACAGATTCCCGCACTGACGGCACTGTTAAAGAGAGTTTGGCAAGTTGGTGTTTGGATCACGGCTTATTCTCTTTGGAAAATATATGAATGCTCGGGTCTTCAAAGGGGTGGATGCTCGTGTGTTATTCTTGGAGATATTCAATTTCAATTTTTCGTTTGGATCTCAGTAAGATATAAGAATCGAGTGATTTCGCAGACGACTTGGCTTGATTTTTCTTGTGCGCGGTCTCATGTGCCTTTATTGGTTTTGTTTCTTTTTCTTGGTGTTGTCTTCGTTTTCGGTGGCGTTGTTGCAGTGTAATCTTTTTCTTTCAGAAATCTTCTCCTTGTAATTTTTTGTTGTTGTGTATATTTTTTTTATTTTTCTTAATAATATTGCTTTTTTAAAAAAAACGTGAGCAATAAGGATATAAAACCCAAGATTAATCAAGAAAAAAACTTCACGACTCTACCTTTAGAGTAAAGCACGGTCTTTTTTTAAAGATTATTTTGCAATTTTACATATATACCCTTCATAACTCATTTCTATATTAATGTAGATGTTAAAGGAAAACGAAAAGAAACGAAATAACAATAGAATAGAGAGAGGAAATATGTCATTATCATTAATCATAATCCCTTTAAATAGGGATGAGTTACAAGTAAATAGTTATGAGATATTTCAGTTCTAATCTAACTCTGATATATTTAGCTTTATTTCTATCATTATCTCTATCGTCATATCCTTTAGTCGATGGCACATTTATCCTACAACACTCCTCCTTGTGTCGAGTTAAAGGAGTGGTGGTGCACAGTTGTTGCCTCGTTAAAACCTTACGCCAAAATAAAAACCCAGTGGGAAAAAATAGGACGAAGGAAAGAGTATAACGCACCAGTTTCTTTGCAATACATAGACTTTTCCTTCAATCTAGTTTTCTCTTAGATTCGTACTTTAATCATGAGAGTTAGGAAAGCATGATGGTATATAAACAGTTGCCTCACTAAAACCTTACACCAAGGAACAAAACCCAATGGGAAAAATAAAACCTTGGTTGAAGGAAAGAGCACAACATACAAATATCACAAATATAGTAGACCCCCCCCCCCTTTTGTCTACTACTCCCCCTGATTCGTGCCTTAATCAAGTGAGTTTGGAAAACATTTGCACTTAACTTTCTACATGTTTCATAATATATGGTTTTAGGTAATGATTTGATAAAATGTGTCATGTTCTCCTAACATCTTACTTGATTCAATTGAATCTCGAGGAAAGTTTCTTATTGCTGATTGTATAACACTTAAGCAGAATATGCATTGTGTTATCACCCTTGATGTATTTTATGTTTCTTTCTTCGATACATGATGCATTATTTCCATATATGCAAGTAAGATGCTGGTTGAACCCAAAATTACTAGCTCCTCTAATATATGTAATGATAGTCCTTAATCATATATAGTATTTTATTATCTCATGGAGAGTAATATTCTTGGATTAGTTCAAGGAGGTAGTTACAAAGGATTGCTTAGTTTACTTCCAAGCAATCGGCATGTTCCGTGTTATAATTGTTTAACCAGTTTGGGAAAAACCTTTGTATGTGTGAGACAGATACCTAATATCAGCAAAGACATATCAAGACATTGTTTGGTGTTTTTCTATAAGAGCTAGTACTTTTGATGCTTACATTCTAAGTAAGTATTGAAATTCCATTATCAATCTCATTTTTCTTTCTATAGGGAAAATATAAGCCCATGTCAATGGTTCCAAAATATTAACTTGATTTCATTCCAATGACATTGCATTGGCGCTGAGCTAAATGTAGCTAACAAGTTCACTGAGAAATATAATATATGGTCAAGTGTATTATGTTAAGTAAGATAATGCGCATATTGTACTTAGATAGGGAATTTCATCTCTCAACATTTTTCGTCATCATCCTTTAAACGAAATGGATCTTTCCTTATATCCAACACTTCGACCGATCATGGGAGTGCTAACCGGATGAGCTCAGTGCTTTGTCCATTTTAAATTGCCTGATTATTTTCTGGACATATGCAATCGGTGAATTCATATTTCACAAACTCGGTGTCATAGCTCAAATATTTAGACAAAACCAAATTTTCCCAAGATTTTTCCTCTCAAAATCAGATTTCAAGTAGGTTGTGGTTCCTCTTATTTTATCAAGAGTGCCTATTATGTTCATAACATTGACATATAGAGCTACTTTGAAAATCTAGAACTTGTTTTCCATAATAAATACGCAAGGGAACAGTTCATTGCTCTTCCCAATCAAGTATTCCATTAGGTGGTTATACCACATCCGCATAGATTGCTTTAATCTATAAAGTGAGCGTTTCAATTTTATTGCAAACACATTTCATGGTTTAGAGTTGCTTGATTTTGGTAATGTAATATCATCAAGCACTTTTATATATCTGAATCTAGATCCCCATAGAGATATGTAGTAACCACATTCATGAGCTGCATTTCCAGTCCTTCAGAAACTACTAGGCTAACAAATTATTTGGATGTCATAACATCCATCATGAGAGAGTAAGTCTCCTCGTGGTCAATCCAGGGCGTTGTGAGAAACCTTGCACTAAAGGAGAGCCTTACATATTAGGACTTCATTATTCTCGTTACGATTTCTGACAAAGACTCAGTTATGTCCTACGGGCTTTACACTTGGTAGGTTAGCACTACCTGACCAAATACCCGATCCTTTGTCAAAGAATAGAATTATTTCTGGATTGTTTCTTTACATTTAGGCCAATATGCTCTTTGTTGATATTATTCAACTGAGCCTGGTTCGATGTCGTCGTGCTCGATCATTTTATGAGCTATCGTATATGCGAATAAATCATCAATGATTATATATGATATGTCCATCGACTCATATGTACTCTCATAGTTCATTTGAGATTAATATTCATCTCTAGAATCAATATTAACTTCGGAGTATCCTCTAGTGATGATTCATGGACATAATTATAATTAGAGACAATCTCATGAGAGTTTTTGTGTATTGATGATAAATGGATGTGTCTCACTATTCTCTTCCTTTAGAATAGTATCTATCGAACCAAGTAGCTTCCACCACTTCCATTTGGTAGCTACGACCTCAACCACACCTCCACTATGTATGATTGCAACGTACTTTCCAATGACGTTGTGCCCCTGTTGGGGACTTTTTAACCTTGTGACTCGTATATGTGATCTTGTCACTTTTGAAATAACATTAGACGTACCAGGTATCGAGTCTGATTCGTTTGACTTCAACATTACGTTGTGAAGTTTTGGGGTCAAAATGAGACAGAGTGGGAATATTCAATGACACTTCATGTCGTTCCCATGGAAAATCCTTTTTCCTATCTCCCCCTAACGACGGGAAGACTGTCTCATGAAAGTGACAACCCTCAAATCTAGCGGTAAAGGGATCACTAGCCAAATATTATAATTAGCGGATAATTGTTGGGGATTCATATCTAATATATATCAAAACGTCTTTAAGGACCTATTTTGATGCGATGTGTGGGCGCAATTGGCACATATACTACAGAGCCAAACATGCGTAAATGTAAAATATCAGGCTTATATCCAGTTACCAACTGGTACGCATGAGGCTGGTTAGCTAGTAGTGGGTCTAAAATCGAAAAAAATAAACTGCATATAATAATTGCATAACCCCATGTAGATATGGGTAAATTTGTGCGCATTCTAGATATCACCATATTCTTTTGATAACAACTTCTATGAGACCATTTTATATATACACATGGGGTATAGGAAACTTCACATTGATCCCAGTACATATGCAATAATCATCAAATCCTTATGATGTAAATTCTCCAGCATTCGAAGTCATGTAGACTTATGGGATAATCAGGGTGGTGAGTCCTTAAACGTATAACTAGTGCTAGGAGTGCAGCATTTCATGTGGACAATAATGCGACATGCGTTCATCGTGTCAAAACCAGAACCATAAAGTACTTTAATGTCCCGCATTATTGATGTTTATGTCCATAAGTATCACCTTGTATTCGTTGTAACAATGGAATATTATTATATTATGTCATTAGCTTTAGGATGGTTGTAACACCCTAAAATTTAGAGAAATTTAAAAAACTGAAAATTTGGCAAATATGACGTTGTATTTGAAATAAACCACCCAAAAGGGGAAATGTATAAGCATTTACAAAACCTGCTAACGGATATGGAAATCAACAACAGACTAATCTAAACATGTACTATCTAGATTACATCGGTTGTCAACCCAAAATCACCAAAAATAAGGAGCTCAATTAAATGCCCAAAACACCAAATGTCTCGTCATCTAAAAAATGTCTCAAGCCCACGCTCGACACTTAGACCTTTGGCAACCCGCCGCTAAAGGAACCTGTTATACACATCATTTGAGAAAGTGTTAGGCTTAAAGCCTAGTGAGAACGTACAGTTTATAATTCAAAGAAATACAGACGGTTATAACGAAATAAAACCTTTTCAAACGAGTTAAGTTTACTGTTTGATATATTAAACGCTTAAGGACCTTTCGGTCCAAAAATTACATCTTGCGATGACAGAGGATACCTGATTTACCAAGGATTGTAGTGGAACACAAAAGTAAGCCACAATCCGAGTTATGAGCTAAATACTTGGAAACCATGGTCACGAATAACGTCGGTCCGTACTAAGATGTGGGGGAGGACACCCGAGGAATCCAAGTCATACTCGTTCACTAGGATTACATTTACGATCCATGGCTAGTAACCGGTCCCACATAACCGTACCAAGTGGCCTCCGATGATCCAATGTCTCAACTAGCTACAAGGGGAAATACATCCCAAACATAAGTCGACTCAATACCTATGGATTCACTAGTAATAGTCTAGACTTGTCACAATTTATTTGTGACCAACCATAACCAATCGTATAGTCCTCAATACCATTTATTTTCAAATAAACATTTCCAAGTTTAACTGCTGATAAGAATGAAAAATCATAAAATGAAATTATATACATTCTTTCAAGTACCTCAAATAAATGTGCAAGTGATACTTCATTTTACGTCATACAAGATGGAACCCTTCATTTTAGTTGAAAATGATTGGAAACCCCAAAATCTCCCAAAACTCAAGTTAGGTCAAAAGAAATAAACATGAATCCAAAACCAAGGAGATATTTAGGAGTTTAAAATATATGTTTTGACATGTATAAGGTTTGGAAAATTGAAGTATGAACTCACCAAGTGGGTTTTTGAAGAAAACCCAAAACCCTAGTTGATCCTTGGAGAAGATGACAATGAAGGAGGTGATTAAATGCTCAAATCTTGAATCCCTAGTTGATGCACTCAAATTCTAGCAATAAATATGGTGGATAGGGCTTGGTGAAACCCAAAAATCTAAACTTGGAAGTGTAAATGGTTTTGAGGGAGAAAGAAAGGAGGTAGATGAGAAATAAATGAGAAAAAAAGGGAAGAAACCCGTCTAAGAATCATCAGGGCAATCCCGCGGCTTTGGCCGCGACGTAGCCCACGCGTGCCATCGAGACTGAAGACCTCCAGAGGGTTACGCGACTTAGGCCCCGACTTCCAAGACGCTGGGTAGCCCGCGCAAGCCTCTGTGTTTCACAACCAAACCCAAATCTAAGCATTCAAACTTGGCTCAAAAGCATGGTGCTAACCACTAACGGTAAACGCAAGATAACTAAGTTTTAACAATAATGAAGGCTAGAAGTCTTAACGATAGAATTATACAACGAAAATTCGGGGCGTTACAATGGTCTCATTCTTGTCTTGGCTAAGGATCAGGGTATACAAAACTTTTAAGTATTCGAGAGGGCATATTATGATGGCAGTGTTGTTTCTTATGGTTAGGGGTGTAAATGAGACGAGACAACTCGCGAGCTACTCGAGATCGACTCGGTCAACACTCGACTCGAATAGGCTCGACTCGAACTCGAGCTCGACTCGATATACTAACAAGTCGAGTCGAGCGACCTAATACTCGACTCGATAAGCTCGTGAGAGCAAAATAATAATAATAATTAGTAATATTATTTTAATTTAATTGATAATAATAATAATAATAAACTCAAGTTTTTTGATTTTTTTTGGAAAATGATGGTGTCAAAGACATGGGTAAACTCTTGATGGTGTGTTTAATCCATCCCACAATGGTGGGATATAGAACCCAATGCTTTGAACTCCACTATATATAAACCTTTCTCCTCCCTTGTTTTACATCTTTTGCCTTTGTTAAATGGCTTGAGCCTATGTAGGGATGTAAATGAGACGAGACAACTCGCGAGCTACTCGAGATCGACTTACTTGAGATCGACTCGGTCAACACTAAACTCGAATAGGCTCGACTCGAACTCGATCTCAACTCGATATACTAATGAGTCGAGTCGAGTATAATGATACTCGAGCTCGACTCGCATCATTTACACCCTGCAGAAGTCAACAATTGAAATTTACCTCGTTTTGCCTTTCACTCGAAAGAGAATGTGTCTATGTGTATTCTGCAATACACGGATCACTATATCATAACCATGGTGTCCCACATGGTCATGTCGAAACATATATGTGTCATTCCCCCAAAGTTCTTTATTGATGACAAAAAAATGTTTCGATGACTCAATAATCTACTAGTTTGACACATTAGTTTCCATGATATATGTTTCTTTTCACATTCATTAGAACTGATGTATATATGCTCATTTCCATTATAATTTCCATTTGAGATGAATATCTTTACAAGGTTCCTATTAATCTTGTACCAACAAGAAAATTATAGTCCATCGTCTAAGTATTTGGTTGGAGGAAAATTATTAATTCAATGAATAATAATCTATTTCTTGTATGAGGTGTCATAAAAACAATCAAGTTCTCCTCGATACATTCCTACACGGAACGAAGAACATTGAGATTGTTGTTTTGTTTTTGATGTATTTCTTTACATGTGTAATGGTTATAAACTCGAGTGTATATTTTGCAGAAACAATTAATTTGATAATTAAAACACATTCAAATGTAATTATATTCAACCAATCTTAGATATAATATATTTCATTTTCAATTTGTTCCATTTTCGAAAGGAGCACTCTTTAGTGCATTTCTTATTTGACTGTCCATTATCACCTGGGGCAGTAGTTGTATCTCTACTCCAGATGTTGAAAAATCATTCCCGACTCTTACCAAGACCCTGACCCGTTGTAGGGTTTCGTCCACATAGTGCATAAATGTCACATGTGTGAAATTGTTTTTAACTCTCTGTTCTTTGGAGTTGTTTCCACCTTTAATGCTTTCATTATTGATCTCGATAATTTTCTTTGTCTCGACATATGTGGTGTTGTTATTCGAAAAAACCTTGTTATGTCTCTCAACCACTTGTAGTAGGTTGATGAGTTTGTCTAAAGGTTATATTCCAACTTATATTAGTTCATTAATATTTTTGATATATGAAAGGTGGAAATAATGTTATGAATCATGTCATCTTCTGTGCGTTCCTTGCCATATAGATTGAGACGCGTTTTGGATATAATATTTCTTTGTTGAAATCAATTACCTTTTTGTAATCGAGTAAATGAGTTTCATTCCACTGTATGATTAGTTCGGGAAGTACATATTCATGAGTACTCCCCATTATCCCTTTCGGGACATCCCACATTTCTTTGAGGGTTTCTAGTAAATGTATTCCTATGAAACTTAGGATTTATATATCGTCTCAAAACATGAGGGTAATTGCTTGTACCTTTTTAAGAGGTTGGTTTTAGTCTTTTAGAGTCAATGGGGAGTTGATGGAATTTAGGTATTTTCTAGTACCTTTTCAAATGGAGGTTTATATACTCATTTATGATACTCAGATTCTTTTGAGTTTACGACGTTGATTTTGGGATGAGTTGTTTTAACCATTTACATATATAAGGGATAATATATGATTTTTTTGTTTGATAAGACAGTGGATTGTGGTTATAATTATTATTTTATGTATGAAATTTCATTATCATAACCATATTGGATTTTTGTATGCTTAATTTTATTGATAATATTTCATAAGAAATCACCCAATCTATTGGATTTCCATGTAGTAGGGGAATCACATGGATTTCTTAAATCCCTACAAACCTTAGGGCTATTTACACCCGTTTGACAAAATTCAGTCAATATTTTACGATTTATTTAATTTGAAGATAACATTATTAATTTATAGAGTTTTTGGCATGAGGCCAAAATATGTTGGCGTATGAAGCCAAGTTCAATGTTTATTTAAAGAGATTACTCTTAAGCAAATAAATATTGTTTTGACATAAAGTCAACTTCAAACCTTTAACATCTTAATAATATATTTGGAGCTTTTGGTAAAAACCAAAATATATGAGGTTCGAAGTGAACTTCCGAAAATTTATTATATAATTTAAAATTATGAGTATGAACTCACAATCAAGATAAAAGTTATGGGGGTTGGAATTGTAAATTCCAAAGATAATTTATATGATTGAGGTTAATGAGTGAGAACTTATAACCAAGATAAGCATTTGAATTATAATAATTATTAATTAGGATAAACATTTGAATATGATATGGATAAATTAATTCAAAAACCATACATGATTAAATTAATAAACATTTAAATAAAATAATCAAATACTCAGATAATCTAATTAAAATTTGATTATCCATCCATAATATTAAATCAACCTACCAAATAAGTTAATATAAAAATATGGTGAAATTTTAAACTTAAACATATAAATGTTACCTAAAATATCGAATTTTTTAGCTTGATTTCATGATCATTGTTGAAAGTACATCTTTCAAAAATTAATAATATAATAAAAAATTATAAATAAAACTTTATTAATATAATAATAATTTGAATATTGGATAAAGTTACCAATTTAAAAGATCAATTAAAACTTTAATTAAATGAATACAACATAACAAATTGAGTGGATAAGCATAAATAGTTATATGGTAATATCATGTTTAAGTTTTATCATACCAATCAATAATTTAAATTATTTACAACATGTTAATATGTAAAGATGCACATTTAATAAGTAAATAAATCAATTAAATATTTGTGTTTTGATTTAAAAATGGCAACAACTAAATAAGTTATTAAAATTAAAGAGGATAGTCATGTGATTTAGGGTAAATATGACTAAACAAATACAAAACACCTAAATAGAACATTTAAAAAAATGGAGAACGACTGTGCAACTTTTTTTTTAAACTAGGAAGCATGAAAATAAGTAATTAAGTTGTATGTAATTTGAACACATATTGTCGTATTAAACAACATTGTATCAATCACATAATTAAACATTACAACAAGAATCTTAATAACATTAATAAAAACTAGACAAAACAAAAGGCAAATATTTATTATATTTTTCATCTAAAAAATATATACCACCGAAAACGAAGATATTTATTATATTTTACAACAGTAAAATATTTATCCTACAACAATAAAATATTTTTGGTATTTTTTAGTCACTTAAAATATTTATTATATTTTTCATCTAAAAAATAAAATATTTGATCTGATATATAATTTAATAAATATTTTAAATGACTAAAAGACTACCAAAAATACTCTACGTAATATAGAAATGAATAATGAATGGTATATATGTAAATTTGTAAAGTAATCTTTAAAAAAAAGACAGTGTTTTACTCTAAAGGGCGAGTCATATTGCCTTTCAAAGAACGTGAGCAATAAGGAAATAAAACCCAAGTAAAGGCTAAAGCACGGTCTTTTTTTAAAGATTATTTTGCAAATTTACATATATACCCTTCTTTATTAATTTTATATTAATGCAGAGTATTTTTGGTATTTTTTAGTCACTTAAAATATTTGTTAAATTATATATCAGATCAAATATTTTATTTTTGAGATATTTATACTCCAATATTTTATTTTATATCAAATTTTGAAAAGATAGGTAGGACGGCAAGTCAAATGTGATTTTTTTAATGTGACAGGAGCAAATGACTTATCGACGAGTGGGACCGTTATTAATTTGTATTTGTATGCATCAGCATCGAATAGATAGTTACAAATGACTTATCTGTTGGAGTTGAAGATTTTTTTTCTTCAGATTTTGACTTTTTACTTCTTCATTTTGGAGAAGCTGTTGGAGATACTCTAATAAATACAAATTAAGAGATTTAAAAATCCATGTCTTTTTATAGATGCAACAAATAAGTTATTTCACATGTATATTTTACATAAATATCAACTCATGTTCAACCATAGATGTACAAAGTTGATCTTCACACTTAATTGAAATTTATTGATTAGTATTTTAAACGGACAACTTTAGAGTCGACTCATATTGTTCTGTCTCAAAAGTATGTGAGAGACAAATCAAGGATATAAAGAGTCTGTTAGATGGTTTGCTTAAGAGTCTAACACCACAAAAGCCTAATCCTTAAAAAAATGTGATTTTCATATTACGACTGACATATTCGAATCATCGTCAGTTTGTGAACATATATCACTGCACAAACCAACTCTATTGCATCCTAATTGAAATATATTATTCTAGCATATACATAATCCATTACCCATAAAACTTAATTCGATATTCACATTTTCTGTTTAGTATATGTACCTTGTAAAAATGCATTAATATTTAATACCTAAGTTTTTTAAATATATATATTTGTGACTATTAAGATGATCAAACCATGTGTCGTTAGAGCATCTCCAACAGACTTTTCAAAATAAAGATAATGAAAATTTTGGCAAAATTTTTGCTCTTTTATCCAAAATGGATAAAATATGAGAGAGTGTGTGAGAGCATCTCCAACACCTAAGCAAAAGTTTTTATAAAATAGAGTAAAAAGAACCAAAATCTCTAAAAAAATTTGCATCCAACTCTAACAGTTATTCTATTTTAGCAACTTTAGTAGTAATTATCTTATTAAAATATTCAATTTATTATTAAAATATACAATATGTGGAAAGTTGAGAGATAAAAAGTTTGTTTTTTGAGGATAATAATTAGTTTTGGGAGAAAACTATCTATTTATAAATTTCTCTAAATTTAGAGATTTTTACAATTTTTCTCTTCTCTTCTTTTCTTTATTTTAGCATAGATGATAGCATAGTTGTTGGAGCAACAAAAATGCTAAAATCCCATTTTTTTCCATTTTAACATAGTTGTTGGAGATGCTATGAAATTTTCCAATATTGGATAACTCCTTAAAAATGATTACAATAAGAAAATGCACAAACCTATTAATTTATTTCTCACACATATTAAAATCAAGACTTAGTTTTTCAAATTTTCAATGTACAATTTAATAGTCCCCTCCCAAAATAAATGTCCACAATAAAAATGACACAATATTTGAATGTGTAATAATTATACTTTTTATATAACTAAATAACATTTTTATCTTTAATAATAGAGAGAGAAACTTTACTCCATCTCATAATTAAGAGTAGAATGGGAAAGTGATTTTTTTTTGAACATCAGTACTTTTATATTACCATGTAAAACCATAAGTTTCAATACAAGGGCCATCAAAATCAGAAACAATCCAGCCCCATATATCAAACATAATATCAGGTACAAAAACAGAAAAATAGAGAAAAGAGTTTGCGAGAAGCAAACTTAAAGGAAATCGAACGAGACTCGGCATCCTCACCGACGATTAGACCAAAATTCTTTTGACCAAGTCTGATGGCAGCCGATCCTCACGCCCAAAAAACCCCTGTCGCCCGATACTTTCTCTTCCATCGAACCCGCCTATGATCCTTCCGTCTTTACCCATAAGGTTCCGATAACCATGTGTTCCAATCTAGTGCTAACTCTTTATCACGGCGGTTAAACCATTCGGAAGCTTTAAGTTGGAATTCAAAGAACGAATCCGTTATGGATCCTCTAGTCTTTTCGAACACAACCTTGTTCCTATTTCCCCAAATTAGATAAAGGAAGCACCACACCACCGCCGTCCATCTCCTCGAAGCTTTATTATTGTTTCCGAATTGAGTTCCCGTTCCATTCAAGTCATTCAAAGAGTTTACCATATCCAAGTCTACCTTCCACCATCTCCCCATGAGTCTCCACAAATTCTTCACCGATTCACAATTGATAAGTGCGTGTTCGATAGACTCGATTTCCTTTTTACATCTCGGACAAAGAATTGAGTCTAAGTCGATCCCAATCTTGTCCAAAACCACACGAGAGGGCAATCGTCCTAGTTTTGCTCTCCACACCATTATGCAAATCTTTTTCGGCACCGATTTTATCCAAGAAGTTGCCACTACATTTCCGTCCATCGTAGTTCTTTTATCCTCTATTAATTTCCTTACTTTTTTAACCACGAAACCACCTTGATGGTCTAAGTTCCAAGACGCCACGTCCACGTTTCCTCTCGTTGGGTTATGATCCGCAATCACGGTCTGTAACTCCTCTAATTCTCCAATCTCCCTTCCATTGGTTCTCTTCTCCAACCCCATTTCCAAACCCATTCTCCACTTAATTGTTCTCCTCTTTCCGACACTAATACCCCTTTATCCACTTCAAGTTGATAAAGCTGCTTGACTATCTCTTTTAGCCTACTAATTGATGTCCAACTATCCTCCCAAAACTTTATATGCGCTCCATCCCCCACCTTCTTATCAAATGATTCCGAAAATTGAAGACCAACTTTATATATGTCCTTCCCTACTTTGATTATGTTTGCCCACGTTGAATTACCCTTCGATCCCCTTGGTTCACCCTCCAATAGGCCCCCATCCCTCCCATACATACTCTTTATTACTTTAACCCAAAAAGAATCAAATTCATTGTGAAACCTCCACCACCATTTTCCAAGCAAACCCCAATTAGCTTCTTTTAGTCCTCCAATATTTAGCCCTCCTCTCTCAAACCATCCCAACACCTTTTCCCACTTTACCCAAGCTCTCACATTCCTTCCATTCTCATCCTCACCGCTCCCCCTCCCCAAAAAAATTGAGCCCTAATACTCTCCAACGCTCTCAACACACCTAACGGGGTACGAAACAATGAAAAAAATATGAGACACAACCAAGAACCGATTTAACCAATGTCCATCTTCCTCCAAAAGATATCGTTTTTGCTTTCCAAGCCGCAAGCTTACTTTTCATTTTGTCAATCACCAATTTCCAATGAGTGATTCTTCTCATTGTCAACCCAACCGGAAGACCAAGATACGTGAAAGACAAATTATCACTACCACATCCCAAGCTTCGTGCCCAATATTGAATTTCCTCCTCCGGAGCGCCCACACCGTATAATTTACTTTTCCTCAAATTATTTTTTAATCCTGAAACTTCATGAAAGCATTTTAACAAATTCATAAGATTTTTAAGATTTGAGTAGCTCCATTCCCCCAAGAAGATTGCATCGTCCGCGTATTGAATATGTGAGATCAAAATCCCATCCTTACCCACTATTACTCTTTGAAACTATTTCTTGTGTACGACTTCCTCCATCATAATGTGTAAGCATTCGACAACGACCAAAAAAAGGAATGGGGCAAGGGGATCCCTTTGCCTTAATCCCCTCTTCAGTGGGAACTCCTTCATTGTGGCACCATTCACTAACACGAAGATTATTGATGAAAGTAAACATGTCTCTATCCATTTCCTCCACTTTAATCCGAAACCCATATTTCTCAATCCGTTCAAAAGAAAAGGCCACTTCACCGTGTCTTAAGCCTTCTCGAAGTCCACTTTAAAAATAAGCCCCTTCTTCTTAGACCTTCTCAAATAATCCACCGTCTCGTAAGCAATAAGAATCCCGTCAAGAATAGACCTACCTTTTAAAAACGCACTTTGCATTATTTTTGAATGGGAAACTAATTGTAGGACAAACTAAGGAGTCGTTTATCAAGTAAACGCTTACCTGCAAAAGTCATCAATCTCATTTACTTTATGAGGGTAACGTTCCTAGGCATCAAAATTGATTGATGATAAACGTTTATAACCAGATAAGCGCTTATCAGATAAGAGTCATCAACCTCATTTATCGGCTAAGACTCTCAAATCTTGTCTTCTTTCTTAACCAGTAAGATTATCGATCCTTGTTATGTTTACCACATAAAATAATTGAACCAATAAATATTTACCAAGATAAATGTTTAACAAAGAGCCTTTATGGTAGAACAGCTCACGCTTAATTTGGATAAGAGGGAGTATGATTCTCACATAAATATGGGCATATATAATAATAAACGAAAAATATAAATAAATAATAGTTTTTAGAGTAAACTACTATTTTCGTTCCTGTGGTTTGATGTTTATAACGATTTTCATCCATGGTCTTTTAAAACTGTTTTTTTAGTCCCTGTGGTTTCTATTTGCTTCCATTTTAGTCCCTCCATCCAATTTTATTAAAATTAAATGTTAATTTATTTAAAAATGGAATAAGTAAATTACATATTTGGTTCTTATGGTATATAAATTTTTACATTTTATCCTAGTTTACATTTTTTTTATTTTTTCTTTATTTATTGTATTTCATCAAGACATTTATTTTTCTATTAATTATATTGTATATTTTCATAATTATTATAACGTTAATTATAAAAAGAATCAAATAATTTCGTTAAAAATACTGATAAATACATGATATTTTTTTTCCAAACTACTAGGTTTAAATCATTTAAAATTAATATTTTATATCTGTTGATTTATTAAAGTTTTTTATTTATTTTAAATTATCATCGAAAAAAGTTTAATAAAATTCGAGAAAAAATAGTATTATTTTATAACAACCGATTGTTTTTTGTTAAATGCAATTTATTCCCACTATTCTAAGTTTTCATTTAATCTTTATTTTCTATTAATTAATCAAGTTTGTTTAGTATTTAAATAAAACATACACACACATAAACACACACACACACACCATTTTAAATTAGGTTATATATTAAAAACAAAAAATAAGACAATAAAAGGATAAGAAGATTTCAATATGGTGTTACAAAAATCATGCAATAAGCCATGACATGCCACAGAATTAACGTGACGTCAAACACAAGGCTTAAATCTCATGTTATTTAGAACATTGATGTATATATATATATGTGTGTGTGTGTGTGTATGTTTATTTTAAATATTAAACAAATTTGATTAATTAATAAAAATAAAGTTTAATGAAAATATGGAATAATGGGAGTAAAATGAATTTAACAATAAACAACCGGTTGTTATAAAATAAGACTATTTTTTTCTCGAATTTTATTAAATTTTTTCCAATGGTAATTTAAAATAAATAAAAAACTTTAATAAATCAATAGATATAAAATATTAATTTTAAATTATTTAAACCTAAAGTTTTGAAAAAACTATCATGTATTTATCAGTATTTTTAACGAAATTATTTGATTATTTTTATAATTAAAGTTATAATAATTACGAAAATATACAATATAATTAATAGAAAAATAAATGTTTTGATGAAATACAATAAATAAAGAAAAAAAATGTAAACTAGGATAAAAATGTAAAACTTTATATACCATAAGTACCAAATATGTAAATTACTTATTCAATTTTTAAAAGAATTAACATTTGATTTTAAATAAAATTGGATTGAGGGATGAAAATGGAAGTAAATAGAAATCATAGGGACTAAAAAAGCAGTTTTCAAAGACCAAAGACGAAAATCGTTATAAAACGAAAATCGTAGTTTACTCTAGTTTTTACCTTGCCGACAATTTGAAGTTATAATCTGTCACTCGCTTGCATCTTTGGACACGTGGAGTTGATTGCATGTGAAGATAGCGGAGGTGATTGTCACCACAACGGGATGCGATTGGGCGTTCCTTTCACCGCTCATCGGAAAACTTTTTCACGTCGCGACGGAACTCCGACGTCGACCCCACGAAGCCTACGCTCCTTCTTGAAACGTGCTAAAAAATTGGGAAAAATACAACATCCTGTATAAGGAAAAATTATGTTGTTTTAAAATTAGGGGAAACAAATTTCACCCTTATCCATTATTAAATGCGGTGAAAGATCGTGTAAGAAGTTGAGTTAATGGTGAGAAGCGTGAGAAGTGAATTTGAACCGTTAATCTATTTTAATCTCAAGCCCTCCCATGAATTGCAGTTTAGAATGAAATTGATCCGGTGCATCTCATCCTAATATGCGTTCATTTCTCATTCAACGGTTGATAACTACTTCTCACGTTTCTCATCGTTAACTCAATTTATCACCGGAACCCAACCCTATTAAATGAATCTGTATTTATTAATTTTCTTCTCACACACAATAAGATCAAAACTTATTTTTTACATTCTTGGTGTATAATTTGACTCGATTTTGACATTAAAGGTCTCTAAAACTATTGGGACGACCATGATTTTCCTTCTTCTATAGTGGACTTCTACTACCCTATTTGACAACTATCGAACTCTCCCCTTAGAGCATCTCTAATCGCTCGGTAAAATTCCTATATGTTAGTCAGTTTTTTTTTCAACCACCGAGTATCTTGATCGGAAAAAGTTTGCATATGATGGATTTTTTGTGTTCTATTTTAGTGTGTGGTTAGAGGAGAAAATGTTTTAGTAGGGATGTAGATGAACCACACATTTGTAGGAAGTTTGTTTATTTTTTTTGTTCTTTTAATTAACTGAACAAACACAAGCAAAGTTTCCTTTTAAGTTATATCAATCACTTATTGGTAACCATAGGTGTCGGGATAAGATTGTTCATACTTCGATTAATTTCATAAGACCCTAATAATAATGGGGAAAATCTCCAATGGTTTTGAAAAAAACATCTCCAATAGCTTTCTTCAAAACGGAGAAAATGAGTATTTTGAGCAACTTTTTGCTCCATCAACTTCTCCAAAATGGAGAAAATAGAAGAGAAATTGTAATTCTTTCCAAATTTGGAGATATTCCCTAAAATGATTTTTTTTTAATTAGATCTCACCAATAAGTAACTTTGAAATTAAATGTTTATGTGTGAGAGAAAAATATTTTATTAAATATATAGAATATTTTAATAGTATAATTAAGGATTTATCTTTAAAATGAGAAATCTTTTGGACAGGGGCGGAAGGCTCTTGGGGCAATTAGGGGCCAAGGCCCCTGCGTTTTTCTTCAATTCATATAGAGGGAATGAGATTTGCAGGTTGTAATTTTTTTCATTTTTTATTCAAGGCCCCCCACTTTCAGTCCACTAGGCACAACCAAGCCACAGACAATCCAAACTCTCACCGTTTTTAGTTCAGTCCAATAAAAGTAGGTAGAAGTATGACTCAGTCCAATTGTTCAAAGTCCAAACTCTCACTTCGCACAACCAGGGCCAAGGCTCAATCGCTTTTCATAATCAGTATCGCACTTCGCACAACCAGGCCACAAACAGTAGCAACAGCAGCGACTAGGCCACATACAATAGCAGCAGCAGCGACTCAGGCCACCGCCGGTAGGCTGGCAGTAGCGGTAGCAGCACCGTCGGCAGCCTCCTCCTGTCCTCCATAGCGATAACATCAGGTCAGCCTCCTGACCTCCTCCAGGTACCATTGGCGTTTTTAATCATCGATTTCCCATCCAGAATTCCAGATTATCACCAATGATTTTTTTTTTGGAAGGCATAGCGGCATCGAACCAACGAACGACTACTACGAACACACTCACACACGCACGCAACACACTCACACACGAACGCACACCTCCCCGGCGGTATCGGACATCCACGGGCAGCCCACTAATCCGCCGCTGTCCCGGCCCAGCTTACGCTGAACCTAGTGCCCAACCACAGTCTAAGACTGGGCTGGGGGGGCAGCCCAGTCAACGACTGGACTGGCCCAAGGACTGGGTACTCCTCATGCTCTCAAATTGACTCCCCTTGGATTCGAACCCGGGTAGATTGGGATACCATCCACAATCCCTCCCAGGATGTTACCGCCCTTGGGGAAACCAACTGAGCTAGACATGATTTGTATCACCAATGAATTGAGTTTAATTGTTTAATCGTCGATTTCCCATCTAGTACTAATGAATTTAGGATAATAGGTTTAATTGTTCAAATTTGTTTGAAATTGTTTCGAATGATTTTTATAGTTTTTTGTTTGAATTCGAAGGATTTTTAAGTTTTTTTTATCGATTTCGGAAGACTTTTTCGGGTTTTTGGGTTGATTTTTTAGAGTTCTTTTTTGTTTTTTGGTTCATTACAAGGTACAGTTGCACCTTTTTCAACTTTGAATATGTAACACCCGGGAATTTATAAGGTAAATATTTGTCCTTTAATACTTTAATTGTGTTTATCTGAAAATGTGAGTTTTTATATATGCGTATGATCTTGGTTTCGGGACTAAGATGCTATCTGATTAATATAATAATTGCATGTGTTTAGACCTCGCGCCTATTTTCGAAATTACTAAGTTTTCGGGCTGGGATGAACTTGGCGCGATAGTGACACCGCGATAGTGACATTGTCACTATCGTCGGGATTGTACCGAGAGTGGGGGAGTCTCGCGATAGTGACAATTGTCACTATCACCGGGCATACTCGCGGAAGATGTACCGTGAGTGTGTGAGTGCTCGCGATTGTGACTCGCGATAGTGCCCTTGGCACTATCGCCCGCGTGGTCTGGTGGATTTAAAACACTTTGGCAGCCTCATTTCTCACATGAACACTTTACAAAAACGGGAGAGCTCTTATTGGAGGCGATTTTTAGGGTTTCATCACCTACCACATTCATTTCTAGGGTTTTGGGTTGTTGGGAGCATTAAGTGGTCATCAAGCTTCATCCAAGTGTTCCCATTGAAGTGTTCTTCAAGATTCTAATTTCTCACCTTCAAGCCTCATCTTCTCCAACTTCTAGGGTTTTCCATATTTTCTAGATTTTGGGTTCAAAACCTAGATTGTGAGTTTACTAAATCTTTGTTAAAACTAGATACACATCATAATGTCCTATTTGTTACTTTATCTCTATATGTTCAAATGTTTGGGGATTTTCTTCATGAAAATAGTTGGAAGATGTATATATATGGGGGATTGCCATGGACGCGTTATACTTTTGGATATAGACCGTTTGGGTCTATAGATGACAACCCTTTTTGTAATCTCTTTTCTAGATGTAGAAATTAGATTAGTTGGTTGTTGTTTACTGTCCGTTAAATTACAATTGTGATTAAACAGGTTATTAATTTTATATTCCCCATTTTTTGGAGGCTCTTGCTATGACAATTTTAGCATACCTCATGTCCGTTTTCCGGATTTTTGTTATCCCTATTTTTAGGGTGTTACAGAATATCATACAATGGTTCATTTTAAAACGATACGGTTGCACCTTTTATACCGGTAGCCCTTCTTTAGGTCCGACCCTCAGTCCGGCCCCTTCGGTTGCAAAGCTTGTGTTCTGCCCCTGCTTTTGGAGATAGATGTAATTTTTAAATTTTTTTTTGACTATTATTTCTTCATTTTAATTTTTTTTTGTAAAATAAATTAGAAATGCTTTAAATACACGTTTATCTACTAAGAACATCTCCAACAGCTTCTCCATTTTAGAGAATATGGAGAAAATGAAGATTTTGGGTCTAAATTATAATACAATAACTTCCTAAAACTTAGGGATGGCAGAAAACCCCGAACCCGACGGGAAAACTCGAAACCCGACTAAGTTCGGGTCGGGTAACGGGATAAGTTTCGGGGAATTTATCGGGTTCGGTATCGGGGCAAGGTATCCCCGCCCCGCCCCGCCCCGATATATATATATATATTAATAAAAATAAAATTATATATATATTATTAATATTTAATATAAATTATATATATATTATAAATATGTTCGGGTCGAGTTCGGGGATTCTCTATCGGGTCGGGGACGGGGCATAAAAAATCCCCGATGGGGCGTCCCGAATAAAAACCCGACGGGGACGGGGATGCATTTCAGTTTCGGGGACGGAGTTGGCAAACCCGCCCCGTTGCCATTCCTACTAAAACTATCTTCAAAATGGAGAAAGTAGTAGAGATTTCTTTTTTCTCGAAATATGGAGATTACCCGAAAAATGATTACCAAATAAGAGAACCAATAAAAAACTTTGAAAATAAATATGTAGAGGGAGAAATAATATTTTAATAAATAAATGAAATACTTTAATATTATAATTAATGTTTGATTCTTTAAAATAAAGAATCTTGTTGAAGATGAATGTAATTTTTTTTTTAAGTTTTTGACTTTTAATTTTCCATTTTAGAAAATTTTTAAGGATGGTGTTGGAGATGTTTATATATATATATATATATATATATATATATATATATATAGGGTTGGGTTCACGTGAGACCAACATGTTTTCGTGAGACCCGTGAGACCAAGTTTTTATACTTGAAACTTCACAGCAAAATGCTGTGAAGGTTCGGATTTTTTTTTACCTTCACAACATTTTGCTGTGAAGTTTCAAGTGTAAAAACTTGGTCTATATATATATATGGTGCGTTTCTTTTGCAAACCAAACAATTTGTACAAACTATGCAAACCACTATATTAGGAAATAATAGATATATTTATGGATAATGATTATGATTCATTAATAATGATTGTGATATATGGAAAATGTTAAGTTTATTCATTATAATCATTATTTAAATTAGGAAATGTTAATTTTATTCATTATAATCTTGATTTTAAATTAGGAAACATAATAAAATCATATATTCATTAGACTTGATGAACGACTAAGATTGGTTTGCATAGTTTGTACAAATTGTTTGGTTTGCAAAAATAACGCACCCTATATATATATATATATATATATATAGGGGAGCGATCATGAGAAAACCACTATTATATTACAAACTTTGCACACCATTTTCAACCAATGAGAGAATTTCTTTTGATTTTTAATTTATTTAAATTATAAGGGCAAGTAGGTCTTTTTCTATTTAATCCGTATATATATGGTAGCTTTATTGAGCGATTATTTTTTGGATAGCTTTAAATGTAAATCAGTTAATTATGGTATTTTTTTTAAAAGTATCCAATATTAATGTGTTTTTAACTAAAATTATTTTTTTTAAAAAGTATCCGATATATATAATGTGTTTTTTTATATTTTTTTGAAAATTAATTTTTTTTTCCTATATTAAATCCGATATTTTTTTCTATATATATATAGACGGAGGTTCAGGGGAAAACCTAAAAAAAACGGAAAACTGAAGAACACTCTGGTAGCCTTCCATCTGGATGATATGCACTTGTGCATACAGGTAAATTATGTTGTTTTTTGGTTTTGATGCACAAGTGCATTATGCACTTGTGCATATGCACAAATGCATGTTACAAATTACCTGTATGCACAAGTGCATACCGTCCAGATGGAAGGCTACCAGGATGTTCCTCAGTTTTCCGTTTTTTGAGGTTTTCTCCTGAACCTTACCCTATATATATATATATTTGAAGCCATCCCATCTATATATCTATACTATATTATAAAACACGGATAAAAAAACTCTTAAATACAAATTATTAGGCACAAGATATCATCATTTTATGCAAGATTTTAAAAATCTCTTAATTCACAAGTATCAAAGCATAAGATACATATTTGTACTGGAGGCTTCTAAGACCCATCAATTTGGTATGTGCAAGACCTTCCTTTTATGCAGATCTTTCCATGTATCACTATTATTAATATATTATATTACTATAAAATTGTTTTAATTGTATTATTAAATATGTAATTGGTTATTTTTTTCTAGATGTTATTAAAATATATAAGATAATTATTGAATTCTAACAAAATACTTAATTTTTTATATAAAAAACATTATATTATTAAGTCTAAATTAAACAAATTTATAAAAAAAAAACATTATCATTTTCTCAAAACCATCCAAAATCGTACTGTAAATCGACAAAAAATAAAATGAAACATTAAAATCATGATGTATCTCAATGTATTGCACGAGTACGCCTCTGGTTACTTAAAAATATAAAACAAAATGAAAACAGTTCATTTTACTATGTTTGACTTGGGGTTGCTGTCTGTCTGATCACTTCTCTCAGTGGTGGATAATGGGTTGTAATGTTTTGTCACATTTCCAAACCCAACCCCCCTTATCCTACGCACCTAGCCCCCTTATCCTACGCACCCAACCCATCTTCCCTCCCTCCAAAACCCCACTCTGTAAAAAGTGAAAAAAACCCAACAACAAGCCGTTTTCACAGATCGTGAATAACCACTGTTTATGATCCCCTACTCTAACACACTTTCTCTTCTTTTCTAGGGTTTTAATTACATAAATAAATCTTCGAAAAGATTACGATACTTTATTACTTTTCATGGTTTTTTCACTTTCTCTTTCTTCATTCTCGTGAACCAAAACCGAAACAAAAAGGAAAAGAAAAGAAAAAGCTTTCTGGATTTGTGACGAGACGTACAGAGGTTTTCGTGAAGTTGTTTTCCGGATTCGTGCTGTTGTGGGTACGAATTTTTTTGCAGAAGATTCCTCTGTTCTTTCGTGTCATTTTTTTTTTGCCTTTTTGTCTTTTATCATTTATCTTCGGCATTGTTTCATGGATTCGATAATGTGGGTTCATTATTGGTGGTGACGTTTGTTTCGAATTGAGATGAAATTGATGGAAAATGGGTGTGGGTTTTGAAGGAATTGTGGTTTGATTTTTTGGGTGAAAAAGGGGGTTTTGGGGGGAGAAGATGATGAATGAGACTGCGAGCTTAAATGGGTCGTCGTGTTTAGCGATTTCGGAGAAAAGAAGTCGAAAAAGTGGTGGGTGTGTTGGGATTTTTTTTCAGCTTTTTGATTGGAATCGGAGGTTTGCGAAGAAGAAACTTTTCTCCAAAAGATTGCTTCCACCAGGTTAGAAATTCTGTAAATTCTGCTATGAATTTGGGACTTTTTTGTTATGAATTTGTGATAAAATTGGTGTTTGATTTCTGCTATAAATTGGGGACTTTTTTGTTCTAAATTTTGTGTTGAAAATGGTGTTTTGATTTCTGCTATAAACTGGGGATTTTTTTTTCTTAAGAATTTATGTTAAAAATGGTGTTGGATTTTGGGGTTTTGATTTCAGCTATAAATTGGGGACATTTTTCTTATGAGTTTGTGCTAAAAATGGTGTTGGATTTTGGTGTTTTGATTTCTTCTGCTATAAATTGGGGGAGTTATTTATTTATGAATTTGTGTTAAAAATGGTGTTGGATTTTGGTTTCTGCTACAAATTGGGACTATTTTTTCTTATGAATTTGTGTTAAATAAAAATGGTGTTTTTATTCAATAGATCGTGCAAAAGAAGCTTCAAAGAAGTTTGGAAGTGATGAAAAGCTTCCCAAATTAAGACTGGTATGTCAAATTTACTTCAATAATTTCCTCAAATTATTCCCATTTACATTCTTGATTTTTATTTCTTAAAATTCTTAATCTGTTCTAGATTGCTGATGAAAACAGTGGTGGGTTTCCAAATAAGAACAAAAATGGTGTTTCTAGTGTTAATAGTAATGTATGCAAAAATGGAGTTCAAACTCCTAGTTTGGTTGCTAGACTTATGGGGTTAGAATCCATGCCATCTGTTCACCGCGAAAAGCCTCCGAAAGATTTTTCCGGCGAGTTTAGAGGTGGGAGACGGGAGAAAGTTGTCGGTAACGGTGACGATTTTGAAAAAGAAACCACCACGAAACAAGATTTCCGGCCTCAAAAGCTTCAAAAAACCGGAATGGTTGAGCGAAGAAACGTAACTAGATTTGGAGCTGAAGCATTGCAACTGAAAAACGTTTTATCTCGATCGAGAAAACATCATCATCATCATCCGAAACTTGCTTCCCCGATAAAGAACACTAACCATCATGGTAGAAGGAATTCGTCACGGTTGATCGGTGCGGCTACTAGAATTCTAGAACCACAATCTAGAAATCGGGTTAAACACGCGATTATGTACCCTCATAGCGCACGAATTCCGCTGGGAAACGAGTTCGGATCAGAGTCTATGAAGGGTCAAAATCTTGATTTATCAAACGGACAAACATCTTGCAAAAACTGCGGCAATTTGGTCGATATCGCAGAATCGACATCGAAGAGGGAAGTCCGTGCTTCCATCGTTGATTCGATCGATCTTTCTTCTCAAGTTTCTCTGAACCGTAACTCGAGATTCAATCAAGAAAAAGATCTTTCCACCAATGTCGAACGTGGGCGACAATCGCATCCTCAAAATCTTGCATTTCCAACTTATTTCAAGGAGAATTCGCGAAGAACGGTTGATGTTTCTCAATCTGGAGACGGGGTTTCATTTTCGTCACAATCTAGATTAAATTGTTTGCCATCAGCTACAGATTCAGTTAGTGATACCAAAGATTTCGTTGCATTAAATCGGAGTTTAAGTGGTCGAACACGGTCAAGAACACCGACTAAAGTTGAGGATACAAAGTTCGATAAAAGGAGTAGGTTCGAAAACGGGCAGAAACATCCGATAACCCATATCAGAAAACGATCGGAAAATTGTGGGATGATCGGTTCTTCGAATAACAGGCCAAGAATGATTAGTAATTCTGGACCTACTGGTGGCAACAAGAACTGTGATGGGATGACTTTTAGGTTTAATTCATCGATGAATAACCGGTGTGAAGTTGCTACGAAACTAGAAAGAAGGAACCCAAATGGTTCACCGCGTAAAACTACTACACAAAAGAAATCTACTTCGAATCAGATCGATGAAAAGATCTGTTTGCAGAAACCATTTCCGTTAACGGGAGATTCTCTGGGTGCGATTCTTGAAGAAAAACTGAAGGCATTGGCGAATCAAGTAGAGTATGAATCGAAGAGGTCATCGGCTAATATTTTTCAAGAACTAATATGTGCCTTAAAAGATAGACCGATTCCTGAAAATGATTCGGAATTTAGTTCTCGAAGGAACCATCTTTCCCGCCATCAAAATGGTCGATATGATCGGAACACGGGCTTCGGTTTGCAGGTATGTTCTTCATTTAGGCTGCCTGTTTGGTTTATCTGTTTCTTGATCATTTCTTATTAGGGTTATTCGCAATGAAAAAGTAACGCACTTTGTCTTAATTCCTATTTTGGGTAACGTATTGTCAAAACACCCGTTTTGGTACCTAAGATGTGAAGTTTCAAACATTTAAGTACCCGAGTAACTGGTTTAAGCATTAACCAGTTACCATGTGGCAGTTACCATGCTGATGTGGCGAGTGATGTGACATCCAATTCAATATTATTTGCAGACGTGGCTAGTGACGTAGATTTTTAATCTAAAATTAGTTTTAAATTTAACCTGGTCTTGATATTTCAATTATATATATATAATTTACAGATAATTATAATATATAAATTTTAATAAAATAAATAAATTTAAAACTATGTAGATTAAAAATTCATGCCTGTACATGTTAGCAAATAATATTGAATTGGAAGTCACATCACTCGCCACATTAGCATGGTAACCGGTTACTTAGGTACTTACATGTTTGAAACTTTACATCATACCAAAACGGATGTTTTAAAAGTACTTTACCCAAAATAGGAATTAAGGCAAAGTACATTATCTTTTCATTCAATTTGCCCTTCGCAGAAATAGTGATTTTGGGTTTATAAGATTACCAACTTTTTTCAAATCAACACAAAATAGCCACCTTTTTCGCAAAAAGAATGATCATAACCAACTTTTTTTTTTAAATGTACATTTTTGGCATATTTTATTCGGTTTTGTGGGCCCATTTGGTAAAACCCCTCCGTAAAACTTTTTTTTAATCGAAAAAATTGTTTCAAAAATGCATTTTTCGCTCAAATAATTCCTTTAAAACCCGACTCATCCCCTAAATACATTATTGTCATAAATGTTAATAAATGCATTTAAAGCAGGTAGCGGGTCAAGTCACTTGCACACCTCACGTGTTATATGAGATGTGATAAAAGTGTTCTCGCGTTTTCGTAACATGAAAACGTTCTCTTTTGAACCTCGACCTATGAAAAAATGGGTCATTTTGTGAGGCGGAGACTCCAAAAATGGCTATTTTTGTGAATATCCTTTTCTTACTATCTTCATAGATATTGTAATGTGTTGGTAAAGATCTTGATATCATTTTATTTATTTATGTTTATTAGACAAAATCAGAAAAAACAGGAGGATTAATTGGGTATAAAAGTATTGATCATCTTAGCCCAGGATCTGTTCTTGAAGCCTCTTTTTCAAATGACAGTTGCTGCTCCAGCAGTTTGGGAGATAGCTCAGGTAACCAACTATCTGCTTAGATTCTTGATGTTTGACGGTTGAAAAGAAAAAGATAGCTGTTGGCTGATAAATTAACTGATAAACTAGTCATATCTGGTAAAAATTAATTGAATAAACTAGATGACAACGTAAAATGACCTAAAATGACATAATAAAAATTAGTTGGAAAAAAAATACAAGGACATAATTGGAAAAAGAAGTTGGAAAAAGCTTCTAGAAGCTCTACAACAAAATTGGGCTTATAGGACAAATTTTTTGAAGTGTCTCAATAGGACTTTGTTATAGGAAAAGAAAATAATTTTTTCATTTACGTTCTCCAAAGAGAAGATAAGGAAGGAAAAAGAAAGGAAAAAAAAAGTTTTTCGTGTTCTTGAACAAGAGAGAAAGGAAAGAAAAGGAAAGATGTCATTTTTACAAATATACCCTTAATATGTTCTTTATAATGAAAGATTGGGTGGTTTTGTAATTTTAATAATTGCAGTAATTTTTTTAAATGGTTTTAATTTCTTTCCTTTCCTCCCACATTTGGGAGAAAACTTATCATTATTTTCCTTCCGTTTCCTTTCTTTTCTCTCCTAAAAAGTTTCGAAAACACGAGTTTTTTATTTATTTACTTTACTTTACTTCGTAAACAGAGTTTCGAGAACACAACGTTAAGTTTATAGGATCAAACGATAAAGGTACCTATCTAAAAGTGCTATAATAGGTTTATAGTAACTTTTTGGACGTCTTAACAAGTGGTTAGAACATTTTTTAAAATTAAAACGTCGTGTTAGCTGCTATTTTATAGGACACTATTTGAAAAAGTGTCTTATGAAGTGTCTTATAAAAAGATATGTTTATAGGGCACTTCCAAAAGTGTGCTATTAAATAGCTAATATGACTCTTTATTTCTAAACCACTATTTAAGACGCCCAAAAAGATCCTATAAACCTATTGCAGCACTTTTAGACTTGACGCTTTATATATAGCGGTATATTATGACACTTAGACATTGTTGGTGTCCTATAAACCCGATTTTGTTGTAGTGAGGTTATTGAAACGCTGCTTAGAAGGCGATTTTCTTTTTTAAGAAATAAGTTGGCTTATGGTCGCTAGACATAGCCAAAGTATGATCTTTTTTTCAATCTTAGATGTTTATGAAGATTAAACGTTTATCTTTTAATCCGTTGTCTCTTTTTCTAATTGAAGTACGCACACTGCATGCGGACTCCATGAGTTATTCATACGATGAATCACAACTTCTAGATTCGGAAACCGACCCTTTTTTCTATCCTGGCGTTAAAGAGGAAACCCGTTATGATATAGTTGCCGATCTTCTCACCTATATTTCAGAAGTATTATCCAATCTTCTTGATGCCGGAATAAAAGGGAACAAACGAGCCCATATAACAGAGACCATCTTCAACACCGAGCTCGTTCTCGGCAATCAAATGGCTCATAAACTGAATGAAACCGATTCTTTCTTGATATGCCACCTTCTTCTTGAACTTGAAACCGTTGCAGAAGTGATGTGGATGAAATTTGGCAACTTTCTTGGATCCGAGAACCCAAAGGCAGGTTATCAAACGAAACGCGTTGTGTTCGACTCTTTAATCGAATATTTGGACTCGAAATACGGGAAATACGCGAAATGTGGATTTAGAGCGTGGATGACGGTTCCTCCATTCATGGGTCCGGAGATTCTGGTTCACGATGTTGTGGAGGAGGTTGGGAGGTGGATGGGTTTTGTGGGTCGGAGTTCGGATGAGTTGGTGGAGGGGGATATGAGCAATTGGTTAGGAAAGTGGACGGATTTTGAGATCGAAGGTTATGAGATTGGTGCTAGAATCGAAGGGGATGTACTCGAGATGTTGGTCGATGAAGTTGTTGTCGATCTTTTGTTGTTTTCGGGTGTGAAAAATGATTGTTACGGGCCGATGATTCGATGAATATTGCAGTTAGGTGTAGTGTTTGTACAAATTGAATTGATGGATGTTGAAAGAAGGAAGATCTGTTATATTTTGTACTGCAATTTGTTTTGGTGGAAACTTGTGTAATGTTGTAACCAAATGCTACCAAGTTTGAGAAGAAAGGGTTAAGTTTGGAGCAAGGAAAAAGTAATTGTTTTTGTGTTTTGTATTATATATATTGATAAATATATATATAGACGAAAGATCGTGTGAGAAGTTGAGTTAACAGTGAGAAACGTGAAGAAGTGGATTTGAACCGTTGATCTCTTTTAATCTCAAGTCCTCCCATGAATTACGGCTTAGAAGGAAATTGATCTGGTGCATCTTATCTCGGTACATCTCATCCTAATGTCATCCAAGGATTGATAACCATTTCTCACGCTTTTCACCGTTAACTCAACTTCTTGCATGTATATATATGAAAGGCACAATAAAGAATTGATGAACGGCTAAGATTGGTTTGCAAAGTTTACACGAATTGCTTGATTTTCAAATGAAACGCACCCTACATATATATATATATATATATATACAGAGAGAGAGAGAGAGAGAGGAAGGTTTAAACGAAAACATGATCAAAATAGAAAAAAAAACACGAGAATAGCCAAATCACATGTGATTTTTCATTGAATCACATGTGATTATGAAATATGGTCAACACAAGAGGTGTTTATACGGGCGACTTGGCCTTTGCGACCTTGGTCGAACGATACGGTTTTAGAACTAGCTAGGCGACATTAACACAAATTTCCTTTGTTAAATGAAAGCCCGAAATCCAAAAACCGCCATGGTAAAAATATGCCAAACGGCTAAATCTTGTGTGTTGGTGTTTTTTTGACTTAAAAAGTAACAATTTTATTGATGATCAGAATCATTACACATAGAACTTAACTCGATCAACAACCAAACTAGGGATCTTATACCCATGAAAGGCACATAAAGAATTATGTTTGTGAGGAGAAACAGAAATGTAGTTGTCCATTTTTTTGGTTTTTTGGTTTTACAACTAGCATTTACGAGAGACATGAAAATGTGATTTTTGAGAACGTAGTATAATGTGATTTTTTAATACTCTCATGCTCTCTATTTTTCGATATTTTTGCAATCTAATTTTTTACTTTATGATAACTTGTATTGTCAAACCACAAGGGCTGTGGTGTGGTGGTAAAGGCTTGGGGAGTTCATAACGCTCAACCCGGGTTCGAGCCCCACTAGCAGCACTTGTGGCCACTGAGGATAAACTCAGGGCTGCACGCTTTAGCAGCTGGACCAAGGGCCCTAATAGCCAGGGATTAGTCTGGGCCTGCCATAGGCCCAGAATACCCTTTCCAAAAAAAAACTTGTATTGTCGTAAAATTTATTACCTCGTGAGTTTTATAACCTCATAAGTTTTATATTTTTGTATAACACGTGGATATAACACCCCCCAACGGTTAAGGATCTATCTGAGCCTTCCAAGGATCGGTTAAGCCTGATCCATGTAGCCGAAAAAACTAATTGATTAATTAATTACGTTTAACAAAAACTAACTGATAAACTAATTATGAAATATAAAATGACCAAACAAATTATTACTTACGAAACAAAAGAAATACCCAAAACACAAACGTGAATGAAATATTTGAAAATTGAAAAAAATAATGAAGAACATGTTTGTTAATGCCAAAAAGCGTCCACTAGAAGATTTAAGGTCGGTGCGGAACTTTATTCAACTAAAGAAAGTAACCAAGCGACAAAACGTGCGATAATAAAATAAAGAGACAAGAGATTTGGTGACGCGGAAAAACCTCAACGAGGAAAATACCGCGAACGACAAGGAGAAGTCGTCAGTACACTATGATCGCCAAGCAGGGGCGGCGTCCTTATGTTATACAATGTTACACAAGATGAATATAAGAAACAAGCGTACGAACTAATAACAAATGCGGACCGTGTATAAAACGCTGCGATCATGAGTATACTGCTATGGTTGAGTGATGTGTGTGTGTGTGTGTGTGTGAGAGAGAGAGAGAGAGAGAGTAATAGCTCTTCGTAATTCCCAGAGTTTTTCGTTGTTCAACTGAAGTGTATGTCTTTGGTATTTATAGTCTTTGATCATCATAAATGTGTCATTAAATCTTTGAGTAACGGTCGAAGCTCCTTAATATCTTTTAATGGCTCTGGTTGTTATAGTCGTTGGTCTTTAAGAGCATTAAACCTGCATTAAATGAACAAGAGGAGAACGTTTGATCGTGCGTTAGTATAATCGAGGTCGAAAATAATCCCGTGATGGTCGTGCGACAGACACTTGATCAACGTCCACAAAAGTGTCGACAATTGTTATAAATATGTTTAGTCTATAGGACCTTATCTTAATACAAGATCAGTCGTGCGTAAAATGCATTTGTCGTGGTCGTGAGTTTTTGACCCAAACATCAAAGAATCAAAACCTAAAATACAGACGTCGTTAAAGCCTTTGTAGCCATGAAGGTTCACCTGTAACAACCCGTACAATTCAATTGCAACATAATATAACATTCCAATCCAAAACGACCCCAAGCCTACAATTCAATAAACAAGGTTTGCAACTACAACCTATTACACAACTGAGTCAGAAGGAAAACTACTACAAGGAGTCTTCTAGCATCTGGGAAAAGCTCACAACTTCTCCTTATCCTTATCAGTACTTGCTACCGTGCGATAACTTGTTGAAAAGTTATAGTTTTGAAAGAGCGAGGGTTAGACCGATGGTCTAGTGAGTCCCATCCAAGCGCTAATGCCGCCGTTCAAATATCATTTAAAACATTTAAACAGATCTTTACGCATCTCGTGCGTAACTCACACTACTGACCAACACTACCGTCAAAGACGGTGTGCCTGTCTCGCACTGCCTTATTTTGGGGACACACCCCAATGGCATAAATGGGCCACACTCCCCGGTACGATCAGGCGGGCCACACTCCCCGACTTAGGTCACAACTTCCGAATTAAATGTATGCATACATCTAATTATCAACAATATATAAAGCGCGTTTATATAAACATAGCATGAACATGCCAACATAACTAAATCAACGTTTAATTAAACCTTCAAATACTTTTGATAATAAAAGTGTGCAGTTCAGAAAACTCACATTTATCAAATAACTTTCGGAATCGTAAACAAATTTAGTTGAAAGACTCACCTCAGATCCTTCTTGCTTGAAGTCCGCTTTCTTTACGATTCACTACCTACGACAACACCGATAATTCGGTAAGCCAAAACGAAGATAACACACACACACTCTCTCTCTCTCTCTCTGACTAAAACATATAAAAACGACACACTGGGCCACCCCGGTCGAGACCACCCCGGTCGACACCCCGGTCACCGGTCTCCCCGGGTCCGGTCGGCACCACACCGGTCACCGGTCTCCCCGGGTTCGGTCGACATTCAAAAAAAAACTCGCCCAAGGCGATTTCAAAACCTCGAAGAAAAAACCTCAGATCCTCAAATCGCCCAATGACACGGTTAAAAAGCTCAACAACGAGATTATTTACCGACTATAACAATTAGATGGGAGTATTAGGCTAGAATCATACCTTGATTTGAAGAGAACCGATCGATCCTTCGAAACCTAGCCCCCCTTTCTCCCTGCTCTCGTTCTCCTTCAGCCGCTCACACAAATATCAGGAATGAGAATGATATAAATATCTTTAGGGTTGAAATCTATATATATATACAACCCAAAGATATTTCTCAAAAATCATTCCTGATATTTGTTGAGGACGGCTGAAGGAAGAAGGAGCAGGAGATAAAGAGGGTTTTTGAAGGATCGATCGTTTTCTTCAAATCAAGGTATGGTCCTCGTTTATTTCATCATTTAAGTGTTGTAGTCAGTTTGATCTCGTTGTTAAGGTTTTTAAACCGCGCCATTTGGAGTTCTGGGTTCGATCGAGTTTTTGAAATCGCCTCTGGTGATTCGGTTTGAGTTTCGACCGGTGTGGTATGGAGCCCGGTGACCGGTGTGGTGCAGAGACCGGTGACCGGTGTGGACCGGTGTGGTCCCGATGACCGGGGTGAGGTTTAGGACCGGGGAACCCCGAGAGTCGGGGAACCCCGGGTCGGGGGGAGTTTTTGGGTCAGAGGATCTGGTGTCTCGGTCGGGGGCCCGGATCCGATTCCGGTCCGGTCGTTTTTGTTAAGTTTAAAAGAGAGAGAGTGAGAGAGTGTTATCTGTGAGTTGACTTACCAATTTATCGGTGTTGTCTTAGGTGGTGAAACGTTAGAAAACGAGCTTTTAAGCAGGAAAAATCTGAGGTGAGTTTTTCAAACTAAACCTGTTTACGATTTCGAAAGATATTTGATACTTGTGAGTTTTCTGAACTGCATGTTTTTATTATCAAAAGTCTTTGAAGGTTTAATTAAACGTTGATTTAATTATGTTGGCATGTTCATGCTATGTTTATATAACCGAGCTTTATATTAGATGTATGTATACATTTAATTCGGAAGTTGTGACCTAAGTCGGGGAGTGTGGCCCGCCTGATCGCACCGGGGAGTGTGGTTCGTTTATGCCATTGGGGTGTGTCCCTAAAATAAGGCAGTGCGAGTCAGACACACCGTCTTTGACGACAGTGTTGGTCAGTAGTGTGAGTTACGCTCGAGAGGCGTAAAGATCTGTTAGATGTTTGATGATGTTTGTACTGTTGCTTTATCGCTTGGAGGGGACTCACTAGACCATCGGTCTAACCCTCGCTCTTTCAAAACTATAACTCTTTTTCAGGTTATCGCAAGGTAGCAGGTACTGGTATGGATAAAGAGAAGTTGTGAGCTTTTCCCAGAAGCTAGAAGACTCCTTGTAGTAGTCTTCCTTTTGACTCAGTTGTGTAATAGGTTGTAGTTGCAAACCTTGTTTATTGAATTGTAGGCTTGGGGCCGTTTTGGATTAGAATGTTATATTTATGTTGCATTTGATTAGTGTGGGTTGTTACAGTTGGTATCAGAGCCATAGTTTAAGGGATTTAGGTGACCGGATGGGCCTACACTTAAACTGTGAAATAGAGGGACACAACTAAGATTTAGGAATCCTTTAAGGAGTCATTGGTCATTGAGCATCGGGACGACAATAGTGAGGACTCTCATGTAAGGTAAATTCAGGATCGCATTTGGCCAATGCCATTATGAATCTACAGGGGCATGGGTATACTCGAGTACTATTGTTGGGTAAGTCGGTGGGTGTAGTTTTAGGTAGTGAGCTCTATCATTGAAATGATAGAGTTGGTATGGCGTGCTGTGCGAGCACGTTCATGGTATTAAGGTTAATACCTTCTGGGTCGAGTTTTGGGTGGGATGTAGATATTTCGTTTGGAGGAAGAACTTCTTGGGTCTGAAAAGGGAATATTGACGATTGGAGGTGAGCTGGTCACTCCAAGGGAGTCGTCGTTTTGGTAGTTTGTGATGTCGATCAATGGACATCAGGAGAGTTCACCCCAAGAATCGAATAATAGATTTAAGCCTTTTGAATTAGTAGTTATCGGAAAGGTGGCGAGGGTGGCTGAGAGACGTTATCCGTGTTGACTAATAAAATGGAATGAAGACAGAATGGAAATGAGGTATTGTTGGTAAGATAGTTGGACCAACGTAAGGACGCATAAATTTCGAATCAATAGTCGCGGCAGACTGGTAGTGGACAGAATGTTGGGAATCGTTGGTGCTGAAGGTGGATGCAATTGTGAGGGACCTGACTGGTTGGTCGGAAGTAAGGGTCGGTGGTAAATTGGTGTGAGTATAAGCGACCGACCTTACGAGAGCGAATAGCCTTCAATGAAGTGGGAGTATCATGCATGGTGTTTTCGAATAAGTTTCTTGAGTCTTTCATGTCAGGTATATTGGTGTGTGTGCATCTTTGAGTCATTTGTTTTGAAAACGAGTTAGCGTGTGTAAACGTGTGTGGGTTTTAGAAAAAGGGAAAATTTATTGCGCGGTGCGCTAAATTTCGAACTCAGTAATTTGGGAGTTATTGCATTTCTTTTATAAAGGAGTCATCTTTTGTGGAAAATATAGCATCTTTTGACCGTGTGATGTTATAAGGAAGACTGGTATGGATTTAGTCATGCTAGCAAGGGGGGAAGTCAACTAACTCACTCAGCATAAGTCATTTTGTTAGAACTTCTTGAAATCGCTTGAGTAAAGTTTCATTGAAAATATTTTTTCAAATGTGTCAAATGATTTCAAACTAATATGTTGTCATGCATGAAGGCTATGAACTCGCTAGGTCGTAAGGAAGCTTTGAAGTTAAGGTTGAGGAAAGGGGTGGAGGATGAGAGTGTGACGTTCGGGCCGTTGTTGGTCGATTCATGATCCTGGTATTCCCACTAGGGAAATGCGGAGAATGACAGAAGCTTTAGCCTTTGAGTGTTAGGAATGATTCGTTTTGTGGTAGCATGCACTCCTGTCGGTAACCTGAGATGGGGTAGTCGTCGAGTGGTGTTGTCTGGGGTGGAATTCGAAGTCGTTAAGGTATGCCTTTTATCAGCATGTTGTTACGTAACGTTGTGGTTTTTAGATGAAAAAGTTATTGACGTCGAGCTGGAGTTTTGAGTTGGCCTGGTAACCAGATTCTATCAAATAAATCATGTGCCTTCAACGTGTGAAGTCGGTGGGACACCGAGATAGTTATGATGCGTTGGAAGGAGTAGGTTCCTTTGGGAATCCTTGTTATTCGAAAACATTGTTGAAGTATCGCTATGTCGACGGTGATACTGAAGTCAGCGACAAATTGTTGAGGCCGTTGCCGGGACGCTGAAAATGGGAAGTGGCTGCGGTTATGTTTTTTTTTTGAGTTTCTTAAGGAAGCTAGAGGTCGTTCGGGAACGGTGTGTATCTGGAATGGTATAGGACCACCTCGGGGGGGGGGGACTTTTCAAAATGGAAGACTGTTAGTGGGTCAGGTAAATTCCCATGAGGTTCTGATGGTTCGTGTGGGAGTAAGGTATAGGGAGCAATCGGGGTGGTTGCACTTCGAGCAAGTTGATCCGTGAGAGAGTACGCTTAATCTTATCGACTACCCGACCTTGTATATGGCAGATCGCGATAAGCCGATCAGAAGCGAAATTGTGTTGAGTGGTTTAGATGTTCAAAGGTTTGCGTGCGGTCCAGATTTGAGCAGGACAAAGTCGTGAAACGACTTTATCTCAAATATTGGTGTTACGATCGACATGATGAGGAGGGTATCTGTTATGTGTACCAAGTGTTGCGGAGATTTTGGTGTCATGGTGATGATGTGGTAGGGAGATGAATGGTTAGATGAGATGGTGTTACTTTTTATGCCAAAGTGGTCGTTCAAGTCATTATGGTGGTAAGGAGCTTCTTTGAGGTTAAGTTTTAGACTTGTGTTAGTGTTATAGGATGAGCATTGGTGAAAACCCTTGCTCAGAGATTCTCGGGGAGCTATTCGAAAGTGTCAAGTATGTGGCAGAGATGCATGGATGTTGGTTGGGTTGGTGATTTTGCTAATCTGAAGTTTATGGGTTCGAGTGATAGTTGGCGGCAACTTCATGGAGGAGCATTGGGTTCCTGGGTCGCGGAGAGGTGTTGGACAAACTCATCTTATTTCAGTGACATATTGATATGAATGTCGAACGATTTAGTTCATGGTGAGTTGTAGGAGACAGGGAAAATCCGTGAGGATGTCGAAGTATTCTCCGAACGTGAGGAACCCTACAGATGGCGAAGGAGAGTGAGGAGCGTGAGGTGTCTTCGATCAGTGAGTAATGTTGTGGGAGAGCGTGGTTAAATGTCTCGCGTGTGGATTGTCGGTAACCGTTTGGTGAAGTGTAGTAATGTAATTGTGTTTTGACGAGTTGGAATTATTGACCTAAGAGTAAGAAGTTTGACAAGTGGCATAGGATTTGGGATTTTATGTTTTCAGAATTTCTGTTAGTGAGTTTATAAACCCTAGAGAGGGTGTGAGAAAGGGGGTTAGAGTGTATGTTATGGTTCGAGAGTGGATAAAGCTAAAACGGGCTGTGGGTCTAAGGATTGGGCTAGCTAGTGAGCCTATCACTAGAAACATGTTCGTGTTTTCGAGAAGGAAGGGGAAGAAGCGGTTGGAGGTAGTGTCGGAGTGAGTCAACTTGGTAATTGTGTAGGAAAGGTTCCAAGTGAACCTGTCTTCCAGTGTTAAGTTGAAGTGATGGTAGGAGCATGGTCACTCGATGTTAGGACGGGTAAAGCTTGGTTTATTTAAATTTCGACCGGACAATTGTTGGATGCGACGAGAATTGAAGTAGAAGTCATTATGATTTGTTCAGTTGGAATTAGTGGCTATGAGGGTAATGCAATGTGGAATTTTCTTTTTATTGGAAGTGGGGTAATGACATTTGGGGCGATGTATGTTACTGCGCATGAGTTGAGTATCACCGTTGAACGGTGAATAGTATGGTGTGGGAAAGAAAGTGCTTTTACGTTCGACGTATGCCGTACTGAGAGAAGTTACTATGCAGTGGCTGATTACAGGATGAAGAAATTCATAATTCTGAGGTTATTGTGATAACAAAGGTTGACTATATGCATGTTGGCGCAAGAGTTGACCTGGGATGTTACGACCTTGGTTTTGGAACATAATGCGTGGAGCATTTGAGGGAAGTTAAGTCAGAATGGGTGAAAGAACGCGAGTCTTGTGAATTTTAAGATTTGAAAGGGCGCGACTTGATGCAGAAGTTGTTCCCATAGATTGGAATGGTACGTTCGAGAGGAATCTAGTGTTGGTTTATTTTTGGAGTCCGTCGAAGTTATGGAAGGAGTTGGAGAGGTAGTGTATAACCGGAAGTGTTCGATGAGAATTGGGATAATTCGTGTCATGCTTCTCGCCTCTCTTAAGAGCTTGTTGGAGGTGGAGCAGCGATACCCTTGCGAGGTATGAAAGCAAAGAAGAGTTTGTCGTGATCATAATTTCCGAGGAAGCCTTTGACAGTTAGGTTTTTAGTTAAGGATTGAAGGATGTCCGTCTTGGGAAAGTGCAGTGGCAATAGCGTAGTGGGCAAGAGTCAACTTGGGAGCTGGAGTCGGGCATGTGATCTCAGTATCCCCATCTGTTCAACGATGGAATTTTGGGGACGAAATTCTCTTGAGGGGGGATATTATAATAACCGGGTTTGAAAATTTTAATACTTTTGGGAGTTGGGTGAAAAGTTAAGAAAAACCCAAAGTTCAGGGGGGGGGGGGTCAAATGAAATTTGGGTTGTATATAAAGGTTTTAACCCTAAAGATATTTCTCAAAATCATTCCTGATATTTTTTGAGGACGGCTGAAGGAAGAAGGAACAGGAGAGAAAGAGGATTTTTGAAGGATCGATCGTTTTCTTCAAATCAAGGTATGATCCTGGCCTATTTCATCCTTTAAGTGTTGTAGTCAGTTTGATCTCGTTGTTAAGGTTTTTAAACTGCGCCATTTGGAGTTCTGGGTTCGATCGAGTTTTTGAAATCGCCTCTGGTGATTCGGTTTGAGTTTCGACCGGTGTGGTGTGGAGCCCGGTGACCGGTGTGGACCGGTGTGGTCCTGGTGACTGGGGTGAGGTTTAGGACCGGGGAACCCCGGGTTGGGGGGGAGTTTTTGGGTCGGGCGATCCGGTGTCTCGGTCGGGGGCCCGGATCCGGTCGTTTTTGTTAAGTTTAAGAGAGAGAGTGAGAGAGTGTTATCTGCGAGTTGACTTACCGATTTATCGGTGTTGTCTTAGGTGGTGAAACGTTAGAAAGCGGGCTTTAAGCAGGAAGGATCTGAGGTGAGTCTTTCAAACTAAACTTGTTTACGATTTCGAAAGCTATTTGATACTTGTGAGTTTTCTGAACTGCATGCTTTTATTATCAAAAGTCTTTGAAGGTTTAATTAAACGTTGATTTAATTATATTGACATGTTCATGCTATGTTTATATAAACGAGCTTTATATATATTGTAGATAATTAGATGTATGTATACATTTAATTCGGAAGTTGTGACCTAAGTCGGGGAGTGTGGCCCGCCTGATCGAACCGGGGAGTGTGACCCGTTTATGCCATTGGGGTGTGTCCCTAAAATAAGGCAGTGCGAGTCAGACACATCGTCTTTGACGGCAGTGTTGGTCAGTAGTGTGAGTTACGCTCGAGAGGCGTAAAGATTTGTTAGATGTTTTGATGATGTTTGTACTGTTGCTTTATCGCTTGGAGGGGACTCACTAGACCATCGGTCTAACCCTCGCTCTTTCAAAACTATAACCCTTTTTCACCTATGTTTTATATTTTTGTGCTTAGGTTTGGAACCCATCTTAACTATTTTATTTGAATCACTTCATCATTATCAACCTGCATTCTGATCATGCATAATTGCATATCACTTCGGATTTTAAGGTCTTTTCACTACATAAAAAATAATTTAAAAAACACGGAAGCGTATTTCTAGATAAATAAATTTAAGGGGCGTTTGGTTCGCATAATGTTTTTGGATGGAATGGAATTTATCAAAGGAATTTGACTTTGAAGGAATTGGAATGAAATGTTATCAAGTTTGACCACTTGTTTGGTTGACAGACATTCGAATGGAATTTGTTAAAGGAATTGGAATCTGTCTGTTTGGTTCACATAATGTAGCTTTGGAATTGGAATGAAATATTAGTAAATGACCAAATTACCCTTTTTGAAACTTTTGAAATCGAAATCCAACTATTGTGATTCAAATCGGTGGTGGTTGGCGGTGGTTCAGATCGGTGGTGGTCGGTGACGGTTCAGATTGGTGGTGGTAGGCAGCGGTTCAGAACGATGGTTCAGATCGGTGGCGGTTCAGAACAGTGATGGTCGACGGTGGTTCAGATTAGTGGTGGTCAGCGGCGGTTCAGAACGATGGTGGTTGGGCGGTTCAGATCGGTGAGGGTCAGCGGCAGTTCAGAACGGTGAGGGTCAGTGGCGGTTCAGAACAGTGAGGGTCGGCGGCGGTTCAGATCGGTGGTGGTGGCGGTGGTTCAGATCAGTGATGGTTGGCGTTGGTTCAAAACGAAGGTTCATATCGGTGGCCATTCAGAACAGTATTGGTCGACGGCGGTTCAGATTAGTGGTGGTCGGCGGCGGTTCAGAACGGTGAGGGTCGGCGGCGGTTCAGATTAGTGGTGGTCGGCGGCGGTTCAGAACGGTGGTGGTCAGGCGGTTCAGAACGATGAGGGTCGACGGTGGTTCAGAACAGTGAGGGTCGGCGGCGGTTCAGAATGATGGTGGTCGGCGACGGTTCAGAACGTTGTGGTGGCGACAGTTTAGATCGGTGATGGTCGATGGCGGTTCAGAACGGTGGTAGTCGGCGGTGGTTAGATCGGTGAGGGTCGGCAGCGGTTCAGAACGGTGGTGATCGACGACGGTCCATATCGGTGGTGGTCGGCGGCGGTTCACAACGGTGGTGGTCGATGGCGGTTCACAACGGTGGTGGTCGACAACGCTTCACAACGGTGGTGGTTGGTGGCGGTTCAGACTGGTGGTGGTCGGCTGTGGTTCAGATCGACGGTAGTCGACATAGGTTCATGAATGGCGGAATGTGTGGAATTCAAGTAGGGAAAATGAGGGTAGTTTTGTCTTTTTGAGAAAACGGGATGAAATGGAATTGAATTCCTTCTCAATTGTGATGGAATGACCAAATCCATGAATGGTGGAATGTGTGGAATTCAATTCCATTCCATAGGTAACTAAACGCCTGAATGGAATTTGGTCAATGAAATTGATCATTCAAATTCCTTCAGATTCTATCGGAATCCTGCGAACCAAACGCTCCCTTATTGTTTATATTTATAAATGTCTATATTTTTATTTTATTTTGTCTCGAAATAATAGTCCACTTTGAAAGTATGTGTTCATTTTTATTTTATCTTTAATTATTAGATAGGAAAAAAAATCTCTGTGTTATTAATTAATGGTAAAATTATTTTTTAGTTAATTAAAAAGATTAATAATTACACATTTTAAAAAATGATATGTCATAAATATATATTTTAGGACAAATTCTAAACAAAATATCTAATAACAATTAAGATGGTGTTCATTTCCTCTATCAAATGTTTGTTTGTTTTTCCTTTGTTTATTTTTAAGTTATGTGAGATGAATTATTTAAAAATATAAAAAAGATCAACATATTAGAATTATAGGGTTGGGTTCCGGTGAGAAATTGAATTAATGGTGAGAAGCGTAAGAAGTGGTTATCAACCGTTGGATGAGAAATGGACGCACATTAAGATGAGATGCACCGAGATAAGATGTAACGAGATGCACCCGATCAATTTCTTTCTAAGACGCAATTCATGGGAGGACTAAAGATTAAAAGAGATCCACGGTTCAGATCCACTTCTCATGCTTCTCACCGTTAACTCAACTTCTCACTCGATACAGTTATGTGTTCGATATTTAATAATATTATACCATCTCAATTCTGAAAGAGTAGTGGACCTAGAATTTTTGTCTAGTAGATGCATTTTTAAGGATGATCAAATGTATGCAAAGTCGGCTAATGTGCTTTTAACTTGAATTCCACCGTTTCAAGAGATTTTTTTTTTAAATTTTTGATTATTTTCGAAAGATTTTTTTTTCCTATTTTTTGATTGATTTCGATGGATATTTTTGGTTTTTTGTTTGATGTCTCTTCTATTTTTCTAATATCCAGATCATCACTCAAAATTTAACGTGTGTATCTTTTATATCTTAAAAGAAGGTTTAATTGTGAAAATTGGTTAAACGAATGTATAGGATCCCATATGATCTGCCAGTGATCACAAATATCTTCTTGATATTTTATTTTATTGATAAACAAAATGAAATGAGATTTTCAAACAAGAAATATCAAAATTTAATGTTGGTTAAATTGATAGAGACCTATAAGAGCATCTCCAACAGTCTCTCAAAAATGGAGATTTTGGGGTTTTTTTTTGCTCCAACAGCTTCCCCAAAATCTTCTCCAAAATGAAGAAAACATGAGAGAGAAGATAAAAATCTACAAATTTGGAGATATCTCCAAAAATGATTACACATGAGAGCAAAATTATTTTTTATTCATTCTACCAATGAGATTGGTTTAAAATAAATGTTTAGGAGGGAGAAATAATATTTTATGAGTTGTATTGAATATTTTAATATTATAATTAATTGTGTAATCTCCAAAATGGAGAATCTGTTGGAGATGAAGGTTATTTTTTTTTGGAGATTTTTACTTTTTACTTCTCCATTTTGGAGAAGCTGTTGGAGATGCTCTAAAAATTTAATATAATACTGTATATAAATATTTAAGTTGATATTAACTTAAAATCTTTTTGAAAAGCATATTAAATTTATATTTTTCTCTTTAAGAGAAAAAGCATTTTAAGGAGTGTTTGGTTGGAGGTATTGAGGGGTTTGGAATGTGAATGTTAATGAAAAATGATGTTTGATTTGACATAATATAATGAGCCCATTATCCCAAACCCATTAGTTTTCATTTCTGACCAAATTGGGGGGAATAAAAATTTTATTCCCGTCCAGTCATCTTTTCTCATACGCCCTTCATCTCTCGATGTTTAATAAAACATATTTTTTATTTTCGTGTTGGACGACACATATTTGTATTAAAAAATATTATATAAAATAATTTTTTTATTAATTATATTGGTTTAACCAAACAAAATTAATACAATACTCATTCCTATTCCTATTCCTATTCTCATTCTACTTTATTCCCATTTGAGTAAACTACGATTTTCGTCCCTGTAGTTTAATGTTTATAACGGTTTTAGTCCCTGGTCTTTTAAAATTGCTTTTTTCGTCCCTATGGTTCCTCTTTTGCTTCCATTATAGTCCATACATCCAACTTTCTTAAAAATAGGGTTAAGTCTTCCAAAAAGGTAATTGAAAAAATTACATATTTGGTCCTTGTGGTAAATCAATTTTTACATTTTTTATTTTAAATTACATAGTTTACATTTTTTTAATTTTTAATTTTTACTTTTTCTTTATTTATTGTATTTCATCAAAACATTTATTTTTCTATTAATTATATTATATATTTTCAAAATTATTATAACTTTAATTATAAAAATAATCAAATAACATCATTAAAAATATTGATAAATACATGATATTTTTGTTTTCAAAACTTTAGGTTTAAATCTCTAAAATTAATATATTTTTTATCTAATGATTATTAAAGTTTTTTATTTATTTTAAATTACAATTGGAAAAAATTTTATAAAATTCGATAAAAAATTGTCTTATTTTATAACAATTGGTTGTGTTTTTGTTAAATGCATTTTACTCCCATTATTCCATATTTTTATTTAAACTTTATATTTTATCAATTAATCAATTTTGTTTAATATTTAGCATTGTTCTAAATAACTCGTTATGGCCACGTTATGACGTGTTATGGCGGCAAGGCTTGGGTTCGCCACCACGTTAACCCATGTGGCTCCACTCTAAAGGCTTGGCTTGCATTGTAATGCGTTATGACACGTTACGACGCGTTACTTTTAATATATACTTTGAGGGATAAATGATAATTATGTATGAGACTTAAATCTTAATTAAATAAAAAAATGACACTTAAAAGACTAAAACCTTTGATGGGTAAATACTTACTTCCATTCTCGTATATGAAGAGTCAAACACGAAATCTTTGAATTTTTTTGAATGCAGGGAATAGAGATTCGAGAGATTTAATCCCGATTTTGTACTCTTGATATCATTTTTCATAAGCCCAATATATTTGGTATCAATGGTTATTTAATTTTTAGCTTTATTACTTTATATGAATTTAATTTGCTTTATGATATTATTAAAAAAACACTAACATACACAAGTCTGAGAGTGTGCGTGTATGTGTGTATGTATATATATGTCGTCTTAAGGCACGCCTTGAAAAACGCGGTGACCTTGCTGTAAGGCTTGAGGCTTTACTTCGCCATCACACCACGCCTCACATCATTTAGAACATTGATATTTAAATTAAACATACACAAAAACACACATATAAACCTTTGTTTTCTAGAAAAAATAGTCTTATTATATAAACAAAGGTTTATATATATATATATATATTTGTGTGTATGTTTAATTTAAATATTATATAAATTTGATTAATTAATAAAAATAAAGTTTAAATGAAAATATGAAATAATGGGAGTATACTGCATTTAACAAAAACAACAATTGGTTATTGAAAAATAAACTATTTTTTTCGAATTTTATTAAAAAAATTTCAATGCTAATTTAAAATAAATAAAAAGTTTTAATAAATCAATAGTAAAAATATTAATTTTAGGAGATTTAAACATAAAGTTTTGAAAAAAATATCATGTATTTATCAATATTTTTAATGAAGTTATTTAATTATTTTTATAATTAAAGTTATAATAATATTGAAAATATATAATATAATTAATAGAAAAATAAATGTCTTGATGAAATACAATAAATAAAGAAAAAGTAAAAAATAAAAAATGTAAACTATGAAATTTAAGGATTAAAATGTAAAAATTGTAATGCCATAAGGACCAAATATGTAAATTTTTCAATCACTTTTTGGAAGATTTAATCCTAGTTTTAACAAAGTTGGATAGAGGGACTATAATGGAAGCAAAATAGAAATCATAGGGATGAAAAAAGCAGTTTTAAAAGACCAGAGACTAAAACCGTTATAAACATCAAACCATAGGGACGAAAATCATAGTTTACTCTTCCCATTTTTATTTTCACGTGCGGAAAGGGGGTTGATTTCGATACTACTATACTTAGATTTGGGTTACGTGAAGGTCCATGTGCTGATCACGTGACTTTCTTGTTGCACCTGGGCCTAACTTTTTACGAAGAAACTAATGACCTCTTTACTTGGCTATGTTTGATGAATTTTTTTTTTTTAAAACTACTTATAATAACGTTTTGAAAAGCTAGTATATCAGTTACCAACTAACTTATAAGCTAGTTTGCTGTTTCTAAATTACTTTTAACCCATTTATTAACTTGCTTTAGAGCATCTCCAAGGGACCGCTATAAAGTCAAATTTGCCGGCATTGACACTTCAACCGGCCGGTATATTTATAATTTTTTTGCCGGCCGAGAATATTGAACGGCAAATATGCCGGGTGAAATCTGACCGTCATTTTTGAGGCCCCACAATAAAAAAGTTTATTTCTTTTTCTTTTCATTTATTTTAATGTAGGGGAATTAATTAAACTAGCCATTTCAGAAAATCAGTTTTATCTCCTAACCATTCTCTCCCTCAATTTATTAAAATAGCCTATACGTTCGTAATATATGTTCGTATATACGAACACCTCCTTAAAACTGATGAATTTGATACATCTTCGTAATATATGTTCGTATATACGAACATAATTTAAAAACTCATTAAAAAATGATACGTTCGTGAAAAGGTTCGTGGAATTCCAATATATTACGAAGATGTAATATATCACGAACTGAAAGTTTCATTTTTAGCCCCTGATCGTGATATACATCAAAAATGAAACTTTCAGTTCGTGATATATTACATCTTCGTAATATATTGGAATTCCACGAACCTTTTCACGAACGTATCATTTTTTAATGAGTTTTTAAATTATGTTCGTATATACTAACATATATTACGAAGATGTATCAAATTCATTAGTTTTATGGAGGTGTTCGTATATACGAACATATATTACGAACGTATAGGCTATTTTAATAAATTGAGGGAGAAAATGGTTAGGAGGTAAAACTGATTTTCTGAAATGACTAGTTTAATTAATTTCCCTTTAATGTAATATGCATTTCATAATATATAGTATTTAATTATTTTAAAATTCCTTTCAAAACCGAAAAACCACGAAAAAACGAATGAAAAAGTATATGAATATGGATGTCAAATTAACGAGAAAAATATGATCGTTTATTTGGTGTAATTTATTTCGCTCGAATTTTGTTCATTTTTCGTATTTTTTCGAATAAAAAATAGGGAGGTGGAAGTTTTTTTAATTTAAAAAATATTGTTGTAACCGTCTGTTTAATCATATCCATCAGATCATCTAATCTAACGGTTGATAAGATGTTTTTTAATTTTTCATTTATTTGAGGTTTTCCCTTGAATCTCTGTCTATATATATTATTAACAACTTATTTAATTATTTGTTTTTTATAAATTTTTATAAATTTATTAGTATTATTTAATTATGTTTTTAATTTGTGTTATTTAAATTAATGTAATTTTATTTAAATGTAATATTAATTAAAAAATTATTATTTTTTATTTTAATAAGTCTTGATTTAAAATAAATTAATTACTTATTAGTTATTATTCATAATATATATTTACAAATTATAATTATGGTTATTAAAAATAAAGTATAATAGTAAATAAAATATGTTATTTTAATATGGGGTCCACAAATTTAGTGTTTTTTTAGAGGATGATTGAAGTTGAGTTTTTTTTTGGTATTGACCCATATTTGATGTTTTTGGTGTTTTTTTATGTTAGTTGAAGATTTCAAAATAAACAATTACAAATTTTCTATTTGAAACTCGGTTTTTATTTTTAATCATCGGTGACTCCAAATCATTTTCTCAATCCTATACCAACTACCAAGATCGTCTTCTTCGTTTAGTTTCAGATCACTGTGTAAGATTGATTGTCTGTAACTTCAATCAATCTCGAATTTTTAACGACGGCTTTTCTTCTTACGAACAGCATTGTTTCCATTAATATATATAATACAATATATAATGTTGACTTACAGCATTCCTTTTCAATTGTTGACTTTAGGTGAATTTTTTTATTGATTTAAGATGCAAGCTATAAATTTAGGTATCAAAGGAAGCGTCGTAATTCAAAGCAATTCTGGCAGGGTTGATCCTCGTTTGGGTCAATTCAGAAACAGAGCAATTACGGTCTGCATGAGTCAGAGTGAAAGTTGTTCTTGTTTCGGCTTCCGGTCCGGGTCGGGTCCTACGGGCCTTGAGCTTGGCCGTGTAGGTATCGGTTCTGGAACCATGTTTCGATCCTCTGCCAAGTCCAGATCAGTCAAATCCCTAGATTCTGGTTTGTGTTTTTCTATTTATTTCTCGATGTGATTTTGATATTGTGCACTCTTAAGTGTTTGATCTTCTGATTTAGATTCTTATCTTTATATCTTAATCATATTAGGTTTAGGGGCTGTTATGTTGGTTTTTCATCAACTCCTACATGGATAAAGCCGTCTATGTCTGATTAATCCATCTGCATATATTGGAAAGGTTTTTTCATACATGAAAGGAGCTTGTTTTTTTAATTGAAATGAGCACGCTTGAAAAAACTTGGCTTTCTGCCTAGAAACTTATTGAATAAGCAACGTTCTATATTATTAAGCTACTATCAAACAGTCATATATAGAATAAGCTATGTGTCCTATTAAGCCTGTTAAGCTACTAACAAACATGCCCTTAGTTATATTCAGTTACCTGAAATTCAACTCTGCAATTGAAGGCATTGAATTGTTGTTGATTGTTATAAGATTATTGTCTTCTAATGAGCAGCAAATTTTGATTATAATTTTAGATGATGATATTGAAGAAGATGTTCCTCTAAGGAGCCCATCAAGATCTTCTGGTTCAGTTTTTCCATATGTTGGTGTTGCTAGTTTGGGAGCCATATTGTTTGGATATCATTTAGGGTATGTACCTTGAGATTGCTAGATAGATTCTTATGTATCATAAAACTCATCCACTTAAATCATCATTAGTGTGAGAATATATATATATATATATATATATATATATATGAAACCTCATTATATCACTTTCCGAAAAAGCCTTGAGAGACGGGAGGTTTCAACATATACTAAGGAGAATAGGTCCAAGTCTAGCTGATGCGGGACTCTAACACGCCTCCTCCAATGGAGGCTAGACGAGCACAGACACAGATTGCCCCGGAGTGGTGGACCTTGGCTCTGATGCCATGATAGAATGTGGAATTCGATTAGATTACTCTTGAAAACAGTCCTTGGGGAGAGAAGGGAGGTTTCAACGTATATTGAGGAGAATAGGTCTAAGTCTAGCCAATACTGGACTCTAACAATTCCATTCGTTCAGTGTAGTGAATGGTGCAATGAAGTACCTTGCAAAGGATCTTGGTATTGTGGAAAACGCTGTTCTTCAAGGTAAGTTGTGCTGAATTTCAATATCGTGGGTATTACAAAGCTGCATGCATTTGGGTAAAGGCTATAATTTTTACAAGATATGAAAAATGATAATTTTCGAAACGTTCTTTTTGTGTAGGATGGGTTGTTAGTTCACTTCTTGCTGGTGCTACTGTTGGTTCGTTTACAGGGGGATCACTGGCAGATTATTTTGGAAGGAAAAAAACTTTTATATTGGATGCAATCCCGCTTACAGTTGGAGCATTTCTTTGGTTAGATATGCTTCTAATTCTTCCTATAGCTTTGTTATGACTGTAAATGTTCTTATTATTATATAAATTTTCCAGTGCCACAGCTAAGAACATAGTAACTATGATATTAGGCCGCTTGCTTTCTGGCATTGGAATTGGCATATCATCTGCTATCGTCCCTCTGTACATATCTGAGGTAAACTTATCATAAGCTTATTCTGACTTTCTGTTCGATTTCCTTGTTCCTTCTACGTGTTTGCTTGCACTCTTGCACAAGCCGAGGGTCTTCATGGAAGCAGTCACTCTACTCTTTAGGTAGAGGTCAGGTTTGCATGCATCTCACCCCTAGACCATGCTTTCGAGTGGGATTTACTGGGGGTGAGTTTGGTTTTTGTTCGACATCCTTATGGTTCATACCTAACATCCTTGTATTGTTTAGATCTCTCCAACTGAAATTCGTGGTACACTTGGATCTATCAACCAGTTATTTATTTGCATTGGGATTCTTGCAGCTTTGGTGGCTGGATTACCCCTAGCCAGATATCCTGTATGGTAATTTCTCAATCCTCCTTCACATTTATTGGTACATTCAGCAACACACTACTAAACCAAACAAAACCAATAAATCCCACTCAGAAGTAGGGTCTTCTTTTTGGCCGGGGGGGGGGGGGGATGGGATGTACGCAAACCTGGCCTCTTCCCCAAAGAGTAGAGCGGCTGTTTTCAGCAACTGACTAATACATAGGCTAATGAAATAAACCGTTGTATTTATGAGTTTTATTGGCTTGTGGCTACAACTAAAACAACGGGGATTGTCATTTCATGTTTCATGCCTATCCGAGAACCCAAAAAGTTACAAGAGGCTTGTGCTTGATGTTAACCTTTTGGGTTATTTGTTTCCACCAAATTGTGATTCGTACGGTTTACTTGTTGTATGATACTTTAAGTTCAGATTTCATAACACGTTTATATCAAGAAGATGTATTAGCTTGTCTACAACGTGTGCTGTGCAGGTGGAGAGCAATGTTTGGCTTTGCCGTTATCCCCTCTCTTTTACTGGCGCTTGGAATGGCATTTTCTCCGGAGAGTCCTCGTTGGCTTGTTCAGGTTTCTCATAAATTATTTTCTGCTGCATGACCACTTTTCATTTAGAAGAGTTGAGGTACATCATTTCAACTATTCATTGCATTAACTGTGAATGATATACTGAGCTAGAATTTACTTGCAGCAAAGGAAAATTTCCCAAGCTGAGCAAGCAATTAAAAAACTATATGGAAAGGACAGGGTCACAGAGCTTATAGACGATTTAAGTGCATCAAATAAAGGTTCTGAAGAACAAGAAGCTGGTTGGTTTGATCTTTTCAGTGCCCGTTATTTCAAAGGTATAACATTTCCCCTGTCATATGTATTGGCGTTATACTTTCATTACAACAAAATCGGCTTTATAGGACGCTGAATATGTATAAATGTCCTAATAGACTGCTTTATATGACTTAATTTCTTGGCTACGAAGCTCTTTATACTCCAAAAAGTGAATACATTATTGAATGTATGTTGGAACTTTAAACTGTTGGATACCAATCTTTTTGCTTACAGTGATAAGAAACAATAAGCTCATACAAGAAGAGGCAAGCGGTCTCATTTTTACATGTCTAATTCTCTGTACTTGTAGCATATCATCGCGTATTAATTGCAATATATACTGTGAAAGATTAACATGTAATCTCTTGTGACAGTTGTGAGTGTTGGTGCCTCGCTGTTCTTGTTTCAACAGTTGGCTGGGATAAATGCTGTCGTATATTATTCTACTTCAGTTTTCCGCAGTGCAGGAGTTGCATCTGATGTGGCTGCAAGTGCTCTAGTTGGGGCGGCCAATGTTTTCGGTTAGATGATCTTGAATCTTGAATCTTGAATCATGTATCTTGATCTTGATCTTGAATCTTGAATCTTGATCTCGAATCTTGATCTTGTTCTTCAGGGTGGTCCTATTTGCAGATGAAAAAAATTACAGCCTTGATTTTAAGTTTTATTTTCTTGCAGGCACGATAATAGCAACTTCTTTAATGGACAAAAAAGGACGGAAAAGTCTTCTTATCTCGAGCTTTACTGGAATGGTATCATACACTTAACTATTGACATGAAAATGCACATATAATTGTCATGACAAACCTAACCAAACAAGCCCGATATATCCTACCTGGAGGTGGGGTCTAGGGAAGGTGAGATGTACGCATACCTGACCTCTACCCCAAATAGTAGAGCAGTTGTTTCGTGAAAACGCCCCGGATTGTGCAAAGTGTGTGGAACAAAAAGGATAAAGCTTGCTAAAAAAAATTGTGCAAAAAGAACAAGAAACGGAACATGAAAACAAGAGAGGGACTGCTAAAATTTGAAATACGAGTTAAAGCAAGCAACAAAAGTCAAGCAGACAAGCAAACAAAACATACAAACGGAAGCAGGTCTAATTTTCGGTTCACTAACCCTACCCCTATCCTCTATCTCTAGAGATCCTTTCCTCCTGTCCTGTGTAGCTACAGATCCCGACCCCTAGTCTGCTACCCTAATGATATACCACAAGCTTGTATTTGTATAATTAATCATTTTTATTGTTTTTTTTTTGGTAAAAGGCTGCTTCAATGCTGCTGCTGTCTTTGTCCTTCACTTGGAAGGTCCTGGCACCATATTCTGGACCGCTTGCTGTTATCGGGACCGTCTTGTGAGTCAAATTATCGATTCTCTAAGTTTCGTACTTGAATCTTTACGATTCGTTCACGTTTTTTTATGTTAGTTAATTATGGTCATTAACATTTTAACTTACGTTTGTCAGGTACGTGCTCTCATTCTCACTTGGTGCTGGTCCAGTCCCTGCTCTTTTACTACCCGAGATCTTCGCCTCTAGAATTAGAGCGAAAGCGGTTGCGTTGTCACTTGGCATGCATTGGGTAAGTTATGAATCGTATAAACAACATTTCTAATATTAGGATATGTGGAACCTTTTTGAATCTTCCTCTAAAAGAGCCGAGATCCCTTGTTGAGAGAGGGGAGGTTCCCACATGTATACAAGTTTGATGATCCATCTCTAGGCGATGTAGGACTTCAACATGCCCTCTCAAATGGAGGCTAGATGGTTCCCCTTAAAATGGAGCGTGTCAAGTCTGTAAGGGTGCGTTTGATACGCGGACGAGAGTGGACGAACGAGAGTGAGGTAAGCGGGTAAAAGAATACACAAAGGTTTTAGGGTGTTAATTTGAGATGGGTAGTTTAGTAATTTACCAATCTTGTCACATCTTCCTAAAAATGCATTTTTGTCCCACTCAGGTCCGGTTAAAAATGTGGGACAACAAGTTTTTGTACTGTCATGTCTGTCTTGTCCCGTGTACAATCGCATCTAGATGTGATAGACCCCGGCTCCATTACCATGTGAGGACATGTGAAACCCCTTTGAATCTTCCTCTAAAGGAGTCCTTTTAGAGAGACGAGAGGTTCCTCATATATATATATATATATATAGAGAGAGAGAGGTGGGTTCATACGAGAATAGTATCTATTTAAGAAAACACTAGAACGGCCGAATACATACAAAATCATATATGATTCATGTACAAAATCATATATGATTCATGTACAAAATCATATATGATTTTCCGCGACTTAAAGTCGAAGGCAAAGTCGCGCATGTCCAGTTTTTGGCCATTAATGCCGAATCATATATGATTTTGCACATGATTTGCTGTTTTCTTGTTTTCTTAAATAGTTAACGTTCTCGTTTGAACCTTTCTCTCTCTATATATAAGTTTGATGGTCCATATCTAAGTCGATGTGGGACTCTTAACATCTAATAATAATATGGTCTTTATGACTAACAAATGGTTACGTAACTCTTGATCAGATAGCAAACTTCTTCATCGGCTTGTGTTTCTTGAGCGTCGTGACAACATTTGGCATAAGCAAAGTTTACCTCGTATTCGCCACCATTTGTCTTCTTGCCGTTATATACATAACCGCTAATGTCGTGGAAACAAAGGGGCGGTCGCTAGAGGACATTGAGCGTGAACTTAGCCCCGCCATCTGAAGGATACGCATTATATGCAATAATCTTGATGGGAACAATAAGGTAGCTTGCGAAGCTCATTTGATTTTTGATGTGGGATAATTCTTTGGCACGGTTCCTTTTAAAGTATATTATATTCATATATACTGCCAATACTCACGCACACTCCTTAACTTTGGTGAAGTTTAAACCCTTGGTTTCTTAGACACAATTTCGTTTAGTTTTTGTTTGTTCATGGTTGGGACGTGCGATGAATGCAGATATTTTGCGATGGGGCTGTGATTGTTCAGATCGTTGCCAAAATGGTTCAGGTGCAAAAAGGCAGGGCCGGGTACTTGAAGGAATATGCAAAAACGTGCATCGATTTATCCTCTTGAATCGAGTTTTGGGTAGCATTCGAACCTTACGATTATTAGATTACGTGGATTCTAATTTTTGTGAAATGTAACGTAAATTCAACAATGGTTAAAATAAATCTTGAAATTTCGAACCTCATTTTGAACGAATATATTGAATAGGTAGGTTTGGTTTATATTTAGAAAGATAAAAAGTTATGTATATATCACCACAAAAGAAATCTTAAAATACTGAGTTTATCAGGACTGATATTTTACGGTTGTAATTTGTCAAAGTTGGTCTGGTTATAGCCTGTGATACTTAAAAAAAAAGAAAAATCTTAACATACCGATTAAATAAAAAATGGAAGATATAATACAAACCTAACAACGGTCCAAAAACCCCAAATTCTAATTGAACTAATCCACCGGAAAAACATGATGCAAGTGAGATATTTTGTCAAACTTATAAAGAGAATATCTAAACGTTGTTCCATCTCGACTTTCCAAGCAAACTTGCCAAAACTGTTGGAACTAACCAGAAAACATAAAATTGTAATCGACAGGAAGAAGAGAAAAATGGATCGAGAGACCAAAGGTTTTCAACAATCTGTTTTATTATAACATTCACACACACCCAAATCTGATTACATACACATATTTGTACACATGAAACGACACCTTTTGACCAACACATTGGTTTGTGAACCAACACAAATGTTGGTAAATAACCACCAAAAACTGTCGCTAATAACCTATCAAACTATGATAAATAACATTACTTATAGATAATATAGCTTATAATTTTAACACTCCTCCTTAAGCTAAGACATATCTAACACACATCTTGAAGTATTCAAGCTTCAAGCATCCTTCATGTACCATGCATCATCCAATAGAGTTTCAAGTTGCTCAATTGCCATGAACATTGTATCCCCTTCTCGAGTTTCATTTCCACAGAAGAAATTGACATCTTCATTCTCATCCTCTTTTCGTTTCTTGCAATATTTCATAGTATGTCCGTATTTGTGACAATAATAACATTGAGTTTCAGATAAAGATCTTACATGTTCTTTTCCTTTTGCTTTTGTAGAGGAAAGAAATGCTTGTTCAGAAGGAACGTCATCAAAATTTCTCATCCGAAGTTGATGGGACTTAAGTGTCCTGATAGGGATCTTGAAGATGAAGAACACAATATAGGACGAGAATTCTTGAAACAAAGTGCAATTTCAATTTCTTATTCGGAATAATAATGTCTGCCCTACTCTTAATAAAATTAAGACTATAAATAATATTTTCTCCACAAAACAAGGAAACAATCAAATCCAATAAAATATTAAAATATGAATAAAAGATAAGGCAAGTGGATAATCTTCAAAGATTGCAAGATATCCATGCACGCACATTTTATGGCTGGGCATTTGTGTTATCAACTGGGCCGGTCCATGGGTCGGCTACCTGAGACAGATCCGTATCATCCTCCCCGACTTGAAAAGGACTCGACCTCGAGTCCGGACTAGCATCATCCTCAGTTGGACTGTAAGGAAGTAAATCAGCAACATTAAAAGTAGCGGATACGTTATAGTGTCCGGGAAGATCGGTTTTATAAGCATTGTCATTGATACGTTTAAGAACTTTAAATGGTCCATCCGCTCGTGGTTGGAGCTTCCCGAAATGTCCTCCTGGAAAACGCTCTTTCCTTAAATGTATCCACACAAGATCACCCTCTTGAAACACGACACGTTTACGGTGTTGATTCACCCTTTGTTGATACCGGAGATTATGTTGGATTATTTGGTCGCGCACCTGCATGTGAAGGTCTTAAATTTGCTTAGCTCGGTTTTCTCCCTCGACATTATAATGATCAGTCCCCGGACATGAAGTAAGGTCAAGTGGGGTAAAAGGATTCCTCCCGTAAACAACAAAGAACGGGCTCTTACCCGTGGACCCATGATTAGATCTATTGTATGGAAATTCGGCTTGAGCGAGTACAAGATTCCATTGTTTAGGATTGTCACTAATAAGGCTACGTAAAAGATTTCCCAAGCTGCGGTTAGTAACTTCGGTTTGGCCATCCGTTTGAGGATGGTGGGAACTACTAAACTGTAAACGTGAGCCCAAGCGTTTCCACAACGTTCGCCAAAAATGGCTAACAAATTTGACCTCTCTATCAGAAGTGATGCTTTTGGGAATACCATGGAGGCGAACAATCTCGCTAAAATAAAGTCGTGCGACTTGACTGGCATCGTAAGTTTTTGCACATGGTACAAAATGCGCCATCTTTGAGAATCGATCAACGACTACCATGATCGAGTCTTTTTGACGTTGTGTACGTGGGAGGCCCAATACAAAATCGAGACTAACGTCCTCCCACGGGTCATTCGGAACTGGGAGTGGGGTATAAAGACATGCATTAGTATGGTGAGTTTTTGCAAGATGACATACCCGACAACGTGCAAGAACCCGCGACACATCCTTCGCTAAGTGAGGCCAATAGAAACGATCATGAATAAGACCAATGGTTTTGTCACGACCAAAATGTCCTGCTAAACCTCCTTGATGGCATTCCAAGATGATAACTTCTCGAAGGGAGCAACGAGGTACACATAAGCGATTGTTTTTGAACAAAAACCCATCGTATAATTGACGAAAGGAATCAAACCCGTGTACTTGAAGCTGGACGGAACTAAGAAGAGAGTGGCGGCGACTCAACGCGTCGGCGACAGTGTTTGACATGTCGGCCTTGTGGCGGATGATGAAAGAGAATTCCTGGAGGAACTCAACCCATTTTGCATGGCGGGGATTGAGTTTGTCTTGACTTTGAATAAACCGTAACGCCTGATGATCGGAAAAAAGAACAAACTCGCCATGTAATAAATAGTGACGCCAATATTCGAGACTTCGAACGATGGCATAAAACTCTTCCACCATAAATCTTCAACGGACTCAGATTCTCTCATCCGAAGTCCATCGAATTCACAACGTAAGGTTTGTAAACGTACCATTTTAACTTTGTCCTTTCCACGGTATACTAGAGAAATGGTTATACTACCCGGTTGGAAAATATATACTACCCGGTTATATAACCGGGTCCTATAAGGGGGCGGTAGTAATGTAACTATTATACTACCTGGTTGTTCAACCGGGTTGTATTTACCTAATAGAGCCTGGTTTTTATTATTCCACCGGGTAGTATGTAGGTAAGAATTGGCATAATGTTGCTTAATATAACCTGGTTCTTTTTAAGTAACCAGGTAGCATCTTTACCGATATGACTAATGGAACCCAGTTTTTTTTAAGAAACCGGGTAGTATCTTTGCCAATATGACTAATGGAACCCGCTTTTTTATAAGAAACCGGGTAGTTACTTTGCCAATTATGACTAATGGAACCCGTTTTTTTAAAAAACCGGGTAGTATTAGTATGTTTTTCTATTATCAAAGAAGCAGAAGCATCTGACTGGATCGATACTAGAAAATCACATATTACGTGTAATATGAAAATAAAAATAAAAAAAGACCCGTAATTACACCTGGTATACCACACTAATTAACGAAAATGTAGATAAACATAACATATATGTAGATTTGTTAAGCAATTTTGCATCTCAAAAAGGACAAACTTATTCCAACGTCAAAACACACTCTCTATCTACTTATACTCTTTCGTTATAATCCAGCTACCATATCCACATAACATACCTCCACAAACTATTCATGAATGAACAACATACCAATATCAGTTCACCAGATGTTTCAGATAAACACTCGAAAAATGGGTAGCCCATGTCTTAGCTATATCATCCAACATCCTTTTTGTAAGGGGTGTTCGGTCGTTCCATGGTACCTAGATGGAAAATAAAATATATATTGTTAAGTTATAACCACAAGGTTGAGTGCAATAGACAAAATGAAAACATTATTAACACATACATACCCTTTTCGGGAAATTTGATTGTTGATACGAGGCAAAATGGAACATGAAGTACATAACATAGTACCCACACTCCCAACCAGATTCTTGTTGATTGCACTAAATTAGAAAAACAAAAGTGTGTATTAGAGATATTTAACTACGAAAAAAAGTTATATGAATGTAGAGTGAGATGAATTACATGTGAGAACTCCCATCTAAGTGACCTTGATTTATCTGTTTCACACGGCCCTCCTTCTTCATTATACCTCGTAACCGCCCTAAAAGAAACATAAACAATAGTAGTGTTAAATAAAATCAAAAGAAAGGTCAATTTTATACCAATTTAACAATTGCTTACGTTTCTACAAGTTTTTTTGACAATGTATGTGTCGGTTGTCTTTCCTTCGGACATTAATGAATCCAGTATATAGACAATACGAAGGCGAGGGCAAATCAAAAGCAAGCTCCAATGGTTGCTAGTAATGTTTAAATTTAGTATAATCTTGTAACGTATATATCGTAAGTCAATAACAATAAATATGGTAGCATATGGTACCTCTGTAAGTATGGTGCGAGAAAAAACCATAGTTCTCTATTGTGAGAGATCGCACTAGCAATGTTAGTTATGACAAGATCAACATTTCTTTGGCATAAGTCGGCATAAATCGAGGCCGGATATATGAAACCACATCTGTTGTTCGCCTTGTTTTGCACAGGCTTGTTCCTGACATTTTATAGGCCCTGGGCGAGATATAGAAAAAGGGCCCTCGATAATTATGAAAAATAAAATCTTTGATATATTGTTTTTATCGTAAGAAATAAAATTCAATTCAAGGAATATTAATAATTCATATAAAATCATTTTTTCGAGTATGCTTAGACGCAAAATCAATCAATAATTTACTTCTGAACTAATATTTTCTGCCATATCAATTTTACATATCATCGTTAATTTGTTTCACCGTCAAAAACATCCTTATGATGTACATTTAATATACAAAATGATATAATTTTGGGTCAAAATCGTAACTATTCGGAGTAATAATTTATGTAAATCAATATCAATCATTTAGGTTTCCATCTCATCTTAGGTTTAATGTTTTTCATCACTGGTTTATTGTTAAAAACGTCCAACTTTGTTCCTCCCAATGGCTTTGTTCTAGATCTAAATCGGGGCAGGTTTTAAGCTGGAATTCTTGGATTCTTGGTATAGTAATCTGAGAGATGTGTGGGTGAGTATCTTGTAATTTTTGGTTCTCCTGGTGGTCCTAGTCCCTCGCTTGGCCCATTCTTTGTTTAATAATGTGATCCTTTTCTCGTTGTTAAAAAAAATAAGTTAAAACCGTCTCATAATTCATATGACTTGGTAATTTATTTCAAAAGGTAGGGTCGTGTTCTCTTAGTTAATAACAAAATTTTGTTATAACAAATATATAATTCATGTGAATGTGACGAGCCAAGATCACAAGATCGTAGAGAGAGAATCTAGAGAGAGAAAATGTGCTCTTGAAAGAAACAGTATATTCAGATCAAACAGTGTACGTTTGTTACAAAACTAACAAGCCAAGGGGACTTAAATACCCCAAGGCACTAACAAAACAGATAACACTAAGAGAGCAGTAAAATAAATACAATGATTACTATAAAAACTGATCTAACAATCTCCCCCTTAGTAATCATTGGCGCCGAGGTCTTCAAAAAACAATCTTCAAAAACAACATTGACCATCTAGACGACTTTGAAGGATCATTGACGTTCTTCTCGTTGACGAAGTCTATTCAGCCCAACTAACACTTCCAATCGTCGCAGAGTTGAACGGAGATTCAGTCTGTCTTGAATAGTGTTCAAAGATCTACGAATCAGATGAATTTCATCGTTTTCAACAATATATAATTCTCTTCTTGATTCCAAAAACTTTCTTCTAGCCTCTTGCAGACGATGTTCCAACTGAAGTTTGATAACCTTTAGAGTTCCATCAGAGTAATATCCAACTTCATCAAATCGTAGAAAACATTTTTCATTTGAGTTGTTCTTGTAAACTACTCCGGATGGATCTTCGATAATGGTAAATAATGGATATGACTCTAGATTCTGCAAACTCTTGTTGGGCCTTTCAAGATTAACCACAGGCTGAAAACTTTCGACGACCATCTGGAAGTCAAAAACACGAAAAAATCGGATCTGCCGTCGAATGAACCGTTTAATAACAAAAAGAGTTTGAGAAACATCCTGAGTCCGGTGATAAAGATTCCTGAAATAATCATATAAGAATTCAACATCATCAATTGAAAGATCAACGAAATCAGCCTCTGAAAATTTGTACTGATTGCAGTCTCTTCTTTCCACTTCAAGGTCTGGATACCATATGTTCATGAACTTATTAATTGTGACGCTGATAACTCGAACAATTAGATGAGGAGAAGCAACGGAGTTATTCCTTTTGCGCTGGCACTTGATAAATGCTAAGTACTCATGCAGATAAGCTTCTGATTCTTTCTCTACTCCAAGAATGGCATATATATTGAGTGTCCTTCTTCTAGAAACAAAGATATTGCTTTGGATATCTTCAAGAAAAGCAGTTCTGAGTCTAGAAGCCATATATCTTTACTGTAGATTTCTCTGCCTTTGCTGCCTAGTTAAAGTTTCTCCTTCTTCTAGAAGAGATGGAGGAATTACTGGATCGGAAGAAGGAATAACTACTTGAGTTCTAGATGACTCACCAACTTCAAATGCACTTGATGGAATATTGGTTGTCGGAGAAGAAGTAGTTACTGGAGTAGACGAATGTTGATCAACTTCTGGAATCTCACCTTGATTTGGAAGATCAACATATAACAATTCAGCCTCTTTTGTATCTGATGCATCCATGAAAACAATATCATCCTCTGTATCAGATAAGATAATGATATTGTTGCAATTTTCTTCTTTAACTTGAGCAACTTTCTCAAATCTAACTTCTTCATCATCATCTGAATTTATCTCAATGAAGTTCGCGAAGAAAGATCTCATATCATTTACTGCTTCTGATTCTTCAACTTCATTAGCTCTACCTGAGACATCTGGATCCACATAAACTACAACTTGCATATTATTAAAATTTGCTTCAAACAAATTAAATTCATTATGCAAAACAGTTACATCAACATTGTCAATCATGACATCCATTAAGTCTTGAATACTGCAATCTTGAACTGTATCAGCATTCTTTTCTCTATCTCCAACCACTCCTTCTTGAACAACTTCTCGTACTTCAGAAGAACCTTCTGTTCTTTGTCTCTTTGCCATCTCCCCCTCATGGCCTTGATGATCGGGATCATCTTGGTCATGTCGGCGTTTAAGAGACGGGCCAGCCTCAGTCCTGCATGATTGATCTAGATGATCAATCTTGTTAGATAGATCTGAAAATGCTTGTGTCATGAAAGAACGAAGATCAGTTAAACTGGATCTAACTTCTGATTTGAATTCCTGAAATTCTTGAGATAAAGTAGTAATGCGATCAGAATTCGAAGATGAAGAAAATGGAGGCGGCGTTGGCTGGAAGTTCTTCAGCAGAGAGATCAAATCTCGATCTTGATGTTGTGGCGGAGACATAGATAGAAGACGCGCATAAAGAAGATCAGATAACTCAGAAATCGGAGTATCATGAAGAGAAGCTTTGGTGGAAGTATCAGATGAAGCAGACATAGAAATACCAGCAGATTGAGTAAACAATGGAGGTAGAGGAATAGACATAATCGCTGGAGCAGATGATTGAACAACAGACGCCGGCTCTCTTAGAACAACCCCAGATGGTCGTCTGAACGGAATCTCTGTAGGAATAACTGAAGTATCAATCTCAGGCATCTTCCCTTTGAATAAAGTTTTTAACTTCAGAATCTGTGCTTCCTTTTCAGCATCCATTCTCTCCGATAACTGCTGAATTACATCATTCAAAGTAGAGAATTTGTCAGTTGAAACTCGAACTTGATCAGAAGTAAGCTCTACAGCTGATGAATTAGACTGAATAACTGCAAGTGTAGTTGCTGGAGCTTGACTTTGAACCAAAGCTGTGGATTGATTAAAAGCTGTATCCAATTCATCTACTTGAAGATATGCAACTGAAGGCTTAACTGGAACTGAATCATCATCAGAGATAACTTCTGTTGAAATAACCACTTCCGGAGTTCTTACTTTCCGTTCATACACTTTCATGTTCAATTGATCATCATCATCATCACCATCATCTGAATCACTTGTCGTATTTTCACCATCATCAGAAAACTCAGCATTTGTCTCATCATCATCAGCAACTCCAGTTACATCAAGATCAACATCTTCTCTAATAATAGCAGCTTCAATAATTGCTTCAGCTTCAATATCAGCAATGACAGGTTCAATGCGATGAGAAGCAACATCTTGTGGAACTGCAGAAGAATCAACATCTGTCGCTATGGTAGTTACTACAGCAGTAACTATTTCCTGAGTAGCTGCTTCAACTTGCTCTTCATGAGAATTATCAGCTGGAGTGCTATGAGAAGGTTCTTCCTGTTCAGCCTCTTCAAAGTCATTTTCTAAACAATACTCAATGACACTAGGATCTGTCATGTCAGCATAATTGGCAATAAGACCATAAGGAATGGTCATAGAAAATGTGAAGGACTTCTTCTGTTTCTTAAGAAAAAGCATCTCAGTATCCTGAACTTGCGGCCAAGATAATCGTCGAGGAATTGCCGGATTGCTTAGAAACATGCTTCTAATAATCAGCTTTAGAAATCTGATAAAAGGAATGAACTTCCGTCGCTTGTTGGTTAACTTGTCTTGCACTATTTCAGACAGCTCGTTCCAGAAAATAATCGTATAATCGACATGCAGGTCATAGACTACTGCATGGAACAGTCGAAGATAGTGAAGACTAGAACTATCCGTGCCGGTATGTTTAGACGTTAAGCACCTGTTGATGACCGAAAATAAAGAATACCAGACAGGAGGAAGATTAGACTTGTCAAAGTCTACAACCCTGTTCAGTTGACCAACATAGCCTAGTCGTTTGATGCTTTCATACACTTCTTCTTCAGATGGAAACTGATCATAAGTTGTCCTTCCAGGTCTAGAATCAGGCTCAGGAAGCTCAAGAATCAACCTTAACCACTTGTAAGACAGATATGAATCAAATTGATCTATTTGGAGATCAAATCGATGAGGACGTGCCAGTTCATTCTTAGTGATGGTGCGCCATACTTGCTGAACGTAGACTTCTGGAACATCGGCAACTGAACATAGAGTTGAGAGAGCGGATGTCCACGAAGAATAGTGCGTATGACAGGATGAATCTTGATGCGATCAAAATCAACAAAGTAGTTGTTATGCTTATAAGGCATGTACATGACATTCGGGAACACATCATTTGGATTTCGCCTTGATATAAACAGATCAACCCCAACAGACGGAACATACGGCATAGGTGTATCATGAGATGCCTGATCAGTCGGATCTTGAAGAACGACATTCTCATCTTGAATCATTGGATCAGTATTTGTTTAAAAAGTCATGAGAACCTGAAACAAAACACATTTCAACTTTTAACAGAAAATACAAGAAAGAAAGAAAAAGAAAAAAAAAATACTAAGTATGGAATGCAGGTCCTTAAGGAGACACGAAGGAAGAAATGCGGGTCCTTCAGGAAACGCATATAAGGAATGCGTGTGAAGAAAGAAACGCATTATGAGGAATGCGGGTCCTTCATGAAACGCATTATGAGAAATGCGGGTGAAGAAGGAAACGCATTTATGAGGAATGCGCGTCCTGAATGAAACGCATAGAAGGAAATGCGTGTCCTTAAAGGAACACATAGCATACTTGAAACAACAACAAAAAAAAAACAAAAAAAAAACTCAACATATACTAAAAGAATGCGGGTTCCGGGTTAAGAGCTTAATACACTATGCGGGTCACAAGTGAAACGCATTTCTTACTATGCGGGTCACAAGTGAAACGCATAGTTCACAAATGCGGGTCACAAGTGACACGCATAGTTCACTTAAAATGAACCCAAACCCTAGAAATCGTCTTTTCGAACCCGAAATCCACAAAATCTAAAAAACGAAGCACACAACAACGAATTAAACTAAAAGAAACCATACCTGATTGTCGATTATAAGTTCTAAACAAATCCCAAAGAGCAAATCGATCTATTTCAACTCAAATCTGAGTTTTAGAAAACTATGAACAGTGAAATAATCGAATATCAGTTCATACGCATAATACAAAACCAAGAAAGAAATCAAAACTAAGTAAAGAAACACTAAACAATCTACAAACATATAATGAAAAACAAAAACATACCTGATCTTTCCAAAATCACAATCTGAAAATGAACAGTAAAGAAACAAGAAGAGTACGCAGAGAAGATGGAGGGAAGGGGAATAGTCAAACACGTTCAAAAAAGAATAAAGAAAAGAAAAAACACTCTTACTTCTATATATCCTAAAAAAACAAAAAAAACAACAAAACAAAACAAAAAAAAAAACAAAACACTTAAAAAAAAATAACTACTTAAAAAAAAAATAAGTACAAAAAAATACCTGATAAGCACCCATTACTCCCCCTACACAAATGCACAAAATTTATCAAATTAGTTTAGCATTTGCATAGTAAATTCAGAAATACTTACCTTATGAATTTCTGATCAGCACACGAAGTAATTAATCAGCATTATTTACTCCCCCTCAAAAATAGAATATTCTCAGAAATAGAAACCAGATATACACTCCCCCTTGAAAAATGCACAGACCATATGGCAAAAACACATACATCAAACATAAAGACATCAATATTAAAGATGATCATATTGAATATAAATTTTGTAACAACTGAATATCTAAACTTTTAAACACCAAACAAATTAAAGTCTACTCAGTAGAATATTCCAGATTTATCAATTAGTTGAAATCAAACGGGAGTTGTTGGATACAGAAACATGTTTCATTGCATATCAAGTTAAGACATGTTCAGCTTCAAACACATACAGGTATCTATTCAGTGTGCTAGCATGCGATCTTTGATTAGCTTCAAGAAAAATGCAATTCTAAACATAAAATGGAGAACTTTGCATATACAGGCACTAAGTCATCAAGAATTAAGACTTTCACAAATTTACAGGTTTATCGCAGCTCAAAATATATCACGAAATATCAAGAGATGTGTGCTCATTGGCATCTTTTAGCTGTGTGCTCATTGGCATCTTCACATGAGTGTGCTCTTTGGCATCTTTTAAGCGGTGTGCACTTTGGCATCTTTTTAATCAAAGAGTTCATTAAGTAAAGAACATGCCGTAAACGTAACTTTCTATCTGATCCTATTGCAGGATTTGGGTCAGCCGCTCCCAGACCAGTTGGCCTTAGGGGACTAGGTGTCAAGCACCCCTTGGAACTTACTTTCCCGGATCAGAAAGGATACATCAACATATCCTAAACCCATTCATACCAGTAGAACATGACTTTCGATCTGGTTCTATTGCAGGATTTCTGTTCGATCACTCCCAGATCAATTGACCTTAGGGGACCAGATGTCGAGCATCCCTCGGAACTTACTTTCCCAAACCAGAAAGGTCACAGGTACAAACTTTTAAACTCAAGGATTTCTGTATTTTTTTTTTAAATGCTTAAAAAATAAAATCATCTCAATAACTTAGATCTATATCGAATAGCTTAGCCCATATTTTCATTACGATCTACAATTTTGATCACTTAGGTTGTTCAAGCAAAGTAAACCATAAATATGCCGACTCACATATCTTTAAAGCAGTATCTAAAGCGTCAAACATGTTGCTGACTTTTCGATGTTTGAAAGATTTGAACGTTGAACATATGAAACTTTAAATATAAACAAAACGACTTGTCAAAGATCCTAGACAAACATTTTATTCAACTGAAAGAAAATCTGAAATATTAAACTTTATAGAATAAAATTTGTAAAGATTTAAACTTTTAAATTCAACATGCCTAGTTTTGAAAGCAAAAAGTTAAAACGTTTTTCATCTAAAGCTTTTGTAAATATATCAGCAAGTTGATATTCAGTTGGTACAAAATATAACTCAATAGTACCTTCTTCCACGTGATGTTTTATAAAATGATATCTCATGTCTATGTGCTTGGTCTTGGTGTGCTGGACAGGATTGACCGATATCGCAATCGCGGACTTGCTGTCACAATATATTGGCACAGTCTTGTATAGCATCCCATAATCGCGAAGTTGCGTTTTCATCCATAGTACTTGAGCACAGCAACTAGCTGCAACAACGTATTCAGCTTCGGCAGTTGATATTGACACGCAATTTTGCTTTTTCGACGCCCAACTTATCAGTCTGTCACCCAAAAACTGGAGATGACCAGAAGTACTTTTCCTGTCCAATTGATTGCCACCATAATCTGCATCAGAATAAGCAATCAAACTATAGTCAGAACTTTTAGGATACCATAATCCTAAATAAGGAGTTCCTTTAATATATCTAAAAATGCGTTTGACTGCTAAAAGATGAGATTCTTTTGGTTTAGCTTGAAAACGGGCACACAAGCACGTTGAAAATATTATGTCCGGGCGACTGGCAGTAAGATACATCAGTGATCCGATCATCCCTCTGTATGTCTTTTGATCCACAACTTTTCCATCTGGATCCAGTCCGAGTTTGGCACCGTGAGCCATAGGCGTGCCGATTGAAGTAGACTTGTCCATTTTGAATTTCTTCAAAATGTCAAATACGTACTTTGACTGATTGATGAAGATTCCATCTGGAAGCTGCTTCACTTGTAAACCGAGGAAGAAGTTGATTTCTCCCATCATGCTCATCTGAAATCTAGAGGTCATTAAATCAGAAAACCAATTACACAAAGATTTGTTAGTCGCGCCGAAAATAATATCATCTACGTATATTTGTACTAAGCAAATATCAAGATTAGTTCTATAAATGAAAAGAGTAGTATCTATCGAGCCTTTGGTGAAGCCGGATTTGACCAAGAAAGCTGACAACTCGTCATACCATGCCCTTGGAGCTTGTTTCAGACCATACAAAGCTTTATCGAGAAAATAAACGTAATCAGGATGATCTTTGTCAACAAATCCCTCTGGCTGAGATACATATACTTCTTCTTTCAGTTTGCCATTGAGAAATGCTGTCTTGACATCCATTTGATATACTGTGAAGTTGCGATAAGCAGCGAAGGCGAGAAACATTCTGATAGCTTCTGTTGATCCAAACTCTCTCAGTGATTTGATAACGACCCTCTTTTATACTTAGTGAAAATTACGTTATTATATGTATTAATGTTTCATCATCAGCGATCAGACTGAGTCTGTTCAGTTATCGCTGATGACCTTTCTGTAAACATTAATATGTATGTGTTTCACTTTCAGCGATCAAACTGAGTCTGTTCAGTCATCACTGATCGTTTCCTATGTAACACAGTTAACGTAATCCCTGAAGACAAGTCTCGCGTCAACATAGTTCATAGCTGAATCGAAGACGAAGCCACTGAACAATAGATAAGTCTACTAGTGACCTGATGCGGATATCAGCGAAGACCAGACGAATCTACTTACGCGAAGAAGCCTGAGGAAAAGCTTCAGCGATAGCTGAACTTCTCTATCTTTGAAAGAAAAGATACTCAGCGATCAACGATCACAAAGCTTATGCCTCAAGTTTTCTTTTGTCTTACCTTGCACAACCAGTACAATGTGTCAGAACGGACAAGTCTCTGCCACAAATCGTACACCAACTCTGTCAACTACACTGTTCATAAAGCGGCCAAAAGCATGTCTCCAAAAGTAAGACTACCAAAGCCAATCTATGAATGCCACGTGTAAAGTACCCTGCCATGCATTTAATGCATAGGGTATAAATAGGAAGTTCACTCCTTCATCTGAAGGTGTGCTCAATCCTTGAACTCCAAAATAGAAACCCTTGTTTTCTATCTCTCTAAAAATCCCCCATTCTCTGAATTTCTTGTGCAACCATCTTAGTGTTTCTTAAGTTTGTTTAGATTGAGTCTGTCTTAATCTTATTCCGCAACAAACTTGTAAATTGTATTTTGATTTATCAATAAACAATTTATTAAACTTTAATTTCTGTGTTTGTATTCAACCCCCCCCCCCCTTCTACAAACTTGTTAAGCACCTTCGGGACCAACAAGTGGTATCAGAGCAGTTTGTTTAATCTAATAAACAAGATCTTGCTGTATACTCTTCCTTGCTATTCTAAAATGGCACTAAACACAAACACAAACTACTATGATAATGGTTCACTTTCTAAACCTCCTCGATTTAGCAGAGATAACTTTTCTCTATGGAAAAATCGAATGATGCTATTTCTTGAAGGTGCGGATCCTACTATACCTGAATATATAGAAAACGGACCCTATGAACCTGTTAGAATTATAGCTGCGGTTCCCGCTACTGCCACCACTGAAGCTGTCCCTGAACGATATGTCGTTAAGGAAATAAGACAGTGGAGTGATGAAGATAAAAAGAAGGTAGGCATAGATGCAAGAGCAAAGACCATTATATCAATGGCTCTGCCTGATGAAGTTTTCCATTCCATCATGCATCTAAAAACTTCTAAAGAAATGTGGGAAACCATATGTGTTCAATATGAGGGCACCACTGAAATCCAAGAGACCCGAAAGATTAACTTGGTAAGACAGTATGAAAGTTTTATCGCTGGTAAGAATGAATCTCTTTCTGACATTCATCAGCGGTTTAACTGCCTGATCATTGACCTAAGAACTGTTGGAAGGACCTATTCTAATTCTGAAGTCCTAACAAAATTCTTGGAAAGTCTTCCTGAAAGCTGGGACAGTTATTCAATATGTCTTAAGCTGACAAAGGACTTACATACTCTCTCTCTAAGCACTCTGTATGGAATATTGCTCAACTATGAGCAATCTAATCTCCTGAAGAAGAATCTTGTAAAAGATTCTAAAGACTCCAAAAGCACTGCTGTTGCTTTAGTCTCATCAGAGATAATTCCATCCCAGCGATCTACTCTCACCATCACTGAGTTAGATTCTGAATCTGAGGATTTATCAGACCCTGATCTTTCAGAGTTTAATGAGTCCTTAGCACTCTTGACAAACTCTTTTAAGAGATTTGCAAGAAAGAGTAACTTCCGAAGAAGTAAACCTCTCTCTCTTACTGAAAAGCCAAAATCAACTCCGGTTGATAAGGCTACAGCCACTTGCTATAACTGCGAAAAAATTGGACATTTTGCTAGTGAGTGCAGGTCTAAAAAGGTCTTCAAACCTTCTACCTCAAGAAGATCCAGTGATGACAAATACCATAAGCTGAAAAACAAATATCAAAAGCTGAAAAGCTATCAGCAAAAAGGTAAAGGTCTCATCGCTGAAGAACATGACTGGGCTGAATCAGAAGAATCATCTTCTGATGAAGAAGAAATCGCTAATCTTTGCCTCATGGCTGAGATTAAAGAAGAAGTAGAAGAACCATCTGAACCTTCTATGAGCTACATATCATCTCAGGTATCTATCTCAACAAATCCCTCTCTGCCTGAAGCTGAGAGAAGTCGCGCTGTTGATGTGCTGACGATTGACCTTTATAATGCTCTAAACGACAAAACTCAAGCTGAAAATAAAAATGTTTACTTAACACAAGAGCTAGAGAAATGTCATGAAAAGATCAGTGAACTAAATCTTTTAGAAGAAAAGCTAAAAGATCAAGTCATTATAAATGAAATCATCAGCATTGAACGCGAACAAGCCATCGCTGCTCTAAAAGCAGAAAAGGCTCATGTTGAAAAATGGTGCAAATCATCAACAAAGATCTCTGAGATAATAAATGCTCAAACTCCTGAAAGTGATAAAACTGGTCTTGGTTTTTGGACACCACAGGATGATCCTAAAGAAGAAAGTTCCTCGCTTAAGTTTGGAACTTTTGTCACATCTTTCTTTGACACTTCTTATAATCAATTCTATCCCTGTTCTTCTTCTAATCCCATCCCTGAGGAGATATCTGCAAGATCTAAGCCTGCAGATAAAGGAAAGTCTATTCTCCCTCAGAAGGCTTCCAAGAAAACCAAACTGAAAGTTCCCTCCAAACCTTCAGTGGATAAACCTTCTAGCTCAGTGACAGAAATCTTTGATATCTGTCCTCCAAAACTGAAGGTTGATCTAAAGCCCGTGAAATCTGAAGAAATAAAAATTCCTCCCAGATCTCGTGCTAAAGGAATTCTTGGAGCTGGACCTGCTCATCTTAAGTTTTCAAAACCTTTTGGTTATAAATCCACCATCAGATATAGAAAATGTTATCACTGTGGATTCACTGACCATATTGCGAGCAAGTGTCCAAATACCACCGAAGCTGATAAAACAGCCAAAGTGAAGAAAAATGCCTCTAAGGCAAATAAAGTCACCAAAGTGAAAAATACCACTAAGGTTAAGAAATTAACCAAAGTGAAGATTACCACTGAAGCTGAAACTTCGTCAGCAGTGAAGACTGCTGAATCTTCCTTATCCACTAACTCTGAAGGACCCATTGAAAAGTGGGTACCAAACAAAGCTTAATCTTCCTTATGTATGCAGGGATCAAAGGGCATCTGGTATCTCGATAGCGGATGTTCTCGTCATATGACTGGACAAAGAGACCTGCTCACTGAATACAAGGAAGAGAAAGGTCCCTCTGTGACCTTTGGTGGAAATGGAAAAGGATTTACCCGTGGGTTTGGTGTCCTCAGCAATGGGACAACTACCTTTCGAAGAGTCGCTTATGTAGATGGACTGAAGCACAATCTTCTAAGCATCAGTCAGCTATGTGACAAAGACTACGAAGTTCGCTTTTCTAAGAAAGCATGTTCAGTGGTAGATGAAAAAGGAAAACTTGCTCTCAGTGGTTATAGAAGAGAAAATGTCTATGTAATAGATATGGAATCTACTATCACTGATAACTTATGTTTTCTCTCTAAGGCCTCTTCTGATGTCAACTGGCTATGGCATAAAAGGCTTTCTCATCTAAACTTCAAAACCCTGAATTCTCTCTCATCTAAGGAACTGGTTTCTGGTCTTCCTCAGCACTTATATGCTAAAGAATCTCTCTGCTCAGCATGTGAAAAAGGAAAACAAACAAGAGCTAGTTTCAAGTCGAAACAAGTTTCCTCAGTAACAAGTCCTCTTCAGCTCTTGCATATGGATCTATTTGGCCCTGTCAATATCCAATCAATAGCTGGAAAGAAATATACGCTTGTCATTGTAGATGAATATTCTCGCTACACCTGGGTTATTTTTCTTCGCTGTAAGAATGATACTCCAGAAGAACTAATATCTTTTGTCAAAAAGATGGAAGTGCTGAATAATCTTACTGTTCGATCAATAAGGAGTGATCATGGAACTGAATTCAAAAATAGTTCCCTGAACCATTTCTTTGAGAACAAGGGAATCTCTCACAACTTCTCTTCAGTAAGAACACCTCAGCAAAATGGAGTCGCTGAAAGAAGAAACAGAACGATCATAGAAGCTGCTAGATCAATGCTCAGCGATTCTCACCTCCCTACTCAATTTTGGGCAGAAGCTGTAAACACTGCATGTTTTACTCAAAACAGATCGCTGATAATAAAGCGATTTGGGAAGACAGCTTATGAACTCTTTCTTGGAAGGAAGCCTTCTATCAGCTTTCTTCATATCTTTGGTTGTCAGTGCTTTATCTTAAACAACAAAGATCAACTTGGAAAGTTCGACCCAAAAGCCGATGATGGAATATTTTTAGGATATTCCTCCATCTCCAAAGCCTACAGAGTTTTCAACAAAAGAAGACAAACCGTAGAAGAAACCATTCATGTCACGTTTGATGAAACGCGCTCAGCGAACTCTAAACCAATCGCTGACAATGAAGAACTGAATACTTGGATGATCTCTCACTATAGAGGAACTGAACCTTTCTTCTCAAACCATCAGCACACTGAAACTCCAGTTGCTGATGAAGAACCAAGCATCATACCTCCCACCGCTGAATCCAACTCATGGATTTCAGCTGAACCTCTAAACACACTTCTACCATCAAATCCATCTACGTCTGAAAACCCTTCTGAAAGCATTGGTGTATCTAATGTTCAACAATTACTAGCTGATGAACCTCAAGCATCTTCATCAGCGACTGCTCCTATTGTTGATCCTATCGCTGAAATAAGCAATCTTGCTCCTGCTCAGCGATGGACCAGAGATCACCCCATAGATCAAATTCTTGGTAATCCAGATGCAGGTATTCAGACACGACGAAGCTCAGGTAATATCTGTCTCTTTGTAAACTTTCTCTCCTTAATAGAACCAAAGAAGACTGATGATGCCCTCAGAGATCCAAACTGGGTCAGCGCTATGCAAGAAGAGCTGACTGAATTCTCTCGAAACAAAGTTTGGAATCTCGTTCCTAGACCATCTGATAAAACTGTAATAGGCACCAAATGGGTGTTTAGAAACAAGTTAGATGAACATGGAATTGTAACCCGCAACAAGGCTCGACTTGTTGCTCAGGGATACAGACAAGAGGAAGGCATAGACTATGATGAAACCTTTGCCCCTGTGGCCAGGCTCGAAGCAATTCGACTATTCTTAGCTTATGCAGTCTATAAAGACTTCATCGTTTATCAAATGGACGTAAAATCAGCTTTTCTGAATGGAAAACTGAATGAAGAAGTTTATGTAGAACAACCACCAGGGTTCTATGACCCTAAGCATCCAAATTATGTTTATAAATTGGATAAGGCTCTCTATGGTCTAAAACAAGCCCCTCGTGCTTGGTATGACACTCTCTCATCTTTTCTTATCTCTGAAAATTTTGAACGTGGCAAGATTGATAACACGTTATTTTTCAGGAAGATAAAAGGTCATATAATTCTTGTACAAATATATGTCGATGACATAATATTTGGTTCTACTAACCCATCTCTATGTACTCGCTTCGCTGAAAGAATGAAGAAAGAATATAAAATGAGTATGATGGGTGAGCTGACATATTTTCTTGGTCTTCAGATTAAACAATCTGACAAAGGTACTTTTATCTGCCAAGGTAAGTATGTTAAAGATATGCTAAAGAAGTTTGATCTCACACAAACTTCAGCGATGAAAACTCCTATGGCACCACCGCTGACACTTAACAAGGATCCATCTGGAAAACCTGTTAATGTCACTGCCTATAGAGGAATGATAGGCTCATTGCTGTATCTTACAGCAAGCCGACCTGACATCATGTACTCTACTTGTTTATGTGCACGCTATCAATCTGAACCCAAGGAATCCCATCTGATCGCTGTAAAGCGAATTTTCAGATATCTGAAAGGAACTCCTAACCTCGGTCTTTGGTATCCCAAAGACTCAGGGTTCGATCTAACTGGTTATTCTGATAGTGATTTTGCAGGCTGTAAACTTGACAGAAAAAGTACCACTGGTGGATGTCAACTCTTGGGAGGAAAGCTGGTAAGCTGGACAAGCAAGAAGCAAAATTCTGTGTCCACTTCCACAGCTGAAGCTGAATACGTAGCCGCTGGAAGCTGTTGTTCACAAATCTTATGGATGAGAAATCAACTATTAGATTATGACCTTCAGCTGTCAAAGATTCCTATCTATTGCGACAGCACTAGTGCTATTGCTATAGCAAATAATCCAGTGCTACATTCAAAGACAAAACACATAGAGATCAGATATCACTTTATCAGAGATCATGTGATGAATGGTGATATTGAACTTCACTTTATCCCTACTGACTTTCAGCTTGCTGATATATTCACCAAACCTCTTGATGAGACAAGGTTCAACTTTCTCATCAGTGAGCTTGGAATGCTGAACCTCGAAGAATAATTCTTCAGCGTTCATGTATTGTGTCAGTAATCAAAAGTTCCCCTCTCATCATTCTCTCTGATAAACATTCTGACTCTCAGGTATGTTCTCTCTCCCTCAAAGATGTTTTTCTTCAAAATATAAACTTTAATCACTGAACCTTCTTCAAATGATTAAAAGCTTTTTGAAAAATACATTAATCACTGATATTTCCAGTCAGTGATCCTTTAAAAGGAAAATCTATCCCTATCTTTACAATCAGGGATACTTTTAAAAAGGAAAATCTATTGCTGATTTTTCTTCAGTGATCATTTCAACGGACAAATGAACAGTCTCTCTCCTCTATGACGTCATTTGAACCGACAATCCACGACATGCCTTTTCTGACACGTTCGTCCGTTGCCCTCCTATCCAATCAACTTCGTGGAACGTGTCAATGTCATGATGATTTCTTTTCCCGCTTCATTCTCTCTCTTCTCTCTCTTCGTATAAAAGGAATTCTTCTCTCCTTTATACGGTTTACGCTTTCAAAACTTTCAAAGCAAGAAACATTCTCTCAAGAACACTCAAGCAAGTAAACCCAGAATATTGAATCTGCAACTCTTTTTCTTCAAGATACACAGGTTTATTTCATGTTTATATGCTTTGTTCATATGATTTTTTATTCTTTTAAAATCCTACTCACTTTCTATGGATTTTATAAAACGTTTTTTTGTAAAAACTAAAGATCATTCCTTCTGATTTTATGTTTTTAAATAAAAACCTTTTGGTTTTAAAGTGTTCTTCATTCTTTCTACCCAGAACACTATTTTTCTCCTAAAAATAACTTGATAATTTTCCAGTTTACCTTCTTCTATGGAAACTGGTAATCATATTATTTTTAATCTAAATCATTTCTTCTATTATGCCTCTTTCCATAACAGAAATGACACAGTCTTCAATCGTTGCTTCCAAGCATGTACGATTCGCTCTCACTGAAGTTGAGATTACTAAATGTAATCATTTGGCCAGACTCGACTTCAAAGCTGACAAATACCCACATCTGGTGGAAGCTGCTGAATTTCTCAAGCAGTCATGCATAGCTTACGCGATCACTGTGGATCCTAAGCCCTCCAAGACTCTACTTCAGCAGTTCTGGTTCACTGCTGATGCAACTGAACTTACCAACAGGAAAGGCGAACGAGTCCCTGCTATCTCGTTCAGCACGGAATTAGGGCCAGGGAGCATGACCGCTCTTAGCCTCAGGAAATCTTTAAGATTCCCTGACAAACCAAAGAGTGGGTTCGACGCACTCCCCACTGATGATGAGCTGATATCCTTCCTAGACGCAATGGGCTATTGTTGGGAAAACAAACCAAGATCTTCTATTCCTAACAAGAAGCTCACCAAGATCCTAAAAGCTCAGATGCCATCACAACTGAACTTTATCTTCTCGCACATAATTCAGTGCATGAGTGGGAAGAGTGGTTCGCTGGATCAAGCCAGCAAAACACAACTGCAGATGGCCTATTCCGTTATCGCTGGTCAAAACTTTGACTACGCCACAGCCATCTTTGAAGATCTGAGGTCGAGATTAGAGAAGCCTGAACGAGATCCCAAGATCTCATACGTACGTTTCATATGTACGTATATCAAGTTCCTCTATCCCAACACCTATCCCACCAAAGATGATGGCACCTTTGCCAGGGTTGGTCAACGATCACTGGAGGTCAAGCCACTCGCCGACAAGGTAAGTATCTCTCTCCTTCGCTCTCGTCTCTCTCTCCATTCTTCTTCATATTCAGCGACCACGCAGACGGTTCCTTCGTCTGCTATCCCTGTCGCTACCACTACTTCTAAACGACCATCAGCTAGTCCGATTGGTCCTTCCAAAAAGGCCAAAAAGACTAAGGAAAGTACACCTTCTAGTACTATACCTGAGGGAGCTTCTCAACAAGCTACCTTAGATGCTTTTGTGGGTCTTTCCTCCACAACTTCAGCAGTCACTCATACTGCCGTGTCAGCGATCTCACTCGCTGTCACATCATCAGTAACCCCACCTACTATCTCATTCCCTGAGATTAACCCCATCCCTACTTCTATCCCCAAAACTCTTCCCTTCTCTCCTCACTTGGTCTCTGAACCCGCCACCTCTTCTTTCCCTATAGGACCTGAGCATCAAACTTTTGAGGAATCTATGCAGTTCTACAAAATGTTTGATACGTCAAGTACACCTATACTCCTAAACACTTCTCTCCCCCCCTCTCCAAATAAGCCCATATCTGAACTAACATTATTTTCAGGTCCTAGCTTGGCGACTGTTGACACGCATGTCAACAGTCTAGGAGAAAAGGTGGATGCACTCACCAACACCATCAATGAAACCACCAACGCCGTCAATCAGGATGGTGAGGAGCTGAAGAAGTTGACCGCCACTTGCTCATCTAAAGCTGAGAACTCTCAACTTTCAGCTGTTGAAGAACAAGTCGTCCAACTCAGAGAGTCCTCTCGACTCTTTCAAGGGCGATTTGAGTCCCTTACCGCTGAAGTTCAGGGTCTCTCTTCAAAGGTGGACCTCTGCACATCCCTTCTTCAGCAAATTCTACAGAAAGTGAATGCACCAGCTCCAGCGCTGCCTCCCTCCTTCACTGAAGATGATCGTACCAACCTCAACATCGCTGTGGAATTCATTCATGATGCCACATGCTACATACCTGCGGTTGAAGACCGGGTTAAGCGTCTGGAGGCTGACGTTCAAGTGCTAAAAGCTTCAACAGCTACTCCAGCAGCTGAACAATCCCCTACCGCTGATAATGACAAAGTGGGGGAGAAAACTGAAGAAACTTCTATTGCTGCTGGGGAAGCTAAGACTCCAAAGAAACCTCCCTCTCAATCTGAGGGGGAGAAGGCAAAAGAATCCTCATCAATTCACTCCATTCTCTTTGAAGAGGATGAGGAAGAAGACGATGAAGAGGAAGATGATCTAGATCTTGATGATCAAGAAAAGGATCAGCCCTCCGATGACGACGACGACGATGAAGACCAATCTATGTGGTTCTCTAAGCCGAACGTCGTATCAGGGACAACTTCGCAAGAGGTTGTCAAAACAGGGGTGAGAGGTGATACATCTTCAAGTGTTCCTTCGCAAAGCAAAGACAAGCAACCAATCGCTGAAGAATGCTTGAGGACTGGATCACAATCTGAGGGGGAGCATCCTTCTCAGGTATGTCTTTCAATTGTACCACTCTTCTACTCTTTCCAAACCCCTATTCCTTTCTAGCCTTTATCTCTCTCGTTCTAAAAAAAAAAAAAATACACTTATCCCTTCTTTCCTTCTTTTTCTAACCAGACAGTTCTCACCCCTGCTTAAGGGTTCTGAACTACAAATAATTCCAGCTGCTATCGCTGAAGAAATAATCCCAATCTCTATCGCTGAGATTGATGAAGAAGAAGAAGATTCCCTGGTCCATCCAGGAAGGCCCTCTCGACCATCTCATTGGTCAGAGGAAGTGGTGAAGAAAAGAGTTGAAATGATCGCTCAACTAGAAAGTCAACGGCTGAAAATCCCTCTTCAAACATCCACAGAGCTCGACTTCCTCACTGAAGCTGAAAGAGAAGAATCTGCCAAAGCTGAGAAGCTGATCGCTGAATGCAAACGAGATGCCCAACTCGCTTTAAAGATTCAATCCTCTCAAGTTAGGGACAAAAAGCTGAAAAGCAAACCTGTGGAAGTTCAAGCAGCACTACTGAAAGAAATTGAAGAGGAACGCTTCAAAGAACAAGAGATCAACGATAAGTCTATCAAATGGTGCAAACAAAAGATGGATTATCGTTCTGATCTTCTTCCAATATCAGCCGTGACTATCTCTGGTCGCAAGAAGAAAGATCAACTCTCAGTGACCATGGAGATTACCAGAGAGGATGGAACCCAAAAAGCAATGTACGTATCAAAACTTGAAAGCTTCGGATTTACGGAATGGTTAGAGTTCTGGGATGCGCTGAAGAAATCCAAATCTACATACAGAGGCTACGTTGAAGGACTCCTTGAAGCCCTCATAAATAGAGTCGTTTCTGTACTAAAGCTGCCATCTCCTCTTCCTCCCAAATCTTTGAAACTCAAGAGAAAAATTGGGTCCTCCTCCTCTGAAGATGTCGCCATCATCAGGAATGATACTTCTATCAAATTTTCAAGAGATGCACTGTTTGGTCCTCCTCCTGATCTTTCAGTTCTGGACTTATCTCTGCCTCCTGGTGGTCCCTTCCAAGCTGGTCAAGTAATCGACAAGCCTTATGGAATATTCTTCAGAGATGATGATGAGGAACTCAGATTTCAAAGAATCTCTGAGATTCCTATCTGTCCTCTGAATCATCTCAAGGATCTCTTATGCTTATGGTGTGACTTCTTCCCTGCTGCTGAAAAAATTAAAGAAATTATCAGTCAAGAATCTTTGGAACGAAGACAGAAAGGAGAAGAAATACCTGAGTATATGATCAATCCTCCTAAATCTTCTTATAGCTGATAGATTAGTTTCCTTCTCTGTAATCTGTTAGTTATACTTACAGTAGTTAGTTAGTCACTTGTACTTATGATTTTCATATCTTGTAATTCTATCCCTGAATTAAATGAAAATTGCAGTGATGTACTTAACCCTATCAGTACTGTAAAAGATCCCTCAAAATAGTAATTGGGACATGCATTCTATGAGTCCTTTTTATTCCTATATTTTGAATCAAAAAGTAATTTTCTTTTGTTACTTTGTCATTATCAAATAGGGGGAGATTGTTGATCTAAACTCTCTCAGTGATTTGATAACGACCCTCTTTTATACTTAGTGAAAATTACGTTATTATATGTATTAATGTTTCATCATCAGCGATCAGACTGAGTCTGTTCAGTTATCGCTGATGACCTTTCTGTAAACATTAATATGTATGTGTTTCACTTTCAGCGATCAAACTGAGTCTGTTCAGTCATCACTGATCGTTTCCTATGTAACACAGTTAACGTAATCCCTGAAGACAAGTCTCGCGTCAACATAGTTCATAGCTGAATCGAAGACGAAGCCACTGAACAATAGATAAGTCTACTAGTGACCTGATGCGGATATCAGCGAAGACCAGACGAATCTACTTACGCGAAGAAGCCTGAGGAAAAGCTTCAGCGATAGCTGAACTTCTCTATCTTTGAAAGAAAAGATACTCAGCGATCAACAATCACAAAGCTTATGCCTCAAGTTTTATTTTGTCTTACCTTGCACAACCAGTACAATGTGTCAGAACGGACAAGTCTCTGCCACAAATCGTACACCAACTCTGTCAACTACACTGTTCATAAAGCGGCCAAAAGCATGTCTCCAAAAGTAAGACTACCAAAGCCAATCTATGAATGCCACGTGTAAAGTACCCTGCCATGCATTTAATGCATAGGGTATAAATAGGAAGCTCACTCCTTCATCTGAAGGTGTGCTCAATCCTTGAACTCCAAAATAGAAACCCTTGTTTTCTATCTCTCTAAAAATCCCCCATTCTCTGAATTTCTTGTGCAACCATCTTAGTGTTTCTTAAGTTTGTTTAGATTGAGTCTGTCTTAATCTTATTCCGCAACAAACTTGTAAATTGTATTTTGATTTATCAATAAACAATTTATTAAACTTTAATTTCTGTGTTTGTATTCAACCCCCCCCTCTACAAACTTGTTAAGCACCTTCGGGACCAACAACTTTCAATCTGGCGACAGGTGCAAATATCTCATCATAGTCAATACCTTCTTCTTGTCGATATCCTTTGGCTACTAACCTAGCTTTGTTCCGAACGACGATACCATCTTTGTCCTTTTTATTCTTGAATATCCACTTTGTACCAATGATGCTTTTACCCTTTGGCCGTGGTACAAGTCTCTACACTTTGAGCGCATCAAACTGATTGAGCTCCTCTTGCATTGCTAAAATCCAGTCCGGGTCTTCCAACGCTTTAGATACTTTGTTAGGTTCAATCTTGCTTAAGAAACAAGTGTACAAACATTCGTTGGAAGAAGCCGACTTGGAGCGTGTAGAACTTGAGGATCCCCAATGATTTGATGGATTGGATGAGATCTTGTCCATTTTGTTGTATGAGGGAGATGATCAATAACTTCTTGAACCACTTCTATTTGTTGAGGAGGATCTTCAGATGGAATAATGTCAGAAGATGACATAGATATGGTTTCAACTGGAGGAGGGGTATTTCCATGACATCAGATTCAGGCTCTTGTTGACCAGACATAACTTGTACTTCTTGTTGAACATTTTCTTCTAGAACAACTTCATCTTCTACAGACACCTCATGAATAGTTTCAACAGTTTCTGGTTCATGAAAGACTTGATCAGGATGATGTTCAGAAGGTATTTCTTGAATCTCAGGAGATTCTGAAGAAGCATCAAGTTCAGAGGTTGATGCAGCGGAATTAGGATTTGATGCACTCACAGATTCCTAATTCAAAACATTTGACACATTATCAGTGTTTGATTTAGGAACATCATCATAAAAAATTTCAAACAGAAAATCAAGATCAGAAAAATTAGACAGAGAAGTAGAAGGATCCTGATTTGTCAACTGAAGTGCAGGTTCTGAACTAATTTGTTCAGAAGCTGAATTTCCAGTAATAGCGGGTTCTGAACTATGTTGTCCAGAAGCCAAATTGGCAGCTTCATCAAATTTGACATTTACTGACTCTATCACTTTTCTTGCTGAGAGGAGAAAGACTCTGTAAGCAGCAGAGTTAGAAGAATAGCCCAGAAATACGCCTTCATCTGCCTTTGGACTAAATTTGTTCAGATTATCTCTGTCATTCAAAACATAGCATTTACACCCGAAAGACTTGAAATATTTGATGTTGGGTTTGATACCATTCATCAATTCATATGGAGTCTTGTTAAACCGGCGGTGTAGAATTGATCTGTTTTGAGTGTAACAAGCAGTTGATATGGCTTCAGCCCAGTGAGACAAAGGAAGACCTGAATAAGCAAGCATAGATCTAGCAGCTTCCACAAGCGTTCTGTTTCGTCTTTCAACAACTCCATTCCGTTGCGGTGTTCTTGCAGCAGAAAACTGTTGTTGTGTACCTTGATCATCATAGAATGCTTGAAGAGTTGAATTCTTGAATTCTGTGCCATTATCTGATCTTACAACTTTGACATGCTTTTGCTTATTTGTATGAATGGTTTTGATGAGGTTGATGAGAATTTCGGGTGTCTCGTCTTTAGATTTGAGAAATTTCACCCATGTGTACCTAGAGTAGTCATCAACAACAACCAAAACATATTTCTTCTTCCCAATACTATTTGTCTTCATTGGTCCGCACAAATCAACGTGAATCAGATCTAGAATGTCCGCAGTGCAATGTTCAGGCTTTGGTTTATGAGATGCTTTCTTCATCTTTCCTTTCTCGCAGTCCTGACAGAGATGGTCTTTCTGGAAACGAAGGATTGGAAGACCTCTCACAGAATCATTCTTGACCAAGCGATCCATATATTTGAAATTGAGATGAGCTAGTCGACAGTGCCACACCCAGCTTTCATGAATAGAGGATTTTGATAGAAGACAAACATCTGATGGAATCTTTACTTCGGAAAGATTAATGGTATAAAGATTTGATCGTCTCTTTCCAACAAGTAAATCCAAGCCACTACTATTCTTTACAGCAACTCTTTTAGACTTGAAACTGACTTCAAGGTCTTTATCGCAGAACTTTCCGATGCTGAACAAATTGTGACTTAAACCTTCGACATAGCTTACCCTTTTGACAATTATGTTACCCTGAACAAGATCACCATAACCAAGAATGGGAGCCGTCTCGCAGTTTCCAAATTTGACACGACCGCAACATTTTTCTTTAAAATTTGTAAGTAGAGATTTGTTGTCAGTCATGTGTTTGGAACACCCCGAATCTAGATACCATAATTGATTTAGCTGCACAATCAACAATTACTGAGATTTAGGTACCCATATAAATATGGGTCCCTTCTTGTTAGTCCTTTCCTTTTTCTTTTTCAAAAAATTATTTTTCCAAAACATATGAGATTTATCAAATAAAGCATGAACATCATCACATATTAAAGAAGAAACACACTCATCAGAATCAGAATTAGAACTAGAGAGACAATATGAGATATTCTTTGAAATTTGAAACATTTGCTCAACAGTATATTTTGTAGATTTATTACAAAAGGCAAATGAGTCTTGTTTACAAAGAAAATCTACACATTTATGCTTTACAGAAACAATTTCTTCAGATCTCTGTTTCTTTTGCCAAACAGACTTCACAGATTTCTTCAAAGGCCTATCTGAAATAGATGAATCAGAAAAATTAGAATTTTCAGAAATATCAAACTCTTTCTTCTTTTTCTTCTTTGACCTTCTTCTTTTACGCTTTGTTTTATAGAAATGATCATTTAGCGTAAAAGTGTCATCAACAATTTTAGATAAAATATTTGATTTAGAAGAGGAAGTTTTATCAATAAAATCAAACTGATCAGTTATTTTATTTGGATAAACCTCAGAGCAAGAAACATCAGATGAACACAATTTGATGGAAGATTTGATAAGATCAGAATTATTTTCTTTAAAACTCGATGTCATAAAAGAAAAAATGACATCATTTTCAATTTTTCTCAAAATCTCTTGTTCTTCCAATTGTTCTTCTAGATCAAATATTTTGCATTCTAATACTAATGGAGGTATATATCTCTTAGTATCATAAGATACTGGAGATATATTATCCTTATTAGGATTAGTTGCATTTAAATCAAAGAAGTCATTCGATTTAGAAGATTTAGTTGAAGAAACAATATTTAACTTTTGTCTTCTCTTCTTTAATTTTTCTGGAAAATATTTTGCATTTTCTTGAGTGTAAACAAAAGGAACTTCCATTCTCTTGTTGTTCATCCGTTTTTTATCTTCCGCAATTGTAGTTTCTTCAACACTTGTCCAAAAAGGTTTGTATTGAGAACCATAGTGTGAAAGACCAAGACATTCGTAATCATAAAAATTGGGAATCTCAATTTTAGCTTTCTTTAAAAACTTTGGATTTTTAAATCCAAGACCCCAATTTTCTTTTATCGACTCATAGCTCCTTGGTTTATGCATATGAATTGTTTGTTCAGTTTGATTTTGTTTATATAACTTTTCTTCTAATTCAAAAATTTTATCCGAAAACTTTTGATTTAAAATTGACAATTCAGTAATAAAGCATTTGTGATGATATTCATTTGCGAAGAAATGTAATTAAAAACAAACTCAGATGGTACCTCAGATTCATCAGTTGATGTGTTCTCATCCTCATCATCACTGTTGTCGTCTCCAATAAAGCACATCGCAGCAGTCTCAACATTGTCAGCTTCATTATCTGAGTGTTCCAACCAATATTCCTCCTCAGCCAACAAAATTGTTCCACTTGCTTTCTTTTCAGCCAATTACAATTTCTTCTTATAGAAATCCACATCTTTCACAATCTTCGTTCTGCATTCCTTTGAAATATGCCCGGGTTTGCCACAGTTGTAGCAAGTCACAGCCTTTTTCTCTTCTTTCTTTGGTTCAGCTGTTGTACCAGACTCATACTTGGGAAAGAAAGGCTTTGATGTAGAACCGGGTTCTACCTTCTTTGATCCAGAAGAAAAACGAAGATTGTTTGATCCTGTCCGTTTCTGATATTTCTTTTGATAGTGCTGACTTAGAAGAATCATGGCTTTTTCTAATGCTTCGCCATCGTCATCTGTTGATCCATCGTAAGTAGACTCAGTTAAGGCTTGCTCAGCCATTTGGCTAGCTAAAAGAGCGATTGGATCCACAGTCTTTGGCTTCTGCTTATCCAGCTTAGCTTTCTTCTTCAGAACCATTGCTTCATCAGACATCAGAATTTCAAACATTTCCTGAATGGGCATTTTGGAAATTCTGGGATCATTCCTCATACGATGACAGGATTTTTCCCATTCTGGTTTGAGTGCATTAAGGAACTTCGGATTGGTCTCCAGCTCATTCTTTATTACTTTGATCTTATACAGATCATTAATAACAGTCCAGAACCTGTCGAAGACACTTTTCAGACTCTCCCCATCCTTTGCTTTGAACTCTTCAAAATTGTTCATGTATCTTGTCTGACGAAGCTGTGTAGACATAGCCGTACCAAGCATGATTTTCTCCAGTTGTGTCCACATCAGCATAGGATTGTGTTTGAAACAATCGATTCTGTTGTAGATGGAATTTGGTAGAGCAAGTATCAAATTCGACTTGGCCTGATTGTCAGCTTGGTATCTTAGAAGTTCATCAGCATCATATTCTATCAGGGATTTTTCTACATCAGTGGCTGGAGTGTTTCCAACAGCTGGTATCACTTTCCTTGGTTTGACCATGGGACCTTCAGTCAAATCTTTCATCATATTTTCACCATTTGACTACCTTTCGATGAAATTAACAAACCGGTCCTGCCATTGTTCAAATTCGTTCTCATTAATCAGAATAGGTGGACGAGTTTCAGATCCCAACGACATCATGAGATCGTTCTTGTAAAGTTGCGCTTGTAGAGACATATTTGAAGAAATCTGGAATTCAGAAAAAATGACTAAGTGTAGATGACCCGCACTACTAAGAACTGCGTGTTGAGAGAAATTCGGGTCCTTGATGAAACACACTCTCAAGGAATGCGTGTCCAGAAAAATACTCGAAGCTTTCCTTAGAGATATGCGTGTCCAAGAGAAATGCGCGTCCAAGAGAAATGCGTGTCTAGAGTGATTTGTAGAAACGCGTGTTAAGGCTGACACACACTTGTAGAAAAGCGTGTTAAGGCTGACACGCACTTGTAGAAACGCGTGTTAAGGCTGACACGCACTTGTAGAAACGCGTTTCCAAAGAATCAACAACCTGAGAAAAACACTATCACTCAAAAGTTAGTTTCACACGATTTTAAAGAACAACACACATACTAATAAGATGAATGACCCGCATAATTCTTGAATAACCCGCATATTTCAAAAACTTATAATATGCAAACTAGTATGAATAACATGCATATCAGGATGAATGACCCGCATTTCATGATGAATGACCCGCATTTCTTGATGAATGACCCACATTTAAGCAAACAACTATAAATCTGCTAATTTGATCATAACACTGAAATTAAGTACAAACAAATTGCACAGAATTGAACGAAAACAAGATTTTAATACAATTCAATTAACAATTTCGATCAAAACACTCAAAAACTCAAAAACTCACATAGAACAGACAACAGAACACGTCTTTTTCAGATTATATTCAAACTCAAAATCGAAGCACCAAATCACGTTTTTATGCAAATCAACAAGAAACAAACTAGATCGACTATATAAAACGCATCTAAAAATATCAATTTCAAAACAATTCGATCACAAAACAGACTAAAGATGGTGAAAATCCAGAAAACGAGATTTTTTTGAAAACAACAACAAAAATCAATCAAATTTTCGAATTAAACACACAAATCAATAACAAATACACTTAATCTCAATCCTCTCAAAATCTTGAAGGCTCTGATACCAATTGACGAGCCAAGATCACAAGATCGTAGAGAGAGAATCTAGAGAGAGAAAGTGTGCTCTTGAAAGAAACAGTATATTCAGATCAAAAGTGTACGTTTGTTACAAAACTAACAAGCCAAGGGGACTTAAATACCCCAAGGCACTAAAAAAACAGATAACACTAAGAGAGCAGTAAAATAAATACAATGATTACTATAAAAACTGATCTAACAGAATGAGATACTTAAAAGAGTCAGTAGAAGATGAATGATGGTCGATGGATAATATATCAAAATATTTTCTAGGTAAGTAGTTTTAGACTCTGATACTAGATAGGAAAAAAACTTAGAGAAACAATAGGCAATATTATAAAATGAACAACCAATTAACTTTTTACATATTTTTGTTTTCAATGTAATTAATTAATATATGTTTAGGCCCTTAATATAATACAAATTCGTTGGATTCCATTAGACTTTGGATTTCTAATACGACAAGTGGGAGATGAATGATGGAGAATATATTAAGGCCTTGTTTGTTTTTATGAATTCAACCCTTAATTGCACATTTTATCTAAATCGGTCAGAGGTAAGGAAAATCAGAGCGTTTGTTTTTCTACAAAGTTCAGAGGCTCTTATCCCTAAATTAGATCTAAATGAAAAAGAGTTGCCCTAACCTCTAATTCGCTTAGAGGTAATACGCCTCCATCGATTGCAACGACTCCATCTCAGATCAGGTACGTACCTCTCGTCCCCTCCTCTTATCGCTCCTCTCGTCCCATCCTCTCATCTCATCGACTCCATCGACCCACGACTTTGAACCATCGATTGTTGTTTTTGACTCCATCGATTGCTGTTTTTGGCCATCGATGCTGCTATTTTTGAAATAGAAATTGATTTGTGTTTGTGTTTGTGTTTTTGAACTTGTTTCACCAGAATATACAAGAAATTTCATAAACATCAGAATATATATACAAGAAATTTAATAAACATATTTGGGTTTGTGTTTTTGAACTTGTTTCTGTGAGAAAGACCATCAGCTTGTTGCTGTTGCTTATGAACTTGTTTATGTTCAATACATCGATGTTGTTGTGTTTACCTGTTTATGTTTTCAACTTGTTTTTTAATTTGTTGTTGTTATGATTCACTTGTTTATGTGTTTTACTTGTTTATATTTACAACCTCAAGAATTTTACAGCCCCAAGTATGTCAAAGAACTTGTTTACAACAAGAACATGTTTATGTGTTTTACTTGGTGTCTGTTGTATCTCATTTGGGCCAATCGTAACAAATTGGTCTTTGAAAAAAAGAAGGTGAGATCTCGGATAGATTCTTTGAAATGCAACTACAGATGTATGATTGGATCACAAAACGGGATTGCCACCTAACTTGCAGTTGGATAGATTGGTTCTCAAATCCTCGATCAAGCTAGAGCACGACTTTGTAGAAGATTAGTTCATGAAGGGTAGAACTAGACTGGGATCTGATCTGTCTGTTGTCAATCTCGTCGGCCCCAAAAGATACGTCGGTTACACCCTGCTACACAACTCTGCTGCTGGCTGACCTACGGGTTGTCTTCATTTTACGGTGCTGGAAAGGAGTCGTTGTTTCGGGGGCTGATGGTCTGCTGGCTGCAGCAGAAATCGATGATGTTTCTGTGCCTGGTAGTTCGGGGTTGTTAGAAGAGTTGATCGGACATGGTTAGGACCGTTCGTGGACGAGGATGCGACTGTTTTGTCAGAAAACCCGGGTTAATTAGGACGCTGATAGTTTGTTGCTCGCAAACTACTATTCCCCTTGGTTTGTTTGTTACTTGCTAGTGTCGTCTTTCACTTTGTTTTGTTCAATCTGCGTTTTGGGTTTGTGTTTCGGGTTTTTTAACTACCTGTTGTGTCCGCATCTTTTTGTGAACAACTTTGGTTGTTTTATAAATTCCTTACTGCCGTTAAAAAAACTCTTTTAGTGAAGGACGAGAATATACTCTTTTAATTGATGCATAGTACTCTTTTTAGTACTCTTTTTAACATTTTCTTAGTACTCTTTTTTGTGTGCTTAGTGATGGACGAGAATGTACGTATAAGATTGATAAATTAAATTATCAAATTCTTTCTAGAGACCTATAGAAGAGGTAAATAAAGTGGGTCGAAATGGGGTAGCCTTAGGAAAGAAACTTGGACAAAATGGAGATAGATTTTTGTTGTTACAAGACTTTGTTCATGTTTTGTAATGTATTTGCATCAATTGACGTATTTAAATTGAATTTTTGAATGTTTTAAAAATGGATGGTTGTATAATTTGATAAAAATGAGTAGATGCTTTTATAAATTCAACAGTATAATATTCTGAGAGAAAATAGACAATTATGCATATTCAGAAGTTTGTCAGCAAACAAAAACAAACAGTCTAATTGATTCAGATTTCATACTTCAGCACCACCTCTTAAAAATCAGAAGTGAAATCAGACTTCAGACTTCAGCACCTCTTAAAAAACAAACGCCACCTAAATCTTTTTAGGCAAATATTTTTAGACGGTGGTATCAGATAAAAGACTTAAATAAATAATAAACAATACTATAAATTGTACAACCTATTCACTTTTAAAATATTTTCTTTTCCAATGTAATTAATTAATATATGTTTGGGCCCTAATATAATAAGAAATTATTTGGGTCCTATTAGATGCTAAAAAACTTGTCTCTTTTATTTACTATTTTTTTACTACTAGTATATAATATATACTAAAAAATTGGGCCCCTATTTCTCGTGGGCCATGGGCGTACACCCGACCCGCCCTTCCCCAGGCACGACCCTGGTTTTGCATATTCTCATGTAAGAACCTACAAGACACGATGATCTGATAAAGTACAATATTTTTAGAATATAAGACTGAATATTGGTAATATAGTAATGATTGACTTACATCTGGTACCAAGCGATAATAGAATGATCAAGCCAAGCATTCTTCACTAAAAAATGTATGTCCTCACGAAAAATGGTGAAGTCAAATGATTGAGCTCCAAAGATCCCGGACGCGGCATGAACTTCAATCCCTTGTTTTGGATTCGGGCGGACTCCCAACGTCTATAAAGTGGTTGCAACTCTTTTGGCCTCTGATTCAAATATTGCTCTGGGATCGCACTACTGGCTCACACATGTAGTCTCTTTGGAATGCTTTTTTTCCGCGTTCCCTGTTGTGGACTCTTGGTCGGTACTAGTTGTGTGGAAGGTAAAGCGACTACCGGCTTAGAAATAAGTACTGTTTTAGAGGTCTGTTACCAAGTTAGAAAACACAACATGTCAAGTATGTAGGTCTCTATGTATTTTAGTATATATATTATATATATGTGTGTGTGTATGTATCAATTACCTTTGCACCATCAAGTTCGTCGAAACAATGCACCGAGCCACTGCTACTCTTCTTTATCCCTGAGCTTCCAACATGTATGTCACATACATTTTTCTCAATATGCATAACATCAAGACAATGTCGGACTTGCAAGTGCTCCCAATATGGTAATTCCCAAAAGATATACTTCTTTTTCCAAATATTCTTAGGAGTTGTACCAGTTTTCCCGAGCACAATATTTAAATCTTCAACTCGAGAATATATAGTTGGTCCATCCAATGGTGGTCTTACCACTCCATGCTCAATTTTTCCGTCAAATGCTTTCTTCAATTTATGGTACGAGTGACTCCTTGGAAGTGATCTTCGATGTCCCATGAACACATTTTTCATACAGTTTCTCAACCTCAATGAATGTGTGTCATCATCACAAACAGAACATGCTTTTGTCCCGTTTGTACTGTATCCGGAAAAATTGCCATATGTTGGAAAATCATTTATGGTGCAAAATATCATGGCTCTTAGTCTGAAATTCTCCATACCGTATGCATCATACACTTGGACGCCTGAACTCCACAATTCTTTCAAGTCATCAATTAAAGGGGCCAAATACACATCAATGTCGTTCCCAGGTTGTTTGGGACCTTGAATTAGCAATGACATCATGATATATTTCCGTTTCATGCATAACCAAGGTGGAAGATTGTAGATGCATAGAAGAATTGGCCATGTAACGTGTCGACTACTCATGTTTCCAAACGGATTAATTCCATCTGAACTAAGCCCGAACCGTATATTTCTAATTTCTTTTCCAAATTCTTCAAAATCAGAATAAATCTTCCTCCACTGAGGAGAATCAACCACATGTCTCATTTTCTCGTCTCTTTTACGATCTTCGACATGCCAACGTAACCATTTTGCATCTTTGGCGTTTGCAAATAATCGTTTCAATCTTGGTACGATGGGCAAATACTACAATAATTTAGCAGGGGGGCATTCTTCATATCATCAATGTGTTCTTCTGCATGTTCTTTCCGTTTATATCGCGATGTACCACATCTTATACATTCATGTAGGTTTGCATACTCATTTCTGTATAAGATACAATCATTTGGACATGCATGTATCCTTTCAATTTCCAATCCCATTGGACACATAAACTTTTTTGCTTGGTATAAAGAAACAGGTAACTCATTACCTTCTGGAAGCATTTCATGCAAGATCTCTAATAGAATAATAAAACTTTTATCACTCCAACTATTGCTTGCTTTTAGGTTAAACAATTTCAACACGACAGGGAGTTTGGTAAATTTTATACAACCAGGATACAATGGTTTTTCAGAGTCGGCAAACAACTGCTCAAAATTTTCATAATCCTTATCAGCAACATTATCCTCCACATCATGCAACATGTCATTTAAATTATCATGGCTATCATTGTCTGAATCACCATTATCATCATTATCATCATTATCATCATCATCATCACAATCACGAACAGATGTGTTACGATCATCAAAATTCTCACCATGTCGTGACCAAATTGTATATCCTTCTATAAACCCACGACGTATTAAATGCCCTTGAATTACATGATATTCCGTAAACTTATGAAAATTTTGACAATTTTTACAGGGACACCAAATATAACTTTCTCCTTTGTTCACCCTATTATTCTCAACAACTTTAATAAACTCATCCAAATACGCCAAATATTCAACAGTAGCACGTTGTATTTTGTACATCCAAGTACTACGATCCATCTATAATATAGAAAATAATTATAAATGAAATGCATGGAATTTATTTATAAAATAAATGGTTGGTGGTCATCCTAACCCACTTTTTGAATACCTTGTCTCATATGTGAATGTGTATTAATGGATTGGGTATTTAAGAAAAATTCGGCAGCATTTCCCCTTGACTCCCCAAGTATGCGTGTGATATACATACTCGTAGGAGCAATGGGAAATGCCTACCAAAATTTTCTTAAATACTCAATCCACTAATATGCATTCACATCCTAAATGAGACAAAGTATTCAAAAAGCAGTCTCAAAACGGGGACTATCCGAAATTAACCTCTATTAGATTAATTTCGGACGGGTATAAACCTAAGGGCATATGCAATATACTTATAGTAAATGAATGTTATAATGGTAATAATAAATATATATATGTGTGTGTGTGTGTGTGATTACTAATAAAAGAACAAAAGGTTGAAATGACAAAAAATTACCGTGTATCGACGATTCGATTAATCAAATGAACAAAGTAATCCTTGACCTCTGATTGCTCAAACCATTCTATAACATGTAAAACCAACACAAATTTTAGTTATGAACACACACACATATATATAGCATAGTAACAAATACATATGTAACAAATTGATGATGAACATATATATATATATATAGGGTTGAGTTCTTTTGTTAACCATAGTTTTGTTGTTAACTTTGTGAACTAATCTAAACCCTTCATCTTAACATTGAATGGTTGAGATTAAAAGTAAATTTCTAATTAATAAAAGAGGTTTTATTTCTTAAATGGACAAGTGAACAAAAGTGTTTAAGGGTAATTTGGAGAATTAAAAATTCCATTGTTTTAAATGCTATTAAACGCCTCATTAATGTTCCATTGAAAACAATTGTAACCGAAGTGAACAATGGGGAACTAAATCTACCATTAATTGAAATGCACATAATGAGCATTCATGAATACCTACAAATATGTTCATTATTGAACACACCTTTAAAACAGTTACACATCTAAATTAAAAACAGTTAATCTCTCATTGTTTCAAATGGTGAATTAAATCTCCCATTGTTTCAAATGCACATGATGAACATTCATAAACACCTATAAATATGTTCATTGTTGAACACACATTCAAAACAGTTATGTTACATTTAAATGAAAACAGTTACATTTCTTCTTTTACTTAGTTGAACATACATATGTGTTCATCTGTTAAAGAACAAGGACATTTGCTAGGTGTGTTCATCCAGATAAAGACAAAAGCATATGTGTTCATCAATGTTCACATCCAGATAAAGAACAAGGACATCTGTGTTCATCAATGTTCACATCCAGATAAACAACAAGGACATCTGCTAGGTGTGTTCATCCAGATAAAGAACAAGGACATATGAAATCGAAGTGAAAATATTCATATGATATTAAAAGTTTATGGAAAAATGAAAATTTTATGAAATTGTAACCTACGCTATAATCATGGATGTTTTTTTTCTTGTAACCCCCAAGAAAATAAATGAATTATTGCTTAATCACGAAATGACCTTTCTACCCTTTTGTATTAAATATATAAACAATGAAAACAACAACCAAATATGCATTTATATTGGTTGAATAAGGTTCATAAAGTTAACAACAATTGGTTGGTTAACAAATGATCCTTGCTCTCTCTCTCTCTCTCTCTCTCTATATATATATATATATATATATATATAGCATATGCATCTTTATATTTGACAAAGAAAAGAACCTTTTTAAGAAATTCTTGAAGAATGTGAAGATCTTGAAGAATGTGAAGAATATCTTGAAGAAAGTGAGAAAAGGAAGAGAAAGAGAGAACAAAGATGTGAATTTCATCAAATGGGTGTGTGGCGGCTAGCAAGTTAATATTATGTCACATACTACCCGATTGTTTATACAACACCGGGTAGTATAATGAAAACATGGAACCTTAAAAAAGCACATACTACCTGGTTGTTTGTATAACCCAGGGTAGTTTAATGCATACAAGTCACACACATACTACCCGGTTGTTTGTAAAGCACCAGATAGTTTTATAAGAACATGCCACCAATTAATCAAATACTACCCGGTTGTTTGTAAAGCACCGGGTAGTTTTATAAAAACATGCCACCAATTAATCAAATACTACCCGGTTGCTCGTAAAGCACCGAGTAGTTTTATAAAAACATGTAACTATTACTAAAATACTACCCGATTTTCTCTATAACCGGGTTGTATTTAGAGGGTTATATTTACATTTTTGTAGTAGTGTAGGTCTTGTACAACATATCCCACGCATCCTTTGATGTAATAGACGTTGAGATCCTCTCGAAAATGGCTTCATCTACTGCTTGATAAATAAAAAAACGCTTTCCGATCTTCTTTTAATTCTGTGTTTTGTTGTGACGTTAAAGCGGTGGGATTCTTGGGTTCTTGTAACCCATCTTCAACCAAATTCCACAGATCTTGAGATTCGAAGAACACCTTCATTTGGATACTCCATTGGTGATAGTTTCTATCGTTTAATTTCGGGAGTTGCGCTTGAAAAACGTTGTTGTTCGAAGCCATTAGATTTCTAATCTTTCCTGCGCTTTTGTTTGTGTTTTTCTGTGATGTTGAACACGGGCTCTGATACCACTTTGTTGGAACTAACCATAAAACAGAAAATTGTAATTGACAGGAAGAAGAGAAAAATGGATCGAGGGACCAAAGGTTTTCAACAATCTGTTTTATTATAACATTCACACACACCCAAATCTGATTACATACACATATTTATACACATGAAACGACACCTTTTGACCAACACATTGGTTTGTGAACCAACACAACTGTTGGTAAATAACCACCAAAAAATGTCGCTAATAACCTATCAAACTATGATAAATAACATTACTTATAGATAATAACATGACTTAGCTTATAATTTTAACAAAAACCTCTATAAATATTCATAATATCTTTTATCTTTATCGTATTTTTCTTCAAATCTCTTATAAAAACCGAAAAGCCATAAAAAGAGAGCAGATAAAAAAGTATATTAATATGAATGTCAAATTAATGAGAAAAATTTGATTGTTTTTTGGTGTAACTTAATTTGCTCGATTTTTTTGTTTATTTTTAAAAAGATGTGTGTGTGTGGGGGGGGGGGGGGGGGAGTTGACACTTTTTTAATTTAAAAGATATTGTTGTAACCATCAATTTAATTACATCCATTAAATCATTTAATCTAACGGTTGAAAAAATGTTTTTTAGTTTTCATTTATTTAGGTTTTTTTTCAAAAATTTGAAAACTAAGGAACACCCAGATAGTCCTTCCTTCATTTGGACGGTATGTAATTGTGTATACAAGTAAAATTAAGTTGTTTATTTGTTTTATACACGTGTGCATGTCCGACTTTCCAACACCGGGTGTCAGACTCTATACATTTACAAATTACTTGTATGCACAAGTGCATACCGTCCAGATGAAGGGCTACTACAGTGTTTTTCAGTTTTCCGTTTTTTTTGAGGTTTTTCCCTGCACCTGACCATATATATATATATATATATATATATATATATATATAGAGAGAGAGAGAGAGAGAGAGAGAGAGAGGGAGAAAGACTCATTCATTTGCTAACCGTGACATTAGTGCTAATCATGCTAACCAATCTCAACCATACATTTCGATGATCCACGACTCATATCAAATTGAATTTTCATTCAATTAATTATTATCCATAGGGGTTGATTTGAAACAATGCACAAGTGCACAGAGTTAATTTGGTAAAATAACCATCTCGCTTTATTTATGGAAACACGTGTTCAAATCATAAAATCCCTAACATTTAGGGATTTCTTCCCGTAAATTCATTAGGTGAACTTCAAAACACAAAATCTTCAAGAAATCAACAACCAAACGACGGTGGCGTTTATCTCGTCGTCGTATATAGTGGTGGGGAGACACCATCGGTGGTCGGCGATTCTCGTGACGGTTTTTGGGGCGGTAACAATGGCGGGAGTTCTGAGTGGAATGACGTATTACGTGGTGAAATTTAAGAAGCTCCGGAGAGTGAGAAGGAAATCGAAAAGCAATAGTGGGTCATGGCGGCAGTGGGATTTTTCAGACGCCGAAGAAAAAACGATTTATGCTATATGATTCATGTTGTTTTCGGTTTCAAATTGTATGTAAATTGTACATGAATTGAATTTCTCTGCACATATTTTCATCTTAAAATCTCCAAAGCTGTTGCATTTTCAAGGGAAATTGTCACAAAGCACCATCAAAAATTAGGAATCTTTGTCAAATTCCTTAGTTTAACTATTGGGTATGGGGCATGTTGGGTGCTGGAAATTGAAGTCACAATGCACAGATTTCTGTGATAGTTTAATCATTGGGTTGTATGGTATAAGGTTTTTTTTTGTCCATATAGAAATTACATATGCACATTTTACATATGTATATGTACACATTGGGGTATATCCCTACGTAAACTCAAATCACAAATGCATATGTGCACAATTCTCATATATGGAAATTGAATACTGAATCTGAACTCTGAAGTGCATATTTCCATACTGGTATATAGACATGCATATATGCACTGTAATTGAAAATGCATATGTGCACATTTGGGGAAATTCATACATGTACTATTATCATACATGCATATGTGCACAACTATCGGATATGGATATGAATATGGAAAAATTTCTCAAATGCATATTTGTTCGATGAGGATCAATGTTTGTGCAGTTAGAAAGTTACTAGAACCGTACTCGTGCAATGCAGCGAGATACATCATGATTTTAATGTTTCATTTTATTTTTTTGTCGATTTACAGTACGATTTTGGATGATTTTGAGAAAGTGATAATGTTTTTTTTATAAATTTTTTTAATTTAGGCTTAATAATATAATGTTTTTTATATAAAAAAAATTAAGTATTTTGTTAGAATTCAATGATTATCTTATATATTTTAATGACATCTAGAAAAAATAACCAATTACATATTTAATAATATAATTAAAACAAAATTATGGTAATATAATATATTAATTAATAGTGATACATGGAAATGTCTGCATAAAAGGAAGACTCTGCACATACCAAATTGGTAGGTGTTAGAAGCCTGCAATAGTAATATATATCTTGTGATTTGATACTTGTAAATTAAGATTTTTTAAAAACTTACATAAAATGATGGTACCTTGTGCCTAATAATTTGTATTTAAGAGTTTTTTATCCGTGCTTTATAATATATTATAGATAAAATTCTTAAAAAAAAGTAAAAGATAACTTCCAAAATTAATAAGATACAAATCAAAATTTAATTTTTAAATTATTATATTTAATATCTAGATAAATACCATATTAACCAACTCCTTAAAATATGGAAACATATTAAATGGGGCGAAATTTTATAAATTCCCATATTACCCTTTCAGATTTAATAGCATTCATTTCATCACATAAACTGTAGAAAACTTCTGATTGGTCTAAATTTGGTTTAAATTTGGTTAGCACCAATTGAACGGTTAGCAAATGAATGAGACCCTATATATATAGGGTTATATATAGAGGGGCGTCCAAATACAATTCATTTAAATTATACAACCAATGCAACCCATCTATCCACCATCCATTTTTTTATTATCTTTTTTGTTTTTTAATATATAATTATGGATTCAAACAAAAACACCATTATTTTACGAAAACACGAGAACACCTTTTTTTTTACTACAGTCAATCACCTATACTTAAAGAGTATTTTAAAATCAAAACTAGGTGTGTGCAGGTGACTTGGCCTTCGACCTAGGTTGTAGCCAAGGTCATTTGACTCTCTGATATAGTATCACATGTGATTAACTACAATATCGTATGTATTTGATAACTCTCAAATCTTGAGAGTTAATTCCTCTCTTTTCGTATTCATTTTACCACATTTTCACTCATTTTGTCCCTTACCTCCTTCGTTTGGTCTTAATTGTTCAAACATGGTGATGAAGTCTCAAGGTTGCAAAAATTTCGATTTTACTAACTTTTTGTGCAGAACGTGGACACCTTGTAGCCATGATGCGACGTTGGCTGAAAATTTGTGGATAAGTCTTGGTCATTTCTGGAAAGATTGCTTTTTGAAGAAAAATAAATAGATTTCTGCTCTTTCACAAGAATAATCAAGGAAGAAGATAAAAGGTGTAAGTCAAAGGAAGGTTCAATACTCCTTAAAGCTACTTTTTAGGATTGGTCACATCAACACTTCTTCTTCCTTGGGCTATAAATTGAGGCTTAGGAGGCGCCATTTCAACATCATCAATTCCAGAAGCATTTACTTTGATCTGGAGCTTAGCATTTAGTTTACATTCTCTCATTGAAGTTGTAGTGTAGTGCATTTAATTCTTGTAATTTCTTGTATCAGTTGTCGCCACGTTGTGGGCACTTTGGTGACAACCTTTAAGCTTTATTTATGCCATTTATGTTCATGTATTCTCCTTCTTCTCTCATGTCTTTTATTTTTATTATGAGCTAAACACCCCTTTGGGTGTGGGCATGAGCCAAGGCTAAGACTAGTAGGCAACACTTGGGTGTTGCCATAATTGCTAACTCTTAGACTTGGTCGCTCGAGTCGGGACTTCAACTCAACGCGGACAAGCCGATCACTTGTTAGTGTTAATATTAGATCTAGACCTCGAGAGGGGCGGATCCGAAATACGGCTTGAGTGATGCAAAGAAGATTTGAGAAAGTATTTTATAACTACGTAGAGGTACGAGTTTTTGCATGACTTTAACTAAGGTTCAAAATGCCGGTCGATATAGGTGTCACAAAGAGATTTGGGCTTCTATATCCATACTTGTGGAACTGAAATCCTTAGAGGTTTACTTAGTTAATTTGGAAAGTCTTAAGTTGGCGAAAGTGGTGACTTTGTGGGTGCAACGTGGCCACGTTCCGAGGAAACTCACTTTCGAGAGAAAGGGGTTTTTAAAGATATTGTGTGTCATTTTGTTTCTGACCATATTGTTACTACATCAGTCTTAGTTAATGCTTGTACCCACATCCTACCTTTTATCTTGTTAATCCCTTTTAATCGTTGTTTAGTTTGCTTAAATCTCACAAATATTGATATTGTTCTCAAAACTCAAACAAGCACTAGAAGTTCATGAAAGTTCTCTGATTCTTAGTTGACTAGTCCCTGTGGAAATGATCTTGGTACTCCACCACTTTATTACTTAATAGCGATCATAGTGTCCGCTGCGCACTTGCATCGCCACTATGGCAACATAGTGGCCACGTTGTGGACCTATACGATTTTCCGCTATCAAGTTTTTGGCGCCGCTGCCGGGGACTAGCGCGATTTTAAATCCTAAGATATTGACTTTCATTCGAGCCTGAGTTATTTGTTTCTTTTTTTTTTAGTATTTTCCGTGTTGTATGCCAAGGCTACAACACGGTGAACTTGTACCTCTTGACCCTGAAATTGAAAGAACTGTTAAAAGACGAAGAAGAGGTCGGTAAAATCAAAACATGGGTGGAAATGTTGGAAATCCTCCACCACCACCTAATGAAACAACCATAAGAATTGCTGACGATAAAGAACGGGGAATACGGGACTATGCAACACCCGAATTTGATCAATTAAAATCGGGTATTCTTAGGCCCAACATTGCGGCACAAACTTTTGAACTAAAACCGGTAATGTTTCAAATGATCCAAGCAATGGGTCAATTTGGAGGGTTACCATTGGAAGATCCGCACTCACATTTAAAATAATTTTTATAAATGACGGATCATTTTAGCATTCAAGGTGTTACGGTAGAAGCCTTACGGCTTACGCTCTTCTCTTACACATTGAGAGATAGAGCCAAAGATTGGCTAAATTCTCAACCTCCTCACTCCATTGATAGTTGGACAAGTTTGGCCGAAAATTTTCTAAAAAAATATTTTCCTCCAACTAAAAATGAAATTTTGATGTTTCGACAAGAGGAAGATGAAGCGGTTTCGGATGCATGGGAGAGATTCAAAGACTTAATTAGAAAATGTCCTCATCATGGAATCCCTCATTGCATCCAATTAGAGACATGTTATAATGGTCTTACTAATTCCGCTAAAATTATTCTTGATGCTACGGCCGATGGCGCTTTCACCTCTAAAACTTATAACGAAGGATATGACATTTTGGAGAAAGTGATCAACAATAACACCGATTGGTCAAACCCTCGTGCTCTCACTCCTAAAAATGCATCGGGTGTTCAAGAAATTGATGCCATCACCGCCTTAAACGCACAAATTGTAGCTTTAACTAACTTGGTTAAAAATAATTTGAATTTAAATGGAGAAAAGAACCAAGTCCAAGCTATAAATGAATCTTGTGTGTTTTGTGGTGAGAATCATGCTTTTGAATGTTGTCCTGGTAATCCCGCTTCGGTCAATTATGTAGGAAACCATTCAAGGAATAACCCATTTTCTCCAACTTACAACCCAAATTGGAGAAATCACCCGAACTTCTCATGGTCGGGAAATCAAGGACTTCAACCCCCCGAAGTTCATCAAGTTCTAAACCGACCACCAATCCCCCGAGATTTCAACAAGGACCGTCTCATACGTACCAAAGTGGGCAATCCTCACAACCATATGTACCAAGACCACAAAATGCATCGGATAATAATAGTTCGCTTGAATCTTTACTCAAAGGTTTTATAAACCAAACCAATGTAACCTTGAGAAGTTTTGAAACTCAATTGGGGCAATTTGCCGCTGATTTGAAGGGAAGACAAATGGGCACCTTACCTAGTGACACCAAAACCCCTAAGGGTAATCACAAGGAGCACATTAAGACCGTGAGTTTAAGGAGTGAGACAAGCGCATCTAAACCTAACGATGAAGTCTTAATTGATACCATTGTGCAAGATGAGACCACACATGCTTTTGACAAAGAAAAATTTCCGTCACTTTTTCCACCCAACATGGCTGGAAAGTGCCCACCTTCGGGACAAAATGCAGCAGGTCATCAGCACAGCCTCACCACAGTGGTGAGACAGTGGCCACTTCACAACACAAAAAGGCAAGTCCTAGCCAACTGGAGTTAGACTTAAGAGACCTCTCTTTTCCCGGTAGGATGAAGAATAAAAATGTCGAAAATCATTTTAAAAAGTTTTTGGACATTTTTAAACAACTCCATATTAACATACCTTTGGTAGAAGCTCTCGAGCAAATGCCAAACTATGTTAAATTTTTGAAAAACATCCTTAACAAAAAGAAAAAGGGTGAGTGGATTTGAAACGGTAGCTTTGACAAAAGACAGTAGTGTCCTCCTCACTGGCAAAATTCCACCTAAGCTAAAGGACCCGGGTAGTTTCACCATCCCTTGTTCGATAGGAGGTAAGGAAGTTGGTTATGCCTTGTCTGACTTAGGAGCAAGCATAAATCTCATGCCGTTGTCCATCTTCAAGAAGTTAGGAATAGGAGAAGTTCGGCCCACCACCGTGACCTTGCAATTAGCGGATAGATATTTGGCACATCCCAAGGGAAAGATTGAGGATATTTTGGTCCAAGTTGACAAATTCATTTTCCCCGTCGACTTTTTAGTTTTAGACTATGAAGCCGATAAGAACGTCCCCATCATTTTAGGAAGACCATTTCTTACCATAAGTAGAACTTTGATCGACGTCCAAAAGGGTGAGTTAACTATGAGGGTAAATGATCAACAAGTGACATTTAACGTTATGAGGGTAAATGATCAACAAGTGACATTTAACGTTTTTAAGTCCCTTAAGTTCCACGATGAAGTGGAAGATTGTTCAGCCATTAATTTGTTGAGTGAAGACCTAGGTGTAGATATTGAAATGTATGGTGAGAAGTTTGAAGAAGAGAGCGAAAATAAGCTTCAGTTTGAGAGTCCAAAGAAAATCCAATCACCAATAAGAGGGAAATCGTGTTTGAAAGAAATGAGATTAAACCACCATAAACACAAGAATTTTTTTTTCTCCAATGGTGTGTCATCACCCTCCAAACCCTCTTGTTGAGTATCGAGAAGGCTAGAAATAGTCTCTTCAATAATTTTTTTTGTAGTATTAGCAGGTTTCAATTTTTGTTGCAAAAAAAAGGAAATTTTCGGAGTTATGCAAAGTGGCCACCTTGTTGCCACGTTGGGGACTGAGCTGTTGAAGGAATCTGTGAAATTTAATTTCCAGAATTGTTTTCAAAATTTTTATGCATGGATGGAAACATCCCATTTTGTCCACTAGTCATCCCATGCAACTCTTACAAAGCACAACTATGTCAATGTCTCCTCTTATCCTTTGTTTATTTTTATTAGCTTTGTCATTTATTTATTTTATTTTATTTGGTTTTTTGTGCATGTGTGTTTTCATAAGTTATCTAAAAATCTGACGGTTAAAGAAGAGTTGTTTTAAAAAAAATGGTTCAAAGAAAAAGTAAACCTCTTTTCACCCTTTTTGTCCCATCACCTTTTTCAACCCATCACACCACATCTCTTCACTTGCTTTTCTCTAGTATATACCCTTTCATTTTTGTCTCCCTAAAACCATCGGTTACCACCATCACCAATTCAAAAAAAAAAAAGGGGGGGGGGGGGGGGGGCTTTGGTTCCCAAGAATCCAAAAAAAAAAAAAAAACAAACAAACTTCCTATCCTATTTTTTTAGCCATCATCACCCTCTCTATTCCTATCAACTCCTTTATCTTTCTTTGTACCAATTACTCCCTTTTCCCACACTTGTATTTTATTTTTTTTTCATATGTAACTTGAAGCTATGAAAAAAAAACAAAAAAAATAAAATAAAAGTAATTGGTCTGCACCCATTTCTGAATAGCTGGAGGAGTCACTGACAATCGGCGGTGAAAGCTTCGACCACCACACTATCGATTTCCGCCGTCGGTTTCTACTATAATCACCACTGCCCCTTCATCTAGACGTTCCTCTGCCGCATCCGTTCCTCATACCACCACGGTGTCTGAAGTTGGTAGACCTATTCAGGTTAGTAAACCGTGAGCACCCTTGATTCGTCATCACGTACGGTTTGAACTTTTCTTTTGATTGTATCTGTTGGGATCTTTTGTGGTATTTTTCTTTTGTTCCTTCTAACTCGAACTTTGTGGGTTGTTAAACTTTGTGATATGTCTCGTAATCTTGGATGCTTAATGCTTGGATGTTTCATGATCATTGTATTTTTCGCTCGTTATTCGTCTCTTTTTGCAGGTACGCCTACTGGATTGATACCATAAATTGTTGACTTTAAAATGATGTAGGCTGTTTTTCGTCATTCTCATTCCCAAACACTTTTCCACTTGAAACCTAGCCTAGAAATTCTCAAACTCAAAATGTCTTGCAATTTGTCAATGAGGACATTAAAGGTTTCTGTTTGGGGGGTGAGGACTGTTGCAAAAACAGAAACATTATTTTTGATGACCCAAAGCCAAAGTGGCCACTCTGTCCCTACTTTAGCAGCAAGCACAAAAATGAAATATAAATCCAAATGGGATCAGTCAAAAATCAAGTGATAAAGGCAATACAAAGAACAATTCGCCAAAAACCAAAGAGAATTGGAGTCATGCAAAAAAACAAGTTTGGGGGTCATATCGAACAATTAAATCGAAAACCCAAATACACAAGCCCAATGCAAGCCCTATTGATTAAAGTCAAATTTATGGGATGCATGAAAGGAGGTGGTACCTTTTCGAACGAGAATGCTTCATTCAAACCAAGATTCATCGAAATATTCGGTATGAGTTTTTCCATTCAAAAGAAAGTATAGTCAACCCTTTTTGGTCACCATTCGAGTTCTTTTCTTTCATTCTTTTCTTTTTACTTGAGGACAAGTAATTACTCAAGTTTGGGGGTGTGATAACTCTCAAATCTTGAGAGTTAATTCCTCTCTTTTCGTATTCATTTTGCCACGTTTTCACTTATTTTGTCCCTTACCTCCTTCGTTTGGTCTTAATTGTTCAAACATGGTGATGAAGTCTCAAGGTTGCAAAAATTTCGGTTTTACTAACTTTTTGTGCAGAACGTGGCCACCTTGTTGCCATGTTGCGACGTTGGCTGAAAATTTGTGGATAAGTCTTGGCCATTTCTGGAAAGATTGCTTTTTGAAGAAAAATAAAGAGGTTTCTGCTCTTTCACAAAAATAATCAAGGAAGAAGACAAAAGGTGTAAGTCAAAGGAAGGTTCAATACTCCTTAAAGCTACTTTTTAGGATTGGTCACATCAACACTTCTTCTTCCTTGGGCTATAAATTGAGGCTTGGGAGACACCATTTCAACATCATCAATTCCAGTAGCATTTACTTTGATCTGGAGCTTAGCATTTAGTTTACATTCTCTCTTTAAAGTTGTAGTGTAGTGCATTTAATTCTTGTAATTTCTTGTATCAACTTTCGCCACATTGTCACCACGTTGTGGGTACTTTGGTGACAACCTTTAAGCTTTATTTATGCCATTTATGTTCATGTATTCTCCTTATTCTCTCATGTCTTTTATTTTTATTATGAGTTAAACACCCCTTTGGGTGTGGGTATGAGCCAAGGCTAAGACTAGTAGGCAACACATGGGTGTTGCCATAATTGCTAACTCTTAGACTTGGTTGCTCAAGTCGTGTAACACCCCGATTTTTGAAAATGTATCATTTAAAGTTAATACAGAAACCGATATATTTAAGAAAAATAAGATATATGATTTTGGACTTGAATCTTATATTTTATAGTCCTGATGGATAAAGGATTCAATTACGAGTCCAACGGTTCCTTCCGGAGCGAAATCGGAGCTAAAACGAAGAAGTTATGGCTAAAACAGCGTTCGGTACCCTCTTGGCTATTGTGACAGCGATTGTGACAATGTCACTATAGCCGTCACAATATCCAGAGTTGGCGATTGTGCCACTGGCACAATAGCCTGACACTATAGCCTACGGGTACCAGAGTGTTAAAAGTTGCGATTTTCAGCCCCCTATCCCATTTTCTCACTTCCACTCTCTTTCCTTTCTCTCCCAACCCAATTCCTATCATATTGGTTCAAACCTCAACCATTTCCATGGCCATTTACTTTGATCTTGAAGCATTCCATCATCATCTAAGGTCTTGGAAGTCTAGGATTCAAGGAGCTACCATCTCATCATCTCCATTGTTGTCTTCTTCAAGAAAATCCTAGGGTTTTGAGTTTTATCAAAACCCACCAATATGAGTTCATCCCTTCTTCTTTATAACACTTTAATCAAGTTGTAAATGCTTCATTCATAGTTTCCAAGTACTCTATTTTTTAAGTTTTTGGTTGGATGATTTTGGAGAAATTAGGGTTTTGATCTCGTTTGGGGATTTGATATAAATTGTTGGGGAATGATTCTACGTGTTTGGTTATGTTTATTTATGGTTGAATATGTATGGATTTAGGTTTTTAGAAGTTTTGACTTGAGAATCCAAGTGTTCTTCAAAGGAGCTCTAGTTGGGGGAAAATCTAGATTTAACCTAAATCTAGCAAGGTGAGTTCAAGTTGATTTGTGAAAACGATGTACATGCCAAAATGTTTGTTTTAAAGTGTTTTGTGCCTTACATGAAATTGTTGAACCGCTAATAAGTTTTGTTAACTGCTGATAAATCTTGTTAACTGCTGATAAGTTGGTTATTTTTAAAGGTGTTTAACTTTATAAGCTCATATAACACACATCCTTGGGATTTTGGGCATTATGATAAATAAATCATGTATCTTGGTACTTTAATGATTTATTTTATGGAAGTAGATTTTGAGTAAAGACGTATTTCATTTTGTATTTTGGAGAAATGCATGGTTTTGTGCTATGGGACGTTTTGAAAGGATAAATGTTATAAACTCACTTGGAAAACGATTTGTCCCAATCTAAACTACGTTGGGTTTAATTATAAGTTTTGGGAGCAGGGGTTTACATAAGTACGGGTTGTTTATATTTGATTTCATTTTATGAATTTCAACGTTGGGTCTTTGGATTTGTTGAGCTTATGGCTCGGTTTGGATTTTGTTGCGTTTTGAGGACACTTGTCCATTTTAATAGCTCATCGTAGAGTGTTTGGTTATGATTTGCATTTACTGCATCTTATTTGAGATTACATGTTCAAATGCAATAGTTCATTCGTTTTGAGTCATGTAATGGTTTAGTTAGTGCAATGGATCCATAGACACGGTGTTCCTATGCCCCCGTTTTGGGCATTTGGTTCACCATTTGGCACGGAATAGGCATCGAGCTCCATGGTAAGTAGGGTGTGGGCCTATACGGTCGGGCAACGTCCCATGGACAGTATGGTGTAATTCCATTGGGTGTCTGAGTTCCCCTGTTTTGGAACTCTCAAGGATAGACTTGGAGTGGTTGACTTGATGTTTTCGGGCAATAGACTAGGAGTAGTTGAGCTTGGTGGGTTTTTATTTATGTAACCCACATGTTTTGGTTTCTTACATAATTATGTGACCCACTTTTTTGTTCCGTCACGTACAATGTAATCGGGTCTTTCCCGCCACCAATAGGTGTGGTTTGGTTATGGAGTTTTATAATTCTTGTTTTCGGAGACGTTTGAGTATGGGTATTTACTGATATTTTAAGGTTCTAATTATTGAAACTCATTTGAGTCATTGGGAGGTTTTGGAAGTGGGAGTTATCGACGTTTTCGGTGTTTGATCATTATAATGTCAGTTATGTTTTACGAGCGCTTTGGGTTTTGGCTTTATTTAAAGAGACGTATGTTTTATGATTTTAATCACGAAAAGGGTGAACGTTGAAAGGAGATTGTTTTAAGATTTAATGTACTTCATTTTTGGTTGCTTTCAAATCAAATGTATTGGATTGTGGAAATCATGATTTTAAATAACATTCTTACAGTTATTGCTTTATATATCTCTAATGTAAAACTCTTGAGCTCACTAGTCGTTAAGCCTAACCTTTTTTTTTTGTCGACATGTGCATCAGGTTCCAGAAGGGGGTTCGGTCCTAGCATTCGTATGAAGAGATGTGCTTAGTGGTTCACGAGTGTAAGTATTTGGTGAAGTCTTCCGCAGTTTGGAGATAGTGACACTTTTGGGTTTTAGTAGCACCTGTCCTCATTATAGACTGTTTGTATAGAAAGAATGTTTGTATTGAGGTTAAATATTAAATTGTGGTTGTAGATGATTTATTTATTGGTGTGTTTAGAAAATTTTAAATTAGTTGCTATTTCCAGAATTCAGGGTGTTACAAGTCGGGACTTCAACTCAACGTGGACAAGTCGATCACTTGTTAGTGTTAATATTAGATCTAGACCTCGAAAGGGCGGATCCGAAATACGACTTGAGTGATGCAAAGAAGATTTGAGAAAGTCTTTTATAACCACGTAGAGATACGAGTTTTTGCATGACTTTAACTAAGGTTCAAAATGCCGGTCAATATAGGTGTCACAAAGAGATTTGGGCTTCTATATCCATGCTGGTGGAACTGAAATTCTTAGAGGTTTACTTAGTTAAGTCGGAAAGTCTTGAGTTGGCGAAAGTGGTGACTTTGTGGGTGCAACGTGGCCACGTTCCGAGGAAACTCACTTTCGAGAGAAAGGGGTTTTTAAAGATATTGTGTGTCATTTTTTTTCTGACCATATTGTTACTACATCAGTCTTAGTTAATGCTTGTACCCACATCCTACCTTTTATCTTGTTAATCCCTTTTAATCGTTGTTTAGTTTGTTTAAATCTCACAAATATTGATATTGTTCTCAAAACTCAAACAAGCACTAGAAGTTCATGAAAGTTCTCTGATTCTTAGTTGACTAGTCCCTGTGAAAACGATTTTGGTACTCCACCACTTTATTACTTAATAGCGATCATAGTGTCCGGTGTGCACTTGCACCGCCACTTTGGCAACATAGTGGTCATGTTGTGGACCTATACGATTTTCCGCTATTAGTGATACACGTGTTTTCGCATTCTTTTATTTGGTAAATGGTGTTGTTCTCGTTTGAACTCACCCTATATATACACATACATACACACACACTTGGGATCCTGTAAGAATTTTAATGTGAGAACCGTGAAAACCACCTCATAGCTCTTGGACAACTTATTTCTAACGAGAGGTTGTGCGGGATGCAATGACAAATTCTTACTAAAAGAAAACATGAGTGGCATGACTACAAAGGAGACCAGATATTCACAGAAGTTAATAAGAAAATTTTTAACAAGAAAATTTTAACATACATCACATGAAATGTTAACATACCTCCTAATGTTAACATAAATTAACATACACTGAAATACCTTAACTTGAAAATGTTAACATATGTTAAGATACGTTAACATGAAAATATTAACATAGAGTATCATGAAAACGTTATATACATTTACAAATCAATCCTAATGTGTCCAAATACGAAAAATTAGAAGACCAAAATACCCCTCCTATGTGATCATCGTCGCTGGACAAAAAACAATCTACGGTTACGCATAGGTTATCATGGTTATTACACAAAGTATGAATTTTCACCGGAACCCAAAACCATATCTATATATAATTAGTATTTTTTTAATTGTTAATTATATCATTAAATAGTTTTTTAAATCAAATTGATTTTAAATATATGTGAAAACATTTTGACTTTGAAAAGTCTTTTTTTTAAGCAATTGATTTTGAAAAGTCTTTTTTTTAAAGCAATTGACTTTGAAAAGTGTAATGTACTGGATTCCCGTAATATACATCCAAGTAGGTGCATGTATGTATAGGTATAAGTATATAAGCCTAAATTTTCGGAGTGAAATAATAGTTCCACATTGGACTTCAAACTTTTTTTCACTCGGTCTCACTTTATACAAGACAAAAAAAAGGAAAACTTATAATTAACATGAGCAATTTTTTTTTGTACGGCAAAATTAACATGAGCAATGCTAGTACATAATATATATAGAGAGAGAGGGGTGTTCAAATGCAACCCCTTTACATGGTGCAACCCCTCTATCCACCACTCATTTTATTTTCACCTTTTTAATTAAAAAATGTGAAAATAAAATAAGTGGTGGATAGAGGGGTTGCATGGGTTGCACCATGTAAAAGTTTGCATAATAACCTACCCCTATATATATATATATATATATATATATATATATATATACATACATACAGAGAGAGAGAGAGAGAGAGGGGTGTTCAAATGCAACCCATTTACATGGTGCAACATTTGCAACCCTTCTATCCACCACACATTTTATATAATTAAAAAAAAGGAAAAAAAGCTAAAAGTAAAATGTGCGGTGGATAAAGGGGTTGCATGGATTGCACCATGTAGAGGGGTTGCATAATAACCTACCTCTATATATAGACGGAGGTTCAAGGTAAAACCTCAAAAAAACTGAAGAACACTCTGATAGCCCTTCATCTGGATGATATATGCACTTGTGCATACAGGTAAATTATGTTGTTTTTTTGTTTTTATGCACAAATGCATGTTACAAATTATCTGTATGCACAAGTGCATACCGTCCAGATGAAGGGCTACCAGGGTGTTCCTCAGTTTTTCGTTTTTTGAGGTTTTCCTTGAACTGGACCCTATATATATATATATAGGGGTGAGCATGGTACCGGACCGGTACCGGTACCGATTTTCCCGAATCCCGAATGTGATCTAAAGGCGGTACCGAATACCGAACCGAGTAATCATATACGGTACCGGTATCGGTACCGGTACCGGGTATTCGGTATTCGTCCCGAATTTCCCGAATATCTCAAAATCATTCCATCAAACCAAACGTCCTATTAGTGTATTTTTAAAATTTTACATGACTATATTCTTTTACATCATAGATGAGATGTTTAACATCATATACATTCAAAGTTCGTTACTTTTTTTCAGAAAGTCATATTAAAATCTCAAATATGGTCGTTTAACTAAATTATCCACACATTTGAGAATGCATTTAAATATAAATCAAGCCTCTTGGAGCTCACGAACAAGGTTCACGATGAGCCTAAACTTTATGGTGAGTCTGACTTGAGTCACTTGACTCTTTGTGTTGTTTGAGCCTAAATTAGCTAACCCTTTATAGTAGCATGCATAGCTTGATAATTTTACATTAACGCGCAAAAAAGCCTCGCGGACCTAAAGCCGCGGCCAAAGTCCCTTTTTTAGAAGAATTAATATGGGAAATGAATCAATATTATATTTAGAAGAAGTCAAGAAGCCAAGAAGGAAAGTAATTAAAATGACCTTTGGTCTTATCGGGACAGTTCGGTATTAGTACCGAGTACCGAGTCCCGAATTTCCCGAATCCCGAATCAACGACATTACAAGTACCTAGTATCGAACCGAAAAATATAATTGGTACCGGTACCGGTAGCGGTTCCGGTACGGTTCGGTATTTTCGGTGTCGATGCTCACCCATATATATATATATATATATGGGTTGATACGAGAACAATATCCATTTAAGAAAACACGAAAACAACCGAGAGTACATACAAAATCATATATTGTTAGAACACAGATTTATTGGATTCAAGATCATCCAATCTGAAGTTTGCAATCTGAAGTTTTTGCTGAAAATTCGCTCTCGATATAAGTCTAATGTCCTTTGTAATAAATGTCAAAGTTTATTGTATTTTACTATTAGTCCTAAATATCTAAATAATAGATATTTAGTTTATGTTTTTAGATATTATAGTTTAGATATTATATTTTGAGATATTATGTTTGAGATATAAAAGGTTTTGAGATATTATAATCTCATAACTTTCAATATCTTAGAATATACATATCGATCCAACACCAAGAACATCAGAGAGAAGTGAGCTTAAACAGAGAAAACATCAACCCTGTAATCCGCGTTTGTAATCTAAACAGGTTGGTAATCTAATATATTTGTTGTTTGATTTATCTGGTAACGATCACGGACTCATAATTGGTATCAGAGCTAAATACCATATCAAAATCAAAATTTTAAAGTCTCTGTGTTCTTCATTTGCAAACCACTGTGACATCGATCAAAACTCCAATTTGTGGTTGTTTTCGAAATCAAAGTGTTGTAACCTGTTGTAGTTGGTAAGTCGATCGTTTTGTCAAAGTTTGGGGCTATAATTCGAATTCTAGGTTGGTCAATTTGGAAGTTACAGGGCCGATCTATCGAAGAAGAAACATTTCGGTCGATTAGCATCTTACCGGTCGACTATACTCTCAAGCATATCGGTCCACTACACTTATCGATCCAAGCATCCCTACCGGTCAGCATCTTATCGGTCCAAGCTTTCCTACACTTACCGGTCATTGCACTCTCCCGGTCGAACTACATAACCGGTTGAAACACTGTTCAATACCGGTCACCTCTCAGCTCATCGGTCGAAAAAAAATCTATACCGGTCACACTCCATACCTCTATACCGGTCGAAGTCAAAGGTAAGTTCCGGTCGGTCAAGCAACACTATATCGGTCGGTCAAGCATCTTTACCGGTCCTACACTACCCCGGTCCTCACATCTATACCGGTCGACTAACACCTTCCATTGTACCGGTCGAACTCCATTCTTGGTATCTCAAATCATACTGGTCAAGAACTCTTACCGGTCGGTCCAAAATTGGAAAAGAAACATATTACCGGTCGAAGATATTGCATTGTACCGGTCGATCTATCCAAGCATCTTGCTAATACCAGTCCAAACTTCTTCCCACTTGGCATCCCGGTCAATACTCTACCTTGATACCGGTCGAAGAATAAAAGAAAAGGAAAAGCTACATCATACCGGTTGAAAACTTCTTACCGGTCTATCACTCTTGAAAACTTCTTACCGGTCGATCACAAACATTATACCGGTCATACTGCTCATCTGTTCAACATCATACCGGTCACATTCCACATTTGCGCCACTCAAGTCTCATGCAAACCTCTCCTTTGCGCCATCAACTATTCGCGAGAAGCTTCTTTTGCGCGACCTTCTTCTCACGCGAATCTCAAGTCTTGCGCCAACAACTTCTCACGCATAGTTTGCTTTGCGCCATACACGTCTCGCGCAAACCTCCAGTTCGCGTGACCCACTTCTCGCGCAAAACCCCTTTTTGCGTCAACATCTTCTAACGCAAAGTTGACTTTTGCTCCAGTTCCAGACTTGGTTAAATTTGAAATTTTATTTTTGAATTTTATCTGATTTTATTTTGGGCTAACGATCATATTCAAGTTTTTCTAATCTTAACAGAATGTCTTCCTATTTTCCAATGTTGAATAAAGGAGAATACGAAAAGTGGAAAAGGATTTTTTTCAGCTTCATAGATAATGATGATCTGGGTCAAAACATGAGATTATCATTGTCTGAGGGAGTACAGGTGCAAATTTTGCTGATTATAGAGCTAGAGTTTATCTGAGAAAGAGTATTTCTAAATAAATATATGATTTAATGGATATTCCCGAAGCTTCAGGGAAAGAGATTTGGGACTATCTTGCATTAAACTCTGAATGGATTAACTCAGACCGAAAGGTTTTCTTAAAAGGAAAAGATTTGGAAGTTGAGAATGATAAGCTAAAAAGAAAGATCTCAGACTTAGAAGATCAAAGTATCCAGATCCTGCAAGCAGCTTTGTAACACCCCGATTTTCGAAAGGTATCATTTCAAGCTAATATAGAAACCGATATATTAAGGAAAAATAAGATATTTGATTTTGGGCTTCAATCCTTGATTTTATAGTCTTGATGGATAAATGATTCAATTACGAGTCCAACGGTTCTTTTCGGAGCGAAAACGGAGCTATAACGAAGAAGTTACGGTCGAAACAGTGTTAATGACTTTCGGTACATTTCGCGCGACAGCGCGGGACAGTGACAATGTCACTGTCGCATGCCAGGGTCGCGCCAAACCTGCAGTGCATAAAATCGGGTTTTTCTTCATTTGGCCATAACTTTCTCATTTCAACTCTGTTTTTGGCGATTCAACTTGCTATGGTTTCGTATTTGAGAGATTTTCAAGGTTAGATTGTTAGTTTTGGGAAGATCCAAGAGTATTTGGTGGTGGAGTGGAAGCAAGGATCAAGAGTTCATCATCATCACCTCCATCTTCAAGAATTTTTGGGGTTTCTAGGTTTTCATCAAAACCTAAGTGGTAAGTGTATCCCTTCCATTTCTAAACCTTAACATAAGTTATAAATGCTCCATTGATGATTATTCTAGTGTGTGGTTTATCAATTTCGGGTTTGATGGTTTTGGAGAAATCTAGGTCGAAATTTGGGTTTGGACCAAAATGGAGATTTTGATGTGTAATGTTTGAAGAATGTTTCTATATGGTTGAATGTGGTTATTTACGGTTGGAATGTATGGATATAGGTGTTTGGAGACTTTTGGCTTGGAGGATTCAAGTTTCTTCAAAGGAGCTCTACGTGGGTAAAATCTAGATTTAGCCTAAATCTAGCAAGGTGAGTTCAAGTTGATTTGTGAAAACGGTGTACATGCCAAAATGTTTGTTTTAAAGTGTTTTGTGTCTTACATGAAATTGTTAACTGTTGATAAGTTTTGTTAACTGCTGATAAGTTGGTTATTTTTAAAGGTGTTTAACTTTATAAACCCATTTAGCACACATCTTTGGGATTTTGGGCATTATGATAAATAAATCATGTATTTTGGTATTTTAATGATTTATTATGGAAGTAGATTTTGAGTAAAGACGTATCTCATTTTGTGTTTTGGAGAAATGCATGGTTTTGTGTTACGGGACGTTTTGAAAGGATAAATGTTGTAATCTCACTTGGAAAATGATTTGTTCCAATCTAAATTACGTTGGAGTTAATTATATGTTTTGGAGCATGGGTTTATATAAGTACGGGTTAATTATATTTGATTTCATTTTATGAATTTCGACGTTGGGTCTTTGGATTTGTTGAGCTTATGGCTCGGTTTGGATTTTGTTGGGTTTTGAGGACACTTGTCCGTTTTAATTGCTCAATGTTGAGCGTTTGGTTAAGATTTTCATTTACTGCATCTTAGTTGAGAATTACATGTTTGAATGCAATAGTTCATTTGTTTTGAGTCATGTAATGGTTTAGTTAGTGCAATGGATCCATAGGCACGGTGTTCCTCTGTCCCCGTTTGGGAAGTTGGTTCACCATTTGGCACGGAATAGGCATCGGGCTCCATGGTAAGTAGGGTGTGGGCCTATACGGGTGGGCAGCGTCCCATGGACAGTAAGGTGTAATTCCATTGTGCCCGAGTTGCCCGGTTTTGGGGACTCTCAAGAATAGACCTGGAGTGGTTGACTTGATGTTTTCGGGCAATAGACTTGAAGTAGTTGAGCTCGGTGGGTGTTTTATGCATGACCCACATGTTTGGATTTGCTACATAATTATGTGACCTACTTTGTGTTCCGTCACGTACAATGTAATCGGGTCTTTCCCGTCACCAATAGGTGGGGTTTTGGTTATGGAGTTTTATAATCCATGTTTTCGGAGACATTTGAATATGGGTATTTATCTATGTTTAAGGTTTTGGTTATCGAGATTCATTCGTGTTATTGGGAGGTTTTGGAAGTTGGAGTTCTCTACGTTTTCAGTGTTTGATCATTAAAATGTCAGTTATGTTTTACGTGCGCTTTGGGTTTTGGCTTTATTTAAAGAGACATTTGTTTTATGATTCTTTTAATCACGAAAAGGGTGAATAATGAAAGGAGATTGTTTTTAGATTTAATGTATTTCGTTTTCGGTTGCTTTCAAATCAAATGTATTGCATTTTGGAAATCGTGACTTTATATATCATTCTTAAAGTAAATGCTTTATTTATCTCTAATGAAAACTCTTGAGCTCACTAGGCGTTAAGCCTAACCTTTTTATTTGTCGGCATGTGCATCAGGTTCCAGTTGGGGGTTTGGTTCTTGCAGTGCTTTGAAGAGTTGAGCATTAGACTTACACGAGAGTAAGTAGATTTGGTGAAGTCTTCCGCAGTTGGAGATAGTGACTATCATTGGGTCTTAGTAACACCCGTCCTTATTATAGCCTGTATGTGTAGAATGAATGTGTGTATTGAGGTTAAATCTTAATTTGTGATTATAGATGAATCATTAATTGATGTATTTAGAAAATTTTAAATTAGTTGTTATTTCCAGATTTGAGGGTGTTACAAGCTTCTGTTGAAAGCTATGAAGAAAAGGTAAAGGATTTGGAGAGTACAAATGCTGAGCTACAAAATAAAATATCTGAGTTTGAAAAGAAGTTCTCAGATCTTTCCAAGAAGAGTGTTGAAGAGAAGAAGGTAATTGAGCTTAAATGTTTAAAGTTTTCTCAACAAGTTAGTAACTTTGAGAAAGTAATCATCTTAGAAAGAGATCAATTTGCCAAGGAGAAGAAGGCATTTGATCAGAAGAATGCTGGATATTTAAAAGAAATATCAGATGGAAGAAAGGGTGCTAAAAGGAATTTGAAGAAGAAAGAAGCACCTTTGAAGATGCAATTAGAAAGCTTAATGCAAAGCTATCTGAACTTTCTAAGTATGCACAGCGTGAGAAGAAAAAGAAGTGTGAGCTTGAGAAGAAGATTGAACTTCTCATCAAAGAAAGAAACAGTTATTCTTCAAAGGTCAATGAGCTTGAAAAGATTATTTCAACGGTGGTGGTGACTGAGCGCAAGACTCCAAAGTCAATTGTCCACTCACCTAGAGATGATTCAGCTGATTCAGAATGCTCATTCAAGTTAGTTGCAAGTTCAACATTCAAACCTGTTTCTTCAAAAAGGTCAGTTAAATCTTCTAATCAAATTCGTAGTTCTAACCTTTTCTTTGATAGAAACATAGATGGTTCAGGTACACATCAAAGGAAGAGAAGGAACAGCTACAAAGAAGCTGAACTGGTCTGGAACAGGAAACCAGTTGAAGAAAAGAAGAAATATGAGCTAAAATGTAAAAACTCATGTGTACATACGCCTAATGCCAAGAAGAACAATGCGCATAAAGGTAAACCTGATTTTTTTTACTCGAGAGATAAATTAATCAGTTTGTCAGGTAAGAAATTCTTTTGTTCTTATTGTCGTACACATGATCCTGTTCACAAGACGAGTGACTATTACTGGTATGGTTCTTACTCAGTAACCCCCACAAGAACTGCAACTAACACTCATGGACCCAAATACCAGTGGGTACCAAAGAAGGATAATGATTCTGTGTTGCAGGCACCTACTGTCAAGGGGGAGTAGGAGAGAAAGAGGTTCTTGAATACAACAGTTCAAGACCCGCACTTGAAAGATCAAAAGACCTTACTCCATGCTGAAAAGGAGATTGTACTCCAATACTCGAATGAGGAAATCAACCATAAAGGGGGAGTACATACATATTTGTCTGAAATTTTATACATATCTTTTACAACTGATAATGTACTGATGCATAATTTCAGGGGGGGGGGGGGGTAAAAAGGTGATGACTTCTGATTATTTCTGATCAGAACTCGTACTTTCATAGTTTTACTGCTTTTTGTCTTTTCAATTTAAGTGAATAAATTTGCTTTGCTTGACATAAGACTTTTGCAGTTTTTGAGAGATGCTTACAAGATCATATCTATATGACTTTAAGCTTTATTTCATGAGATGTAAGATCGCACGTAAATGTATAATTCCTTATCTTCATCTCATATATGGTTAAAAAGTGGACAACTTTCTATCATAGAAAACATTGTTTTTAAATGTTCAAACCACTTCCCGAATCTTAAACCGATTTCATGAATTGGAAGTGTGACTTTAAATGTTTTCAAGATCTACATTGTGCTTTAACTGAAATAGTTAAACAAATTTGAGCATCATATGCATCATAAGAATACAAGGATTTCATTGTGCTAGGACTTAACATAACTTCTATGGAATCACCTTAACCAGTGATTTCTACCCAAGAAGTTAATCCATAGTGATTGAGCGTGAGAAGTCGAAAAGAAATGAGTGTGGTTAGAGTAAGCTAAATGTTTAAAAGAAAGAGGGTGCGAGAACAGAGTTAAAAGAATATCACAATTCTGCACCAACTTTTTCTGAGCCGGGCAACCACAATTCTAATGTTTCACAATTCTTTGGTGATCATTATTGAAACAGGCAACTAGCCCATGCCAACTCTTGATTAACCTCACCAACTACTCATTTTCTTCTTAAAAAAAAGTGTTTCACATTTTCAAAGGGGAAGAAACACATTTGCTATCTGATTATCATTTGAAAATTTTGGATATTGAAAAGAAGGAAGTCTGCCCCACCTTCGCACTTCAAATCATGCACAATTGAGTATGTGTTTAACTTACTGTTGTCTCAGTGGTTTACACAATTTTGAGCCTATAAGCAATCATCAAGTGCTTAATTCTTTCTATCACAAGCACGAACACACAAGGAATTTGTTTCTTTGTCATAACGTTTATAGAAATTACCATTGTGGTGTTTCGATGATTAAATGGAAGCCCTGGGGGAGTCACCATCAAAAAGCTCCTTTCCAATGTGTATTCGTTACACACAGTGACTTAGTGTTATTGACAGACATGTTAACTGATTCATTTGTTGATTCAGGCGTTACACGATTATTTTGTCTGGATTTGCAAAGATCTGGATGAATATCTTTTGAATTGACGAATCAGAGGCTCCTGATGAAAGACATTTCTTGATATATGTTTTGATGAAGTCGTTGCACTTTTCATCAAAAAGGAGGAGAAGAGCCTACCAAGAAATGTGAAAGATCAAAGGTTTAGAGAATTCTTCCAAGATAGAGAAGAGAAGAGCTAATCAAGAAAAGATTCTTCAAAGTATTCTAAAGACATACTGATCTGAGAGAAATTTTCTTTGAAAATACTTTGCTAAAGCATTCTAAGCTAAACCTGGAGATTATTTCAAATTGAAGACTAAGAGGGAGATTGCATCTTCTGAGCTGAAAGAGAAGACCAAAATGCTAAATCATTTTAGTAATGATTTTGATCCAAAGGGGGAGATTGTTAGAACACAGATGTATTGGATTCAAGATCATCCAATCTGAAGTTTGCAATCTGAAGCTTTTGCTGAAAAGTCGCTCTCGATATAAGTCTAATGTCCTTTGTAATAAATGTCAAAGTTTATTGTATTTTACTATTAGTCCTAAATATCTAAATAATAGATATTTGGTTTATGTTTTTAGATATTATAGTTTAGATATTATATTTTGAGATATTATGTTTGAGATATAAAAGGTTTTGAGATATTATAATCTCATAACTTTCAATATCTTAGAATATACATATCGATCCAACACCAAGAACATCAGAGAGAAGTGAGCTTAAACAGAGAAAACATCAACCCTGTAATCCATGTTTGTAATCTAAACAGGTTGGTAATCTAATATATCTGTTGTTTGATTTATCTGGTAACGATCACAGACTCACATATATGATTCACGCGACTTTGCCCGCGACTTTAGATCGTGGCCAAAGTCGCCCGCGTCCGTTTTTTTCGGGTTTATGTAAAATCACATATAATTCTATACATGATTTGTTGTTTTCTTAAATAGTTAGCGTTCTCGTTTGAACTTCTCCCTCTCTCTCTATATATATATATATATATAAACTATGAGTGAGAAGAAACTTTATATTTTCATTGTGAATCAGGGTCAAATGAAAGCACGATATGTGTTCTCATTCATCACACTAGCTACTAGAAAACTGGATATCACCAAATGAGAACATGACCATAGCAAAATTTTCTAGTAGTGTCATGAATGAGAACAATTAAAGAAAAAAATCAAACCTAGCCAGGACAAGATTTTCCGATGGATCACCGACTACAAAATCCGCTGGTGAGAATATTTAAAGGAAAAATCAAATGAAAATCCAACAAATGCTATAAATTTGTAAGAATCAACACCAATTATTTAATGAATTCCATTTTAAGTTAAAATTCAAGTTCTTGGAGTAGAAGTGCATGCAAGTAGCTACTAGCTAGGACACATGCAACATTCCATAACTTGTGCTTTAAGTAAACCTAATTTCAACTCTTTTCCATCATATTATATATATATATATATATATATATATATATATATATATGAATACTCAGAATCATGAGCCCTTTCATGCAAATTAACAACAATAATTCAACATGCCTCTTCTTCATCGTACCAAACATGCATTCCCCATGCCAATCTTCAACCTTTTTCATTCCAAAAACTCCCTTTTTCACTTGTTTATCTTCTTGATTTGTTTGTCAATCGGTTTCGTTGCCGCTTTCTACCTTCGCGACTTCTCTTCCACCATTCAAACCTCCAGTTTTTCCGTTTTCACTTCATTATTATTGTCAACACCACCACTTCTAACGTTAACCCCACCACCACAAAACATCCTATCTTTACAACCAATATCATCACAACCACCACAACCATTATCACTGTCGCCACCACCACCACTTGATCAAGATACTTTATCTTTACAACCATTATCACTGTGGCCGCCACTACCACCACCTGATCAAGATACTTTATCTTTACAACCAATATCATCACAACCACCACAACCATTATCGCCACCACCACTACCACTACCACCACCACCACCTCAAGATAATACTCTATCTTTACAACCAACATCATCACCACCATCACAACCACCACTACAACCACCACCAATAGAGTCACTCATGGATGTTTCATTGAAAGAACAAATACCCATGATACACAATGGGAGTGATGAAGATTTGGTATCGAGAGTGATGAAAATATCGATCACGAATACCACTATTGCCCCTTATAAGGTGGCATTCATGTTCATGACACCAGGGCCAATGCCACTTTCACCCTTGTGGGAATTGTTCTTCAAAGGGCATAAAGGTCTTTTCACCATCTACATCCACCCTCATCCAGATTACAACGACACCTTCCCACAAGATTCCGTCTTCTATGGCACAAGAATTGCGAGCCAGGTCAGCTCATTTTACAAATTGTAGCACAAGAATAAAGCATGTGTTTTTCCTTAATTACTCTCTAACAAAACACAATACAATAATTAGGCTATGTTTGACAAACTAACTGATAAGATAGCTGATAAAAAAGTCACGTTTGGCAAAACCTAGCTTATAAGATGTAAAATTATCAAAAATGACATCTAACAAAAATAATCAATTACAATATAAAATAATATAATTAAAATAAATTTATAGTAATATAATATATTAATTAATACAAATAAGATAGTAAATAATATAATATGTTAATTAAAAAGTTTGAAATTTATTATTATATATATTATAAATTTTGAATTTTAAACCAAATTTCTAAAAAAATACATTAACTTATGATTTGAAAAAAAACCGTTACATATAATATGAAACAATAATCAAATAATAATTACAAAAGTAATAATAATTGATAACTAGAATATATTGATCAATATTAAAAAAATTGATATAATTATCAATAATTCTAAATAATTAAAATTTTATATCAACGTATAATTAAAATAAATTTTAATAATTAATATTTATTTATAATTAATAGTTAATATATAATATTGGATATTAATGAGGGTATAATTGGAATAATCACAAAAAGTTCCTCATAAGATAGTTTATGTCCATCCAAACATATACCAAGAAAATAAGCTAGGTTATTTTTGTCAAACGATGCTTAATTAAAATTGGTCTTTTAGGGCGTTTGAACATCCTAATTGGACGTTTTATATATAGAATATTTAATGAAAATTTGAAGGTTTAAGAACAACAAATATATATATATATATATATATATATATATATATATATATATGGCATAATTAAATGAGAACTAGGTAGTTTGTAGTAACTGTGAGATCCAATATGAGTCACACATTTAAAATAATTAAAATTAAATTTAAATAAATAGAAAATGGTATTTTAATAAATTTGTTTAATTCCTAAAACATAACCTAATTCCTAAATTTTCTTATTTTCTTTTACAAAAAGGTACCACAGTGTACCATCACGTATTTTTTATGTTTACAAAAGGGTATCATAGTGTATTATCCTGTATTTTCGATATTTACAAAGTGTATTACAGTGTGCATCACTTTTTTTCGATGTTTTTTCAATCTTTACAAAGTGTATCACGGTGCGCTATCACGTATTTTCGATATTTACAAAAGGGTATCATAGTGTGCTATCGTGTATTTTAGATAGTTACAAAGTGTATCACAGCGTGCATCACGTATTTTCGATGTTTATAAAGTATATCACAGTAGACATCATGTATTCATCGGAATAATATTTGTTGGATAGAAGAGAGAGAAGAGAAAAGAGAGGAGATCTCAAAAATACATTTAATTAAAATTTTTAATTAAAATTACCAAAACTATTGATTTCCTAATTTATCTTCTGATTTGTGGTTAATATTGGATCTCACGGTTACCACAAATAACTTAGTTCTCCCTTGAATGATCCCCTATATATATATATATATAGGGTCAGGTTCAGGGGAAAACCTAAAAAAACGAAAAACTGAAGAACACCTTGGTAGCCTTTCATCTGGACGGTATGCACTTGTATGCATACAAGTAATTTGTGACATGCACAAGTGCATAATGCACTTGTGCATGAAAACCAAAAAAACAACATAATTTATCTGTATACACAAGTGCATACTGTTCAGATGAAAGACTATCAGAGTGTTTTCAGTTTTCCGTTTTTTTGAGGTTTTCCCTTCAATCTCTATCTATATATATAATATGTTATATGTAATGATATTATAATAAGTTGTTAGAACGAAGTTAGAAGACCTAACAAATCTATCAAGAAATTGGGCAACCTAATGAGACACAAGAAATAAATCATGTCATTATTTTTTTGTTATTCATTTTTGAAATGTTATATCCTATAAAAAAAACGGTAGTAGGACATTTATATTTTATAAAAATATATATGAAATACATATAAATTGACAGAAAAATTTAAATATGACTCTATTGTCTTAAATGATTATTAATTTTAACAAAATAAAGAAAATGAATGGTGCAAAATAAAAAAATAAAAAGTTAACCTTAAAGTATTGATGATTAATATTTGATTTGACATCTCTCTCTCTCTCTCTCTATATATATATATATATATATATATATATATATATATATATATTAGGGTTAGGTTTCGGCGACAAGTTGAGTTAACGTGAGAAGCGTGAGAAGTGGTTATCAACCATTGGATGCACATTAAGATGAGATGCACCAGATCAATCCCGTATCAAGCGCGATTCATGGGTGAGATTGAGATTAAAAGTGATCAAGGGTTCAGATCCACTTCTCACGTTAACTCAACTTCTCACACGATCTTTCGCCTATATATATATATATACACACACACATACATACATTTGTATCAGTGTATCCAGTTGTATCATATTGATGAATGCTTGAGTCTTGTGTTATTTTGCAGCCGGTGTATTGGGGTGATATTTCGATGGTAGATGCCGAGAGACGATTGCTAGCCAACGCTCTCCTTGACCCCTTGAATCAAAGATTCGTGCTACTATCTGACTCGTGCATTCCTTTATTTAACTTCACCACAACTTACAGCTATCTTGTTAACTCAAACTTAAGCTACATAAGCTCTTTTGATGACAAAAGGAAATCAGGGCGTGGTCGTTATAATCCACAGATGTCGCCCAACATTACGATCCAAGATTGGCGAAAAGGGTCTCAATGGTTTGAAATTAATCGTGATCTTGCTCTTCGGATTGTTATTGAACATAAATATTATAGCATTTTCAAAGAATTTTGTCATCCACCATGTTACAACGATGAACACTATTTACCAACAATGGTAAACATCTTATATGGGGAAATGAACTCAAACCGCTCTATTACTCATGTTGATTGGTCGATAGTGGGCCCGCATCCGAGAAAGTTTGTTCAGAGTGAGATTACAGAGGAGTTGTTGAATTCAATTCGATTTGCACCTACAGAATGTGTTTATAATAATAACACGACGCCAATGTGTCTGCTCTTTGCTAGGAAGTTTACACCAGGTGCTCTGAAACCATTATTAACATTTGCTCCTTTGTTGTTTGGTTTTAATCCTTAAAAGTACATTAGGAGTTTTAATCAATGTCATATCTCATTCTTACTTGTATTTTTATTTATCTATATTTTTAGTCTTACATATTTTTTGTATTGTGTGGTACATACTATTATATAGCACTCCATAGTGTTATATATCATTTTGTATTGTTTAATACTACTTTATATCAGTCCTTGTTTCATTAATTTTATTTTTAAATAATTTTGTATTATTTATGTTATATTATAGGATTTCATGCATTTTTATATTAATATTAGATATGATAATATTTCAACGGGAAATTAATTAAAATGCCCGTATTTGAACATCGTATTACCGAAATGCCCCAAATCTCGTCGACTTTGCCGAAATACCCTTTAAGTCCGGGAAACGTGGCCGGGATGAGCATCATTCCCGGGGTTGTTGTGTTTCGGCCGGGAAAGGACCGATCCCGGGGTTATGTCCGGGAATCCCGGGGGTTATGTCCGGGAATCCCGGGGTTATGTCCGGGAATCCCGGGGTTGGGGGCCGGGATCGTGTACATGTGTGTGGATGCATATATGGGTGTGTGTGAGATACATATATATGGGTTTCCCGGACATAACCCCGGGATTCCCGGACTTAAAGGGTATTTCGGCAAAGTCGACGAGATTTGGGGCATTTCGGTAATACGATGTCCAAATACGGGCATTTTAATTAATTTCCCTATTTCAACTGTAAGAATGAGTATAAAGTTTGAATATAAAATTTTCATAAATTTGGGTCGGTGAAAATTTCAAATTAGAAAGAATACGACTAACATGTGTTTTATCTATACTATATAATAAAAATTCTAAAACGGTTATATGGTTATTGTATAATCTTTTGTACAATAATATTTACCACCCTTAATCTTTTGTGCAATAACATTTACTACCCTTATAATGTTACATTTACCACCCTTACAATTATTTATTTAATTTATTTATATCCCTAACTTTTTCATTTTTCATTTTACACCGTTATCATATTAACACAAATAATCGTATATGAACAAAAATGCAATGAAAAAATGCGTTCATTTTTTTACAAATTATACCATTATAATCGTTTCGTCAATACCTTCAAAACGAGCCAAATATTGAATATTTTTTAATTTAACCGTACTATTAAATATGAGAATTATACTATATAATGAAAAAACTAAAACGTTTATTGTACAAACTTTTGTACAATTACATTTACCACCCTTACAATGTTACATTTATCACCTTTACAATTACTTATTTAATTTACTTTATATCCCTTATTTTTTCATTTTTCATTTTACACCATTATCATATTAACACAAATAATCATATATTAACAAAAATGCAATGAAAAAATACGTTCATTTTTCTACAAGTTATATCATTATAAGCGTCTCCTCAATATCTTCAAAACGAGCCAAATATTGAATATTTTTTAATTTAACCGTACTATTAAAATCATGAATATCTACGAAATAATTTGTTTTTCTATCCATACGTTTTAATTTTTTTTCACCGTTAGCACGTTAAAAATACATAATCGTAAAATACGTTTCATTTTTATTATAAATAATATCATTATAATTTTTTTCGTCAATAATTGTAATATAAACTAATTATTGAATATCTTTATGGGTTTAGGTTTCATAAGTTGTGATTCTTAGGTCATGGTTGATTATTGATGAAATGTATATAAGGAAATACATTAATTGTTCGTTCTTTACTTACATTCCGCTGCATCGCGCGGGTATATGCCTAGTTATTCTTGTAAATTTGTTTAGGACCAACCGATGTGCATCGAGACTGATTAGAGTTGATTAATGTAGTCGATAAGAATTAGTCATTACCGGTAATTAGGGTTAATCTGGGCAGTAATGCTCGCTTAGTATTTAGAATTGAATTATTGTTACATGTGTTGGTGCATCTGTTACATGATAGCATGTTTAATCTTCGAAATCTACGTATAAAAGACCATCCAATATTATACATATAACATTTTAACATGGAGTTCGTGTTCAAACGAGAACGATATCTATTTAAGAAAATACGAGAACGGTCGAATAACATATGATTTTACACTAACATCACGTATAAAATCACATGTGATTCACACGACTTTTTCCCGCGAAGACGCGGCCAAAGTCGCCTGTGTGGTTTTTTTTTTGCCCGATAATATAAAATCACATGTGATTTTGTACGTGATTTAGCTGTTCTCATGTTTTCTTAAATAGTTAGCGTTCTATTTAAAACAATAATATTTGGATTTACTACAATGTTTGACAATTTTGATTTTCTGATTTTTAAATGTGAAAATAATTAGTTTTTGAGAAGTTGTATCAATGTAAGGGTACAATACAACAAATTTGGGTTTATAGAATGCAAAAAATGTCTAAACGTCCTAATAAACTGTAACAACCCAAACAATACTAACAAAGTATAATGTCAATATAAGAAATTTACGCCAAAAACGGCCCCAAATCCACAATTAAAATCTCAAGGTTTGCGGAAAGGCAATCTATTACACAATTGAGAATAAAAGGGAAAAATATACTAAAAGGAGGTCTTCTACTCTGGCACCAGATCACATCTTCTCCTTACCCTTGCCCGAGCTTCCTACCTCATGGCGATCTGAAAAGGTTTTTAGTTTTGAAACAGCGAGGGTTAGACCAAAGGTCTAGTGAGTCCCCTCAAAACACAGTTCAACTACAGGATACAGAAAAAGGTTTATAATAGAAATCAACCCATTCAGTTTTGTAAACATAATCCACATCTTTAAACTCGCTTCCGGCACACACTACCGTTACTCGAAAGTAACAGCGTGTCTGGCTCACACTGCCTTAGCTGGGACCCCCCCCCCCCCCCCAATTGGCATAAGCGGGACACACCCCCCGACTTTGGCCATACAGCTCACAACATTGTATGATACATTTAACTAACAGTAAAAGCATAAACCACGTTTAAAAGAAAACTCGCATGTATAAAGCTCACGTAAATAAAATATGCTTTAAAGTAACTTCCACATGTATTAAACCGCTTTAATATCACAAAGCATTTAGTTAAAAAAACTCACCTTTGGTCCTTGCTTAATTCCGCGCTCTAGCAATCTCACAACCTACAATAGCATCGATAATTCGGTAAGACACTCTTCCTAGATAAGATAACTATTAAGAGGCGATTACTTTCTCTCTCAATATCTCTAGATCTTAAATAGCGACCCTTCCCAATGAACTACTCAAAACCAACAGATTCTTAAAATTACAGGAACCCCACTCTCGGGGTTACTCCGTTTGGGTAACACCACCTCGGGCTCCCCCGCCTCCCGGGGTCACGGCCCGGGTTACACAACCCTCCCGGGCTCCCCCGTCTCCCGGGGTCACGGCCTGGGTTACATAACCCCTCCCGGGCTCCCTCGTCCCCCGGGGTCACGGCCCGGGATCGACCAATCCCCGGGCCCGTCGCCCGGGACTTCGACCGACACCGGGAGACCCGTCTCCCGAGTTCGCCCGGTCGCACGATTCACCTAGAGGCGATTAAGAGTTTTAGAGCGAACCCCAAACCTCCCGAACCCCACAAAACTTTACTACACATTAAGCTTTGATTACTAGAGTAGATGATTAGAGCAATTTCTTTCCTTAACCAATCTCATAATCAACAAACCTCATTCATACAGTTCCCAAATGAATCAAAAGGAAACTCCAACCATTTATTTACCCAAAAACTTAATCTATAAATAATCAGGCAACCACTAAGGCATAAGATGAAAAGGAAGATTATTACCTTGTTGCTTGATTGCTAACAAAGCTCCAAGAACAATTGCCCCTCTTTGCTTTCTTCTCCAAGATCGCCCTCTCACTCCCTCCTTCGAACTTTCAGCCGCCGCACAAAATGAAAGGAGGAAGGGAGGGTTAGGGTAAAAACCCTCATTCCTTCTATTTCCAACCTGCCCCCAACCTCCAACTTATTAACTTCTAACACGGTCATTACATAAACTGCTTTATAAATTAAACAATAAAGTGTTCTATGAAAATGTGTTGTAATAAGTTTATAGGACATTTTTAGCGTTGTAACAAGTTTTTTAGATCGTTTTATATAAAAAAAACATCATATTAGTTAGAGTAAACTAATATTTTCGTCCTTGTGGTATGTTAAAGATTTCTATTCTCATATCCATAGTTTGAAAATTACACTTATCATCATCGTGGTTTGTATTTTATTTGTATTTTCGTCAAACCTTCACTTCATCAATAGCGCCGTTCACGTTCACCCCACCAAAATGTGTTCTTTTTGTTTAAAAAAAACACAAATACATATGAAAAGCTGTTATCTTTTTTATAGTATTGATTAATTATTTTAGAATATAAATTATTTAACTAAACTTAAAATTCAAAATAATTAGTAAATTATCAGTTTATAACTCCTTTGACGCAGTATAGGTGTGCGGAAGAACAGACAAGCGTCTAAATCCTTTAAACGATCCGAGAATTACGAACGTAAACTCGAAACTAAGAGAGAACTCTCACAAAGATGAACTTTTATTGATTGATAACTTGAAAATTAATTAAACCTAATAGTCATATTTATGATCTAAAACCAGGGAAAAAATAATTATGAAAATAAGACTAATCCTAATTTATCTTAAAGATAACTAGAAATGTGCCCTCGCAATGCAGCGAGTTTCTGAAATCTAGAACTCGAACCCTCAATCATAATTCATACTTTTTGTTAGTCTTTTTTTATTTTATTTTACGATTTGGAAAAACCTCGATTTAAAACAAAAACATATTTTAGTTTAGTTAAATTATGTTTTTTATAAAAAATAATAATAATAAATTTTGTTACGGGTCAAAAAATGTTTAATTTAAATGATAACTATATTTAAGATATTTTATATTTAAAATTAAAAATTAAAAAAATAACATACTTCAATAAAAAAAAAAAAAAAAGTGTTTTATCTCGAATTTTCTTATATTTATCGGTTAATTATATCAATAGTTAAAAATTTTAGATATTTTAGAAAATAAAAATAAGTGTTTATCTGCAGTTAGTTACACGAATTCAAACATTGAGCTTTTATAAGTTGTACTTATGTTTAATCAATTTGTACTTTTGGATTTTAAGTAATATACATTAATAAGTGGTACCTAATGCATAAAAATTAGTTTTTAAGAGTTTAACTTAAATGCTTTATAATATAGTATAGATATATTAGTTAAAATTCAAAATTACAAGTTAATGAAACATAATTATAACTTATTAAAGTCCCATGTTTTTATTTGTATAACTAACTGCAAATAAACATATTAAATACAGGATAAACACTATGAGATAAACTACCTGTTTTATTTTTTTTAAATATATTTATTAGATCAATGCATGTTTTTATAATATAGTATAGATATATTAGTTATGAGATTATAACTAATATAGATATAATATATTAAGAGCAAATCATAAAATAAAAAAATAAAAATTGATAATAGTAATATTGATCAAATCGTCCAATAAATATAAAAAATAAATATTGATAATAGTAAATAATATTGATCAAATCGTCCATTAAATATAAAAAACAAATATTTATATTAATAAATGAGTATCCATTCCACAAATAGATGATGATGGGAGATGTTGTGCTTGGATAATTTGTACCAATGTATTATGAAATTGTAAATTAAATAATTGACTTTAATTAGTTGTATTTTGTGCTTACAATATTGTAATTAAGAGTTTTTTATGTCTCTTTTATAATATAGTATAGATTAAAAGAAGAAAAAAAATAATAATTAAGAATAAAAAGAGAAAAGATAATGAATGGCAAGTGGCCTCACGTGGTGAGGGCTATGAATTGAATAAACAAACTTGGATGCATAAGGACTTGTGCATTGAATTGTATCCACATGCAAGCCCAAACAGTATGAAGCGTGAGTTTCATGTGGGCTAGGGCGCTAGGCCACATGCAATTCACTTGCAACTCGCTTCCGCTGCTGTTTATGATTCTCAATTTGTCTTTTTTATGTCAAATTCTGAGCCTTTTTCGAGCTTGTTTTTCTCTTCGATCCCATTTTCCTCTTTTTCAATTATTTTCAAAAATCCTTATTAACTCTCGAATTCTCCCTATATCATCTTTATTCCTATAACATAAACGAAAATCATAGTTTATTTTTATTATTATATAACAAATATAATTATCATTATTAACTTTTTGTAACCAAATGTATATATGTTGGTCCTTAGGGATCAATGACTTATACTATAGATGTTTATAAAATAAAGATTTACAAATTTATTGCGAAAGTTATGAAGTTTAGATTTATCCTAAACAATCTGACTAATTGACAAATTTGCTCATAGAGAAATAGTGAAATAACAGACAAAAAAAAAGGAATATCCTATCAATGATAGATAAAAAAAAGTTTAATGGCAGGGACCCAAGGCCCCGTGGTCCACTTTTGTGGACCCTACATACCTTAGCCCCTTAGGTATGCACTAGAAAAGTCCTCTTGTCCCCCCCATGATTCGAACACTAGGCCTCTTCACATGTAGGAGGCATTTACGGAGTAGAGTTGGCCACCAGGCCAAAGACCTGATGGTTATCAATGATAGATATTAAGAACTAAGATAGAACTTCAGATGTTGTACTATGACACATTATGGTGAAGTTAACGACTTTTATTGATGGTTTCAGTCTGTCAGTTTAAAAACAAAAACAGAAATAAAATACAAACCACAATGACGATAAACGTAATTCTAAAATTAAAGGGACGAAAATGAAAATCTTTTAACAAACCACATGGACGAAAATTGTAGGATCTGTAGGAAGCTAAATAAGAGTGAATTATGTTTTAGAATAAACCACAGGGACGATAAACATAATTCAACAAGAGTGAATTATGGATTTGGTCATGTGTTTTAATTTTCTTTTACTAGACTACTAGAGTCCTTAAAGGGTAGATGTCCTCTGAGCCGTCCCCACCATATCGGTCTTATCGTCATCATGAAGGAGGTAAATCAGTGCATGCATTCTATCGAGAGATGAATGGTGTCTAGACTTGAACCTATGACATCATACATATGGATTACACACACACCTCTACTCCTGAGACTATTTTTTACTGCACGGTCATTTTAGTCTTTTTACCTTTTTTTGTCTTTTTACTATTAAAAAGGAGAAAAACTCTATTTTTACACACACACAAAAATATGTATATATATATATATATATATATATATCAATAAGGACGTCAAAATAAATAAAATAAGATATTATTTTATGATTTTGTAACAACCCAAAACTCCAACCAAGCATAACATAAATGTAAATGCCAAAACGGCCCCAAAACATCAAGTCAATAAAGTAATTACATCTCAAGTCTATTGTAATTAATTACCGCACAACCTAGAAATCTAAAGATAACAAGTCTGGAAAGTCTAAGCACGAACTACAAAACTTCGCACTACACTCTAGGCATCGAACTCACATCTTCCCTTTACCCTTGCTCGAGCCCTCACCTATTTGCTTACCTAAAAAGCGGTTTTCAGTTTTATAAAAACGAGGGTTAGACCGGAGGTCCAGTGAGTTCTCTCAATTAACACACCACATGCCACAAGTATCATCTAAGAACGAGATATGAGCATTAATAAATGAGTTACGCCTTTAAAACCACCATACACACACATGTAGATGACACATGTTTAAGTCATGCACACTAAGGCACATCTCTTCAATACTGCTAGAACCATACCCCCAACCGAAACCTGATGCACATGCCGACAAATAAAAAGGTTAGGCTAACGCCCAGTGAGTTCAAGAGTTTTACATGAGTAAATATCTTTAAATGATGAACTTTGTTTAAAATCATAACCTTTCAAATGATGTACTTTAAAACGGGGAAACAACTATTTTCCAATATCTTGCACTTTCAAAGATGGACACCTCGTTTCAAACATACTTATAAATTGATGCAACTTGAACTAACTCGAAACACGAATCATTAACAAAACCATGTCTACCGTACGTCCGAAATCATGGACACTAGGTCCTTTACTCACGCGACCGTAAACGTAAGAAATATAAATACCAAAACACGAGGATGACACATATCATTCAAACCTTAATATACGAGGAGGAAGATCCAATATTAAGGTCCTCATCCATTGTCGACCATATAAAAACAAATGACATTAAAGTAAAACATCTTTCTAATTAAAAATACTGAGCCGACAACGGGGGAGACCCGTATCCGTTGTGAGTGGAGGAAACACATAAGTATACCACCCATGCAACGTTAATCGCATGACACCTCCCGACATCCCCACCAGGTGTCCCTACGACTTCTTTACAAGCGCACCACAAGTAAAGTTGACCTTGATGAACATCCCGAAGGACTCCACCTTAAAAGGCCCGACACACTTATAGAATACCTGTCCCATGCATCAAGCGGCGGAGGTCCTAGCGCCTACTTTGCCTGTAGCGCTACCAGACTCAACCCCTCCCAATGCTCACTTGTAAAGTTTCCGGTCATAAAACATGGGTACTGAAGGTCATCACCCCGCAATACCCAATCGACCATCCAAAACATACTGACTACGTGCCTATGGATCCAATGCAACACAATTTAACCTTACTTAAAGTCCTTAAAAATTCATTTGTACTTAAAGTCCACCTCGACATTCCCACCAAATGTCTCCAAAGATCACCATCACTAAAGAGTTATTGTCCTTTGACGAAATTTCCTAACGACTAGCTTGGTTTGAACCATCGCAACCTTTAAATCCGTTCCTCAAAGCTGACCCGGACACAATGTCTGCAAGGGCTTCCGCACTTCCATAGACTCCAACATTGCCTTCCCACCAGAAACACACCATTACGCTCTACAGATAGTCGATTCCCAAATCCCATGAATCCTCGAATTCCTACTGATCCATTCCTAATATTGAACAAGATGTCCTTCCAAGGCGCCCCAATGCGTCCTTCAGGTAACTGGTTAATCCAGATCCGGTTAACACTCAACTCCGTTCCAACATCAACCCCACAACATTCCTATAATGTAATCTTTATCACTACGGGAATGCTTAAACACCTCGATACTAAATCCTCAATACCCAGACTCCTTTCAAAAACCACCACTGAAAGGTCGATATTTTCCATAACCCACCGGGTTACATCCATACATTCCAAGATCCAATGACCTCAAGAAAACAAGTTGACGCCTAGGACTAAACGGTGACCTCGAAAACGTGGACATCTCGCCCAAAATCCCATTCCAGACGGGTTGTCGCACTAAGGTCGACACCTAATCAGAGAGCTAAAATTTCAAATCTTACAACTCTAGCAGACAGATCACCAAAATTTCCTTTAATCGTGGAACCCGCTAAGACGGTACACCGACCACATAAGCCATGGTGTCACATCGACGAGCAATCCACCAAAACGAACCCAATCTAATCGCAGGTAATCATCTAAGACCTTATCCTGCATGATTACCGAGGTATAACATTACTTCTTTAATTAACTGGGAAGACTTAAATCTACTATTTCCATTAATATAAACGCGCGCAGATTCACAAACCGAACCTCAAACAATCAAGACTGACCGCAAGTCGGATCATCCGACGCTTCAATTCTCAAGGACTCCCCTAGTCCCTTAGTTGTAACTTCTTTCCACGACAGGGGTTAAATCTATAGGCCTAATGAGTTCAAGGTTTTTCAAATAATATGCCAATTTAAACTTTTATAAACTTTCAAATACACAAGTTTTATAACAATTAGACATGCGGCAAAATACACTATCGTCCATGCGATAGGTTTCAAAGTTGATTAACCACACAACGCATATGAAAACATTTCCAAAAACTCGTTCGTGCAATACTTACGTTAGTAAAGACAACAATAAAACACGTGTAACAATCTACATCATATAAGAGAAAATAGATTTTTGCACCACAACGCGTGCAATAAAGGTTTGTACAACTCCAAAAGAGAAATTCACAACTTTAATTTTAAAATCCTTCCTCTTTAACCAAAAGACGTTGTGGCCTAAAATTATCAACGATCCCAAACGCATTAGTTTAATCCTCAAAGCTTGGTAAAATAGTAGGAATACAAATAAAGTTTCAAATCGAATTTAAAGCTTCAGATCGTACCGATAAACACCTTTGACCAAAAGTAACTGCAACGATATAAACATTGCTAACTCAATAAATGTATTGTGGAAATTTTTAACGGTAAGAGTAATTGATTGAAATATGAACATAACAAAAGTCCTGTTTGAAATGATGTAAATCTTTTATATATTTACTCATACCAACGTTATAATTAAACCCAAATGCCAATAGTATGCAACGATTGACATTTGTATAAAGCCCAAAGATAAATTGCATGATAAGGGAATTTCCCCAAAAAAACATGTGGGATGACACCGATTAATAAATCTACATTTAGGCGCATGCAGAAATGTATGAACACATGCTCCAACCTTATTTATGTAACGCAAAAGGACGTGCAATGAGACACTATGGACCCAACTGAATTTTCCGCAAAACTCATTAATGCTAAAATCATGCAGTGTCAAATTTTCACCTCTCAACAAAGTGTGCAAGACGACTATATGTTTAAAATATTAATCTTCTAAGAGTTTCCTCTTTTAATGCCATGAAAAGTAAAATGACACCTTTAACAAAATTCACATGGGACACGACGCCAAATAACTCGCAAGCTTAACAGAAGCAAAATTAAGACTCACGCATGAAAAGACATCCCATAAAACAATACTCCATGAAATTTCAACAAAACTCACACAAACTAAAAATCCTCAAGAAATTCCGACTCAAAACGTGGGATTAACCTTTCCTTTAAAACCATCAACATACGTGGAGGTGATCCAATGTCTAGGTTAAAACCTCATAATTACTTGCCCAACACCCAAATGACATTAAAACATGGATATTACAATATCCGAAAATAGCATTAAACATGAGGTGTGAAAGAAGAGAATTTAGATAACAACTTGCAATCATGTACAACAAAACAATTTTATGCATGCTTAAGCTCACAGTTTAAAATCTGACGAGTGCTAAATGTTTTACCAAGACTTCAAGGTATAATACACTTTATGCTTCGAATACATGAGAAACAGTTGATGCAAACTTATTTTAGAAATAAATTTCGTGCATGAATTTGGTCGGCACTCAGCATCTCAGGACTGCACTCCTTCACCATCCCGACATACTATTGCCATTCTGATACATCAAACATCTTAGAGCCACGAACCCACTAATTGGGTCAACTTACAATTTCTCCTCGAAATAAAATTGGTCTAACGAACTTATAGTTCTAATCCAACCAATAATTCTTACTCAAGATGATCAACTTAATGCCTTTATCACACTTAACTATTACTTCAACGTGACATTGCTATAGACATCAACCTTTCCTTAGATTACTCGCTTAAAAACTTTATCACTACCCCAATGGTCGTCCTATCAAGGTAGTTCAAGTATACACATGTAGCATGTAGATTCACCATGACACTGGCCAGGTGCCATTATGAACGTATCGTACATGATCATCCTTGCGACCCTCGACAAGTTTTCCGTTCCTAGCGACTCGATCAATCCTCAAAATATCTCATCTTAAGGTACCTAATACGCAACTTCACTTACAATCACTTATGAGAACTCTAGTTTGAGTCTAGGCATCCAAAGATCAATACCTAATTCTCTCAAACTTAAGCTCTGATACCAACTTGTAACACCCTTAATTCTGAAGATAACAACTTATTAAAAATTTTCTAAATACATCAATAATTGATTCGTCTACAAACATAATTTAAGAATTAACCTCAATACATACATCATTCTATACATACAATCTATGACAAGGACAGGTGCTACTAAACCCAACAAACAGTTACTAACTCCAACCTGCGGAAGACTTCACCAACTACTTACTCTTGTGTAAGGATAGGGCTCAACTCTTCATGAGGCTACTAGAATCCGAACCCCAAACTGGAACCTGATGCACATGCCGACAAATAAAAAGGTTAGGCTTAACGCCTAGTGAGCTCAAGAGTTTTAACATGAATGAATAAATCTTTAGAAGGCAGGAAATCAGTTTTAAAGCAAGATCCTTCGAATATATTATACTTCAAAATGGAAACGACACATTTCCTCATAATATACACTTTTAAAGACAATGCTTCCCAAACATGCATTTCTTATAAAACGATGCAACCCGCAACTCACCCAAAACGGGGTCATAGTTCGATACTCAAATGTACTAAAAATGTAAACAATACGCCATATCCCAAAACACCCAAAATGGGGGTGGGGCATAATAATCGACCCTTAAATAATGGAGGACAATTCATAAAGATATGGTGCGTCATGGAAAACCCGCAACTCGAAATAATACCCAGACGACCATAAAATAGAATGAACTCGAAATATTAAAACGTGGACAATTAAATATCCAAATACGACGGGCCGACGACGGGGGCTTCCCGTATCCGTTGAGAGTGGAGGAACACAAAAGTATGCCACTCATACAACGTTAATCGTATGACACTTCACGACACACAAGCCTAAGTGTCCCTACGACTCCCTCCAAGCTACACCAAAGAGTCAACTGACCTTAGCGATATATTAACGAAAATACCGCTCCAAGGCCCGGCCTAAGGGGAATACAACCAAGGCATTGCCCCACCCGACGGAGGTCCAAAGCGCCCATCCAATGGCTACTCCACGCCATGATAGCACCACCCGGACTCAGTCCTCTTAGTGTACTCCTTGAATGGACAAGGTCATAAAACATGTGTCCCGGAGTCCAACCCCGTACCACCCAAATGACCATCAAACAAGACTGACTCATGTGCCTATGGATCCAATGCAACACAGTCTAAAATTACCCGACTATACCTGAGTGACAACAGCACTCGAGCCTGTAATTATAAATATGCAATAAAATGCATTAAGACGTAAACCATGAAATGGGACTCTACATCGAGCCATTAAACCCGGACAAATATCCTCAAATCCCTTTTTAAGCCAATACCGAGCTAGGATGCTCAAAATCCATTTGACCAACAATTACCGATTCCCCAAATAATGAAATGTCTTTAAACAACGTTTATGAGGACACATATCTCAAAGACGAGATTAACCCAAAACTCCACACGAGATGGGACTAATGATTTTCCAAAGGGTTTATGAATGCAAATACACCAAAATGCATATAACATGAAATAGACTCCATTTGTACAAAATCATCAAATATGCATGAATCATGAAATAGATCTTACTTGAACAAAGTCACCAAGAATACGTAAATCATGCTATTTAGTTGCTAAAATGTTTAAACCCAATATAAGCATTTTAAGAGGTTAACACAACCCAAGTTTACCAAATATGAAAACTTATCAAAATACTCACACTTTGACGAATAACCAAGTAATTCATATTTTACTTCGAAATACCCAAAACTTATCAGCAGTTAACCATTTTATGTAAAACACTTTAAAATAAACATTTTGGCATGTACACCGTTTTCACAAATCAACTTAAACTCACCTTGATAGATTTAGGCTAAATCTAGATTTTACCCACTTAGAGCTTTCCTTGAAAAACTTGATTCTTCAAACCAAATCTTCCAAAAACCTAGATCCACAAGGTTCCAACCATAAATATACATAAACAACCACAAATAATCGATCCCCAACCTTATACATGAATACCTCAACTGATACCGAAACCCTAACTTCCATAAATGAAGAGAATAGAAGATTACCTTGACCCAAGCTTGAATACACCAACCAAAATACCTCTAGTTCACCAAAATGGTTACACCCTCCAATCTATGAAAGGGAGAACAAAGGGTGGATGAAACCCTAGAAAACTTTGGGGAAGAAGATGAATAGGGAGAGATGAGAAGCTTACCACCACAAAATACTCTAGTATACTCCAATAGACTTCCAATCTCTTGCTAGATCCTTGAAAATCTCTCAAAAACGAAACCGTAGCAACTTGAATCATCAAAATCGGAGCTCTAGATCAAAAGATATGAAGAAATGAAGTTTTTGGGTGAAATAAGGTTGAACCAGGCTTTTAACCCGCTCCACTGGGTGATGCGCACGACCCGTGCGCCTTTGTGAAGGGAAAACGCACGACCCGTACCGCGAGAAATGTGTCCAAACACTGTTTTGGTCATAACTTCTTCGTTATAGCTCCGTTTTTGCTCCGGAAAGAACCGTTGGACTCGTAATTGAATCCTTCATCCATCTAGACTATAAAATCTAGGATTAAAGTCCAAAATCAAAAATCTTATTTTTCCTTGATATATCGGTTTCTGTATAAACTTGAAATGATACCTTTCGGAAATCGGGGTGTTACAGAGGTTTTGTGGTTCAAGATCCCAACTAGATAGATGATGAAGAATCATGTGGTTTAAGGAGGGAAAACCCTCAAAATGGGTTAGGGTTCGACATTTGGGGTTTGGGAGAGAAAAGGGAAGAAGATTTAGGGTTTGTGTTGAGAGGAATGAGGCTTGATGGCTGAAAATCGGGTTATTAGCTCAACAGTGTGACTCGCGGGTTATGCCGCGACCTTAAGTCGCGGCATAAGTATCCCTTTTCCCCCAAGGATCACTTCCAATGAGTTACGCGACTTGGGCCGCGACCCAAAGTCACGTGTCAACTCGTGGCTCCCAGAAAACCCCGTTTTCTCGCGTTTTCGCGCTTGATTCAATCCTCGATGATTCTATTGCAAAACTCACCTGATTTCTTGACACCTTTACATCCCCACGAGTCAAACAACTCCCGAATTAATACCAAGGGAAATCTCCAATTTACGGGTGTTGCAATCCTCCCAACCTTAAAAGAGATTTCGTCCTCGAAATCTGGCACCGACTAAACACCCAACGTCGCCTTTAACGAGATCAAATGATTCTCTACCCAAAAAGGAAAGCCTCCACGATACCTTGCCTTATGCACGACCCGATTACAACTTGATTTCAAAATCCGATAAATCCTGCCGATGATGGGACGAACATCGAGTCTCTATCGACTACTTTACTATCCCTGAGATCTCGGTTGTCTCCCAACCTTAGGTGACAATTACTATCTCCAGGGTAGTTTATGACCTTAACTTCCCGCCGGACAAAATAACTTCGAATCTACACGGTTCTGAACCCCAAGCTAATGATCGGCACCAAACTCCCAAAATCCTCAGATTTCCACTGATCCATTCCCAATGTTTAAAAAGTTGTCCTTCCAAGGCGCACCAATGTGTCCTTCAGGTAACTGGTTACCCAGATTCGGCTATCACTCAACTCTGTTCCATCCCCTCATCACAATATTCCTTTAATATAATCCTTACCACCACGGGAATGCTTAAATACATCAGTACTTAACCATCAACACTCGATCTTCTTTCAAATTCCATCACCGAAAGGTCAAATTTTTCCCATGATCAAATCAGGATACTTCCAAACATTCCAAGATCCATCGACTTCAAGGAAACAAGTTGATGCCTAGGACTAAATGGTGACCTCGAAAACGTGGACATCCCGCCCAAAATTCCATTCTAGACGGATCGTCGCACCAAGGTTGACACCTAACAGAGTGCTAAAATTCCAAATCTTACATTTCTAACAAACATAATACCAAAATTTCCTTTAATCGCGGAACCCACCAAATCGAACCCAATTAAAACACAGATAAGCACATACAACCTTATCCCGCATGATTACCGAAGTATAAAGTCACGCCTTAAATAACTGGGAACTTAATTATACTACCTCCATTGATCATGCGTGCACATATTCTAAAACTGAAACCCAAAATCCAAGACTGACCGCAAGTCGGATCTTCCGACGCTTCAGATCCCGGGGACTTCCTTAGTCCCTATTTATAACTCCTTTCACGACAGGGGTTTAAATCTATAGGCCTAACGAGTTCAAGGTTTTTAAACCAGTACGCCAATTTGAAGTTTATAAAACTTTCAAGTACATAAGTTTTTTAACGATTAAACGTGCGGTAAAAAAAATACACTACCGTTCATTCGATAGGTTTCAAAGTTGATTATCAACACAACGCATAGGAAGTCATTTCCAAAACTCATTTGTTCAATACTTATGTTAATAAAGACAATAATAAAACATGCGCAACAATTTACACTATAAACGTGAAAACAGGTTCCTGCACCACAACACGTGCAATAAATGTTTGTACAACTCTAAAAGAGAACTCCACAATTTTAACTTTAAACGCTTCCTTCTTTAACCAAACGTTGCGGCATAAAATTCTCTCTAAACAACAAAGTTCAGTAGAACAATGGGAGAACAAATAAATTTCAAATGGAGTTTAAAACTTTGAGCCGAACGGATGAACACATTTGACCAAAATAGTAATTACAACGACATGAATACCGCTAACTCGTTTAATACATTGCGGAAAATTTCTAACAGTAAAATCAATAACTGAAATAACATAAATCCTTTATATGCTTACTCACACCTACAGTATAATTTAATCCAAATGCAAGTAGCATACGACGATTGACATTTGTAATAAGCCCAAAGATAAATCGCATGCTAATGAATTTTTTCCAAAACAACATGTGGAATGACATTGTTTAATAAAACCCATAAATTGACGCACGCGATAACGCATATGCACACGTCCCCAAATTTATTTACGTGACGCAAAATGACGTAAGATAAAATGACAATTTTCAACAAAATTTTAACGAGACACGACGCCCAACAAGCTCGTAAATTTACATGCAATAAAATTTAAAACCCACGCATTTCAAAGTACACTCACGCGCTCAAAAGGTTGTAAAACTATACTCCATAAAATTAAACATGACTCATACAGACCAAAATTCACCAGAAAATTCTGACTCAAGAACAGGGGGACAACTCTTCCTTTAAAACCCGAACATACGTGGAGGAGATCCAATGTCAAGGCTAAAAATTCCACAGTTATTTGCCCACTATCCCAATTGACATTAAAACACGGATCTTATAATATCCGAAAATGATGTTAGATCTGAAACGGGGATGAAGAGATTCTTGATGACAAATTGTAACCATGTGCAAGAAAACAACTTCATGCATGTTTAAACTCACGGCCTAAAATCCGGCGCGTGGCAAATATTTTTCAAATATTTCATAATATAACTCACTTTATGTTTCAGAAAATATGAGAAATAATCGATGTAATTTATTTTTAGAAATGAATTTCGTGCATAAAATTGGTCGGCACTGGCATCCCGAAATCACGCTCCTCAGTTTTGTACTATTGCCATCAGGATGCTCAACATCTTAAAGTAATGCCCGAAGGTTTCATCGGTTCACCTTAAAATTTCTCCTCGAATAACATCAATTCCATAAGTCTAAGGTTCTACTCCAACCAATTCTCCTGACCCACAATGGTCAACTCCCAGCATTCATCATGTCTTAACTGTCACTCCAAAGCGACATTGCTATAAACATCAACCCTTCCTTAGATCACTCGCTTAGAAATTTTCTCACTACCCCAACGGTAATCATACCAAGGTAGTTCAAGCATACACACGTAACTCGTAGGTTCACCATAACACTGGCCAGGTGCTATTATGAACGTACTGTATATGATCATCCTTGCCACCTTCGGCGCGTTTCCCGTTCCTAGTGACTCCAATCACCTCGAATCATCCAATCTTAAAGTGCCTATTGGTGTAACTTTACTTTCAATCACTTAAATTAACGCTAGTTTGAGTCTAGGCATCCTACAATCAATACCTAATTCAATCAAACTTAAGCTCTAATACCAACTTGTAACACCCTCAATTCTGTAAATAGCAACTAATTTAAAATTTTCTAAATACATCAATAAATGATTCATCTACAATCATAATTTAAGATTTAACCTCCATACACATACATTCTATACATACAGTCTATAATAAGGACAGGTGTTACTAAAGCCCAATAAATGTCGCTATCTCTAAACTGCGGAATAATTCACCAAGCACTTACACTTATGGACACTAAGGCACATCTCTTCAATACTGCTAGAACCATACCCCAACCGGAACCTGATGCACATGCCGACAAATAAAAAGGTTAGGCTAACGCCTAGTGAGTTCAAGAGTTTTACATGAGTAAATATCTTTAAATGATGAACTTTGCTTAAAATCATAACCTTTCAAATGATGTACTTTAAAATAGGGAAACAACTTTTTTCCCAATATCATGCACTTTCAAAGATGGACACCTCGTTTCAAACATACTTATAAATTGATGCAACTTGAACTAACTCGAAACACGAATCATTAACAAAACCATGTCTACCGTACGTCCGAAATCATGGACATTAGGTCCTTTACTCACGCAACCGTAAACGTAAGAAATCTAAATACCAAAACACGGGGATGACACATATCATTCAAACCTTAATATACGAGGAGGAAGATCCAATATTAAGGTCCTCATTCATTGTCGACCATATAAAAACAAATGACATTAAAGTAAAACATCTTTCTAATTAAAATACTGAGCCGACAACGGGGGAGACCCGTATCCGTTGTGAGTGGAGGAAACACATAAGTATACCACCCATGCAATGTTAATCGCATGACACCTCCTGACATCCTGTAACACCCCGGATTTCCGTTATGTAATCTTGTTATTCTTGTGTTTAAGCGTTGTCGTTAGCACCGCGTTTGGTTGGGAGTTTGAGTTTGGATTTTGGTGGTTTTGGACGAACCACAGTGAACCACGCGAGTTGCACCGCGACTTAAGGTTGCGGCATAACCCGCGAAACCCCCTGTTTGTTTAGGGTTTTGTGTTAGCGGGCGAGCTATGCCGTGAGTTGAGGTCGCGGCATCACCCGCGTAGTTGCCTGGCCGACTTAAGTGTTGGTCTTCATCAAAATATATCAATGGGGTTTTTCTCAAAATATCTTTTTCTCTCTCAAGTCTCTCTCTCAAGTCTCTCTCTCTCTCTTTAGATCTCGTATATACCTCGTTATTTTCTAGTATTGAGTGTATCTAGAAAGGGTTCGGTGTTGAAAGCTTCACCCCTTCGTCGTGGTCGATATCTGATTTTTCGTGTTTTATTCTAAAAACCTACTGGTGAGTTCCTACTACCTTTTACAAACTTTATACATGTCAAAACTTATATTTTTGAAATCCAAAGTATTTCTACGGTATGGATTTAGGTTCTCTACATTTTGACATAACTTGAGTTTTTGGTGATTACGGGGTTCCCGATCAGTTTTGACTAAAATGATGGGTTCCGCCTTATTTGAAGTAACAGGGGTGTTTTACTTGCACATTTATGTGGATTACTTGAAAGAATGTTTAAAGTTCATTTTGATGATTTTCATTCTTACCAGCAGTTAAACTTGAAAATGCATTCTGTTTATAAATGTATTTTATACCATAAGACTATCTATGGTTGGTCACATATGTTGTTGTGACGAGTCTGTACCATTACTAGTGGATCCCTAGGTATTGAGTTGACTTATATTTGGGATGTCTTTTCCTCTATTTGTAAATGGATATGTATGATCCTCGGGGGCAACTTAGTACGATTATGTGAGATCGGTTACTAGCTATGGATCATATTTTCCCTTATTTGTAACTATGGATGCATGTGATCCTCGGGGGGCATTTAGTACGGTTATGTGAGACCGGTTACTAGCCATGGGTCATAGTGTAGTCCTAGTGAACGAGTTTTGAATTGGTTTCCTCAGGGGCCCTCCCTCACATCGTAGTACGGACCTTTGTAGTTCGTGGCCATAGATTCCAAGTGTTTCGACTCATAACTCGGATTATGACCTACTTTGTGTTACGCTACAATCCTTGGTAAAATTGGTTATCTTTGTCATCGTATGATGAGTTTATATTGAAAAGGCCCGGTTGTGGCAAAAGGTTTCATTTAAAAATTTAACCTTATTGAAAAGATTTCCTTATGATACAATTGTTTATATCTCTTGAAATTTAAAAACTGTATGTTCTCACTAGGCTTTAAGCCTAACACTTTTTCTCAAATGACGTGTATAACAGGTTCCCGTTAGCGGTGGGTTGCCAAGGGCTTGAGTGACGAGCTTGGTCTCGGGGATTTTGAGATGACTAGTATTGATGTTGGGCAATTGTTTAAGTCCCATTCTTTTGGCGATATTGGATTAACAACTGATGTAATCTAGATAGGCTATGTTTAGATTAGTTGTTGTTGAATTCCATATCCGCATTCAGGTTTTGTACAGGATTAGTACATTTCCCCTTTTTGGGAGGTTAATACCAAGTGTTGATGCTTATTTGTCCAGTTTCCGCGTTTTAAATTCACTCTGGATTTTAGGGTGTTACACATCCCCACCAGGTGTCCCTACGACTTCTTTATAAGCGCACCACAAGTAAAGTTGACCTTGATGAACATCCCGAAGGACTCCACCTTAAAAAGCCCGGCACACTTATAGAATACCTGTCCCATGCATCAAGCGGCGGAGGTCCTAGCGCCTACTTTGCCTGTAGCGCTACCAGACTCAACCCCTCCCAATGCTCACTTGTAAAGTTTCCGGTCATAAAACATGGGTACTGAAGGTCATCACCCCGCAATACCCAATCGACCATCCAAAACAGACTGACTACGTGCCTATGGATCCAATGCAACACAATCTAACCTTACCGGACTAAACATGAATGACCAAAGCACTCGAGCCCAAAATCAACCTCAATGCGCACCACGACGCATTTGTACGTACGCCATAACTAGACCCTACATTGAGCCATATAAACCGGACAAGTGTCCTCAAGACTCCTTTAAACGACATCAAGCCAAAATACTCAAAATCTCTTTTTGACCAATGATTAACATTTTTCAAATAATAAACGTACCCGATCCATACCATGAAGTCACACACACCAAAATACTTGAATGGACTCCAACACCGTTTAAGTCGAGACAAAAGGTTTTCCACATAAATTTAGACTCTTTATCCTTTCAAAATGTCTCATAACACAAAATTAAACCTTTTACCCAAACAAACACTAAAATGCCTTTTTAACCAAATAATATCATTTATGCAATAGCTTACCAAACACGCCCATTTATGACTCATTTATCAAAATGCCCAAAAGTCCCCAATATGGGTGTTTTACAAGGTTTATAAAACTAAACTTCTCATTTAACCAAAACTCATCAAGTAACTTCCCAAATGATAATTTCATGTTGAACACATAAATACTTTGAAATAAACATTTTGGCATGTACAACGTTTTCACAAATCAACTTGAACTCACCTTGCTAGGTTAAGTTAAATTTAGGTTTCAATCCCCAACCGTTGGCCTCCAAAAGCATAGATCTACGCCCAAAGTTTTCCGAAGACATCCATTCCAACTCTTCAAATCAAGCTTCCAAAACCTAGATCCATACATTTCCAACCATAAATAACCCTATCCCACCATATAGGAACATTCCCCAAACATTTTACATAAAGATCTCAACTTAGGTCAAAACCCTAATTTCCATAAATGAAGAAGAAGATGATTACCTCAACCAATAGCTTGAATCCACCTACCAAAACACTTGTAGATCACCTAAACGAACCATAAGCTTCCAAATCTTCAAATGGTGGAAAGGTTAGATGAAATCCCCAAGAACTTGGTGAGGAAGATGAAGATGGAGGTTTTGTGGTTCAAGATCCCAACTAGCTAGATGATGAAGAATCATGTGGTTTAAGGAGGGAAAACCCTCAAAATGGGTTAGGGTTCGACATTTGGGGTTTGGGAGAGAAAAGGGAAGAAGATTTAGGGTTTGGGTTGAGAGGAATGAGGTTTGATGGCTGAAAATCGGGTTATTAGCTCAACAGTGCGACTCGCAGGTTATGCCGCGACCTTAAGTCGCGGCATAAGTTGCCCGTTTCCCCCAAGGCCCACTTCCAGTGAGTTACGCGACTTGGTCCGCGACCCAAAGTCGTATGCCAACTCGCGGCTCCCAGAAAACCCCGTTTTCTCGCGTTTTCACGCTTGATTCGATCCTCAATGATTCTATTGCAAAACTCACCTGATTTCTTGACACCTTTACGTCCCCACGAGTCAAACGACTCCCGAAAATGCAAACAATGATAAAACAATCCTGAAATCGCCCCTTACAATCCCAAAATGCAAACAATGAGAAAAAGGGGGAAAATCCCGTATTTGGCCTGCAAATGCTTCCCCGCGGCTTTGGCCGCGGCTATGAAGTCGTGGTGTAAGTCGCACATGTCCTTGGCTTACAGACTCCAGTAAGTCCCGCGGCTTTGGTCGCGGCCTCCAAGCCGCGCGGTAAACCGCGTAAGCTTCTGGAGTTGCTTCAAACTCCTAAAATCTCAACCACTTAAACTTTGGAAACCTTCCTACCATGGGGAGCAACGCATTCAAGTTGGGAGAGAATATACATACCTCGAATATTCATATATCCCCGATGTGAAAGCCGAAATTTACGATGTTACATTTAAAATCTGAATGCTCGGGGACCCTTCCTAGATCACGTCCAAACGAAATATCTAACACCAAAGAAACTTAAAAGTAAATACACATAACTAGAAAATTATTAACATAAAAATATGAACATAAAATTCGAAAATTTCTCTTCCACTTCATACTTGATAAAAATTTCTTCTAACGCCACAGCAATTTGCAACAAATCGTGAGTGGAATTCCATCTTGTAGGACAAGCGCCACACAAAAACTTTTTTTATTCTACTCCACATTCTTTCATGTACTTCTTAAATTTTGTGATTTTTTGTGTGGATTGTCTTACATATCTTACCGCTTTTTGCACACATTCTACATGGTAAGTGTTCTATCCTAACCCTGTAAGTCGGTAGAAGAGTCCCTGTCTTGGGCTCTGTTCTATTCACACACACACACACACATATATATATATATATATATATATATATATATATATATAAAACACTTACACAATCAAAACCCTAAACCCTAGAGATTTACATGATTAGGAAACTATACATTATCCATAAATAATCAAATCATCTATTATAATTATCTACTATCACACCCCTTCAGTCGAAGCGGAAGTGTGGCAGACATTGAGACTGGAGCGAAATTCCAGAAAAAGGGATGACGGGAGACCTTTGGTGAAAATATCCGCATATTGTGATGTAGAGGGTACGTGAAGGACACGTACTTTGCCAAGAACAACCTTCTCTCGTACGAAATGAATATCCATCTCAACATCTTTGGTGCGTTGATGTTAAACCGGATTCGAGGAAAGATAAATTGCACTTACATTGTCACAGTAGACAAGAGTAGCTCGACCAATGGGACAGTGAAGTTCAAGCAATAAATTGTGTAACCAAGATGTCTCGGCAACTGCATTTGCAACTCCCCGATACTCGGCCTCAGCAGTAGAACGGGACAAAACGGGTTGTTGTTTAGAGGACCAAGAGAAAATATTGTCCCCCAAATAGACGCAATAACCTGATGTTGATCGGCGGGTATATGGACATCCACCCCAATCTGCATCAGAATAGGCGATGAGACCTGCAGTAGGAGATACAAGCAAACGAAGCCCATAATCCAAGGTGCCTTATATGTACCGTAAGATACGTTTTAAAGCAGTGAGATGGGGTTCGCAAGGAGCGTGCATGAAGAGATTGATCTGTTGCACGACATATACGATATCAAGCCGGGAGAAGGTTAAATATTGCAATGCACCAGCAAGCTGGCGATACAATGTGGGGTCAGATAGAGGAGCACCGGAGTTGACACTAAGCTTAGACTTGGTGTCAGTTGGAGTAGTAACCGGCTTGCAAGTGGTCATGTGTGCACGATGCAAAATTTCCTCAGCATACTTGCGTTGTGATAGAAACATGGCACCTTTGGAGCGAGTGACGGGGATACCCAAAAAAAAATAAGAGAGGGGCCCCAAGTCCGTCATGGCAAACTCTGAACTCAAGAGGCCGATAATATGCTGAAGGAATGCAGTCGAGGAGGCGGTAAGAATGATGTCATCTACGTAAAGCAGTAAAAATACGGTATTACCCCCATGCTTGTAAATGAAAAGAGAGTTATCGCTCTTGCTACTGGTGAATCCCACTTTAACCAAGTAAGTTGCAAAATGTTGGTACCAAGCCCGAGGGACCTGCTTAAGACCATAGAAGGACTTACGAAGAAGACATACACGCTTAGGAGCAGTCAGATCAACAAACCCTGGAGGCTGATGCATATACACTGTTTCTTGCAAGTCCCCATAAAGAAATACATTCTTGACATCCAATTGATGGATATGCCAAGAATATGAGAGGGGCAAACTAAGTATCGTCCGAATAGTAACAGGTTTGACCACAGGGTTGAAAGTTTCATCACAATCTATCCCAACTTGTTGACCCCGACCATTCACCACTAACCGAGCTTTGTGACATTGCAAGGAGCCATCAGAATTGAACTTGTGTTTAAACAACCAAATGCAACGTATGATATTTGCATCCAGGGGACTCTCGACTAATTCGCAAGTCCCGTTTTTAATTAAAGCATCATACTCATCATGCATTGTTTCCTTCTAGTTAGGGTCCTGCATAACACTAACATGGGATCGAGGTAAGGGGGATATGGGAGATATGCTGGTGGCTTGAGTATTTAAATTAAGGAGTTGTTTTGGTTTGTGGATTCCATCTTTGGCACGGGTGGTCATAGGGTTGGTAGTGGTGGAGGTAGTAGAACAGGTGGAGTGTTTGATATGGTGTGGGGTCGGCGAGAGTAAACTTGGGTAATGGGAGGATTTGGTGAGGGGTCAAGAGAGGGAGTATGGTAAAAAGAACTTTCTAGTCCACGGTTTGGGGCTGAAGGAGGGGTAGGAGGGGAGGGCCATTGGTTAGGTGTAGAGGAGGCTATTGTTTTGTGAAGGGGATGTGGAGTTGACTTAGGTGAGGGAGATGGAGTGTGGGGTTGTGAATGAGACTCGGGATTGCGGATAACATTCATGTAGTGTTCTAGCATCAGAGGAGACAACGAAAAGGAAGAGAGAAACTCATATGAGGCATGAGAAAATGTACCAAGATCGGAGAAGGGGAAGATGGTTTCATCGAATGTAACATGACGATAAATGATAATTTTCTTGGAGGATATGTCTAGGCATGCATAACCTCGATGATTAGGTGGAAAACGGAGGAATACACAAGGCGTAGAACGGGGGAAGAGATTATGCTTGGTGGTGGAAGACATATTTAGGAAACATAGACAACCAAACACCCTGATATGAGCATAAGTTGGAGGGCGAAGAAATAATGCATAGGTAAGAGTACAAAAGTGAAGTGTCTTGGTGGGAAGAATATTATGGAGATAGTTGGCCATTAAAAGAGCATCAACCCAATATGTGGGAGGCATGAAGGCATGGGTAATAAGGGAACGGGTGATGTCGTTAAGGGTCCTTATTATACGTTCGGCCTTGCCATTTTGAGAAGAAGTATGGGGGCAAGAGAACTGAAACTCCATGCCATGATTATTGCAAAAAGCACGAAATTGGGAGTTATCAAATTCACGACCCATATCATATTGAAATGACTTTATTGCTTTTTCAAATTGGGTTTTGACATAAGTGAGAAATTGAATACATTTTTGATAGACATCGGATTTGTGTTTAAAAGGATAAACCCAAACAAAATGTGTAAAATCATCAAGCAATATACAAGATAATAACGATGACCTTGATGACTCAAAATAGGAGAAGTCCATAAATCACTATGAATAATGTCAAAAGGTGCATAAGTGACGGAATTTGACAAAGTAAATGGCAACCGTTTATGTTTAGCTATCTCACAAGTAGAGCAAAGATGGGAGCTAGTCTCCTTATTATAAAGAATATATTTATTAGTCCTAAGAAAGCTAAGAACATGATCGTCGGGGTGTTCAAGTCGATGATGCCAAAGCTGAGGTGAGATAGTTGTAAAAGACACCGGAGAAGCAAGAGTTGAGGATGAAATAGAGGTGACCGGATAGAGTTCCCCTGAGCTGTTACATCTCATGATTGTGCCCCTTGTTCGAACCTTCACAGAAAAGCCACAAGGGTCAAATTCAATAGAAACTTGGTTATCGGTGGTGAATTTTCTAACGGACACAAGGTTTTTCATTATGTTAGGGGTGAGAAGAACATTAGATAAGGTAAGGTTGGGATGGGATGGGAAGGGGATAGTTGTGCTATACCAGAACCTTTCACGGGAATGCAAGAATCGTTACCGACCAATACATGAGAAGTAGAGCTAGAATTAAATTGAGAGTGAAGCTTACCGGGGTTGGCGGCCATATGAGATGATACTCCGATATCCATGTACCAAGAATCGTTCGGTGGTTGAAGTGTAATGGCATTGAAGGCATTGAGAAACTCAGTGGCTTGATACTGTAATCAATGGAAGGGGACACATGTGCCTGAGCTGATGAAGAAGTTCCCTGAGAACGAGGACCAAGCAAACCCTGTGAGTTGTAGGGGTGGATTCCTGCGGTGGGATAGGGACATGGGGGGGACAACCCATGTTGGAGGCCAATAAGGCGAATAAGGAGGGTACCACTGAGACGTAGGGGCGCGGGGCTGTTGTTGTTGATGGGGCTGCTGGAAATTATTGCCACGGTTGCGACTGTTCCGAGTATTTCGGGCGCGGTTGCGGCTGTTTTTAGAGGAATTTTTGTTGCCGAAGGAAGCCGAAGCAGTAGTAAGGGAAGGAGAAACCATGGCAACAGTAGGGGTTGTGGGGCTGACTAATCCCGTAGACTCGATGTGGCGATTGCAACGAGTCTCATCACGTAACAACATACTACGAGAAGTGAGAAACGATGGGAGCAGTTCTTGGTTGCTAATAATACTCCCAACAGTATCATATGCGAGGGTCAAGCCATTAATCAACTGAAGAACCAATCTTTGATCACTTACGACATTGTCAACGTCGGATAGTTGATCAGCCAAGGATTTGAGATGTTGACAATACGAGGTGACATCGGGAAAACTAGCTAGTTCACAATGGTTGAACTGGTTCACGAGATCGGCAGCTCTGGCAGATTTGTTGTCATGGAACAAATTCTTGACACGAAGCCAGGCATCACGTGCGGTAGACCCAGGCTTGATGATGGTGAGAAGAAGATCTTTAGAGATGGTACCGTAGATCCAGGAAAGGACAATGGCGTCTTTTGCTTCCACTTCTCAGTGGGGATAGCAGTATCCGGTGGAGAACCGTCGAGATGATCCATAACCAAATGTGCACGAGCCACAACTTGAAATAATTCAGCCCATATATTATATTGGACCTTTTTAAGGTCAATAGTGAGTGGCACATGACTTTTTATGTTGTTTACAGTCTAAGCCGGATGAAGGGCAGTGGAGGGTGGAGGAAACTGTGCTTCTTTGGTCATGGTGGTGTTAGGGGGTGAAGTAATCAACCAAATTCACACGATTAGAAATCAATAGGAGTGTAGTAGACGACCTTTTTCAATCAAAACAGTATCGGGGAACAACAGAACGTCAATTGAACAGAGGGAGGCTCCAGATCGATTAGGGAAGATTCTGACCGATTAGGGCAGATTCTGATCGATTGAGGCAGAATGTCAAATAAAAAAGAGGAGGCTTCAGATTGATTAGGGAAGAGAGCAGTGTGGTAGGCTGTTGATCGAGAGAGAGAGAGAGAGAGGCTCACAAGAGGACAGATGCATACAAGGCTGAGGGGATAAAGCAATTCAATAGCTCTGATACCATGTAAGTCGGTAGAAGAGTCCCTGTCTTGGGCTCTGTGCTATTCACATATATATAGAAAACAATTACACAATCAAAACCCTAAACCCTAGAGATTTACATGATTAGGAAACTATACATTATCCATAAATAATCAAATCATTTATTATAATTATCTATTATCAAACCCATCTTTCACAATAAGGTTTAAAATGTGAGTCATGCACCTTATTTGAAAATGTTTGCCATCGTCATACATATTTGGCAACTTTTTGACCAAAAACTCAATTGCATTATCATTTGAAGTTGCATTGTCAACGGTCATACTCATAACATTTTTAATCCCCCAACCGTATATGTAATCTAATAACTCACGGCCCACATCCTCCCCCTTTCACTACCGGTTCGGTATTTTCGGTATTTATAGGGGACCCGGTACCAATATTACCGAATACCGATTATAGAAAAAAAATAGAACCGATTACCGTACAGAAATACTTGGGACGGTCCGGGATCGGTACGGTACCGGTTCGGTATCAGGATTTGGGATTCCTTGCTCATCCCTACTATTCCAAATAACGTTTTAATAAACTAGCTTATAAAATGTCTTATAATATAATTTTTGTCCATCCAAAGGAGCTTTTGAAATAAGCTCAACAAATAAGTTAGCTTATATCTAACAAACATGGCCTTAAAAATCGATGCTAATTAGAACCGATAATCCTTAAAAATCGATGTTAATTAACATGAATGGTTTTAATCTTTTAATAAAGTTATTTAATCTAAATGGCTGTTTTTTATATGTACATGTAATGGTGTATCAAAATTTGAAGTAACAACAAAATAAAATAAAAAATTGATTTAATTATTTCAATAGATCAGAATTTTTCCTCATAATTTAATAGCCAAAAAGACAAAAAAGTCAAAAGAAGAAAATTATATAAAATAATAAAATAGACCAAATGAGTTTTTTTTTTCTTCCTTTTTTTCACAATTAAATACAGCCGGCGGCGGCTATATATATATATATACACATCAAAGAAGATAGCTACTGAATATACATTAATCACATCTTCTATCTACTCCTCTTTTCCGGTCACCTCCGCCATCTTTTGGCCGGAAACAGTCGCCGGAAACAATCTCTACCACCCTGATCATATTCATATATATTATATATATAACTACTAGCCTTAGTTTTTTTCAAAAAATGGATAAAAACTATTTGCAATTGTTTGTTGATGAGACATCGTTGAGCAACCGGATGGTGCTCGGAACGCTGCTACCGGCGAAGATTTGGGAGCCGTTACCGCACTTTTTTCAGACGTGGCTCCGGAATTACACCGCCGGATCCTTGGTTTATTTCGTCACAAGTTTACTTTGGAGCTTCTATTTTTATTTCTACAAGCACAACGTTTATGTTCCTAAAGGTATGTTCATTTTTTAATTTCCATCATCTTTTTAATTATTTCATTTAATGCCTTATATATTATGTATTTTATATACATACATATATATAGAGAGAGAAGAAATTTAATTGTGAACCACACTCAACGTGAATTTTTGTGAACTATTCATAATAATACATCAATTCATGATTCATGATCAATTGATACATCTTCATGATAAACATCTTGTTAATGTCTGGGACACTTGTCATGCTATGATTTGTCATCTGATTCATAACTGGACTTAGGTTTTCAATTAAATATGCCCATATATATATATATATAGAGAGAGAGAGAGAGAGGGGGGAAGAATCATGCGAGAAGTTAAACATTTTGTGAGAAAGCGAGAAATGTTTAATCATATATGATATCACGGCCTGTGGGTGTGCTTAATCATATATGATTAAACGTCTATGTATTGCCAATATAACATGTGTTTAATCATATGTGATTAAGTTTGTCTATCATATATGATTAAACACTTCTCGCCTTCTCGCAAAATGTTTAGCTTCTCGTTTGAACCTGCCCCTATATATATATATATATGTGTGTGTGTGAATTAGTTAATTAATTTAACCTATGGGGAGAATTTTTTCCTTTTTAGCTTCTTATTCGATATGCATATCTGATTAATTATTTATTTTAAACTGGTAATAGAGGAGTAATATTTATAGCAAAAAATCATGTGTAATTAATATTTATTTAAGTATGTAAATAGCTAAATAATATGAAAAAAGGTATTTTTCCACATGGTATTCTTAATTCCATGCTTTAAGGCCGGCAACGTGGTGGGTTTGAAATATATTCAACTTAAGATTTTATAATTAAAAATCACAATAAAATGATAAATAAAATGGTCGACTGCATATTTGCATGTGCATTGCAATGCGTTTCAGGCTGGATTTTTGTTTTGTTTGCTTTTTGGATATTTTTTATTTTGTAGAAAACAATAAAAATATATCCAAAAAAAGACTAAGAGTTTAGATTTTTTTTTTAAATTAAATATAGTCTGGGCATGTGCAATGTGACGCTATCCACCCGTAAAACATGTGTGTTTAAGTTAGGTGAATCATTTTTTTTCATGATCTACATTGAAAATATATATATTTCAAGCAAGATTTTTTTAAAAGTAAAGCAAAAGATATAAATATATAATTAATGACAAAGTTATGTTGATAATGATATTTATAATGATGTAATATTTTATATCAATGTCAAAAATATCATAGTTTGTAGAAACATAAGATTCTGCGTTACAAGAAAATGGGGTTTTTTCAAGACGTTATGACTTAAGCATATAAGACCAACAACTATGAGTTATATATTGTTATAACGAAATTAAGCGGCCTAGTAAATTCTATCAATAAAATTGAACACTTTAACATGACACAAGAAGTAAATTATCTCATTAATATTTTTATACAATTTTAAAAATTGTCATATTTATAACGCCTCAAAAACTCCCATGCAATAGATATAATCGAAATTAACAAAATCATATCAAGCGGTCCCAAGTCAACAATAAAACACCAAGGTTTGCTACAAGGCAACCTATTACATAACTGAGAATAACAGAAATAACTACAAAGGAGTCTACTATTAATGGATGTTGCTCACATCTTCTCTTTACCCTTAGCAGATCCGCCTACTTCCCGTCTACCTGAAAAAGGTTTAGTTTTGAAAGAGCGGGGGTTAGACCAAAGGTCTAGTGAGTCCCCTCTATAAAGTTATCAACAACCAAGATGTAAAGCAAGAAAATACTTCATATAAATAGCCCATTCAGATAAAAGGAAACAGTAATGAAATTACCACACATTCCTGGCACAGAGTACCGTTACTTGAAGATAACGGCGTAACTGACTCATACTGCCTCAACTGGGACACACCCCCAACTGGCATATAGGGGACACCCCCCCCCCCCCCGGTATGAGTTTGGTCAGGACACACCCCCGATAAATACCACAAACGGGACACACCCCCGATAATTACCACAAGCGGGACACCCCCTCGATAAATGCACAATTCCCACTAATAATGTATGCATACATTTAAAATGACAACATTTATGAACACACCACAGATAACTTCATAAGTAATAAACAACATAATCAGCAGTGCATTAAATAGAAATCACAAGTCTTTAACCGCTTTATCTCAAAAGCATTAGTTTAGCAAAACTCACCTGGTAACAAGAACTTCCTTACGCCCAGATCAACTCCTACCCGATCACCGATCACCTAAAAAGGTAAGAATTAGATTTAGACCTACCACCCAAGACACTACCGGATCCTAATGCCCTGGGCGCCCCAACTCCCGGGGTTCCCTTCGCCCGGGCACCGACTCCAGTCCCCCCTTCCCACCCCGGGCACCCCGTCTCCCGGGGTCCCGCCCGGGTCCACACCGGTTCCCGGATCCCCTTTCTCCCCAGGCACCCCGCCTCCTGGGGTCCCGCCCGGGCCATGCCGACTCCCGGCTTAACTTCTCCCCGGGCACCCGTCTCCCGGGGTCACTCTTCCCCGGGGTCATCCGACCCCCAGGGTTTCGACTAACCCGGGCAGCTCAAATCTCCAATATCGTCCGGAGGCGATTAAGGGTTTTCTGCGAACCCCAACTTCGAACAACCAACAATACTCCCTAATATCACAGATTAACTTATAAAAATATAAAGGTTTAGGGTTCCATAACAACAATAATCAATCCAATAACAACTATAACCCTAAGAGGAGCGAAATGAAGTTTTCAAACATTTCTCAATCACCTTAACCCAAGAACATCAGTCTCCCTCCCAATCAAACGATCTTACAACAATCTTCCCACTCTTAATATGAAAACTAAAGATTATAGAAGGGAAATCTTACCTTGAAATGAAGCTAAATTGTCCAAAACTTTTGAAATCCTTCTCCTCTTCAATCACACCCGCTTTTGTTCTTCCTCCCCACTCTTCTCCAACTGCCAACAAAGGGAATGAGGAAATCCCTAGGGTAGGACCCTTTTTAGGTATTAATTTACACTTAGCCCCTTGCACCTTGGGTTTTGACCACATTTTCCCCAAACTCTAAAATTATCAAATTTTGAACTTGGTTATTACAATATTAGTCAAAAGTGTTCTATAAAATTTCTTATACTATACAACTTCGTTGATAGAACATATTAAGTCGTTTAAATTTGTACTAACAACTTATTGTAATATCATTGTATAAGACATCTGGTTGTCGATCATAAAACTTAAAAGTTTCTATAATACTTTATTAGAACACCCAAAGACGGTTGGACATTTTAAAAATATGGTATTGTTGTAGGATCGCTCGCGTCTGCTCGCTTGCTGCTGTGCATTTCTTTTGTTTAAAATCACTGATTCTTGTAAAATATAATATTTTTCAACATCTCTTGAGAGGTCAATAACTAAATAATCAAAATCAGTACTAACAAAACTATTGTAACTTTTATCTCTAAGCACCTTTTTATGCCTAAATACATGAGTCAATATCTAATGGGTATATATTAAACATAACATCAAACTTATCATATATTTTTTTCTCGTTAATTTGACATCCATATTCATATATTTTTTCATCCGTTTTTTTCATACATATATATTATACATATATTTAACCAAAATAAATTGAGGACCACAAAAATATGAAGTCTTATAATGGTCATCATATATTTCTTTTTATTTGAAAAACACGTGACGTAATGCACACTAAAAAGACAAAATTACCTTTGACTTTGGCTTGTATATATACTTTATTATTTAAAGACGATAAACTAGGTTCCGGAACAAGTAACTTAATTATTAATACTATTGAGAAAAATAAAACAATGCTCCAAAAGATGACACCAAACAGAAGGACGGAACGTCTCATGTGCCTGTATGTAGGGACGGCTTCATAAATTTTTTCCGGTGGCACCATATAATATAGACAAAAAATAATTACAAAAACACGGTTTTTATCGACGTGTTTTCATCTTTTCACCGACGTTCAATATTACCCGATGTGTTTTTAGCCTAATTCCACAATTTCGATGGATTTTTAAAGTTGATTGGTTGATTTTGAGGGATTTTTAAGTTTTTTTTAATCGATTTCAAGAGATTTTTTCGTTTTTTTTGTTTGATTTCGAGAGTTTCTTTTGGTTGATTATGAGGTACGGTTGCACCTTCTTGAAGTTTCCAAAATAATACGGTTGCACCTTATACGAACCTAAAAATTTTACCCTTCGTCGGAGAAATAATACGGTGGCACGTGCCACCGTAGTAAATCCGTCCATGCCTGTATGATTTGAAGATGATAAACTAGGTTCCGAAAATGATAACTTGTTAAAACCATTAAAAACTAATCATTAAATTGCTCTTTGAAGGTCAGAATTGTCTCTTTGTGAATTTATTATTGCATTTCTATATATCAATTAATGATAAATTTTCAATATGTCGTGTTAAAAAAACAATTAAATTGTTTATAACTATATTTAGAATAAAACTTCAACAAAATTAATCATGTACGATAATCGTAATTAAATTGTTTAACATATAACAAACGATTTCCCTAATTAATCAATTCTATTTCATAGCATCATTAATAAAATGCAAATATTTATATAAACTTGATGTGATTTATATAATTCGTTAAGAAAATAATTTTCCTTAAATATTCGTTAGATAATAAATAAGTTTTTTAAAATAACAGAGTTTAAAAGTTACGGTCATTTCTGTTCAAATTTTTATTTAGTTTTGTTAACAATTTTAAATATCCAATAGTGTTTATTTGTGTTTTTTATATTCATGGTTGAACACAAATTATATATTTTAATATTTACCAAAATATCTTATGTTGATCGTTGGGATCTGGAATTAGAAAACCAAGTTGTATCAGTGATTATTTGATTTATTTCATTGTATTTTAAGATTCATAAAGCCAAAAACAAAGTTCTTGCCACTAATTTATGATTCAACATATATGGTTTCAATCATTTCTATCTGTTGTATTGTTACAAAACCACGACCAACTTATACCAATCCAAAAAAGTCAGTACAAAATAAATTATTTAGGGCCTGTTTATTTGCTTCTGACCACCTCTTACCGGATAAGAGATTCTTACCATGGTAAGAGGTGGATTGTTTACCAAAAAAAAAGTATCCTCTTACCAGAAATTGGTGTTGACCGAGCTCTTTCTCTGGTAAGAAGTTGATGGGGTCCTTACCACAGTGAGAGGCAATCATCCGATTTTACCCTTCAACACAAAAAAGAACTGAAATTTTGAGGAAAAGTATGAAAAACTTAAATAAATAAAAAATCTTGTACTGAATTCCAAAGAAATTACGACTGCAACTTACTGATAATTGTTTCTTTACCAAAGCTTGATGTTTTATAATTATCAATAAAAAATCTTTACGACTGCAAATTATTGGTTGCTACCATTTTTTTTATAAGCTTGATGTTTGAAGATGGTCATGGCAGAAATATGCAGCAGACATGAAATTGATCATCTTGTCGAAATGGTAAGATGATAGAGATTCCAAGAAAATTGATTCATCATCCCCTCCATTTGCCTTGTTGCATCTTCTCTTTGTGTCTCCATGACCATTTTTTCAATACAAACCCTAGAAAAAAGGTTTGGGGTTTTGATGGTTTCAATAAAAAAATACAAAAAGCCTACACATCAAGGTCCTTGTGTCGTGTCTCTCTCTAATTTTTTCTTCATTTTTCCTCTTTAATTCTCGATACCCGTGTTTGTTTTTCTCTCCTAGTAAATCTATTTTTAACAAGAGGATGAAACAAATAATCTTGTAATTAAGTGGATATATATTATAACAGACAATAAAAGAATAATATACAAAAACATATTTTGTAAAATATTATTTTTAAACAAAGGGGTATAATCGTCATTTTCAATTGGTCAGCACTTAATACAAAATGTTAAGTAAACAATAATTTTTAGTGAACACTTATCCGAATCAGATCTCTTGTCCTAATCAGAGTTCTTACCCCGTCAGCGCTTACCCTAAATTTTTGGTAAACAGCCCCTTAGAGAATATCCAACAGATTCTCTAAAATAAAGATTTTGTTCTTTATTGTTGTTCTAACAGATTCCTAATATTGTTCTATAAAATAAAGATAACAAATTGAAAACCTTTAGAGAATTCTCTTGAACTTAATGTGAGGAGACAAAAATGATTTTGCTTTTTATTTCCACCAATGAGATTGAACTATTACTGTATAAACAAAGGGCGGGCCAAATGTTAACTAGTTTCCAGGTTCAAATCCAGGCGCTACTAAAGCCCTTGTAGCCATGGAGGTTCATCTGCGATGACTCTAGGCCAGGAGACCACTCCACACCTCCTAACCGTGATATAACTTTACTATTAACACCATATTATCTTGTAAATCCAATACATAAAATGAACAGATGATTTCACTAAAAATCACGAACGTTATGCTGATTACGATTTGAATTGTAGATGTTTTTTAGATGATCTTGTCAGATTTAATCTTTGATTAATTACATGGGTTTTCTTTGATTTGGACCTGGATCGAGATGAAGAGTTGATGTAAAGTTCGATTTTTTACTTGAAATCGAGCGTAATTATATGTTTTCTAGTACCCAAAATACAATCTAATATTGTTCTATTGAAATCTTTATCGGTTTTTTCAGATGCTATCCCTTCAAGAAAAGCGATGCTTCTACAGATATATGTCGCAATGAAGGCCATGCCATGGTACACTGCTCTTCCCACGATCTCGGAGTACATGGTCGAAAACGGATGGACTAGATGTTTTTCGCGGATAAGTGACGTGGGCTGGTTTTCGTACGCGTTAAACTTGGGTTTTTATCTCGTACTCGTTGAATTTGTCATTTACTGGGTGCACAGAGAGTTGCATGATATTAAGCCTCTCTACAAATACCTTCATGCAACTCATCATATCTACAATAAGCAGAACACTCTTTCACCTTTTGCTGGTGAGTTCCTCTTCCGGCCATTAGTTTTGACGGAAACAACTGCTCTACTTTTTGAAGTAGATCCCACTTTTTAAGTAGGATATACAGTCTTTTAAAAGATTGGCTTTTCATGGAAACACTTGTTCTACTCTTTGGGGTAGTGGTCAGGTTTACATACATCCTTCAGACCCAAGACTGGGTTTTCGCAGAAATAGTTATTTACTGTTTGGGGTAGATCTCAGGTCTGCAAACATCTTTCAGATCCCACTTCCGACCGGAAACAGTTGTTCTACTATTTGGTGTACATGTCAGGTTTGCGTACATCCCTTGGACCCCACCTCCAACTGGAAACAGTTGTTCTACTATTTGGTGTACATCCCTTGGACCCTACCTCCGAGCGGGATATATAGTCTCTTATAGACTGGGTTTTCACATAAACAATTTTTCTATTCTTTGGGGTAGAGGTCAGGTTTGCATACATCATACAGACCCCACATCCTAGTGGAATATACATCTCTTAAGACTAAGGTTTTCACTAAAACAATTGTTATACCATTTGGAGTAAAGGTCAGGTCTGTGTACGTCCCTCGTACCCCCACCTCCAAGTGGGAGTACAGCCTCGGGGTTTTCACATAAACCGCTACAATACTCTTTAGGTACATCCCTCGGACCCCACTCCAAGTGGGATATACCGGGTTTTTGATAACTAATTCTCTGTATGATTTTGTATCAGGTTTGGCATTCCATCCGCTAGATGGGATACTGCAAGCAGTGCCACACGTGATTGCGCTATTCCTAATACCGACACATTTCACGACACACATAGGGCTTTTGTTTATTGAAGCGATATGGACTGCAAACATTCATGATTGTGTGCACGGTAAGATTTGGCCGGTGATGGGTGCAGGGTACCACACGATTCATCATACAACATATCGTCACAACTATGGGCATTATACCGTATGGATGGATTGGATGTTTGGTACCCTTCGTGATCCTTCCGAGGAAGAGACCAAGAAGATGTGATTTTGGATTTGTTATTTGTGTAAATGGTGAGTGATGGTTGAATTTGTTTCGATTCGTTGATTTTATTGGTAAGGTAGATATCGGAGGGCGAGAAGGGTCTCGGTGGGGGCCAGGCGGCGGCCGGTGGTGGAGTTTTCCTCCCCTCATAGTGTAATGCTGGATTTCTCTTTGAAAGTTATCTATGTAACTCCTTTTTCCTTGTGTAAAAATCTTACTTTGCATCATCTTGATGAAGAAAGTTGGAACAACTTGAATTTAGGTCCGTTTGGTTTGCAGGATTGAATTAGATTTGGAGAGATTTGGAATTAGATTTCATTCCAATCTCATGTGATACCCTGTGGGCGGCCCTCGACCCCCGATTCCTCATCAAATTTAGGTTCTTAACGGAACATTGCCTATATATATACACATAAACCTTCATTCTTTCTAAAAGGGAGATCACACAGACCATCAAACCCATATATATGCAGCAACCTCCTCTCTTTCTAAAAGGGTTTTTTTTAGAGGGAATTCAAATGGGTTCCACATATCCTATCACGAACCGTGTACACGAATCCAAGAACAGACCGAAGAAACTTAAAACACCATTTCATATTCCGATATAATTGTTCATTTTACATGACGAGAAAAAGGGCTAAAACGAAAGATGACTAAAAATCGAGAAGCGAATACCTTGTGACCTATGTTCAATAACATACAAAAGATTTTCGACAACATATTAATACTAATAAGAATAACACTCTAGCCCCTAGCCCCAGGGCATAACACAGTTGGTTCTAGGATGGTATACTTGCACAAACAGTGGCTTTTATAACAAATCAATACCAAACGCTGATAAAAAAAAGGCGATATTTGAGTAGCAAGTTACCTTTTCTTATATGTGTATTAGCGTCAAGATTCGATCCCACACGAAACTTGCTCGAAAAGCATCACCACACCAAGCCCTTTCGCCTTCTAAACATGTCAACGCTCATTCGAGACTTCTCGGGCTTGTTTGACTTCTTTGACTTCTCGAGTCTGCTATCTAAGCTCTTTCTAGAAACATCCGGAAGGTCGGGCCGCAACTCGAAGGTGTCTCCCGTTGTGCCACTTTCGGGTGCTTTCTTCTGATCCTCGACATCTGCGGTCGAGTTTTTAGGGGCGTTGGTTGTCGCTTTCGACTTTCCGAGCGCCAAAACGAACTTTTTCAAGTGTCGGATGAACTCGGGATAGAACTCAAGGTTGCAATGGCCGCCATCGGTTAGCCACAACGGTTCGTACTGGTTTTTGCAAAGCTCCCATAGCTGTTTCCCGTGAGAATGATCGACAACTTCATCCGCTGTTCCCTGTATCACGACACAAAAACCCCTTAAAACATTTTTTTTAAAAAAAAGCAGTTTTTCGAAAATTTCTCGAGTTCAATGATCAAGAAACCAGACCGATAGATCTTACATGAATGACCAAAACTGGGCAATTCACCAAACCGATCTTCTCGATGTTCTGAAACCGACAAAAAGCAGAGGAACCGTTAACTTGTGTATTTACAACGGGATAATGAACCTAAAATGCAACGAAGTTTGTCTTGGTTCCTACTTACTGTAACAAAGTTTCAAATTTTCGTATATAATATAAACATTTGATGACGTAAATGTCAAGTTTGTAAACCAGTATCCACGTCATTTAATGTTACAAGATCAGCAGATTACCTTTCAAAATGGGTACAAAATAGGAACTTTTGAAACTTTACTACATCAATTGAGAAGAAAAAAAAACTTCGTTACCATTCAAACTACACCAAACTTTGTTGCATTTTTCCCCACCGAAAAAACGAAACTATATTAGTACACAAGCGATTATTAACCTTATAAATATCGAACCAATAGGTTCGTTTGACCGGATACAGCACCCTAAGCCCAGAAAGGATCGGGCTGTGTAGAACCACACCTCTTAAATCCGGTATACGTGATGCGAGATCGATGGTTGGACCACTACCGACAGATTGACCGTATACGATTAGTTGATCATCTTTAACTCCGTATTTTTCTTTAAGGCATTTATATACTGCATCAACGTCGGCATATGTGTTACACTCAGACGGCTGAGAACAAAAGAAAGGACGATCGTCACATTACTAGGAACCAAAGTTTTTTCTGAAAATAGCGATCGTAAAGCGGATATATGAAGTTAGTAGCAAACCTTTCCGGTTGATTGTCCGTAGCCAGAGTAGTCGTAGCTGAAACATGTACATACGAGAATAGTTTAGACGTTAAAACGGAAGAATGTATGTTGTTTCTAATTCTTTAATTTCGTTCCATTTGTTCCTAAAAAAGAAATATTTCATCGAAAGCGTATGTTTTTATAGGATTTAGCCGTGAAGATATTCTACCCTTTGTATGGTAGGCATGGATCATGTGAGAAGTGCCATTTTTGGTGAGAAGTGTGAGAAGTGGTTTTAACTCGTTGATTACTTTTAATCAAATACCCTCCCATGAATTGCGGCTTTAAAGGGAATTGATCCGGAGCATCTTATCTCGGTGCATCTCATCCTGATGTTCGTCCATTTCTCATCTAACAGTTGATAACCACTTCTCACCAAATTTGGCACTTCTCACCAGAACCCAACCATTATATGGTATTGTTTCAGTTTTCTGGCGAGCTTCTAGAAGTAGATATTTGTAACGGGAAGTCTATTAGTGTTGTGATAAGGCATCGAATAGAATAACACAAATCTCTTGTCTCTCTATCTTCTTTCTATGTCTTCTATATCTTCTTCGCTTGAGTTCTCTTCTTCCCCTTATTATTTGTTTCATCGGTGAAACATCTCATAAAGTCATTTGGGGCTTACTGTAACAAAATTGGGGTGTAAGGACTAAGGCGTCGTTCATCTACACAAACTGATTAAGAACTAACCGGGTAAGAGTGCGGTCTGAGTCAGCATTTATCACCGGCTCAGTAAGGAGCCATTTACTAAATGTTTACCGGGAAAGTGCTTGTTGACAAGAGTCACCACCTCTCTTGCGTTGTTTGGTAACATTCTCAGTCATCAAGTTAGATTGTTTGTGTCTCTTACCCGGTTAGCGCTAATTGGGTAAGAGTCTTCTCCCCTACTTAACCGGGTAAGATTCTCAGTCTTTGTCATACTCACCCTGTAAGGTAAGTGACTCGGTAAGCATTTGGTAAACGGCCCCTAAGGATCCGTTTACCCACAATTACCCGGTAAGCGCTTATCGATAAAATTCAATACTCTATAACTTACTTTACCGGGTAAGAATATAGTCCTTCAAAACAATATTGTATGCAATAATTTACCCAGTAAACGCTTACCGGGTAAGAGTCATCACCCTCACTTACTACCCTCACTTACTGGGTAAGACACACATTCTTTATTATTGCTCTTACCGGGTAAGATTCTCGACCTTTGTCATGTTTTTATGGTAAGGTAAATGACCCGATAAGCACTTACCGGGTATGCATTTAGTAAACAGCCCCTAACACAAATTTCCTAGGTAAAAGCTGGATCCATTACTTCCATCACTACCTGCTTACCGCCTCCTAATAGGTAAGAGGCGCTTACCCGGTCGGACCTGTTGCTATTTACCAAGCCCCTCTTACCACTTACCAGCGAATGAATGATGCTGACCTGGTAAGTTAAGGGAGGAACTTTAGAGTCGACACCATCCTAGGTTATGTAGTAAGCCTTGAGGAAATGCTAAATAACAAGAAAAACACAACAGAGGTGGGAGAATGGACAAATAAAGAGATATCCCCCCTTTCATTGGAGACTTATTCGAGAGAACATTCATATAACTGAAGTCTTCACATAAACAACCACTCTACTTCTTGCAATAGACTGTAAAGGACAGGTCAGCATACATCCCACCCTCCCCCAGATCCAACCTATTGTGGGATCAAAGTTGTTAAAGGCTCAAGGCATACTTAGGTGCAAAGGGGTCTCGGGGCCTAGACACGAGGCGCAAGCGTGAGGCACGGGCCTCAGAAATGCGAGGCGCGTCTTATCAATATATATATATACACACACAGAGTTACACACAACTCATATATGCAACAAGTACGAGCCTCCAATGCAGCAACCATCAGTACATCGATAGAGGCAGAAGGGGGGAGGGTTTAAAGCATGAGCAATGAGCAATGAGGGAAAAGTTTTTAGGTCAGGGTATTTATAGAGAAGGAAGCTTCAAGTTTTAATGACCATGTATTAAATATTATGATTTGACTTATGTCATCTATTTAATAACTATTTTTTAAGAAGTTAGGAGATGCAAAGATGAGAACACTTATTTAATATTAGGGTTTGCCTAGGTATTTAATAACTCTTTATGCGGTGCACCTAGGCCCCACAAGGTGCCTCAGCCAAGGCGCAGGGCCTTAGTGAGCCTCGTGAATACGCCTAGCCTCGACTTTAAAAAAGCCTATGACCTCGAGCCTTGTGAGCCTTAGAGTGAGGCGTGCTTTTAACAACTATGTGTAGGATATATCAAGTCATTCGGTTTATTCTAGTCACAGAACATTCCTAGGATTCTCTAGAAAACCAATAGACGTTCCTAGAACCAGCTACAATCTTTCCCGTATTCTAGATCTTTATCGGAGCACGCTTGTATCTTGCCCTATAATTGCACACCGAAAGTCTTTTATCACGAATCCATCCTCATATAATCTATGATCATATAGCGCTAATCTTCAAGATTGTAGACAATAAACTTTAATAACCCCCTATCCTTAAGCCCTGGACCCTAGACCCTAAACGCTCTCACCCTGGGATTTATTGGGTTCGTTTGGTTTGCTTAGATCGAAGGCTATGAAAAAAAGAAGCAAATAAACAATACTAATAAGGCATAATTTAGACTAAAAGCACAAACAGAAATTGTAACATAAACCCTAAATGAACAAGTTTCAAGCCTTTCTTTCCTCTTGTGCCACATTCAACACAACCCACCATACTTGCTAAATTACTTGCATAAATTCACTAGCTTTCCATAAATTTATGCATTAACAAGCTCATTAAACACAATAAAGATAAATTCCAATGATAAAATAACCATCTTTTTAAGCAAAATCAAAGATCACACAATTCAACAGTTTATAGATAAATCAAGAAAAAATACCCAACAAGATTAACACGAAGACGAAGGCTCAATTCCACAAAAAGCTCGAACATCTGACCCAAATCAGCCGCATTACCATGTGAATAAAGAAGTGTAGCAGATGCTTTTGGGTGTTTAATATATACAGTAACGATTTCGTTTCCTCGTTTAGTTCGAAGCTTCAAAACGTCGACGTTTTCCCTTCTCGGAACCTCCGGAATAAAGAGTTTTCCGCCGCTAGATTCGTCGGATTCCACGGTGTAAGACGGCGGAGTAGGTGGGAAGAAGGCGAACTTAGCAGCGATTGATGACGTCACTCCACCCATCTACGGTTCAAAGTGAGTTCGATTCATAAATAAATTTATCGAACTCTTTTAGGATTTTTAGAAATGGATTAATGAATCGATCAGATCTCGTATTTTTTTGGGGGAATTTTTTGGGTGGATAAAAGTGATGATATAAATTGCGAGTGACGACAAAAAGGGTGTGTGGGGAGATAGTGGTGAGCTGCGATGTGTCACTGATGTTTTTGGTGGTGGGGGCGGGGGGGGGGGGGTGTTGGTTTGCGGCGGCGCGTGGGTTTGGATGATTGGCGCGTTGAGGGGTTTCTCTCTTGGGTGGCGGCGGATTTATGGAGGAGGTGGCAGCCGCAGGCGGCGGCGATTTGTATGTGTGACGAAATTATTCTATTTCCAGTTACCGTTATTGTGTTAACCAGAAACTACTTAAAAAGCATTTTTCAATACGAAATTGTATTGTGTTAATATATTATATTTTTGATGTAATTAAGAAAATATTTTATTGCTTTGTAGACAAAAATTAAAATGTATTTTGATTTTGTAAGAGTATCTTCAACATTTTTCTAAGCTAGAAAAAAGTTGGATTTTTGTTCTCTAAGAGCATCTCCAACGGTTATGCTAAACTTTTTCTAAACTTTTTTAGCAGTTTTATTATCTTATTTTCTATAATATAGAAATTGAAAATTTTTTAAGTTTAGAGAATTCTCTAAAACTTGATTGTATGAGAGATAAATGATTATTTTATTTAATCCAACCAATAAGATTTAATTTTTATCATTTTATATTAAGTTTTTTTTAAAGTGTATTGGGATGATAAATTAAATAATATTATAATAATATAAGTTGCTTTAAATATTCTAAAATAGCAAATCTGTTGGATTTGAATGTAATATTTTTAAAGATTTTCATTTTTGGTTCTCCCTTTTAGAGAAATTATAGAAAAACCGTTGGAGATGCTCTAAGCAAAAGTTGATTTCGGAAAATATATTATATTTTTCTATTTAAGATGTCTTGTAATGAATATTAAGATAAAATTTTGCAGAATACGTATTTTATAATAATAACTAATTTTTTATATTTTATTTTATTTACTGATTATTTGTTTATATTTTTCAAAACCCACAATCATATTTTTTGAAGTAGGGGAATAACATATATATACATATCTTTATTTTTATCGACTAATACTATAGGGTTTTGAAGTCAATAGTCAGAAAAAATTTCAAGTGGTGCTGAGTGAATTTGAACTATACCAGTTGAGTTGCCGGTTACAAAAGATAAAAATCATTTATTTTCTTTGTCATATTTGATGTGGGTTGAATGTTGTTAATTAATCTACAGATTTATACGTTCAAAGTGATTGTCAAATGTTGTCGAGGAGGTTTCAGAAAAATTGCAAAATCTGTAAAAACGTATGTTCATATTTATAATTATTTTAATAATAGTGATATGTTGTGACACATGTCGTTTGAGTTTTAAATAATATAATATAAAACTATTACCAATATTATTGCACAAACTCATAACAACAAACGATTAAGAATATATGCAAGTTAACCACTTATGAAAATACATTCGTTTTTCACATTGTATTTCATTAACTGTTAACAGAGAAATTACGTTTCATTTTAACTCGGTTCAATATTCCAACAAAAAATTTATCCTTCCGTGCAATGCACGGGCCAAACACTAGTTTAGATATAATTTATTTGAAAATTGTATTTGTTTATGGTTCTATTAGATAGTTTTAATTATGATATTTATTTTCGAAGAAAATATTAAATCACAAAACAAAAATAATCCGATTATTTTTATTTGGTAGTTTTTGGGTTGACGATATAGCATCTCTATCAATTTCTTCAAAAGGGAAATATGAAGTTTTTCTTTCAACATTTTTTTTTAAATTGTTTGTTTAGACAAAAATAAAATAAAATAAAAAGGAGTAGATTTATTAGAGTATCTTCAATATATTTTTCAAAATTTCTCCAAATAAAGATATAAAAATCAAAATCTCTCAAAAAACACATACACTCAACTCTAACAAATTTTTTTATTTTATATATTACAACATTGATTAAATTATTAAAATATTTTAAAATTTTAATAAAATATTATTTTCATTTCTTTTAAACATTTAACATCAAGATTTTTATATTCCTTATAGATTTGGTCCCTATGAATTGATTTATTTTAATAGGATCGGGTATGTTTACTATGGTTTTGGTCTTATGTAGTACTCAATTTGTCTTTGACATAGTACCTCTTATTAACATTGTTAAATAAATCCGTTAACTTAGCAAAATCAAGAGTTATTCTACTCTTTTTTTTTTCTTTTTGTCTATTTCCTATTAAAAAATTAAAAACAATATCTACATACATGCGCCTCACTCTATCTCTCTATCTCTCTCTCACACACACAGATACATATATATATATATACATATACATATATATATATATATATATCAAGGATATCAAATAAATAAAGTAAGATATCGTTTTATGATTTGATTTGTTTAAATTAAAAAATTAATTATATTAAAGATGATTTAATATTTATTGTTTTAGTTTTTTTGCCTATTTAGGTATGAAAATTTAATATAAACTTTTTTTTAATTTAAACAAAACAAATCATAAAACCATATATTTTTCTATTTATTTTGATATTCTATATGTGTGTAGAGGAAAGTTCAAATAAAAACTCAATTTTCATTGTGCACGTGAGGATAAATCTCAGTCACTCTATCTCTATTGATCCAACAACTCATATTAAATAGAGTTTTTAATTTTAAGATGTTTACGAGTAAAAATGGAAGATAATTTAAACTCACGTCTACCATATTTGACTTTTTATTTTATTTTTTAATTAAAAAAAATTACCCAATTAAAGTTTAAAATAAATTATCTTAAAAATTACTAATATTTTAATCAAACAAATTATATCAAAAAAACGAGAATTTCGTGCTCTTCGATATGACATTCATCTCGATATAGTTTTTTTAACCGTTTTTTACGTGAAATGTTATATATCTATTATATTCGTTATGAATATTTATGTACGTTCAAGTCTGTACAACACCTTGACACCGTAAGTATGTAACTCGACATCACCTTCTTCAACACTTTCTTCAATGTCGTAAGACATCGCGTTTCTTCAGCACCGTAACCCAACACCCATCAAGATGAATCGAGAACCTATCGAGTAATTTTGTTGCGAACCGGTGAACAAAAGAAAGCGTGTCACGTCTCCACATCTTCGCGGGCTATTCATGTATTATTCATCATGAATAATATATCATTCAGAATGAATAATTCAACATTCAGTGTGAATAATTCACGATTCATGAATTCGTGTATTATTCATCATGAATTCATGTATTATTCATCCTGAATATTGTATTATTCATCATGAATAATGAATAAACGTTCACATTTGTTATTCATACTGAATGTGGGACATTCGGGGATGCGCATACATATTCATAATGAATTAAACCAGATTTTGGTTGTGAATTGGAAAACAAAAGAGAGTGTGTCATGTGTCTACACCTTCACGGGTCATTCATATATTATTCATCATGAATAATGTATCATTCAGAATTAATAATACAACATTCAGGGTGAATAATACACGATTCATAATAAATAATACATGAATCATGAATTTGTGTATTATTTATCTTGAATGTTGTATTATTCATCCTGAATACTGTATTATTCAACATGAATAATGAATGAACGTTCACCTTTGTTATTCATACCGAATGTGGACACCCGATGACGTGCATGCATATTTCTAATGAATATAACACATATATAAAATTTCACTTAAAAACGGTTAAAACGAAAAAAATTATATCGAGATGGATGTCATATCGAGAGCACGAAATTCTCGTTTTTTTGTGTAATTTGTTTAATTAAAATATTAGTAATTTTTAAGATAATTTATTTTAAAGTTTAAGGGGGTAAAAAATTTTTAATTAAAAAATAAAATAAAATGTCAAACAAGGTAGGCGTTGATTCAAATTTCTAATTTTGTTATTAATCACTTCTCAATTAACTTTATTATGTATTAACCATTGATTACTTTTCTAAATTTTGATCAATGGTTAAGAGTTGTCCTCATGTACACAATGAAATATAAGTTTTCATTTGAACCACCCCTATGTGTGTATATGCAATTATATATATATATATCTATATATATATTGTTTTTACTTTTTTTAGTAGGAAAAAGACAAAAAAAGGAAAAAAAAATTAAATGACCCTTGATTTAACTGTTTTAACGAATTTATTTTAACGATGTTAATCAAATGGACCATGACAAAGAGAAATTGGATATCATAGTGACCAAAACAATAATAAACATACCATAGGACTCTGGTCAGAAAAAAATCAAAACACAAAGACCAAATCCATAATTCACGCTCAAAATTATTTCTCTTTCATGATAATTATTTTAGGGAGTTCTCTAAATTTGGAGAATTTCACATTCACTCCTACTTTTTTTCTAGTAAAAAAATGTTTTGAGAATCTTTTAGAGCAAAAATTTGTCCAAAAAATTTAATTTTCCTTATCTTATTGAATCTGTTGAAGATAATTTTATATTAATTCTAAAAAAATTAGGTATAAACTCTTAGGGGTTGTTTGTTTTTTTTAAAAAAACTTCTTAATCACTCTTAAGTCTGAATCATTTAGACCTTTTTACACATAACCTCTTATTAATCATAACTAAAATAAGACTTCAGACTTTAGACCTCTTAAAAAACAAACGGCACCTTAGAGATGGTCTTAAAACCTTTTCCCACCAATTAAAAGGTAAGATAACAATTTTATATTTTTACGAGTACGTTTAGAAGAATGTGATTATAATTGTTTTGCGTTGTTTATTTTTAATGTAGGGAATTATATGTTTGATCTGATTATTTTGATATGAATACCTTTATTATTTTATATTAATATATTCTCAATCAAAAGACTCATTATTTTATTATTTATATTATACATAGAATTTTTATTTTTATCAAACATGTGGTATTGTCTAACTTTTTGTTATTTGAATATCAATCAAATGTTTAAAGTTTAATAATACATTTTAATAATAAAAAATAGAAATGGATCCATCAGAGATTTAATTATAGCTAATATTTGTATTGATAAGAAGAAGCTTTTTTATATATACTGTAGTATCAATATATTGGAAATCTTTAAACTAAATATCATCTTTTCAATTTGAATAATATGTTTAAAACTTAATAATTGCATAATTCGATCAAATATGGGTAGTTGGTTGTCTACAATTTAAGGATTAACCCATTAAATTGATTAATTACAATTTGATCATTCCTCTATCATCTAGTTTTTGAATATCAGAAACACCTAAACATTCTCCTGGGTCTTTCTGGCCATAGTGGGACCCACAAAGAAGTTGTAGAAAATTCTTGACCATAGTAAAGATTTTTGAATGGGTTTTAGAGCATCTCCAAAATGAAGAAAATGGAGATTTTAGTTATTTTTGTGTTCCAACAGATTCTCCAAATCTTTCTCCAAAATGGAGAAAGTTGGGGAGAGAGTGTAATTTTCTACAAATATGGAGAACTCTCCAAAAATGATTACAATGAGAGAAAAATTGTTTTTTATTATATTCTACCAATAAGATTTTTCTTCAAATGAAATGAATAGCCGAATAGGAGAGAGAAATAATATTTTATTAGATTTATACAATATTTTAATATTACAAGTAATGATGTCATCTCCAAAATGGAGAATCTGTTGGAGATAGATGTAATTTTTTATGTAGATTTTGACTTTTAATTCTCCATTTTGAGAAATTTTGGGGATGCTGTTGGAGATGCCCTAAGGATGATGTTAGTTAAATTGACGATTATGAAGAAAATTTACCCGGTGTGAGATGTCACATTGTTCGAGGAACCCTAGATGTTGGTGGAGTAAAAGATCGTCAACAAGGGCGTTCTAGTGCGTTGTAAAAATGCAAAAATAGGTTCCTTGTAATTAAGAAAATAAGTTAACTTATAAGCTAGCTTATTTTTGCCAAACAATGCCAAAGTCATTCAACCATGAAGTTGTGGATCAGACTTGATTCTCGTGCAACAAGATCTTTTGGATGTCCCTTAGGACTATTTTTCATTGGATACAAGAGTAGTCTTTCTTCTTTGCCCCTACTTAACTTAAGAATTCAAAGGTAGCTTCTTTGGCTGCTGTAACACTCGAAAGAAAAATGAAAATTAATAAGGAATAAAGGAGAGGGGAGAAAATAATTCAATTGAAAATGTGGGGTTAATAATTAAAGGAGGAGAAAAGGATAAGGGTGAGAAGTGAAAATTTCAGGCACCTGTTTTGATAAGTTCCCAAAGTTTTGAAATTTGCATCGTATGGGTGGTTTGTTTTCACATTTTTAGCGGATACGGTTTGATATTGTGCATGGCCTTATTTAAGCAACATTTTAGCAAGAGAAAAATGTCATTTGGTTGGTTTTTATCTCCTGAACGAGACCTCTTTGATGTTATGCGAAACGATCGAGATTTTTGAGAGAAAACGGTCGAGGTTGCGGTTAGCGTTCGTTCGAGGTTCAAGCAACGATTCAAGGTAAACTCTAAACCAAACCCGACGAGATACATACGCTTAAACTCGGTTTTAGTTGCTCTTTCGTTTGGTGTCGTTTTAAGGGTTCCAAAGTTCGCCGTATTTTCCGAAGTATGGGCGGAAAGTTGTTAATACAACGTGTCTTGACGTTGGGGTTACGGATTCCAAAGTCGAGTATGCTAGTTGAAAGTTACTCGTTATACTTTATGGCATACGATAGTAGAATATGGTAAATAAAAGATTAGACAAAAGTAAGAAGAGAACCGAAAGGAAATCGTAGCTAATTGTGGCCAAATCCATTTTATGAATATGTGAACGGTGGATTGTAAATGATGATATATGGCGAGTATGTAATTGGTTTTAATATTAGGCTCATTATCTGTGCATGGCCAAGAACACAAAGGGAGATGAATCTCCATGTGGGTGTTCCTGAAATGTGGTATATATTAACAGGCCCGGCCCTGGGGCCGTGCAGCCCGTGCGGCCGTACAAGGCATCAAAGCCGATAGGGGCATCAAATTTTTATATATCAGTAGTATAGGTTTAATAATTTGGGTTTGCGCTAAAAAAATCATAAGTCCATATTTGGTTATTGGTAGGTTTGTATTTTGAATATCAAAATTCAAAGCCCATATAAAAAATCAAAGCTCATATTTGTTTATTGGAGAAAGAAAAAAAAGTAAATAATGTTCTTAAGCTTCTGCCTTCTAGCGTCGATCGACATCGACTCTTCCGATTTTCAATACGGTGTTCCACTTCCAGAGGTACAGGATCAGGGCCGTTAGGCCGACCATGTATGGGCCGAAGCTTGCTGTCGGTCGTCGGTGACTATATATACGAGATATACGGCCAATTCACATCACAGTCTCACCTATGCGACCAATTTACGCATTTAGCAAAGGCAACTCTGAAACTTTCCTTGTTTCTCAGTATTTCATTGTCGGTTCTTCACTTCTTCGGTTCTTCCCAATCTGTGCGACTGTGCTTCTGTGGAACACTAGAAGATTGCTATTTCTTGTTGAGTTGTTTCTTGATTTTCTTCCCAAGTCCCACTGTCCTAGGTATAATTTTTGTTTCTAAACTCTAAATTCATTGTATTTCCAATTTCCAATTTTTGTGTGGTTTACTGATAATTGATAATTAAACCCTAGTTTTGGAAACTCTTGTGTGGTTACTGATAATCTATTTCATTGTGTTTAAAATTGATAATGGTGGAAATTTGGGAAAAAACCCCTAGTTTTAAGAAGATGAAATTAAAGCTCATTTGTCAACGACTTACTGATTTTGGCTTATTTTGACAATGATTTACTGATTATGTGATTTTTGTAAATGGTTTACTGAGTTACTGATTATGTCAATCGCTTACAACTTTGGCTTACTGATTTTGTGATTTTTGTCAATGGCTTACTGAGTTACTTTGGTCTTTTGAATTTTGTTTACAACTTTGGTTAAACTAATTATAGTTTTTACTTGTCTTTTAAGTTGCAGATTGAAGTAAAGGTTTTAGTGTACCAATACTAATTTGGAAAAGGGAAAACTAGAAAGGAACGAAGCACAATCTTAATCCAGGTTTTTTCCTTCTATTCTCGACTAGTAGTAAACATATTTCCTAGATCACAACCTTCAGGTGCACAAAATAGAAAAAGAAAAAAAAACAGCAAGAAATTGCTCCATCTTTACAGGGATCATTAAATAGATATTTTGTTAGGTCTGAAAATGTGCCTGAAAATGTGCCTGAAAATCTCAATGAGTTTGTTGACAATATTGAAAATTCACTTGAAGAATTAGTTGATGATTTTGGCGTTTCATTTACTTAAAACCGCTTAGGGGCATTTTTTTAGTATCTCGCACAGGACATCAAAATCTTTAGGAACAACCCTATATATATATATATATATGTATATATATATATCCCTGTATAGATCAAGGTTAATTTGCAACCCTATGAAAGGTTGCAATCTTTGCAACCCAATCTAGAGTCGTATCTTGATCAATTTTATTTTTCATTTTTTTAACTGTAGATGCGCAAGGGTAAGTTAGTCTTTTTCTAATTTGTTTGTTTTTTAATTTATTTCTAATTATTATTGTAATTTATCATTTCCTAATTAGTAGCAGTTTTTTTTGGCAGGTTATTGATGCGGTTACATGGTAATTGTTTTTTTAATTATTCATGTAGTTGATATATTTCTTCTTTATAGGTGATTCATGCGAGATTCTTTCCTTAATATTAGGGTGTCAAGAATATTATATTTTTTAATGTTATCATATCCTGAGTAGATTTTCTTTTTTCTGGAATCGTTGCAAGCAGAAGTGTTTTTCCAATGGATATTCATTACGAAGGTGTTGATGATTCTGTCGTTGGGGACGGTTTGAAAGATTCTGGTGCTGGAACGTCTACTCGTATTGTTGGGGTTGAAGATGTATCAGATGGTGCAGGCGCCGAGGTGTTTGGATCGTCGCTAGGCTTATATTCGAAGGGCAAAGATGTGTTAGCTTTTGATTCTCTCCAATGTAACACTGTCGAAGTTGTTGATGGGGTTTTGAAATCGGTCGAAGTGTTTCGTGTTGAAGATTGTTCTGTTGAAGATGAAGTCGTTGATGATGAAGGTGGTCTGTTTTTTTTAAACGAAAATCGAAAGAACTGTAATGTTGTGATGTGTTTTGTGTTAGTGTGCACGTAGTGGTTGTTGTTGAATTGAACCATGCAGTTTAGTTGTATTGAAACAAGTCTTGATGTTCTTGGTTATTCATGTATATATATATTCATGAATTAAAAAAAAGTTTGTTCGGCTGATATTCTCGGTTGTGAATCATCTTCCTTGATTGTGATTTCATTGTGATGTGGTTCCTGTGTTTTGTTCTGAATTGATCTTTTGCCATGTTGGGTGTAACACCCCGAATTTTTGATGAGCGATGTATTCTTGTGATATATATACCACTAGTAGCATAGTTTTAACCTTCGGTATTAGTTGGGGTTTTGATTTCATGTTATTGAGCTTGTTTACCTAAGTAAGGTTTTACTTCCAGTGTTCTGCGCGAGTAGCCGTGCGGATTGAGCCGCGCCAGGCTCTGGACGCGTGCCACTCCAGTGCTCTGCGCGAGTAGCCGCGCGGGCATCTGCGCACGACCCCTGCGCAGATTAAAAAGGGGTAGGTCGACCCAAATGGCATTAACTCCATTTCTTTCAAAACATTGGCGATTTTCCTCTGAGAAAAAGGTAAGAACTCTTCCCTCTTCATTAAATTATCTTAAAGGGAATGCATTGAATGAGATTCCATGGTTGATTTAGGTTGGTTGTGATTGAAGATCCAAGTTCATTCCCTCTCCTCTCAAGCTCTTGTCAACTAGGGTTTGTTCATATCTACTATCAAGGTGAGTACATGGGTGATTCTATTTCTTACTTGATAAACTAACTATATTTGAACTCTCATATATAATGAACCATGGATTTTGGGATTTTGACCAATATTTGACCTAAAGTGGATTTCAAAGGATTTTGGGATTTTAGGTGAGGATGAAAGTATTTGGAGAAGTGTTTGGCCTATAATATGAGAATGTTGAATGTATTTTCATGCTCCATCCTTACCATCATCCTTTGGGAGAGGTCTTAGCGAAACCCAAGTAAAACTAGGGTTTTGAAGGTTTGGATCGTGGGGTTGAAATCAAGATGTGAGGGTGCATCTTTGCGATGAACTCTATGTTAACTTATAATAGAAGTGGTTTATTGACTGTCTTACATTTTGTTAATAAATTATTAATGAAGGCTTATTGGTACGAGTTTGATATACATGAACCAATGTTGTTACTTATTTGCGTTAGTTTTGAGTTAGTGCAATGGATTCATAGGCACGGTGTTCCGATGTCCCACTTTGAGACATTGGTTCACCACTTTAGCACGAAATAGGCATCGGGTTCCATGGTAAGTAAGGTGTTGACCTATACGGTCGGGCAGCGTCCCATGGGCAGTAAGGTGTAATTCCATTGTGCTTGAGTTCCCCTGTTTTGGAACTCTCAAGAATAGACCTGGAGTGGTTGACTTGATATTTTCGAGCAATAGACTTGGAGTAGTTGAGCTCACTATGTGATTAGATTTATTTGTAACATATAATGATCACTAATGGTTTAATTGATTTGTTTTGATTTAGCTCACGACTAGACCGGCTGTATGACTTCCAAACGGGTTCATCATTTAGTTTTTATTTCCGCTTAATTATTCTCACTAGGCTTTAGCCTAACTCTTGTTCTTGGTTGTCATTAGGCATGGAAATGGGGCGGGGATGGGGAGGGGGAGGTCCCCGCCCCAATCCCTCATCTTCATCCCCGTCCCCATCCCCGTCCCCGTCGGGGAATATGATCACATCCCCATCCCCATCCCCAACGGGGAACGGGGATCCCCAACGGGGAAACGGGGATTTTCTTTTTCTGTTTATATAAGCTATTTAAATCAAATATATGAGACACCACACATGTTTAAATATCACATATTTCCAATAAACCTAAAATCGAAAGAAATTTAATTTAGTGTAAGAATCACAACATCATATAATAATTAATAACTTAAAACCAAAATAAATTCAACCGGATTCGAAAAAAAAACTTAACTTCAAACGTACCAAAAGATATCGAGTAAGATTCAAAACCATATCGAGTAATTGTATTTTGATTGACATCCAAAATACATACTAACATCCAAAAAATAACAATTTTATATTATAAACCTAGTTAGAAAATAGGAAATTATGAATTACCAATTTAGTTTAAATAAATATATATCAAATATTAATTAAAATATAAAACGGGGACGGGGCGGGGAGTGCGATACCCGTCCCCGTCCCCATCCCCGGTTTAAGACAAACGGGGATCCCCGTCCCCGTCCCCATCCCCGGTTTAGCGGGGAATCCCTATCCCCGATCGGGGCGGGTGGACCTGGTTCCCCGACGGGTCGGGGCCAATTTCCATGCCTAGTTGTCATGTATGGCAGGTCATTCTAGCAGTAGGGCTCGTCGGGATTGAGAGGACGACCTTGGGGTCGTGAGTGGTCTTTTTGAGATACATAGTGACCAAACATGCCTTGACTTTTGAAGACATACATTTTGGAAGGATTGCGACACCCGACCATAATCTAGTTAACCAAATTTAGATTATTAGGTTGTCATTTTATGCTTCATCATTGGGATTGTAAATGCCTTACTATATACCCCGTTATGGGATGTTACTCTTGGGTTGAATTGTTTTACCCCTTTTATACAGGTTTAAATTATCTCCTATTTTAGGGTGACAGGTTTCTCTATTTTTCCAACGTTATATTGCCGAAATTTAGAACTTTATTTCCGTCTAAATTTTAGAGTGTTAAAAGTTGGTATTAGAGCTTTAGTTTGAGTGAACTAGGTATGAATGTAAGATGCCTAGACTTAAGTTGAGATTATTAAGCTATGATTCGTGAGAGGGGGTAGAACTCCTAAGATAGGATGGTCTTAGAGTCAACAAAACTTACACAAATTGAAAGTTGTGGTGATGGTAACGAGAACTCTTACGTATCATGTGTTCATAATTTCACTTAGCTAACGTTATTATGAAGATGCTGTACGTGAGCATACTTGATCTACTGTTGTTATAATAATTGATAAATGTAGTAGTACGTTTCCTTGTGTTATCCCTATAGCCCATTTTCTTATTCTATTGTGTGTATATGTGTGGCAGACTCATGGTTAACACTAGAAATCGACCGGAAGGTCAAGAGGCCACGCCATCCATGGCTGACCATCCGTGAGTGACTGCGACAGATGAACCGTCTCGTCTGGTTAATGTGTTGGGCGGGGGACCCGAGCGCATTCCCCGACGCAATTTAGAAACTAAAGAGACCATTTTGGAGGAAGCAACGGCGGAGACGAGAATGATGGACCGCATGATGTTATCCATGAACAGAGTCATGGCACAACAACAAGAAATGTTCCTCAAACTCCTGGAGGACCGGGACACCAACAACCGTAGACACGAAATGGTTGACAAAAACATCATCGTGGCGGGATCCGGGGGTACCGGACCTGAAATCCCTACAGATGCAACCACAACCCCGGGAGTCGGGCAAACGACGAAGACTTGCACATTCAAGGCCTTTCTGGGTTGTCGACCACCGGAGTTTAAGGTCTCAGATGATACGACAGTTTGTGTAGGTTGGATTAGGGAGATGGAACAAGCTTTCCGATCAAGCGAGTGTGGAGAAGGACAGAAGGCAATCTTTGGCTCGCAAATGTTGAGAGGGGCGACCCTCGCTTAGTGGAATGTATATTCCGCTTCTCTAGAGGCGAACGTCTTGACCAATCTGTCTTGGGCAACGTTAAAAGAGAAGTTGCAAGAGGATTATTGTAACGAAAGATCGATGGACCGGATTGTGGATGAGTTCTGGAACTTGAAGATGGGCGAACTGGCTGTAAAAGAGTACACTCGACTATTTATGGATGTCAGGATCGAATTCTCAACAAGAATTATGAATACTCAGAAACAATATTAAAGAAGTTGCAGAAAAACACTTTAATATTCAATAAACAGAAAAACAATGAAACAGTGAATCACAATCAACTTGTAAACTTTATTTAATGATTCAAGTTACAAGCTTTTCACTCACAACCTCAATCTTGAAGAACAGGCTCTTTCAAGACGAATTCTACTTCTCTAGAATTAGGAGCGATGCCTTGAGGTTGATTCTCTCTCTATCTCAAAAACTCAGAATTATTCTCACAAAAAAATTTTACTTAGCTATTCTAAACAAATCTATACATATATTGAAGAATAAAAGATAATTACTAAACATAAAAAGATCTTCAAAATAATCTTCATAATTATCTTCAAGCTTTCCATGTTTATCTCCAGACGCTATCTCTTCAACATTATCTTCAAATTATCTTAGAAGCAGCATTAATCACCTTGATCACCTTGGAAGCATTAACTGAGTCTTGGCAGCATTAACTACTAAGCAGCACTAACCACTAGCAGTACTAACTAGCTAAGCAGTACTAACTTTGTTCAAGCAGCACTAACTTTGACTAGCAGTATTAATTCTACTAGAAGTAGTAATACCTAGCAGTATTAACTTTGAGATCCTCTGGCAGTACTAACTATGAACTAGCAGCATTAAAGACTTGTTCACATCTTCAGTTCCCAACAATCTCCCCCTAACTTGACTTTTAGAAAGAGAAGCCAAGTTCTTCAGATGCTTTCAAAACTTTCATTGATTCAATCCAAGGTTAGGATCCAGTCCCATACTCTGATTGATAGTTCTCTGAATTAGGTACTTTGCCATTTCTGAATTTGGTGCACAACCCAGCTTCTTCTTTAACATGGCATGAAGCTTTAGACGTGTGTGATTGTAGACCCCATCCACCAAGTAATATTCCATGTGAAAAGTATCCAAGGCCAATTCATAGACTCCACTCCTTTCATACAAAGTCCATCCTCTAACAGTTTTAAACACATCTCTGATTAAATACTTTACTGCTTCTAGATTGAATAACATGCACAAATACTCCATAACCAGCTTCACAATTGGTAACCCTGGAGCTTTCAACTGATCTGCATGTAACTTCATACCAACTTCATACATCTCCTCTAAATCAGATCTTGAACATTCTCTGACAATTTTGTTCCATGTTGCAAACACATAGTACTTCTCATCCTTTTTTTTCAATCTGATATACTCTTTACCATCCACCATCATAATATCCCAGTGGATGACTTCAGGAGGTTTGATTCCAACAGGTTCAGCTGTGATAGGCTTTGGAATTTTATCCATTACCACCATGTACATATTTACATCTGAACTCTGTGGTACTTCCTGAGATTCAACTCTCTTTTCTTCATTCTTTGGTGCCTCTTCTTCTTCAGCAACCTTTTTCTCTTCTTCTACTCTGGGCTTCTTGTCAGTTTTCTTTCTTTTGGCCATCATCTTGGTTCTCTTCAGAATCCTTTGACTTTGCCCTATAGTAGCTTCCTTCTTCTTTTCTTCCTTTATCTCTACCTTTTCTTTTGTAGGAGTTCCCTCTTCACTTTCAGGGAAGGGTTGATTAATGTTCACATCATGTCTCTCCTTGGCTTTCTTTTCAAACTCCACTCTGTCCTTTTCATTACTCATCAGTTTTCCCATTTCTTTCTCATATAAGCCCTTGACTTGATCAAAAGTCATCTTTACAAACATTTCTTTCTTCACACCAATTGCACTCCTCAAGAAAGTTATCATCTTGTTTCTTTCCTGAGTTGCAAGGTAAGTCTGTGAAGGCCTTTTCTTCTTTGCACTTGATCTGGCCATCATAGCCTTTCTCAAGCTTATTGCTCTTTGCTTTGCTTTCTCTGTTTCCAACCCTTTCTGAAATGCTTCATTTAATTCATTGGCTAGTGCTCTGGCTATCTCTCTGTCTTTCTCAACCTGCTCTTTCTCTGCTTGATCTAACTCTTCTTGCAGTTTCTTGGCTAATGCTTCATCTGACTCAACCATCTTTTTCTTTTTGGTTGGTTGATCATATTCTATCATCTTTTCTTTCCCTTTTCTCTTTGCATCTGCAGCCATGTCTTTCTTTTCTGTTCTCTTTGCTCCCCCTTCATTTATGACCACTCCCTTTGCTTTGGGAGTGTCATTCTTTGCTTTTACAAGCATCTCTGCTACTTCAACTTCTTCAGGTGTTAACCCTGTTACTGCTGCTTGTGAAGTTTCAGCAGCACTAACAGTTTCTGCTGCTGGGGTTGTTACTGCTGCTGGTGTTGTTTCTGCTGCTTTGGCACTTTCTGTTTCTATTACACCTTCAGCTTTTTCTTCAACAAACTCTCCCTGTGCTTCAACAAACTCCCCTTCAATCTGTTGATCTAACTTTTCTGAGCTAGAACTCTCCCCCTTTTTGGAAGCATTTACCTCCTCCTTTTTGTGTGCCCCCTCTCTCCTCTTTAGAACAAACTGTTTTCTTCTTTTCTTGGCAATGAGCTTTCCCACTAGTTGATTGAGTTTTAAAATCTGCTGTTGTTGGGAGATGACTACTTGCTGCAATGCCTTGATTTCCTTTCCTTGATTAATCACATCAACATTGATGTTGGCTATTGTTTCCATCAATTCCAAGTAAGTATAGCTATCCTCACCTTCTATAGGTGTTTTACCCACCCTTGAAGGATCATTGGAATCTTTTGCCATCAATTCATCAGTTTCAGTTCTGTCCTCACCCTTTTTGGATGTTTTGCCCATCCTTGAGGGATCCTTGGATCTTGTAGTAGTGGCCTTCTGCCTAGCAGAAGCACCAACTACCCCCTTGGTTTCTTGGCACCGGGGTCCTTTGGTTGATTTCTCACCCAAAGTTGCCATGGGGAAGGTCTTAGAGATGTTACCACTGTCCTTCTCTGTGCTAGCAGAAGTAGTGGCAGCCTTCTCACCCATATGCTCATGCAGCTCCTTAGAGAGCACCTCCTCAGGGTTGGGCGACACCCTATTGGTTTCCCTTTGGATATTCTCTATTGGAGAATGCTCCAATAGAGGGCTTTGAGGCTATTGGTTAATAGTAGGTACAACAAGGGAAGGAGCCTTGTGTACCTTTCTCTTGACATAAGTCTTGGATATCATAGGAGTGGGTTTAGCAGCAAAGGATTGAGGAAAAATTTGAGAGGGGGAAGGTTGGTATTGGCTCTCAGTGGGTTGGTCTGATGAGGGCCTTGACCCTGAGGCCATACCTTCTTGTGATTGGGACACCACCATCATTGTTGAGAACAATGGGGTGTCAACTCCTTCCGAGTCCCTACCAGATCTTCTCATGTTTGAGAAGACCTTGCCTTTAGGGGGTTTAGGTACATATACCTCATCAAAGTGAGGTATATCTGTCAATTCATTTGTTATAACTGCCTGTAAAACCTGGGATACATGAAGAAACTCTTCATGTTGTCCAGGTTTGAGACAAGATCATTGAAGATCATCATTGAAAAGTTATATTTTTGAGCAGTAGCTAAGCATACCAAAGCATAGGCAATGGGACTGCTAAATTGGCTCCAGCCAGTAGTTTTCTTAGAAATACAGTGCATCAGGGTATGAACAAAGAACCTCCATTGGGGTGAAAATTGAGCTTTGAAAAACTTGAAAATCCCCAATTGGCCTTCATACCCTATTATGGTGAGGTTTGAAAACAAATCCTCATTTGGAATAGAAGATATACCTGAAGCATCGTCTAGACGTAGACAGATGCGAATGGTCTCCTCAGTAACTGTCAAGGGTTTGTCACAAACCCTTGTTTTGATGCACGACACTCCGTTTTCAGTGCTAGTAGTGGCATTGGCCCAGAATTGCCTTTGATGCTCTATGTAGATGGTAGGAGACACAGTGAGAGCATGAGCGATGTGGCTTGTCCTCAGAAAATCTACTAGCTGGTGAAAAAGGTTTACTGGCGTGGACCTATGGCCACGTGGCCCACTTTTGTGGGCCCTACATATCCTAGCCTCATGGATATGCACCGGAAAAGTCCCCCTGTCCCCCCCCCCCCCCGAGACTCGAACTCTTGCGTTTCAAGCCCCAAAGGAGCGTTTATGGAGTAAGGCTGGCCACCAGGCCAAAGGCCTGATGGTTACTATCTGGTGAAAACCGTCGGCTTGTTTTGGCTTTTGGAGCATGGCTATCTCGTTGTGCTCATCAATAAACACCATTGAAGCCATCTGTACGCAAGGATTCTTGACTAGCGAGCACTGGATACTTGAGAGAAAAGAGTGAGAGAGAAGATGAACAATAGATAAAGAGTCGTTATGATCGTTTAGGCTGGGAAAGGGTATTTATAGCTTGTGGATTATAAGCAGTATTAACCCTAAAAATTTAGTGAAAGCAGTATTAACAGTGAGCAGTATTAACTGAAAGCAGTATTAACTGAAAGCAGTATTAACCACTAGTAGTATTAACTAACTAGCAGTATTAACTGAAAGCAGTATTAACTGAGAGCAGTATTAACCACTAGCAGTATTAACTAACTAGCAGTATTAACTGAGAGCAGTATTAACCACTAGCAGTATTAACTAACTAGCAGTATTAACTGAAAGCAGTATTAACTGAGAGCAGTATTAACCACTAGCAGTATTAACTAACTAGCAGTATTAACTGAGAGCAGTATTAACCTTGCACTGGCAGTATTAACCATACTTACACTTTTAAGCTTGTGATGAACTGAGTACTGCTATACATTTCCTGAGAAAGAAGATTAGTAACACCAAGCATAAACTATATACAGGTATTGAATCACTTTTTAAGTAGGAGCTTATTCAGAGTTGATCATTCCCACACTTGTTACCAAGAAAGTGAATCTACCCACATCAAAAGCTTTGGTGAATAGATCAGCAAACTGATTATCAGTATGAACTTTTACAACTTGAATAAGCTTCTTTTCATTGCAGTCTCTTATAAAGTGATACCTGATCTCAATGTGCTTTGTCTTTGAGTGCTTGACAGGATTATTAACAATGCTAATAGCACTGCTATTATCAATAAAGATTAGAGTGTGTAGAAAGGTTACCCCATAGTCCAACATTTGATTCTGAATCCATAAGACTTGAGAACAACAACTTGCAGCTGCTATGTACTCTGCTTCTGTTGTAGATGTGGACACTGTGGTTTGTTTCTTGCACTGCCATGATACTAGTCTTGCACCCAAAAACTGGCATCCTCCAGAAGTGGATTTTCTGTCCAAGTTTGCTCCACCTAGGTCACTGTCTGAGTATGCAAGTAGGTCAAATGATGAGTCATAAGGATACCAAAGTCCCAATCTAGGTTGCCCTTTGAGATATCTGAATATCCTCTTAACAGATTGATAGTGTGATTGCTTTGGCCTAACTTGAAATCTAGCACACACACAGACTGGAAACATTATATCTGGCCTAGAGGCTGTAAGATACATGAGAGAGCCAATCATGGATCTATAGTGATGAACATCCATATCCTCCCCCTCAAGATCTGCTGTTATCTGCTTGTGTGTCTCCATAGGTGTGCTGGCAGGCTTTGAGTCTGAGAAACCAAACTTGGTTAGAATGTCCTGCACATACTTGGACTGACAAATAAAAATACCATCTGACTTCTGTTGGACTTGGAGTCCAAGGAAGAAAGTAAGCTCCCCCATGGAACTCATTTTGAACCTTTCATGCATTAGGTCCTCAAAATCCTTGCACATATTGTCTCTTGTGGATCCAAAGATGATATCATCCACATAGATTTGGACCAGCAAGATGTCCTTCTTCTTTCTCTTGATGAACAGAGTTTTATCAATGACTCCTCTTTCAAAGCCATTTTCCAAGAGATAGGATGACAAAGTGTCATACCATGCTCTTGGTGCTTGATGTAGTCCATAAAGTGCTTTCTTCAGTTTGTATACTCTGTCTGGATAGCTTGGGTTTTCAAACCCTGGTGGTTGACAGACATATACTTCTTCTTCAATTGAGCCATATAGAAATGCACTTTTTACATTCATTTGATAGACTTTGAACTTCATATAAGAAGCATAGGCCAGGAACAATCTAATTGCTTCTATCCTAGCCACTGGTGCAAATACTTCTTCATAATCTATTCCTTCTTCTTGTGTATACCCTTGTGCCACCAACCTTGCTTTGTTCTTTATTACTATTCCTCTCTCATCTCTCTTATTCCTGAAGACCCATTTTGTGCCTATTGTTCTTTGACCTTTAGGAAGGTCTACCAGATCCCAAACATCTTGCAGCTTGAATTGTAGCAGCTCTTCTTGCATGGCTTCTATCCAACTGGAATCTTTCATAGCATCACAAGCCTTCTTAGGCTCAAGCTGGAATAGAAAGCAAGAAAGCACTGTATGCTGTTGGTCTTGCATATCTTGCAGCCTGCTTTGATTTCTAGTCATCATAGGAGAAGAGATATCTCCTATTACCAGCTGAGGAGGATGATTCTTTTGTGTTCTTGTTTGATGACTAGGTTCTTCATTGAGTCCCACCTCTAGATTGGTGTCATTCAAGTCAACTGAAGTGATTTCAGCAGCTACTTCTGGTTCTTTATTTTCTTGACTCTCCTCATATCTTCTTTCTTCTTCACTCTGATTTGGTTCAGTAGATGGCTCCTTTTCACAGTCTTCAACAGGATCCACTGTAGGTATGGGAAAAATCACAGACTGAGGTATGTTGTCTTGAACTTGTGTAGTCCCTGATCCTCCACTGCTTGAACCTGCATAATCATCACTACTGAAACCAAAAGAGTTAGTTAGTGAATCAATGTCAAACAGCCAATGAGGACCAAACCCAATAGGATTTGGTGTGTTCTCATTGCATTTGACATTGTCACTTTCCTCAATTATTCTAGAAGAAGTATTAAAAACTCTGTAGGCCTTACTTTGAGATGAGTAACCCACAAGAAATCCATCATCTGCCTTGCTATCAAACTTTCCTAAGTGAGATTTGGTATTGAGAATTGTACAAGGACACCCAAATGGTTTAAAAAATCCAATAAAGGGTTTTCTTTTATTTAAGAGCTCATAAGGAGTCTTGTTCTTTGGCTTGATCACTAGAACTCTGTTTTAGACATAACATGCAGTATTAACTGCTTCAGCCCAGAAAGTAATTGGCAGTTTTGAATCAGCTAACAGAGATCTAGCAGCCTCAATTAGTGTCCTATTCCTTCTCTCAGCAACTCCATTTTGTTGTGGAGTCCTAGGAGCACTATATTGTCTCTCAATGCCTTTTTCTTCACAAAAGGTGTTTAGATCAAGATTTTTAAACTCAGTTCCATTGTCTGATCTAATGACTTTTACTTTTTGATTTGTTTGGTTTTCAATTATTAGGATAAAGGATTTGATCAGTCCACTTGTCTCATCCTTAGTCCTTGGAAAATATACCCAAGTAAATCTAGAGTAATCATCAACAATAACTAGGCAATATGATTTCTTCCCTATGCTCATCACATTTGTAGGGCCAAACAGATCCATATGTAATAACTGGAGACAAGAAGAAATTGTATTTAACTCTTTGGACTTATGAGAAGTTTTGTGCTGTTTGCCTTTAAGACAAGCAACACAATGATCATCACATGAAAAGACTTTGGATGGTAAACCTCTTACAAGATTGTTTTTAACAAGTTTGTTCATTGTCTTGAAGTTCATGTGACACATCCTTCTGTGCCAAAGAGAGGATTCATCCACAGAAGCTTTTGAAACAAGACAGTTCAGGGATGAATCACTTGAAACATTGTCCATATCGAGACAATAAACATTGTCCTTTCTTGGAGTTCTAAGTAGTATCATGCTTTCATCAACTACCTTGAATCCTGGAGCAAGGATCATACATTCTGTATTGGTAAATAATATACTATGTTGTTTGTCACAAACTTGTGATACACTTAACAGGTTGTACTTTAACTGATCAACATAGTAGACATCCTCAAATGTCATATTACCTTTTGTAACATTACCTTTTCCACTTATTTTTCCACCTGCAAGATTGTCTCCAAATGCAACATGTCCTCCATTGATATGTTTGAAATCCTGAAGGCATGACATGTTGCCTGTCATGTGCCTAGAGCAACCACTATCAACATGCCAGATGCTCTTCCCCTTGAGCTGTTCTGCCCTGCACATAAGATAAATCAGTTAGTATTGAATAGGAACCCAAGCCAAAGTGGTCTTGGGTACCCCTTTCTCATCAAAATATTTACATTCCTTCTTGACAAGATTTTTAAACTTTGACTCCTCATTGCTGGAGTACTTTGTCACAATAATGGGTTTGGCTGCACATTTGTTAGAAGCAGTACTGGTTTTAGAAGAACTAACTGCATTAGCAGCACTTGCATGCTTAGCAGTACTAACCTTGTTAGAAGTAGTAACTGTGTCAGCAACAGTAACTGTGTTAGCAGTAGTAACCTTTGAAGAAGTACTAACAGTGTTAGAAGTATTAATATTCTCAGCAGTACTAACACTGGTAGCAGCAGTATTACTTCTGGCAGCACTATCCCTGTCAGCAGTACTATTTGATGTAGCAGTACTAACAGTTTTAGTGCTTCTAGGCACCCACATTTTAATACTCTCTTTTAAAACCTTTTTCTTCATTTGGCCTTTGGTTTCAACAGATTTCTTAGCCACATGTTTCTTTCCAGCCTTCCTATAACCAACAGATTTTTGCATAAATCTTTGAAAGTTCATCTTTTGGTTAATAGGGTTAAAGAAACAGTGCTTAGCCAAATGATTCAACTTGCCACATATGAAACAAGGTTTTGGTCTGATTATCTTACTCAGATCAACTCCTTGTTTTTGAGCCCATTGATTATTCCAGTTTCTTTGATTACCTCTCTTTTTACCAGAATTTAGGCTCTCAGTTTTATTGCAAGCACACTGTTTACAAGGGCCAGGATTCACAACAGTGGTCTGTTTGTAATGGACCTTGTTGGCCTTTCCTTTGGTCTTCTCTATCTCTTTAGACTTGACCCAAGTTTTTTCACATCCCTCATTGGTGATAATGTTGTTTTCTAAGGGTATCTCTTTACTCACAGCATTGTTCCCATTCTCACTGGCTTCTTTCTCAGTCATATCCTCAACAACCACCTCATCCAAAGGATCTATCTTAAAGGCTTCCTCAGACAAGTCCTTTTTCTCCTTGGTCTCTAACAAGTCTGATGTAGGAGGGATGTAGTTGTTGTTGTAAGGAGGGCGTGTGTTGTTGTATCCAACACCAGGCTTCATCTTATCATGAATCTGAGCCTTTAGAAGAGAATCCATTGCTTTTGAAGCATATGAAAACTTTTCTACATCAAGCTTAACTTTAGCTAGTTCTTCTTTCAACTTATCATTCTCTTCTTTGGACTTAGACAGTTTGGTCTCTAACTCATTCTTTTCCCACTTCCAGTAGTTTGTGTCATAAGAGTGTTGAAGTTCATTGGCTTGGAAGCCTCTGATTTTTATCTTCAAACCTCTCAACTATCAACACATAATCTCTTCTGTCCTTTTCTAATCTTTTGAGGTCATCACACATGTTTTGGTTGTGATCCTTGTACCTTTTGACAGTGTCTATGCAAGATTGAGTACAAAGATTAGAAATTACCTCAGTGGGGAGATCAGACACCTCTGCCATAAGAGCTTGATTCTGAATGGCTTCCTCAGATTGGTCACTCCAGTCAAACCTTATTCCTTGTTGAGAAACAAGGGTTTGAGCAGAGTTCTTGTTTTGATTGTAGCCTCCATTCTGAGCTTGTTGGTGATTGTTATTTGGCACACCACTTCTGCACTCTCTAGCAAAGTGTCCCTTCATGTGGTACTTATAGCATTCCACCTTTGTCTTGTCAAAACCAGCTCCATCTTCTCTTCTTTGAGAGAAATTATTCCTCCCAGTTCTTTTAATAAACTTCTTCACCCTCATAGATAACATGGCCATCTGACATTTAGTGTCCATCTCCTCCAGATTATCAGGGTGAAGTTGTTCCAGATCATCATTAATCAAGGAGTTGTTGCTGTGACTGGACAAAAAGGCTTCAAAGACAGTTTCAGTGCCTTTTTATGAATTCACTCCACTAGCAGCACTAACTGCTTCAGGGTTGGCAGTAGTATCAGTAGATGCTGATAGAAGTGCTGCATTATGAATATACCCAGTGGGCTTCTTCTTAGCTTCTACCTCAGATTCAAAAACTCTTAGATCATTATACAGATCATCTAGTTCCTTCTCTTCCAGATTGTCACTCTGTCTATATGAGACAGTGTACATAGTCCATTCATCCCCAAGAGATCTGAGGAACTTTCTGTTGATATCATCTTGCTCCATCTTCACTCCAACAGTAGCCAGTTCACCAATAAGCTTGTTGAACCTGTCAAAAGTTTGAGTCATAGACTCATTCTTTGAAGAAGTGAAGTTCTCATACTGCTGCTTCAGAACATCCCTTTGATTTCTTTTGGTGCTCTTAGTTCCAACAAATCTTTTCTCTAGAGCATTCCAGAGAATCTGAGCATCAGTGCAGTTGCAGAATTGACGCTGATATTCATTGGGGATGGCCAAGAGTAGAGTGCTCAAGGCCTTCATCTCTGCCTGCCTGATCTTCCTCTCATCTGTCTTTGGTGGAGATCTCTTCCCATCTGGTCCAATCTGGCCTTCAGTAGAGGGGCCATTCTCAATGACATCCCACATTGAGTAGTCAGTGAGGAGAATGTATTGCCTGATTCTGATCTTCCACATGTCAAACTCATTGGGTTTGAGCATTGGAACCTTAAAGACAAGAGTACTGTTTGATTCTGCAAAGTTTTCCATGATGAATGAATGAATGTTTCTGAGAGAACAGGCTCTGATACCACTTGTCAGGATCGAATTCTCAACAAGAATTATGAATACTCAGAAACAATATTAAAGAAGTTGCGGAAAAACACTTTAATATTCAATAAACAGAAAAACAATGAAACAGTGAATCACAATCAACTTGTAAACTTTATTTAATGATTCAAGTTACAAGCTTTTCACTCATAACCTCAATCTTGAAGAACAGGCTCTTTCAATACGAATTCTACTTCTCTAGAATTAGGAGCGATGCCTTGAGGTTGATTCTCTCTCTATCTCAAAAACTCAGAATTATTCTCACAAAAAAAAATTTACTTAGCTATTCTAAACAAATTTATACATATATTGAAGAATAAAAGATAATTACTAAACATAAAAAGATCTTCAAAATAATCTTCATAATTATCTTCAAGCTTTCCATGTTTATCTCCAGACGCTATCTCTTCAACATTATCTTCAAATTATCTTAGAAGCAGCATTAATCACCTTGATCACCTTGGAAGCATTAACTGAGTCTTGGCAGCATTAACTACTAAGCAGCACTAACCACTAGCAGCACTAACCACTAGCAGTACTAACTAGCTAAGCAGTACTAACTTTGTTCAAGCAGCACTAACTTTGACTAGCAGTATTAATTATACTAGAAGTAGTAATACCTAGCAGTATTAACTTTGAGATCCTCTGACAGTACTAACTCTGAACTAGAAGCATTAAAGACTTGTTCACATCTTCAGTTCCCAACAATGGACAAGCTGGGGTTGGTGGGACACCTAGTCCCGACAGATAAAGAGAAGATCAAAGCCTACATAAAGGGGCTCCCATCCGACATGATGTCTATGGTTAGAGTGTCTAAGGCCTCTACTCTTCAAGAGGCGATAGAGGAGGCGCAATTGATGGAAGACGCCTATAATCAGGGCAAAGAGGAAGGTTCTCGGGTGGTCGAGAAGAGAAAATGGGAGGGAAACTCTATGACCTCCAAGAAACCAAGACCTTTTAGCAACAACTATCAACGGGGAGCCGATCCTAGGCGCGAGGCTAAGTGGTGTTCCAAGTGCCGAAGCAAGCACTTCGGCCCGTGCAACTTCGTACCCGGAGCTTGTTTCAAATGCGGAAAGCCCGGTCATGCCTATAAAAATTGCCCCGTCAAGGGGAGATTGTGTTTCGAGTGCAAATAGTCGGGACATGTTAGAGAAGATTGCCCAAAGTTGAAGACCAGAGGGGCCGGTGGAAAGAAGGTGGAACCTCCGAGAGCATCCGGGAGAGCTTTCCAAATGACCGAGGAAGAATCCAAGGCATCTACCGATGTGGTATCGGGTACATTTCTCCTAAACTCAATGCCTACACGTGTATTGTTTGATTCGAGTGTTAACTTCTCCTTCATTTCTGATGTGTTTTGCCCAAAACTTGCCGTGTCCATGAGTAGTTTACAAGATGCTTTAGTGGTAGAAATAGCCAATGGGGGTCAAGTGTTAATCTGTGACGTCTTGAAGGGTTTCACCCTTGAGTTTGATGGTAGAAAATTCACCATTAGCTTAATGCCCATGCAAATCGGCGGGTTTGATGTGGTAGTAGAAATGGATTGGTTATCGGAGAATCAAGCCGAAATTGTGTGTTCCAAGAAGATGATATGACTACCCGTGACGAATAGAGAGGTGACAATCATATATGGTGAGAGAAGGAAAGGTGAAGTGGCGATTATCTCTATGATCAAAGCGCGAAAATGTTTGGCGAAAGGATGCTCATCCTTCTTGGCGTATGCAATCGACACCAAACTAGAGAAGAGGAAACTAGAAGATGTTAGGGTGGTACGCGAGTTTCCCGATGTATTTTCGGAAGACTTGCCCGGTTTGCCACCCGATCGTCTAGTAGAATTCCGGATTGATCTCATTCCGGGAGCGACTCCGATTACCCGAGCTCCCTACCGGCTGGCTCCTACGGAGATGCAAGAAATGATGACTCAACTCCAAGACCTTCTTGAGAAGGGTTTCATACGACCGAGTTCGTCACCTTGGGGAGCTCCGGTCTTGTTCGTCAAGAAGAAGGATGGCTCAATGAGGATGTGTATCGACGACAGAGAACTGAACAAGGTAACAGTGAAGAACAAGTATCCACTTTCGAGGATGGCTGAGAAAGTTTATAGGAAATACGTCGAGGAAGCAGGATTTGACATACGATTGTCGAATAAGAAGAAAAATGTTGATGGATTCGTTACTGCACGTTTTTTTGTATGTAGTAAACAAGGTATTTCGGCGGAGAAATTGTATGATTCTTTGGGGGCAAAACATGGTGAGAGACGCCAAAGGAATTCAAATCTTAAGAGGTGTGGGTGTTTAGCTTGATTTAAAATTCATTATGTGAAGGATAGATCCCGTTTTGAGGTATACAAATTCATAACAAAGGATAATCATTTACTTTTTGATCGTAATGAGATGTCTTTATCCCGTACGAGATGAGGTCTTTCTTTTACAGACCAAATGACTGTTTATAATGCTACAAGTTTGAAAGTGGGTATTGCAAAATCGCATAGGATGAGGAATGCTATGAGAGGTTGTTTAAGTGAATCGGGGGTGGACGGTTAGGGATTTTCAAAATTTTAAGCGAGATATGGTGACGTTTGTTGGTAATAAGGATGCTCAAATGTTGATTAACACAATGGTAGGTAGGTAGAAAGCTTGTCCGAAGTTCTTTTTTGAGTTTAAATGTAACGAGAAGGAGTTGATAACCATATTTTAGGCTGATGAAATTGCGAGATTGAATTATTGTGAATTTGGAGATGTAATATCATTCGACGCAACCTTTCATACAAACAAGTATGCATTTTCTTAATTTTTCCATGTATGTTTCCTTATTCTATTTTTTAAGTCTAATATTTTAATTCTAATGAATTCGAAGGTACGCCATGGTGTTTGTACCATTTGTGGTTGTTGATAATCACAAACGATCAGTAGTAGTGTAACACCCTGGATTTTCATTATATTTATCGTTGTATTCTTGCGTTTACCTTTTGTCGTAAACGCCGAGTCTTGATCTGAGAGTTAGAGTTTGGGTTTTGGTTGAAATTGTGGGAAACAGAAAGTTACGCGGGCTATGCCGCGGCTTGTAGGCCGCGAGGTAAGTCGGGTAACCCTCTGGAGGATTCTCAGATTGTTGACACACGCGGGCTATGTCGCGGCTAGTAAGCCGCGAGCTAAGCCGCGTGACCCACTGGAGTATTCCAGTTTTGTGGCACGCGCGACTTTTCCCGCGGCTTGAAGGCCGCGGTGTAAGCCGCGCAACCCTCTGGCCGACTTAAGAGAGAGTTTCAGCCCAAAATATCTCATTCTGGAGCTCTCTCTCTCTCTCTTCTTCTTATCTCTCAATCTCAAACTCTCTCAGTCTCTCTCTTTGGCTTCTTCGATCTTTGAAGCTCCGTTGATTGCTAGTATTAAGTGCATTGCTCGGGGTTTCGGTGTAGAAAGCTTCACCTCTTCGTCGTGGTCGATATCTGGTTTTTCGGGTTTTCGTATAAACCTGTTTGGTGAGTTCCTACTATCATTTTAAAAACTGTATACATATCAAAAGCTACCTTTTGGAACTCCTATATATCTCCATGGTTTCAGATCTAAGTTTTCTGCATATTTGATATAACTTGAGTTTTGAGAGATTTTAGGGTTCCCGATCATTTTGACTAAAATGATGGATTCTATCTTATTTGAAGTAAAAGGATGTTTTACTTGCTGATTATGTAGCTTATGCGAAAGAATATTTATGAACTCATTTTTATGATTTTCATACTTACCAGAAGTTGAACTTGAAAAGGCATTTTGTTTATAAAATGTTTTGTATACCATATGGTTATATATGGTTAGTCACGAATGATGTTGTGACAAGTCTAGACTATTACTAGTGGATCCCTAGGTTTTGAGTCGACTGATATTATTTGGAGGTTACCAGGTAAAGTAAATAAAGAACTACATGTGCATTAAATTGTGAGGTTCTGGACATTTACGAATATAGAACTACATGTGCATTAAATTGTGAGGTTCTGGCCATTTACGAATATAGAACTACATGTGCATTAAATTGTGAGGTTCTGGCCGTTAACAAATATAGAACTACATGTGCATTAAATTGTGAGGTTCTGTAAGTTAATCAAAGCGAAGAATTACATGTGCATTAAATTGTGAGGTTCTGGAAAGAAGGTTTATGACCTTATTTTAATGGATTTTATTCTTATCAACGGTTAACTGGGAAATGCTTGTTTGAAAGATTTCCGTTTGGATGCAAATGTTTATATCTCTTGAAATTTATAAACTTTATGTTCTCACTAGGCTTTTTAAGCCTAACACTTTTTCTCAAATGATATGTATTCATGTTCTCGTTAGCGGCAGGTTGCCAAGGGTTTGAGTGTCGGGACTGATCTCGAGGGTTTTTGAGATGTTTAGTATTGGATTGTTGGGCATTGTTAAGTCCCACATTTTTGGATGATTCTGGATCAACAACTTATGTAATCTAGATAATATATGTTTAAATTAGTTTGTTGTTGGGATCCTTATCTGTATTCAGGTTTTTGTAAAGGTTAAGTACAGTTCCCCTTTTTGGGAGGTTTATACATTTGGATGATGCTTAATTGTGCAGTTTCCGCAGTTTTAAATTTACCCTGGTTTTTAGGGTGTTACAAGTTGGTATCAGAGCTCTAGTTTAAGTGAACTAGGCATGAATATAAGATGTCTAGACCTAGACTGAGTATGTTAAGCATTGATTCGTGAGTTTGGGTAGAACTCTAAGATGGGTTGGTCTGAGAGTCGACGAAAATTATAGTTATCGAACGTTGTGGCGACGGTATTAAGAACCTTTATGTATTGTATATTCATAATCTCACTTAGCTAATGTTATTATGAGAATATTTATACGTGATGGTGCTTGAGGTGCCGTTACTGTGACAATTGGTAATGTAGTAGTACGTTCTCTTGTGCTTGGTTTGCTAATGTTATGATATTTGGTAAGACGTGGTAGTACGTTTCCTTCGTGTTCAATTCTGTTAATCTCCTTTTTATCCATCCTCGTACTTGTATGAACGACCTTGGTATGTCGACCGTTGGGGTAGTAAGAAAGTTTCTAAATGGGTAACTTTTAGAAAAAGTTAATGATGGTAAGTATGGTGATTGCGTTAAGTGATCAGTTCGAGTCAGATTAATTGGTTGGATTAGAACCATAGACTTTTTGAATCGATGTATTCGAGGATAAATTGTAAGGTGAACCTATGAGGTCTGTGATCTTTTCCTTAAGATGTTGAGCATCTGGGTGATGATAGTGTACATGCCAAAATATCCATTTTTTTAAAGTGTTTATGTGTTTTACATGAAATTATCAAATGTTGGGTTAGTTGCTAATCTTTGATTATTTGAAGTATTTACCTTTATAAACTTTGTATAACACCACCTTTGGGATTTTTGGGCATTTTGATAAAGGGTCACAAATCAATGTGTTTTAATGTTTTATTGCATAAAACCACCTTTGGTCAGAGAAATGTACTTCTGAATGGTTGTCGGTTTTCATACTTCATTCATGAAATGGAATGTTTATGAAGCATTACTTGCATATTTATGTAAAGTATTTGAAAGTATGTATATAGTCTCATTTTATGATTTCTATTCTTATCAACAGTTACACTTGGAAATGCATATTTGAAAATAAATGAGTCTTTAGGACTTCGGTCCGGTTTAATAGCCCAATTGTGAAATACCAAGTATGATGGCGGTTAATGCGCATCTTTTGAGAAGTACATGTTTTGAGTGCGTTGCTCATTCAATTGGAGCCATGTACTGTTTAGACTGTAATGCAGTGGATTCATATGCATATGAGTCAGTCTGTATTATTTAAAAAGAAAATAGGCTATTATTTATAAGTTGCTTATTTTAAAGTGCTTGTGTTTTACATTAAATTGTTAACTGTTGATAAGTTTTGGGTTATTTGGTTATGTTTAACTTTATAAACTTATGTAACATACATCTTTGTGATTTTTTTTGGCATGTTGATAAATAAATCATTTTGATATATTTCTTTTACGATGTAATATATAAATGGAAGTCATTTTATATAATTGTTCATTTGGTGCATACGATTTTATAAACCGTTGGAAAATGCATATCATTGAACTATGAGTCATTTTGGTTATTTTGAAATGTTTAGTTTTATGAACATGTTGAGACATCCATTTTGGGATCTTTGGGTATTTTGGTAAATAAATCATGTTGAGTTGTTTCTTCGATGATTTTACATATATAATTGGAGTTCAATTGACGTAAGTGTCATTTTGTGTATTTGATCTTATAAACCTTTTTCAGAAAACACATATTATTGTGTTATGAGGCATTTTGAAAACATAAGAGTATGAGTTCATTTGAAAAATGGTTTGTCTCAACCAGCGATGAGATTTTGGGTTAATTACCTTTTGGGTCGTGGTGTTTGCATAACTGTGGTCAAACGTACTTCGATGTCTCTACTGGCTTTCATGGGGTATATATGTAAACTATTGGGTCGTTGACTCGGTTTTAACCAAATGGGGTCTTGAGGAAAGTTGTCCGGTTTAAAAACAGTGGTGGAAATTTTATTGGCATCCAGTGGTATTATTTTCCCTTTGAGTTTAGTGGGAGCAGTTTAGTTACACATATCACGTATGCATATTTTATTGGAAATTTCCGTTATGGTATTTCAACCACTATTTTAGAACGATGAGAACATGTTTATTTTTGGCTTTGAACTCGAAAACGACATAAATTATTTCTTGTTTTAACCGGGTGCATACGCATATCAATCTACTAGTTTTGCGAAATAAACGGTCGCATGCAAGGTTTATTGTGAAATCTTATTTCGTGCCGCATTGTGACTAAAAGAGAGAAAACTTTAAGAGTTCGATATTATGAGCATATTGTCTCGGGTTTTGCAAACATTTTATTTATACAGTTTGGAATTAAACTAAATTACTCTTGAAATTGCTCAAATCGCATGCATATGTCTTTACTAAATTTTGGGGAATAAACAGATGTATGCGAGTCACGATGGGAAGTTTTATTTCATGACATTTCATGGCTAATTGCAGAAATTTTGGGGTTCGATTTTGTGAATTTCCCTTCTGTAGTTTTGTACGAACGTCTTGTTATACACTATTTTAGTACGTAAAACTATTTCTCATTCATTACATAAATTATACTATTGGTGTGAGTAATCGTATGAAAAATTTATGTTATTTCGGATGGAACTTTTGCCAAGAACATATTTCAGTTATTGATTTTACTGATATGAGTTGTCCGCAATGCATGAAATGAATTTCCGGTTTACATGTCGTTGTAATTACGATTTTGGGCAGGTACGTTTTATCGGTGCGGCCCAAATTTGAAACGCGAATAATATATATATATATATATATATATATATATATTTATTTATTTACGTTCCTATTATGTTGCTACATTTGGGAAATGATCGGACGTATATAGGTCTTGTTGGAAATTTTATCTTCCGACGTTTTGTGTCAAAGTGAAAGATTTTAAAGTTGAAGTTGCAAAATCCTCTTTTGAGATTTGTACAAACTTTTATTACGTATGATGGGACGGAAAATTATTTTCATACGCATAGCATAATTTGATGCATGCTAAGACCCTGGTAACCCGTTTGAAAATTTTGTTACGCATCTTTCGTTATCGTTTTATTAGCGTAAGTACTGATCAAATGAGTTTTGAAAATGGTTTTATATGTGTGGCATTGGTGATCAATTTTGAAACCTATCGAATGCACGATAGTGTATTTTCACCGCACGTTTAATTGTTATAAAACTTATGTATTTGCGAGTTTTATAAATTTCAAATTGGCATAGTAGTGTGAAAAACCTTGAACTCATTGGACTATAGGTGTAAGCCCCCTCGTGTTAGAAGTTGATATTAAGGATTAAAAGAGTCCTCGGAGTTTGAGGCGTTAGGCATGTGCTTTCTCCCAGTTAGTTAAGTAACGATCTCTATGCTTCGTTGAACCTACGGATTAAAATCGTGTTCGGTTGTTTGGTTATGGTTGGTTTTGGAATTGTGAGAATTTGGTACGACGACATGCTATGTGTCTGTGGTGTACTATATTGTTTGGTATTCTTGTATGATGATGATGTTATGGTTGACTGGTAAGGATGTTAGATTTGGGTGACTACTTCCAAGAGTAGGTGTCAACTTTGAATCGACATTGCTAATCGGGAATGAAATATTTGGTAGTATAACCACGTTTGCATAATGGTCATTCCGAGGATAGGTGTCGACACTCTATTTTGAGGACAATAACTGTTGGTGTGCTTCAATATTTTTCCGTTAGATCTGGTGCGTCTACAGGACGAGCGGTAAACTTAAGGAAATTAGATGTTGATAATTAAGAAATCAATCATCGGTATTTTGATAATTGTCAGGACTTTCGTTGATTTGGAAATCGATGCTTGAGTGCATGGTGGGAGTTTGGTGGTAATGTTTATTGGATACATTTGGTGAGAATGTCGAGGTGGACTTTAAGTACAAATCGATTATCGAGGAGACCTTGATGCGTCGTATTTAGAGGTATCTAAGGGAAATGTTTGCTTTGGGGTATTCTTGGTGGATATGACCGACTAAGGTAGTAAGTTGTCCTTGAGGCAATATGAACAACATAAGGTTGGGAGGCAACCGAGATTTAATGTTAAGAATGTGTTTAATCCAAAACTTAACGTTCATCCCGCTTTGGGGTGAGTTATATGGAAAGTTGAAGTTGAGTTGGCGATGGTTCGTTATAAGGAACGCAACGACAACCTCAACCGGGATGTAATCGGGTTCGTATATGAGGTAAGGTTTAGTGAAGGTATTCCTTTTGAATAGGGAATCAATTGACCTCGCCAAGGGCGATATTGGGTGATTGGTTGGTGCTAGATTTTGAGGACGAAATCATTCCCAAGTTGGGGAGGATAGATCCGAAATTTTGTGAACAATGGATTTTCATTATATTTATCGTTGTATTCTTGCGTTTACCTTTTGTCGTAAACGCCGAGTCTTGATTTGAGAGTTAGTGTTTGGGTTTTGGTTGAAATTGTGAGAAACAGAGAGTTACGCGGGCTATGCCGCGGCTTGTAGGCCGCGAGGTAAGTCGCGTAACCCTCTGGAGGATTCTCAGATTGTTGACACGCGCGGGATATGTCGCGGCTAGTAAGCCACAAGCTAAGCCGCGTGACCCACTGGAGTATTCCAGTTTTGTGGCACGCGCGACTTTTCCCGCGGCTTGAAGGCCACGGTGTAAGCCGCGCAACCCTCTGGCCGACTTAAGAGAGAGTTTCAGCCCAAAATATCTCATTCTGGATCTCTCTCTCTCTCTTCTTCTTATCTCTCAATCTCAAACTCTCTCAGTCTCTCTCTTTGGCTTCTTCGATCTTTGAAGCTCCGTTGATTGCTAGTATTAAGTGCATTGCTCGGGGTTTCGGTGTAGAAAGCTTCACCTCTTCGTCGTGGTCGATATCTGGTTTTTCGGGTTTTCGTATAAACCTGTTTGGTGAGTTCCTACTATCATTTTAAAAACTGTATACATATCAAAAGCTACCTTTTGGAACTCCTATATATCTCCATGGTTTCAGATCTAAGTTTTCTGCATATTTGATATAACTTGAGTTTTGAGAGATTTTAGGGTTCCCGATCATTTTGACTAAAATGATGGATTCTATCTTATTTGAAGTAAAAGGATGTTTTACTTGTTGATTATGTAGCTTATGCGAAATAATATTTATGAACTCATTTTTATGATTTTCATACTTACCAGAAGTTGAACTTGAAAAGGCATTTTGTTTATAAAATGCTTTGTATACCATATGGTTATATATGGTTAGTCACGAATGATGTTGTGACAAGTCTAGACTATTACTAGTGGATCCCTAGGTTTTGAGTCGACTGATATTATTTGGAGGTTACCAGGTAAAGTAAATAAAGAACTACATGTGCATTAAATTGTGAGGTTCTAGACATTTACGAATATAGAACTACATGTGCATTAAATTGTGAGGTTCTGGCCATTTACGAATATAGAACTACATGTGCATTAAATTGTGAGGTTCTGGCCATTTACGAATATAGAACTACATGTGCATTAAATTGTGAGGTTCTGGCCGTTAACAAATATAGAACTACATGTGCATTAAATTGTGAGGTTCTGTAAGGTAATCAAAGAGAAGAACTACATGTGCATTAAATTGTGAGGTTCTGGAAAGAAGGTTTATGACCTTATTTTAATGGATTTTATTCTTATCAACGGTTAACTGGGAAATGCTTGTTTGAAAGATTTCCGTTTGGATGCAAATATTTATATCTCTTGAAATTTATAAACTGTATGTTCTCACTAGGCTTTTTAAGCCTAACACTTTTTCTCAAATGATATGTATTCAGGTTCTCGTTAGCGGTAGGTTGCCAAGGGTTTGAGTGCCGGGACTGATCTCGAGGGTTTTTGAGATGTTTAGTATTGGATTGTTGGGCATTGTTAAGTCCCACATTTTTAGATGATTCTGGATCAACAACTTATGTAATCTAGATAGTATATGTTTAAATTAGTTTGTTGTTGGGATCCTTATCCGTATTCAGGTTTTTGTAAAGGTTAAGTACAATTCCTCTTTTTGGGAGGTTTATACCTTTGGATGATGCTTAATTGTGCAGTTTCCGCAGTTTTAAATTTACCCTGGTTTTTAGGGTGTTACAAGTAGTGGGTGCTGCGTTGATGCGTGGCGAGACGGTGGTGAATTACACGTGGGTTCTTCAAGCCTTCAAGAAAGCACATGGTAGATAGCCGGTTTTTGTGATTACCGATCAATGTGCCGCCATGAAACAGGCTATTCCTGCTGTGTTTCCTACTAGTGTTCATCGTTTGTGCATGTGGCACATCACTAAGAAAGTGAAAGATAAGGTAATTTAAAATTTAGTATTTTGTGTTGGTGAATGAAGTTAAATTTCCATATTTATGTTCATATTTTTTCGTGTGTTTTATCGTTTGTTGGTAAGTGTTTATTTGGCGAAACAAACGAACTATGTCGCTGATTTCAAGTGACTTGTATGGAACGTCAATTTGGATCCTTGTGACTTTGAGTTGCAATGGCAGGAAGTGATGGATATGTATGGTTTGAGTGGGGATTCATGGTTGGAGGACTTGTATAATATTAGGGAGTCCTGCATTCCCGCATATTTTAAAGATAAGCCGATGTCTGGGTTGATGAAAACGACATCGAGGTCTGAGAGTATAAACACTTTTTTCAATGTTTATCATGCTTTTTGGAATGACCTTGTTGTGTTTTTTTTTGGGAAAAGGGGACGGAACCCCCAGAAAAGATTTATTGATTAAAAAGAAAAAAGATTACAAATTACGAGGGGCATACCCCAAGATATACAATCGAAAGCTCAAAACATGTTTTGGGAGAAACCATAACCAGAGTTTAACCCAAAAAACCAAATAAGGAATATAAATCCTTCTACACCAAATACAATCCCAAATATAAAACCCCATATTAAGGCCCATATTAAAAACAAACAAATTAAGATAATACTTCATCTTGCATCCCACTCCCATAACTTGCCACAACCCAATTCTTCATATTTCCCAGGCCCAAAATTTTATCCAAGCCACTTTCCAATACTATCAATGAAGGTCCACTTTCCATATAGTGAAAACCCACGATTCGGCCCATCCTATGAAAAACCATCGTTGAAATTAATAGTACCATCAATGTAGTCCTCAAAGGCTTTGAGAGCCCAAATATCAGCATCAATCAAGCCCATCCACATGTCCCTATTGTTGGAAATAATCCCATCACAATGGTATGTAACACCCGCTATTTTGGAGTTGGGTGAAAAGTTGACCTTTACCCAAAGTTCAAGGGGGTAAAACGTAACTTGGGTTATATAAATATAAATCAAGTTAGATATTTGTTTCTAAATATCACAAATCTGATATTCTAAAGAAATCAGAGAGAGAGAGAGAGAAGGAAGCAGGAAGAAGAGGTCGATCGATTTTCTCCAAATCAAGGTACGAATCTAGCTTAAAGCTTTGATCCAAGTGTTATCTGCCGTATAGAATCTCGTTGTTAAGGTTTTTAACCGTTTAATTTCGAGATTTACGTATTTTGGGTTAGATCTGGGTTCTGTAAACGTCCCATCGAATAAGACCGAGAAGATGGTTTCGACCGGTATGGTGTTCGACCGGTGAAGTGCATTCGACCGATATTGGGTTCGACCGATATTGGGTTCGACCGATAGTGGGTTCGACCGGTGTGGGGTTCGACCGGTGTTGGGCTCGACCGGTACTGTGTTTCGGCAGTGTGTTGTGTTTTGTATTCAAGAGTTGTAAGTCAGTGAGTTGTCTATGTGTGTCCCAATAACTAATCATTCAATCAAGAAAACATATAATCAACACAAATAATGCAAACCTGATATTGATTAATCAAAAGATTACAATTGTTCTTGATGAAATCAATCTCTTTCTCTCTGCTTCTCTCTTGTTCACGGCGCACCAACACACACACCTAGCCTCTCTCAATGATTAATTTTTCAATTAAGCTTCCTTAACCTAATTAACCACTAACCTAATCTTATATATACTTAGGCCATAAGCCTAATGGGCTTGGCTTTCTTGGGCCCAACAACTAAAACAATCTATTAACTTATTTAAATAAAGACTAATAAAGAAAATACTTAAACATACTTTGACTATTTATTACAAAAGGACCCTAGACTATTTGTTGAGACGACTTTATCAGCTTTAACTTCAGTTTTCCATCTTCAGATAATTATGATCTTGAATCCAATAAATATGTGCTTTAACAATCTCCCCCTTTGAATCAAGATCATTACTAAACAAATTCAGCAATTCAATCCTTCTCTTTTAAGCTCAGAATATGTAACCTCCTTCTTTGTCTTCAGAATGTAGCAATCTCCCCAATAGTTGAAATCTCTTGGAAAGAAATTATCTCCAGTTTTAGCTCATAATGCTTTAGCAAATCATCTTCAGAAAATTTCTTCAATTCAGCGAGTCTTCAGAAACTTCCAATCTTCTCTCCATTTCTTGATTGAGATTCTCCCCCTTTTTGATGAAAAGAACGAGAAGTTCATCAAAACTTTACGTCAAGAAATGTCGTCTAACACTGATCTTGCAAACAGAACCACTGATTATCCGTCAATTCATAAAGATGTGTATCCAGATCTTTGCAAATCCAGAAAAAGTAGATAGATATGAAAGATAACACCTGAATCAACAAATGAACCAGTTAAAATTTCCTGTCAGTAACACAAAGTCACTGTGTGTAACGAATACACAATATAAAGGAGCTTTTATGATGTTCACTCCCCCAGGGCTTCCATTCAATCATCGAAAAACCACAAAGGTAATTTCTATGAACGTTATGACAAAGAAACAAATTCTTTGTGTGTTCGTGCAAGTGATAGAATAAGTTAAGCATATGATGATTGCTTATAAGGCTCAAAATGTGTAAACCACTGAGACAACAGGTAGTTAAACACAGACTCAATGTGCATAAACGAAGTGTGAAGGTGGGGCGGACTTCCTTCTTTTCAATATCCAGATTTTCCAAATGAAAATCAGATAGCATATGTGCTGCGTCCCCTTTTGAAAATGAAACATTTTCTTGTTGAGAAGAAAATGAGTGGCTGGTGGGGTAATGTCAAGAGTTGGCATGGGCTAGTTGCCTGTTTCAATAATGTTCACCAAGAATTGTGAAGCATTAGAAATGTGGCTGCCCGACTCAGAAAGTAGTTGGTGCAAAGTTTGTTATTCTTTTACTCTGATCTCTCACCCTCTTTCTTTTAATCTTTAAGCTCACAGCTAACCAAAACTCTCTTTTAACATTTCTCTCATCACACATGTTAAGACACAGTCTCATTGGATTCAAGATCATCCAAACTGAAGATCGCAATCTGAAGCTAAAGCCGGAACGTCGACTCTCGATATTAAATTCTATGTCTATTTGTAATAAATGTCAATGTAATTCAATATAATTGTTTGTTTATTATACTAGTTAACTTAGTTAGTTTGTGAAAGTTAGTTATTAGTTATATATTAACTTAGTTAGACATAATATATATTTGTTAGATATTATGTAGTTATATTAGTATTATATGTTGCAAGTTGATTAGGAAGTGTGTTCAACACACTAGATTAGATATTATGTGATATCTCTAGTATCTCTATCAACTAAGATCAAAAAAGATATTAGAGAACACACAAAAACACACACTAAAAGGTGTAATAGAGAGAAAACAGAGAAAACACATTCTAAGCTTGAATCGATCAACCTTGTAACCATTTGTTATAATCAATACAGGTTGGTAATCTTTATGTGTTGTTATTCTAAGAACTTGATATAGTATTGTTGTGGACCGACAATTGGTATCAGAGCCTGATTAAGATCAAAATCAAGTTTTTCTGAAAAACGTCTCTGTGTTCTTATTGAAAATCGATTTAGTGATTTAAACTGTTTTAGGTGTTAAAATCGATTAGGTTGTGATCGATTAGCATGCTAGATAGAGTTGTTGTTGATTAATTTCAGTATTAAGCTTTATTCGAGTTCCAATTTGTGGATTTAGTGAGGAAACTGTCGAGAACAAAAAGTCACTGTGCTATCAAATCTTTCTTCAAAAAGTGTGTTTTATTGAGATCGAGTGCTTATATTCAGTTCTAGAAGTGTTTCTAGACATATTGGTAGAGATTTGTACTGCTAATCGACAAAGAAAACAAGTTTCAGTTGATTTTTCGTAGTACAGGACGAACAATCGCAAAGCAGAAGAAGAACACACACAAAGTCAAACTTTGCGCATCTAGCCTGAAACGCAAAGTCCAACTTTACGCCTCCCACTACAATCGCAAACTTCACTTTGCGCTCCTCAAGTGAAACGCAAAGCCAACTTTGCGCTTCTCAAACAGCACGCAAAGCACACTTCTCGCTTCAAAGAGCAAACGCAAACCTCAACTTTACTTCTCGGATCAAGTAAGAAACGCAAACCTCACAAACGCAAACCTCACGAACGCAAACCTCACAAACGCAAACCTCAAGCCATTGTGTTCATCTCTTCAAAAGACAAGTCTACTTTACGCTTCCAACTAGACCCGCAAACCCCAACTTTGCGCGTCCAACCTGAAACGCAAACCCAACTTTGCGCTACCAACTAGACCCGCAAACCTCATCTTTGCGCCTCCCTTGTGAAACGCAAACCTCTCTGCTCCAATCCACACTTAGAATTTTTCTTCAAAATGACATCCAGAGAAGCCCTTGCTATAGGAACTGACACCAAGCCACCAGTTCTCTTTAAAGGAGAATACGAACAGTGGAAGGATCGGTTTATGAACTTCATTGACAGACATGAGTTGGGTGATTTCATCAGGACATCTATTGAAGAAGGGGTTATGAAACCAGTCATAACAACTCGTGTAGTTAGAAATGTGCCGACTGAAGTTGAACTTAAGTTTCATGAGCTACAAGATGATAACCTTAGAAGAGCCAAAGCCGACAGATTAGCTAAGTCATACATCTTACAAGGAATCCCAAATGAAATATACGTAAAGATTGACAGCTACAAGGCCTCCGGCAAAGAAATGTGGGATCAGCTTGAAAAAATGATGTTGGGTTCAAAAGTTGGCAATCAGTTGAAAATCTCCAACTGCCTAAATAATTATGAAGAATTTAGAGGCAGGGTGGGAGAAACTTTAGAAGAAACCTATGACAGGTTTGTGACTTTGCTGAACAAACTTAGCAAGAACAAAGTCCACAAATCTCAAATTGAGCTGAACGTCAAGTTCCTGTGCATTCTTCAACCATAATGGAAAAGATTTGCAAGACAGATGAAGCAGATCAAAGACTTGAATGAGATTCCACTTCATGAGGTGTATGAAACCCTCCGTCAGAATGAGAAGAGGTGGATGAAATTCTAGCTGAGAATAGACAGAGAGGAAAGACAGTTGATGACACAGTCGCTCTTGTAGTTAGGAAGAAAAAGAACAAGACGATTGTGTACAAATCAGAAGAAGATCAAGCTTATGCAAACTCAGACACAGATGAAAATGATCAGCTAAAGCAAGCAATGATGATGCTGACAAATGCTTTTCAGAAAAGGTTCTACAAAAAGCCAACATCAAACAGTCAGAGGTACTCATCTGGTCCGAACAACTACATCCACAAGGAAAGGGTTGAAGGAAGCAGATATGAAGGAAATAGATTTGAAGGGAAGAGAACAGAGGAAAGGAAGCCTGAAGAGAGAAGGTATCAGCCTGAAAAGAAGAGATTAGAGGAGAGGAATCCGGAAGAGAGAAAGTTTAAAGCTGAAGGATCAAGCCAGCCAAAACCACCAACGTGCTACAACTGTGGCAAATTAGGTCACTTTGCCAAGGACTGTCGCAGATCAAAGGTCAGAAACTCCGACTACTACAAGAACAAGATGCTTCTTGCAAAGCAACAGGAGGCTGGCAAGGCACTGATGGCTGAGGATGAATACTGGCTCGATCACTCAGATGAAGAAGAAGAAGAGGATGAAGAAAAAGATGAAGCCGTCAACATGTGCTTGATGGGCCAAATAGAATCAGATGCTAAAGCTGATTCAGACAATGAAGAAGAGGAGGTATGTAATCTATCAGATTTAGATTTCATGAATAAAATGCATGCCATGAGTTTAAAACAAAAAGAGTTAGAATCTAATCTTAAGCAAGAAAATGATGTCATAACTGACAAAAACCAATTGATACAGAAACTTAGCAATGAAATTGCTGAGCAGAAAGTATTAGTTGAGATTCTTCATAGAGATAATGACACCAACGCTAAGGAAAAGACAATAATTCTTAAAAAAAATTCTGATCTTAAGTCTAAACTGCTAAAAAATGAGATAGATATTTATGAGCTTACAAAATTGCATGCTTCTTGTACCAAAGAAAACTTTTCTTTACTGGGGAAATTAAAAAGTTTGGAAGAGAAGTAATATAAAATGGGTCAAACTGAACAGACTATTTTTCTAAACAAACCCAAAGAGGAAATAGAGAGATGGGGAATCGGTTATAAGAATCCTCACTGTCTACAAAAAGGGATGTCTGAAGTGCCAGGACTTTATGATCATCTTTCAATGCAATTAGCTCGCAGAATCCCTGAGTTTAAAACTTTCTGGACTAAACTATCTGAAAAGGATGAAGCCAACGAAACTGAAAAACGTTTGAAATCATCTAAAGTTCATCTTCCATTTAATTATGCGAAATTGAATAATAGTTATGATGAAAATCCAATATATCAAAAGAAGAAAACTCTTTCAAGTGATTTCTTTCAAAGTTATACTGAAAAGGAAATGGAGGCGAAACCTATTCTAGGTAAACTATATGTCCCTCCTCTTGTTTTAGAAAGTAAAATTTCTGAACTCGAGAATTCTTTATCAGATGAAAGACTTTTGATGAATATTGAGCAAAAAGTTTTTTCAACTGTGTTTTCAAATTCTGGTATTTCTAAGGCTTCAAACTCTAAGGATATGTTTGGTTCATCAAGTAAAGGATTTGATTTTCTGAACTCTAATGGTGGTTTAGATGATTGTTCTGAACAATTTGACTTTAATGCAAAACTTCCTAACCATTCATCTTTTGTTAAGAAATCTTTGAGAAAAACCAATATGCATGTTAATAGTGCAATATCAACGAAAGTTGATAACTCAGTCTTTGTGAAAGCTAAAATTGCTAAAGGTAAGAAAATATCTCAGCATTCACAGAAACCGAACATTACTGGTAATTCTAAGAAGAAGCATTCGCTTGTTGCTCCAAGGTCTAACTCACCAGCTTCACATGTTTCAGATCTGAGCAAGCAAAGGCCAGAAGTAAATTCTAAATGGCAACCCAAACGGAAGCTTGACAAGACCGTTTTATCGTTTAGTAGTGTTAATTGTAATAAGACTTCGCTTAGTAAAGATGTCCTAATTGCTGATATTGCTGCTTTGAACTCAAAACTTGTTGTTTCTCGTAAACAATATACAATGAAGCAATTATTTCAGTTATCTTTATCTGCTAGAAAGTCTTCTATTTATGATAAACATATTTCTATCTCTTGTCAAGATTCTGAAGATTGGTTTGGCAATTACCATGTGCATTCATCTCATACTAATTCTTCACATACATTTCAAAAGAAAAGAGGACCCAATTTGAAATGGGTACCAAAATCTTGTGCTAACACAGCAGGACCCAAATTCCAGTGGGTACCTAAGGCTAAATCTGTGTTGCAGGCACACAAAGCTTAAAGAGAATGCGACTTCTGATTATGTACAGATCAGGACTCGTTCTTCAATGTCAAAATAGGTTTACGGATAATGCAGTTCAAAACCCGAACATCAAAGTCAAAACAGGCTTTTGAACAAATCAGGTCAAGACCCGCACTTCGATAATCAAAGTGAATATTCCAAAGTTGTCGTATGAATATCTAAATTTGTAATTTCTCTTATGCAGACTAGTCATACATGGTTCTTGAACAGTGGATGTTCCAAGCACATGACAGGGCAAAAAGAGATAATGTCCAATTATAAAGACAAATATTGCGGAACAGTCAGGTTCGGCAACGACCAATTTTCTTCAATCATGGGATATGGTGATGTACAACATGAAAATGTCACGATCAAGAAGGTGAGCTATATAGAAGGCTTACGACACAACTTGTTTAGTATAGGCCAGTTCTGTGACAAAGACTTAGAGGTCAACTTCAAAGCCAAGAGATGTTCAGTTCGCAATGAAGAAGGCGAAGAACTCTTGGTCGGTACTCGAGAATCAGACCTCTACACAATCAATTTATCAAATGTCCAGACTGACAAGCAAGTTTGTCTACTATCGAAAGCTTCGATGCAACAAAGTTGGTTATGGCATCGACGTCTTTCTCACCTCAACTTTCGGTACATCAACAATCTGGTCAGTGGAAAGCTCGTCAAGGGACTTCCAGAGCTGAAATATGAAAAAGAACATCTTTGTGCAGCTTGTGAAAAGGGCAAGATGAAGAGGGCACCTCATAAACCAAAGCCTGAACCAAGTACAAGCGCTCCTTTAGAGTTATTGCATATGGACTTATGCGGTCCGATGCGAACTCAGAGTCTAGGCGGAAAGAAGTACATACTCGTGATCGTGGACGATTATTCGCGATACACATGGGTGAAGTTTCTACCTTTAAAGGATGAGACACCTGATGTACTCATCACATTCCTAAAGAAGACCCAGGTGAATCTGCAGAAACCGGTCAAGTTTCTACGAACAGACAATGGCACAGAGTTCAAGAACAACAAAGTTGAAGAATATCTCGAATCTGTCGGGATTTCACATCAATACTCTGCTGCTCGAACGCCTCAACAAAATGGAGTGGTTGAAAGAAGAAACCGAACGCTAGTCGAGGCTGCTCGTACTATGCTAAGTCAATCAGACTTACCTCTATTTTTGTGGGCAGAAGCTGTATCGACCGCGTGCTACACACAGAATCGCTCCATGGTACATCGAAGATTCAAGAAGACTCCTTATGCGTTAATCAACAACCGAACACCGACAATCAAATATTTCCATATATTTGGGTGCAAGTGTTTCGTTCTAAACGATAGGGAGAGTCTAAATAAGTTCAGTGCTAAGGCGGATGAAGGAATCTTCATTGGCTATTCCTTGACATCAACTGCATTCCGTGTTTATCTAAAGAAGTCAAAGACGGTGATTGAAAGCATCAACGTCTCGTTTGATGAAGAAATGGCTTCCGAACAACAACGTTCAGAACCCGTTATAACAGGAATACTAGCTTCTGGGCAACTCAGTCCAGGACCTACGTCTCAGCAGAATAAATCAGATGAAGCATCAACTTCTACTAACCATTTATCTGATTTAGATTTATTATTTGAATTGTTTTATGATGAATTTCTTGGATCTAATGTAAAGAAATCTGTTGTGGTTGACAGGATGGAAGACTTAACGACTACTCATCCAACCAGTTCAGATGTTCCTATTGAATCAAACGCCACGATTCAACAAGAGATTCCAATTCAAATGACGACTCCAACAGTTGAAGAAGTGACACATGAGAAAGAGACATAAGTAGCTGAAACAGTAGGAGATACTATTCAGATCAATCTACAGCCAGATCAAGCTGTACCTGCTGAGCCTTCTGAACCTGCCACTTCAACTGAAACCATCAATCCTCCTGAACAATCAGAAGAAGGTACAAGTGGATTTGTAGATGATACAACCAACATACAATCATCTAATCCACTGCCTCATGAACATAAATGGACCAAAGAGCACCCGCTAAGCCAGATTATTGGCAATCCATCAAAACCGGTGCAAACTAGGTCAGCATCAATGAACATGTGCATGCATGACTCCTTTCTGAGCAAGTTCGAGCCAACACGTGTATCAGAGGCACTTGCTGATCCAGAATGGGTGATCTCAATGCAAGAAGAGCTGAATCAATTTGATGCACTTCAAGTCTGGAGACTCGTACCAAAGCCTAAAGGTAAAACCATTATAGGTACGAAATGGGTTTTCAAGATAAAGAAAGACGAAGATGGTACCGTTATCCGAAACAAGGCAAGACTAGTAGCCAAAGGATACAGACAAGAGGAAGGAATAGACTATGACGAAACATATGCTCCTGTGGCGCGATTAGAGGCAATCAGAATGTTTCTAGCCTACGCAGCCCACAAGAACTTCACGGTCTTTCAAATGGACGTGAAGACAACATTCCTGAATGGAATTCTGAAGGAGGAAGTCTACGTCTCTCAGCCAGAGGGTTTTGTTAATCAAGAGAAGTCGAATCACGTTTACATTCTCGACAAAGCACTCTACGGTCTGAAACAAGCACCTCGAACCTGGTATGATGTCCTTTCCACTTTTCTAGTCAAGTCTGGGTTTTCAAAAGGAACGGTAGATACCACTTTGTTTATCAAAAAGGAAAAAGGCGATATCATTTTAATTCAAATCTATGTAGATGATATTATCTTTGGTTCTACAAATACTAAGTACTGTAAGAATTTTGCAAACCTTATGGTGTCTAGATTTCAGATGAACTTAATGGGAGAGATGAATTTCTTTCTCGGTTTACAAGTAAAACAATTTTCATCGGGTATTTTTATCAATCAATCAAAATACATTAGGGATATTCTTCGGAAGTTCCAAATGGAAAATTCAAAAACGATTGGTACCCCAATGGCACCAGGTACTAAGATTGGCACCGATCCTTCGGGAAAGGCTGTTGATGTTAGGACTTATAGAGGGATGATAGGTTCTTTAATGTATCTTACTTCTAGTAGGCCAGATATAATGTTTTCAACATGATTATGTGCAAGATATCAAGCCAATCCTAAAGAAATCCATATGTCAGCTGTGAAGCGCATACTTAGGTATCTAAAGGGCACTGCAGATCTTGGTCTGTGGTATCCTAAAGATACTAGTTTTGAACTAACAGCCTACACAGATGCAGATCATGCAGGTTGTATGTTAGACAGGAAGAGCACGTCAGGACACGTACAGTTCCACGGTGACAAACTCGTAAGTTGGGCATCGAAGAAGCAACTTTGTGTTTAAACTTCCACGGCCGAAGCAGAATATGTAGCTGCTGCTAGCTGCTATTCTCAGGTCTTATGGATGCGAACTCAATTACGCGACTACGGTTTTCATTTCAACAAAATCCCGATATACTGTGACTCCAAGAGCGCCATCGCAATATCAGCGAATCCAGTTCAACACACCAAGACAAAGCACATAGACGTCAGGTATCACTTTATTAAAGATCATGTTGAAAAAGGAACAATTGAACTTTTCTTTGTAAAAACTGATTATCAGCTTGCCGATTTGTTCACCAAACCCTTAGACGAAAACAGGTTTAACTTTCTTGTCTCTAAGCTTGGTATGTTAAATCTTAAAATCTAATCAGTAGTTACCTATAAAAATTTTCTAAATTGTATACTTTTTCATCATTTCTTCATTCTTAACTCTGATTGATATCTGCACTTCTACATTATGTTCATGATCCAAGGGGGAGAATGAGAAGAAATTGACAAGTGGTCAATATTACTTCGAGGGGGAGCTCATAAAATTTGTGTATGTACTTTTTAATGTCAAATTTCTTTTTGTAATGCAAGATTTTAGGGGGAGCTCTTCAAGTCAAAAGGGAGTACGGATATGACTTCTGATTATTTCTGATCAGAACCCATACTTTAAAAAGTTTTACTGCTTTTTGTCTTTTCATTTTAAGTGAATAAATTTTACCTTGACTTGACATAAGACTTTTGCAGAATTTTTGAGAGAAGCTTACAAGTTCATATGTTTATGACTTAAAGCTTAGCTTCATGAGATGAAAGATCACACGTTAAGGTATAATTCTATATCTTCATCTCATATATGGTTGAAAGAAGGACAACTTTCAATCATCTTAAAACATTGTTTTTAATGTTCAAACCACTTCCCGATTTTTCAACAGATTTTATATTTTGGGAGTGTATTTTAAATGTTTTCATGATCTAAATTGTACTTTAACTGAAATAGTTAAACCAATCTGAGCATCACGTGCATCATAGGAAAACAAGAATTTCATTGTGCTAGGAATTAACACAACTTCTATGGAATCACCTTAACCAGTTATTTCTACCCAAGAAGTTAAATCCTTAGTGATTGAGTGTGCAAAGCAAAAAGAAATGAGTGTGATTAGAGTTAGCTAAATGTTTAAAAGAAAGAGCGTGTGAGAACAGAGTTAAAAGAATATCACAACTCTGCACCAACTTTTTCTGAGCCGGGTAGCCACCATTCTAGCGATTCACAATTCTTTGGTGATCATTATTGAAACAAGCAACTAACTCATGCCAACTCTTGATCAAACCTCACCATCTACTCATTTTCTTCTCAACAAGAAAGTGTTTCACATTTTCAAAGGGGATGCAGCACATTTGCTATCTGATTTTCATTTGGAAAATCTGGATATTGAAAAGAAGGAAGTCTGCCCCACCTTCGCACTTCAATCATGCACATTGAGTCTGTGTTTAACTTACTGTTGTCTCAGTGGTTTACACAATTTTGAGCCTATAAGCAATCATCAAGTGCTTAATTCTTTCTATCACAAGCACGAATACACAAGGAATTTGTTTCTTTGTCATAACGTTTATAGAAATAACCTTTGTGGTGTTTCGATGATTAAATGGAAGCCCTGGGGGAGTCAACATCAAACAGCTCCTTTCCAATGTGTATTCGTTACACAGTGACTTAGTGTTACTGACAGGCATGTTAACTGATTCATTAGTTGATTCAGATGTTACATGACTACTTTGTCTAGATTTGCAAAGATCTGGATGAAGATCTTTTGAATTGACGGATCAGTGGCTCCAAGTGTTTGACATTTCTTACAAAAAGTTTTGATGAAGTCGTTACACTTATCATCAAAAAGGGGGAGAATGACTACACAAGAAATGGCAAAGATCACATGTTTCAAGAATCACGTCAAAGACTGAATTTCAGAGCTAGAGAAAGAGCTACTTCTAAAGAAAGTAGATTGAAGACATGCTGATTTTAGAGCTAGAGAAAGAGATTGCATCTTCCGAGCTGAACAAGAAGACTGAATTGCTAAAATCATTTTCATAATGATCTTGATCCAAAGGGGGAGATTGTTAAGACACAGTCTCATTGGATTGAAGATCATCCAAACTGAAGATCGCAATCTGAAGCTAAAGCCGGAACGTCGACTCTCGATATTAAAGTCTATGTCTATTTGTAATAAATGTCAATGTAATTCAATATAATTGTTTGTTTATTATACTAGTTAACTTAGTTAGTTTTTGAAAGTTAGTTATTAGTTATATATTAACTTAGTTAGACATAATATCTATTTGTTAGATATTATGTATTTATATTATTATTATATGTTGCAAGTTGATTAGGAAGTGTGTTCAACACACTAGATTAGATATTATGTGATATCTCTAGTATCTCTATCAACTAAGATCAGAAAATATATTAGAGAACACACAAAAACACACACTAAAAGGTGTAATAGAGAGAAAACAGAGAAAACACATTCTAAGCTTGAATCGATCAACCTTGTAACCATTTGTTATAATCAATACAGGTTGGTAATCTTTATGTGTTGTTATTCTAAGAACTTGATATAGTATTGTTGTGGACCGACAACACATCCCACACTCATTTCTTTTGACTCCTCACATTCAATCACTAAAGGATTAACTTCTTGGGCAGGAAACACTGGTTAACGTGAATCCATAAAAGTTCAATGAAGTCCTAGCACACTGATCCCATGTTTTCCTATGAAGCATACGTTGCTCAGGTGATTTAACTTGATCAGTTAAAGCTCAAAGATGAATCAGAAAACATTTAAAATCACACTTCCAATTCAAGAAATCTGTTTGAGAATAGGGAAGTGGTTTGAACATTTAAGAACATGTTTTCTTATGATTGAAAGTTGTCCTTCTTTCAACCATAAATGAGATGAATATAAGGAATTATACCTTTTGAGTGCAGTCTTACATCTCACGAAGTCAAGCTTAAAGTCATAAAGATATGATCTTTGAAGCATCTCTCAACCTACAAAAGTCTAAAAGTCTAGTCAAAGTAACTTTATTCACTGAAATTAAAATGACATAAAGCAGTAAAACAATTAAAGTACGAGTTCTGATCAGAAGTAATCAGAAGTCATTGCCTTTACTTCTTTGACTTTTACGATCCCCCTAAAATCATGCATTACTAACACATTATCAGAAAGTACAATGCATTCAGTATTGCTCCCCCTCAAAACAACATTGACCATCCATAAGATACTTCTCACACTCCCCTAAGATCATGAACAAACTATTAAAGAACAGGTATCATGCGGAAATAATAATAAAGAAATGATAAAGAGACACAATAAGAAACTTTAATAGGTAACCACCGATTAGGTCTTAAGATTTAGCATACCAAGTCTTGAGACAAGAAAATTAAATCTCTTTTCGTCTAAAGGTTTGGTAAACAAATCTGCAAGCTGATAATAGGTTTTTACAAAGTAAAGTTCAATTGTACCCTTTTCTACATTATCTTTTATAAAATGATACCGGACATCTATGTGTTTGGTCTTAGTATGCTGAACAGGGTTAGCGGTAATCGCAATAGCGCTCTTCGAATCACAATAGATCGGGATTCTATTGAATTGAAATCCATAGTCTCGCAGTTGTGTTCTCATCCAAAAGACTTGAGAACAGCAGCTAGCAGCAGCTACATATTCCGATTCTGCCGTTGATGTGGAGACACATAATTGCTTCTTTGAAGCCCAACTGACGAGTTTATCTCCGAGAAATTGGATATGACCCGAGGTGCTTTTCCTGTCTAACATGCAACCAGCATGATCTGCGTCTGAATAAGATGTTAGTTCAAAGCTTGTATCCTTAGGATACCACAGACCAAGATCTGCAATCCCCTTCAGATACCTGAAGATCTGCTTTACAGCAGACAAATGGGATTCTTTAGGATTGGCCTGATATCTAGCACATAAGCATGTAGAAAACATTATATCCGACCTACTAGAAGTAAGATACATTAAAGAACCTATCATCCCTCTATAAGTCCTAACATCAACAGCCTTTCCCGAAAGATCGGTGCCAATCTTAGTACCAGGTGCCATTGGGGTACCAATCGGTTTACAATTTTCCATTTTGAACTTCCGAAGAATATCCATAATGTATTTCGATTGATTGATAAAAATCCCCGTTGAAAATTGTTTGACTTGCAATCCGAGAAAGAAGTTCATCTCTCCCATCATGCTCATCTGAAAACGTGACACCATGAGGTTTGCAAAGTTCTTACAGTACTTAGGATTTGTAGAACCAAAAATAATATCATCCACATATATTTGAATAAGAATGATATCGCCTTTATCCTTTTTAATAAAAAGAGTGGTATCGACCGTACCTTTAGTAAAACCTGACTTGACCAAGAATTGAGATAAGATATCATACCAGGCGCGAGGAGCTTGTTTCAGTCCATAAAGAGCTTTATCCAAGATGTAGACATGGTTTGGCTTATTTGGATTTACAAACCCTTCTGGCTGTGAGACGTAGCCTTCTTCCTTGAGTACTCCATTCAGAAAAGTTGTCTTCACGTCCATTTGATAAACGGTGAAGTTCTTGTGGGCTGCATAGGCTAAGAACATCCGAATTGCCTCTATACGTGCCACTGGAGCATAAGTCTCATCGTAGTCTATCCCTTCCTCTTGCCTATATCCCTTGGCGACAAGTCGTGCTTTGTTTCGGATAACGGTACCATCTTCATCTTTCTTGTTTTTGAACACCCATTTCGTACCAATGATAGTTTTACCTTGCGGTTTGGGTACGAGTCTCCAGACTTTCAGTGCTTCAAACTGATTCAGCTCATCTTGCATCGCAGTTACCCAATCTGAATCGGCAAGAGCCTCAGATACGCGAGTAGGCTCGATCTTACTCAGAAAGGATTCATACATACATAGATTTGAAGATGCAGACCTAGTTTGCACCGGTGCAGAAGGATCTCCAATAATTTGATGTACCGGGTGCTCTTTGGTCCACTTATGTTCATGAAGGAGTGGATTAGATGCATGTTGATCATTGTCAGCATCTAGGAATCCACTGTTATCGCCTTCAGATGGTTCAGAATTAACGGGGGTTTCAATTGAAGTAGTCATTGCAGAAGTGGCAGTAGGTACAACTTGAGCAGTCTGTTGATCAGTCCTTACAGTACATCCTACAAAGTCAGCTACTTCTGTCTCATCAGTGTTGGTCACAACTTAAACTATCGGAGTAGGCCTTTGAACTGGAACTTCTTGCTGAATCGGGGAATTTGATTCAGTATAGATATCGGAAGTGGTCGGATGAGTAGTCATCGAGTCTTCTATCCTGTCAACCACAACAGAGTTAGGCAACTTAGATCCAATAAATTCATCATAGAACAGTTCAAATAATAAATCTAAATCAGATAATTTAGAAGTAGATAAAGAAGAGTCATCTGATTTGTTCTCATGAGGTGCAGGTCCTGGACTGGTTGGTCCAGAAGCTAATACTCCGGTAATTACGGGTTCTGAACTGATGTGCTCAGAAGCTATTTCCTCATCGAATGTAACATTAACGCTCTCGATCACAGTCTTCGACTTCTTTAGGTAAACACGATATGCAGTAGATGTAGAGGAATAACCAACGAAGATGCCTTCATCCGCCTTAGCACTGAACTTGTTCAGATTCTCTCTGTCGTTTAAAACAAAGCACTTACAACCAAAAACATGAAAATATTTAATGGTTGTTGTTCGGTTGTTGATCAACGAATACGGAGTCTTCTGAAATCTGCGGTGTATCATGGAGCGATTCTGAGTGTGACACGCAGTCGATACAGCTTCAGCCCACAAAAATAAAGGTAAGTCAGATTGGCTGAGCATTGTTCAAGCGGCCTCGACAAGTGTGCGATTTCGCCTTTCGACGATTCCGTTCTGTTGAGGCATGCGAGCAGCAGAGTATTGATGTGATATCCCGACCGATTCGATATATTCTTCAACAATCTTGTTCTTGAACTCTGTGCCATTGTCAGTCCTGAGAATCTTGACTTGTTTTTGCAGATTGACTTGGGTCGTCTTCAGAAACGTAATGAGAACATCGGGAGTCTCATCTTTAGACCGTAGAAACTTAACCCAAGTGTATCGCGTATAGTCGTCCATGATAACTAGCACATACTTCTTTCCTCCTAAGCTTTGCGTTCGCATAGGACCGCACAAGTCCATATGCAACAACTCTAAAGGAGAGCTGATACTCGGTTCAGGCTTTGGTTTGTGTGGGTCTCTCTTCATCTTGCCCTTTTCACATGCTGCACATAGATGTTCTCTTTCATACTTCAGTTCTGGAAGACCTTTCACTAGCTTGCCACTGACCAGCTTGTTGATGTACCGAAAGTTGAGGTGAGAAAGTCGTCGATGCCATAACCATCTTTGTTGCATCGAGGCCTTTGATAGTAGACAGACCTGATTGTCAGCCTGGACCTTTGACACGTTGATGGTGTAGAGGTTTGACTTGCGAGTGCCGACCAAGAGTTCTTTTCCTTCTTCAGTGCGTACTGAACATGTCTTGGCCTTGAAATTAACCTCTAAGTCTTTGTCGCAGAATTGACCAATGCTGAAAAGGTTATGCCCTAAGCCTTCAACGTAACTGACCTTCTTTATCGTAAGATTTTCATGTACAACATCACCATATCCCAGAATAGGTGAAAACTGATCATTCCCAAAACGAACTGTGCCGCAGTATTTGTCCGTAAAATTAGACAACATACTCTTCTGCCCGGTCATATGCTTGGAACACCCGCTATCCAAGTACCACATATGACGGGTCTGCACAACACAAATCAAGAAAGAAGAGGTTTAGGAACCCATTTAAAAATGGGACCTCCACTGTTAGTACTTGATTTTGGCACCCATTTAAATTTGGGTCCGTTTTTTCTTTGAAAACCAGAAGCATGATAAGACGAATGATAATGATAAGATGAAACATTATATGAACCATACCAAACATCAGAATATCTACGAGAAGCATAATCACATTCACCATAATTTAAAAACTTTTTAGTACTAGATGGAGCTAACTGAAATAATTGCTTTATAGAATATTTCTTGCGAGAATCAACAAGATTATTTTTAGAACTAGCGACATTCACACTCAAATCATCTTTACTAGAAGTCTTTTTATTCAAAATAAAACTAGAACTAGATTTAGCTTTCTCGTCTATCTTTTGTTTCGGTATCCATGCAGTCTTAACTCCAACCCTTTGCTTTCTCAAATCTGAAACATGTGAAACTTTAGAGTTAGAATGATGAGAATTAAGAGAATGCTTCTTCTTTGGCTTACCAGTGTGGATCGGTTTCTGTGAAAGCTGAGATTTTTGTTTCTTACCTTTTGCTTTCTTTGATTTCACAAAAACTGATTTATCAACTTTCGTTGATGTTTCACATTTGTCAAAAACACTGGGTAATCCAAAAGAATTAACAACACAAGATGAATGATCAGGAAGTTTAGAAGTAAAATCAAATTGAGCAACACTATCATTCAAAACACCTTCAGATTTTAAGAAATTAAGTTCAGTCTCATGTGAACCAGATCTGTCATCAGAATTTAAAACCTTGAAGAATTTAGGAAAATTAGTAGTTTTGAACACTGTCGAAAATACAGTTTGTTCTAAATCCATCAAAATTCTTTCTTCTGTAAGAGTATTCTCGAGTTCATAAATTTTACTTTCCAAAACTAGAGGAGGTACGTAAAGCTTACCTTCGATGGGTTTAGTCTCCAACTCTTTGAAAGAATAACTCTCAAAATAATCATTTGAAAGAAATTTTGATTTATTAGAACTATAACTGTTATTCAACTTCTCATAGTGAAATGGAAGTTGAACTTTAGCTGTGTTCTTTCTTTTATCATATTCCTTGGCTTTATCTTTTTCCGACAGACTAGTCCAAAAGGGTTTGAGTTCTTGATGTTGAGGAGCCAATAACATAAACCCAAAGTCATAAAGTGCAGACACTTCAGATATACCATTTTTGAGATGATGTGGGTTCTTGTAACCAAGCCCCCAAGTATCAGGTTTCTCTTTAGGTTTGTTCAAATGAATAGTGTGTTCAGTTTGACCTAAAGAATGTAATTTTTCTTCCAAAGCATGCACCTTGTCTATTAAAGAATTCTTTTCTTTTGAAGTAGAAAAATACCTTTTAGAAATCTCTATAGACTTAAACTCACATTCTTTATATTTAGAAACAGTTTCAGATAACTCTTTATGAATTATAGTCTTTTCTTTAGCGCAGGTGTCTATATTTTTGTGCAAAGTTTCAATTAATACATTTTTCTCAGCAATATCATTACTAAGTTTATGTATAGATTGATTTTTCTCATTGATGACACCTTTCTCACGCTTCAGTTTAGACTCTAATTCTTGGAGTTTAGACATCATGGCATGCATTTGGTTCAGAAAATCAGATTCAGTCAAGTTACATACCTCATCATTGTCTCCATCATCAGAATCAGCTTCATCTTCTGACTGGTTCTTCCCCATTAAGCACAGATGTGCTGTCTCATCCTTCTCTCCTTCTTCAGACTCTTGATCCGAATGGTCGAGCCAGTATTCATCCTCCGCCATTAATGCTTTTCCAGCCTCTTGTTGCTTGGCTAGAAGCATCTTATTCTTGTAATATTCGGAGTTGCGGACTTTAGGTTTTCGGCAATCCTTGGCAAAATGACCGAATCTGCCACAGTTGTAGCACTTCATTGGTTCTTCCTTCTTGAACTCATCAGCTCCATCCTTCTTCTTGTCTTCTGGTCTCTTTTCTTCAACCTTCTCCTTATGCTTGTAGTTATTCGGACCAGACGAGTACCTCTGACTGTTGGAGTTTGGCTTTTTATAGAACTTCTTTTGGAAAGCCTTGGTTAACATTAGCATGGCTTCCTTCAGTTGTTCACAATCGTCAGAGTCAGACTTTGCCTCACTATCAGCTTCTTCAGATTCAGATTCTATCACCTTCTTCTTCTTGGACTTTTTCTTGACCACAAGAGCAACTGGATCAGCAACTTCTTTGTCAGCCTTCTTCATCTCAGCCTTGATTTCATCCACCTCTTCCTCATTCTGTTTGAGGATTTCATAAACTTCATGAAGTGGAATGTCGTTCAGATCTTTCAACTGCCTCATCTGTCTGGTGAATCTCTTCCACTCTGGCTGAAGGTTGCTGAGAAATTTCACATTCAACTCAACTTGAGATTTGTTGATCTTGTTCTTGCTGAGCTCATTCAGCAATGTGACAAATCTGTCATAAGTGGCTTCGAGTGATTCTCCAGCTTTGGCTTTGAATTCTTCATAATTATTCAAGCAGTTGGAAACTTTAAGCTGGTTGCCGACTTTTGATCCAATCATCATCTTCTCCAATTGATCCCACATTTGCTTGCCAGTAGCATTGTAGCTATCAATCTTGACATATATTTCATTCGGTATGCCTTGGAGAATAAATGATCTTTCCATCTTGTCACCCTTGTGTCTCTTCAGCTGATCTTCTGTATATTCACCAATCGATAACTTATACTCTGTCTCTTCTTCTTCACCATTTTCTCCGGCTACAGTAAGAACCTTGGTTGGAGGTGTCATGATTCCTTCTTTCAGAGATTTTCTTATATAATCTCCCAAATCATATCGATCGATGAAGTCCAGGAATCTGTCCTTCCATTGCTCGTACTCCCCTTTGAAGAGTACTGGTGGCTTTACATCTGTTCCAATGGCAAGAGCTTCCCGAGACATTCTTACTGATACGATTAGTAGTCTAACTTATCTGGTACGATACAATCAACTGGATGAGATCGTTAGAAATCAAGATAAAATCACACAATACTGAAAATCTTAGAATGAAATTCAGAAAAATCTGATCACGAACAGAACTTTGTCCCCCTTCGCAGACTTAGCACGGGGGTCCCTTGGTTTAGATGCCCTATTACAGTTTGCAAAAAATCGACCGGGATGTGCTTCGACCGGTATTGAGTCGACCGGAGACTTGTAAAGACCGGTAGAGAGTTCGACTGGGAGCTTGCTTCGACCGGTAAGTGATAGGACCGATACTATGCTTTGACCGATAGTGCTTAGACCGAGAGAAGTCTAAAGTTTCGACCGATATTGTCTTTGACTGGAAAACGTTCTTAGACCGGAATAGGATATGACCGGGATTGTGTGAGTACCGGTCGATTGATAAGATGTGGTCGACCGATAGTGAAAGGACTGATGGTGGTCTTAGACCGATAGTGTCAAAGACCGATAGAGGTCTTCGACCGGTAATGGTCTTCAACCGGAAGTAAGCTTTGACCGATAAAGGTCTTAGACCGGGGTGAATTGTGAGTGTATCGGTCAAAAGCAATAGACCGATAAAAGAAGTTTGACCGGAAGAAATCAAAGACCGATATGTTCTTAAGTTCTTCGACCCAGAAACCAAAAATCAGCCCAGAAAACACACTATATCTCGAATTAAACAACCAAACTTTGCCAAAACAATCAAATAACCAAATTGAACAGATTCCAACCAATTAATTTCAATAAAAAACACTTTAAGAACAAATTGATTGAAGACACAGTGCGATACAAAACCGAACCCATAATTTCCAAAAACACCAGATTGATAATCAAAAACGATGTAATAATCAAATCTTACAATACCAAATCAAAGAATATGCATATAAATGACAACCCAATAAATAAACACTTGAATGAACAATCAGACAATAAAAATTTTGAATCTTTGACAGAAAAATAGAACCGAACAAAAACTTATTCAATTCAATCTGTTTATCTCTGATACCAATTGTGTGTCCCAATAAGTAATCATTCAATCAAGCAAACATATAATCAACACAAATAATGCAAACTTGATATTGATTAATCAAAAGATTACAATTGTTCTTGATGAAATCGATCTCTTTCTCTCTGCTTCTCTCTTGTTCACGGCGCACCAACACACACACCTAGCCTCTCTCAATGATTAATTTTTCAATTAAGCTTCCTTAACCTAATTAACCACTAACATAATCTTATTTATACTTAGGCCATAAGCCTAATGGGCTTGGCTTGCTTGGGCCCAACAACTAAAACAATCTATTAACTTATTTAAATAAAGACTAATAAAGAAAATACTTAAACAGACTTTGACTATTTATTACAAAAGGACCCTAGACTATTTGTTGAGACGACTTTATCAGCTTTAACTTCAGTTTTCCATCTTCAGATAATTATGATCTTGAATCCAATAAATATGTGCTTTAACAGTCTATATTTTGGCTTACCGATTTATCTATGTTGTCGTAGGTAGCAATCGTAGGAAGCAGACTATAAACCGGGAGAAATCTGAAGTGAGTCCTTTAAACTAAATCAGTCTGTATTACAAAAGCTATGTGATAAATGTATTTATTTAAATGTGGAAAACCTTGTTTTAATATGGCTTATTATTGTTTGATAATGCTTTCTAAAATCCCAATCATTTCAAGAACCAAGATTTATGGAATTGAACCATTGTTCATATTAATTGCCTGTATATTTGATTTAATACGAGTATGCTCTGAAATGACATGCTTTGGCTTTGAGTCTTAGTGCAATGGATCCATAGGCACTGTGTTCCTATGTCTTCGGGGTTGGGCATTTGGTTCACGTTTTAGCACGGAATAGGCATCAGGTTGCCATGATAAGTAAGGTGTGGGCCTATACGGTCGGGCAGCGCCTCATGGTGCAGTAAGGTGTAATTCCATATGGTGTTTGAGTTCCCCCTGTTTTGGGAACTCTCAAGAATAGATCCAGAGGGGTTGACTTGGTGTTTTGAGCAACAGATCTAGAGGGGTTGAGCTCGTTATGTGATTTGGTGTTATTTGTACCATGTTTAATCACTAATGGTTTATTTGATTTCTTGACTTAGCTCATGGCTATAATCACCGCGTGACATCGATTTGGGTTTAGTACTCTTTTCTTATTGGCTTGTTCTCACTAGGCTTTAGCCTAACACTTGTTCTTGATTGTCATGTTGGCAGGTTATCTTAGCAGTGGGGCACGCCGGGACTGAGGGAGCGACCTTGGGGTCGTGAGTGGTCTTTTTGAGGATATCTAGTGACCATCGTCCAGTGATTTTTTTGAAGATATATTTTGGAAGGATAGCGACACCCGACCCTAATCTAGTTAATCAATTGTAGATTAGTAGGTTGTCGTCTTATGCTTCATTATTGACCATGTGTATGGCTACTTTATACCCCGTTTGGGATGATTTTGTATATTGGGATTGTTACACCTTATTCCGCAAGCTTAGTTTATTGCCGAATTTTCGAATTTTTATTTCCGCTAATTTTTAGGGTGTTACATGGTACAATCCAACTATCATAAAATCCCTATGAAGAGGCCCATACTTCCAAACCTTGTTGTGTTTTTGAAGTCTTTTGATATGGCTATTGAGTCCCAACGGAAGAAGCACTGTGTTGAGGAGGTGAAGACGAAATACACTAGACCGAGGATGTTGTCGCCTAGGAACATCGAGGCACATGCATCAAGTCTGTACACAAGGACTGTTTTTTATTGAGTTTCAGAAGGAACAGAATAAGGCGTTGCATTATTGTGGATTGGTCGACATCGAGAGACTTAACGGTAAAAAATTCTCACTATCTCCCATAAGAATAAGGATGTCGAGGTGAAAGCGAAGTATAAGGTATTATATAATGATATGCTGTTAATTGTCCAATTTTGGATGTGGTTTTCGATAGTATGTATATAATTGGAATGGTTTGAATATTTGTTTCAGGTTGTTCATGATAAGGAGGAGGGAATTATCGATTGCAGTTGCGGTCTATATGTTCGTAATGGGATTCTTTGTCGACATGCGTTGAAGGTAATGATTGAGGATGAGTATAATCGCATTCCAGATAATTATATTATGCGTCGTTGGACTAGGGATCTAATCCCTCCGCAATGGCTTCCCGCTCGCGTTCGATACGGAGAAATTGATGTTGAGCGGGAGAGGTTGATGGCAAGAGCTTTTTTAATGGTTGAGCGAATAGTTGAGCGTGTTAGAACTGAGAAGCCGTTGTTAGAGAAATTTGTGGAGATGTTGACATCTTGGGATGAGGAGATTGATGGTGAATTGCCTTTCAAATCTGTGGTTGATCGGAAGAACGAAGTTATTGAAGATATCATTGGGGTTGCGAGGCCGGATGAAGTGGAAATCCTCCCCCCGTCTGGCATTAGAAACAAAGGGTGTGGTACTGGAAAACGGTTGAAGGGTGTTCGTGAGAGGACGATGGAGGAGTCAAAGAAACTGAAACGCCTTTGTCGAACGTGCCAAGAAATGGTTCGACATGATTCAAGGAACTGTCCAATGCGTGGGGTTTGAGTATTTTGGGTTTATTCTGTTGGTAGTGGTTAGTTTGATATTTTAGTTTTTATGCAGTGATTATGTGTCTTTTTTAGTGATGGATTCATTTTTTATGTTTGAATGTTTGGGTTTTTAAAGAGAAGGTTATCTGCCAATGTTGGTTGTAGGAGACAGGTATTAATGAAATTAGGATGCAGTGAAATTCTACGTTAAAAAGTATTACTTTTTTGTTTGTTCTTTTTTTTTTTGCCATCTTTGCATGTAGTTCTGGAATTATGTGTTTTAATAGTGTTTTTTAATCATCTTAAATTAATATAGGGTTTGTAGTTGGGTAATGATTGTTCTAGATTATGAAGGATTTTTTTTTAATTTTTTTATTGAAGTGGTTTGCATGTGATTTGACAACCGATTATTTTATTTGTTTCCCATTCTCCTAGATGGGTTTTTTTTACAACCTGCATTTTCCAATTCCAAGCTCATTCTAACCATTTTTCTCTACTCAAGATGAGTTCTTCATCTTCCTTTTCAAGCGTGCAATCGAGTAGGAGCCCGTACCCAAAATCATATGCCGGAATCATGGTTCGAAAACATATGAAGCTAGTTGCTGAAATAAGTGACCTCGAAGAAGCTTGGAAAATCTGCCGTCGGAAGAAAAACGATCTGATGGAGAAGTATGACAAAGTTGTAGAGGATATGATGACAACGACAATGGAGAACCAGACTCTGAAATATCTCTACAAATGTATTCAAAATGCTTGCACTTGTGATGCCATTCAGCATTTTTCGTATCCGTTCGATGACTGATGATGTACTCGTCTGTTGTGGTCAATGAATGGTTTTAGGGGTTGTCTTTTGTAAATCTGATGTGTAGTTGGATGGTATTAGGGGTATTCTTTTGTGTTTTGGTAATGGCTTTTAGATGCTATTTGTTATTATGTTTAGATGTAGGGTTGTTTCTCATAGTGTTTGTGAGGTGGAAGTATGGGTTGTTAAAGGATTTGGGAGGTTGGAGTATTAATAAATGATGTTGGAGTCGTTGAATTTATGGATGTTTTCAAACCATCTGAAGTGCATAATTTTTTTAGGTGTATTTAAATCCATGAATTTTAGTTCATGAATATTGTTTGATAATGTTTTCCAGGAAAAAAGTTGATGTTTTTATTGTTATATGCATACATATTCTAATATGATAAGACTTTCATGAATGATATTTCATGACTGATCTTTCATGAAATGAAATTCATATGTTTGCATGTTGTATGCAGTAAAAATTTCCATGTAAAATTGTTCAATGTCAATTGTTTATATAGTGTTCCTCTACCTTTTCTAGAGTATCTTCTACTCATTCTAGTTGCATGGTGATGTTGCAAATTCGATATTCCAACCAAAAGCATAAAGCTAAAGATGTCTTATACAAGAAATATTAAAAGTTGCTAAACCTGGGAAAGATGTCTGAAAACACCAAAAAGTCAAACAAAAAAGTTAATGGCTATCAAGCACACAAACAGTGTCTAAAGCATAATCCTATTCCATCTATCAACTTTGGCATGCTTGAGAATATCCGCACGAACGTTAGTTGGTATAGTGAAGAACTTTGCGACCTCTCCTTCAACATATGCCTTCTTCGTATTGGAGTTGCTAAGTAGTATCTTGGATACATACTTCATCTTCAGGTCTATTATTTGTTGTTCTTGCTTATTCTCAGAAGGATCGAAACCAGTATGCCATGCCTTTTTATCGCCCATGAATGTTTCCATACTCCGCATTGCGAACACACCGTTGTCCTCATAGTTGTGGTGGGTTTTCCAGTCCGTTTGCAATCTTTCTTGTCCAATCTCCTCAAGCAGTTCTCCAGCCCCATGTCCGGTTATGTTGAGATGTTTAATCATCAACATTTGCTGCAATTTTATTGCGTGTAAATCATATGTTGTTAGTATATCATTATAATATTTGAAGATAGTTAATGTATTTTATGTACAATGGTTTACCAGAATGTATGTTGCATATCCATAACTCTTTAGGAGTTCATCATCATCCATTGGTTTTGAATGTTTGTTGTCGAGAATTACCGACTCTGGATTTTTCATATTAAATACCACAACATAAAAGTGGTCGGCTTTCATCATGGGGAAAAAGACCTATGTCGGTTTCTGTGATTAGTATATTCAATTATTGAAACGATGGTTATTAACTGAACATTAGTCTTTGTGCTGTGTAACATACCAAATCAATGTCCTTCATTTCGATTATCTCTCGTACTTTTTTGTCGCTGTTGCCAAGCACCGTTTGAAGAACCTATACATTTTGTTCATGTTTATCGATCGTCTACTTGAGTGAATGTCACCCTACAAACAGTTTAATTCAATTTCTTTATTTATTCAATTGTGTATGAGGTTATTGTAAACAAAATAATATTGTTATGGATCAATCAGACTTACCACTATGTTGGTTGGGAAGAAATATCGCCTTGGTGAATCGCGATTTCGATAGCGTTCGTTATAGTTGAGGACAAATTGCCCACGCATCTATCACAAGTCTGTTTACTGAAATGTTGGTTGCTAGGCTCTCCATGGCGACCCACGTCATCCTTGTATCATCTTGTCCCCAGAAAACGTAGTCCCTGTGTGTTGGATTAAACAATAATGAATACTAGCATAGTAAGGGGTTGAGTTAACTTTTTATTTGACATATAGAAATTCAACTGAACTGATCTCTTACATGTTGTCTCCAAAAGCTGACAAAGCCCATTCATGAACACGTTTCTCTTTGGTGGAAACATTGAAATCTACGCATCGCTGGACAAATGGCGAACGTAGATGGTCACCAAGCTTGATTACTCTCCGGCCTCCCCATACGTTGGTCTGTAATGGTTCCTCGTCGTCATCTGTTTCTGTTGAATCATCGAAGTACGATGTCATCGGGACTGGTGAAAATGTGACCGCGCGTTGCCCCTTATCCCTTGTACCTTGGCTACTTGATGATTTCATGGCTGAAATTGGAGTTGTCATTTCCGGTGGAAATTTGTTTGAGCCAGTTTCCGCCTTTTCCGGGCTCAAACCTAAGTCGAACCCAGGGGTTCGAAACCACAGTCTTGGTTCATGGTCTTCGATAATGACTTCTTTATCGCTGACTTCTGAACTTCTATCTCAACTCTCTCGTCAACAACGGCTACAAAATATGAGTTATCCCAATATGCATTGAATTCTTCCGGATTTTCTACCTGATCATAAACGACCATAGCCATTGGTTTGGTCTTACCATTTTCTTCATCTGCGGCAGGTTCACTACTGCTTGTTGATGTCCATCGTGCAGTCCCAAACAACTTGGTTAGATCAGTCTTGACTTTGGTGAACGATTCATCACCTGGGAACCGATGGTCTGCCATCTCAAACCATTTTTCAGCTTCTTCTTTTGCATCCATGAATTGTTGAACCTTTATTTCCATGTATTCTAAGTACACCTGTTATATTGTAGTTAGATGTTGAGTTTTAGTTTAATTCAAGTGATGCTCAAATAATTTATGATTGTAACACCCTGGATTTTCATTATATATTTTTGTTGTATTCTTGCGTTTACCTTTTATTGTAGACGCCGAGTTTTGAATCGAGAGTTAGTGATTGGGTTTTGGTTGAAATTGTGGGAAACAGAGAGTTACGCGGGCTATGCAGCAGCTTGTAGGCCACGAGGTAAGTCGCGTGACCCACTGGAGTATTCCAGTTTTATGGTACGCGCGACTTTTCCCGCGGCTTGAAGGCCGCGGTGTAAGTCGCGCAACCCTCTGGCCGACTTAAGAGAGAGTTTCAGCCACAAATATCTCATTCACTGATTTTTTTCTCTCTCTCTCTCTCTAAGATTCTCTTTGGTTTCTTCGATCTTTGAAGCTCCGTTGATTGCTAGTATTAAGTGCATTGCTCGGGGTTTCGGTGTAGAAAGCTTCACCTATTCGTCGTGGTCGATATCTGGTTTTTTTCGGGTTTTCATATAAACTTGTTTGGTGAGTTCCTACTATCATTTTAAAAACTGTATACATATCAAAAGCTACCTTTTGGAACTTCTATATATCTCCATGGTTTCAGATCTAAGTTTTCTGCATATTTGATATAACTTGAGTTTTGGGAGATTTTAGGGTTCCCGATCATTTTTGACTAAAATGATGGATTCTATCTTGATTGAAGTAAAAGGATGTTTTACTTGCTGATTATGTAGCTTATGCAAAAGAATGCTTATGAACTTTTTTTTTTATGATTTTCATACTTACCAGAAGTTGAACTTGAAAAGGCATTTTGTTTATAAAATGTTTTGTATACCATATGGTTATATATGGTTAGTCACGAATGATATTGTGACAAGTCTAGACTATTACTAGTGGATCCGTAGGTTTTGAGTCGACTGATATTATTTGGAGGTTACCAAGTAAAGTAAATAAAGAACTACATGTGCATTAAATTGTGAGGTTCTGGCCATTTACGAATATAGAACTACATGTGCATTAACTTGTGAGGTTCTGGCCGTTAACAAATATAGAACTACATGTGCATTAAATTGTGAGGTTCTGTAAGGTAATCAAAGCGAAGAACTACATGTGCATTAAATTGTGAGTTTCTGGAAAGAAGGTTTATGACCTTATTTTAATGGATTTTATTCTTATCAACGGTTAACTTGGAAATGCTTGTTTGAAAGATTTCCGTTTGGATGCAAATGTTTATATCTCTGATTATGTATAAATTGTATGTTCTCACTAGGCTAACACTTTTTCTCAAATGATATGTATTCAGGTTCTCGTTAGCGGCAGGTTGCCAAGGGTTTGAGTGTCGGGACTGATCCCGAGGGTTTTTGAGATGTTTAGTATTAGATTGTTGGGCATTGTTAAGTCCCACATTTTTGGATGATTCTGGTTCAACAACTTATGTAATCTAGATAGTATATGTTTAGATTGGTTTGTTGTTGGGATCCTTATCCGTATTCAGATTTTTGTAAAGGTTAAGTACAGTTCCCCTTTTTGGGAGGTTTATACCTTTGGATGATGCTTAATTGTACAGTTTCCGCAGTTTTAAATTTACCCTGGTTTTTAGGGTGTTACAATGAATAAGTTTGAACCTGCTTCCCTAGATCCTTTGGCGGTGTGTGGGGTACCTGACTGGATTCACCTTTTAGGACAGGGCCCTTCCCTCGGTAAGAAGCCTTTATCGGAAGCAATCCAAATCCTCCGTCCTCTAGTTCTGTCGTCTCTCTTTTTCTTAGATGACCGATATTCCAGGCAGTTAATGTGGCCCAAGATTTACTAGCATAAACACATACAAATTAACACAAAACACTTTGTTTATTAATCACAAGAATTACATCAAGTCATAGATCTATAGTGATTAACCTTTCAAGATAGATTGTGTTTGTGTGTGTACTCAATGTGTGCAACTATGTGTTTCTCTTAACTACCACCAATATTACACCTTCACTTTCACACACTTAAACTCTTGCTTACACACGTCACTCTCTTAGAAACAACACAAGGACTTGCTTATATATAGGTCAACATGACCAAGCAAGGTCAAACTATCTAAGCTCTCTTACAACACACACAAACAACTATTACAACAATTACAATAATGACCCTCATTTAATCTTGAATACAATTATAGTCTAACAATCTCCCCCTTTGGATTCAAGATTAAAAAAAATTTGGCAATAATCTTCAGGTCTTCATATCTTCAGAATTGATCTTCAACTTCGAATCTTTTCTGGCTTTGACATCTTGAAAACTTTGATAATTCTTCAAACTTGTCTCTCCCTTTGAATTAGCTTTTGACTAAACTCTGACTTTCTTCCTCTTTTTCTTTGACAAACTTTCTTTAATCTTTGACTTCAATCAACTGAAAACTTTATCTCCTCTGAAATCTTTAAAACTTCAATCTAATCTTGAACTTTGATTATTCTCCCCCTTTTTAATGATTTGTAAGAATCAAAATCATTAAAACACTTCAAGGTTAGATCCGTCATTGAATGAACTTCCCATCATCTGATAAGCACAATCTTCATGAACTGTTATCTCCTCCTTTGGATAATAGACAATCTCCCCATATAGGAAAATCATTCTCACATCTGATCTGGATTGGCCTTTGATTCACGAACATATTCATTTGAATCTTTTCAAATTCAAACGAAATAAGAATGGTAACCCTGAATCAACATATGAAATAGTTAGAAGTGTCTGTCAGTAACACGAAGTTACTGTGTACAACGAATGTACAATATAAGGAGCTGGTTTGATGTTGACTCCCCAGGACTTCCATTCAATCATTGAAATACATAAGGTAATTCTATGAATGTTCTGACAGAAAAACATATTCTCTGTGTGCTCGTGCTTGTGTTTTGAAAGAATTAGCACAATGATTGTGTTTCATAAGGCTCAAAATATGTAAATCACTGAGACAGCAATGATTATACATGGACTCAACGTGCATGAGAAAGGGTCGAAGGTGGGGCAACTTTCCTTCTTTTTCAATATCAGTATCTTCCAAGTGAAGATCCGATAGATTATGTGCTGCTTCCCCAGAAAATATGAAACATTCTCTTTTTAAGAAAAGAATGAGTAGCTTGTGGGGTTGTATGCAAGAGATGGCATGGGCTATTTGCCTATTTCAATGACGGTCACCAAAGAAATGTGAACCAATCAGTAATGTGGCTGCCCGACTCAGAAAGATGTTTGGTGCAGAGTTCTAATATTCTTTTAACTCTGTTCTCTCACCCTCTTTCTTTTAAACATTTAAGCTCACATCTAACCAATCTCTCATTTTCATTTTACCTCAGCTCACTCCCACACTCAATTCTTTTACACCCCTCTCCCCTCAATCACTCAAAGGATTTCTTCCGGGGTAGGAAACACTGGTTATCATGAATCCATGGAAGATCTATTAAGCACTCACACTGAATCCCATGTTCCTAAAAATACATGATGTTCAATGATTTTCTTGATATGTAAAGCACAAGAAATCATATGTCAGTGTTTGTATGCTCATTTAAAAATCAGAAATGAAATTTGAGCATTTTAAACATTTAAGATATCTCAAAACTTTATATGAATAAAAAGAATAGAAATGTTTTGAGAATCTGACAATGATTAAGATCAGATCAAATTATCATAAAGAAAAATATTTGGGAATTCAAAAACGTATGTTGTTTATATGAACAATATATAAACATATTATCAATGAAAGCATATTAAAATGAAATGACGTTTGATTCAAACAACTGTGAATACCAAACGACGGGAGTATTACCACAGAAAGATATATCATTTGATACATGGTAATAACATAATCAATTTGAAAATACTGAACCAGTGTGTGTATGAATACTTGACAAAGTATATAGAAAAGAAAATACACAAGTATTATTCTTTAAAGAACACACGGTCAGATAAACATATAAGTATCCAAAAATCATTTAAAATTCACACTTCTCAAATCATAAAAACATGTTAAGATCGTGAAGTGGTTTGAACATTTTAAAAACATTTTTCACAAGTGAAAGTTGTTCATCTTTCACAAGTGTTAGAGTATAAGGATTAGAATGATATACCTGTAGATCAGAATCCTTAACTCCCCCTGGAATGAATATAGCAATTAAAGTATCCTTGACTAGATATCCTCCCCCTTGATATTTGTAAAACATCAATCTTTTTAGAGATATTTTTATAAACGATATAGCAATATAATTTCCAAACTCCCTTTCAAACGAAAAACTTCCTGAAAAGATGTAATCTTGAAAGCATCCTTCAGAAGAAAACATTTGAATACGGGTTTTGAACTGAATTGTCCAAAAGCCATTATGCTTTGAAGCACGGGTTCTGAACAAATTTGTTCAGAAGCCTTTGTCACATAACATATCCTGCAAGAAAAAGATTTTGGTAATCATTATAAAAATGATTCCGCTTTAGTCAGTCAACATATGATGAAATATCCAAATTATATTCAAATAAAGCACAAGATTAGAAAACTCCCCCTAGAATCATGAAGTAGCATTTAACATACCAAGTTTGCTAACTAAAAAGGTAAACCTCTTTTCATCCAACGACTTCATGAAAAGGTCAGCTAACTGGTAGTTTGTAGTCACGAAGTGCATCTCGATATCGCCCTTTTCGACATGATTCTTTATAAAATGATAACGCACATCGATGTGTTTCGTCTTGGAATGTTGTACTGGATTAGCAGTTATCGCAATCGCACTCTTAGAATCACAGTAGATAGGGACTCATTGGTAAGTATATCCGAAATCTTTTAACTGTGTTTTCATCCAGAGGACTTGTGAACAGCAGCTTGCGGCAGCTACGTATTCAGCCTCGGCGGTGGATGTAGAAACACAATTTTGTTTCTTAGATGTCCAGCTAACCAACTTATCACCTAAGAACTGACAAGAACCAGAGGTGCTCTTTCTATCCAGTTTGCAACCTGCATGATCAGCATCAGTGTAGGCAGTTAAATCAAAAGACGAACCCTTAGGATACCAAAGGCCTAACTCAGTAGAACCTTTAAGATACCTAAGAATCCGTTTTACAGCGACCAGGTGTGATTCCTTCGGATTAGCTTGATATCTCGCACAGAAACATGTAGCAAACATAATATCCGGTCTACTTGCAGTTAAATACAGCAATGAACCAAACATGCTACGGTACACTTTTTGATCTACTGATTTGACAGAAAGATCTGCATCTAAAAGTGTGCCCGTTGCCATCGGTGTTTTCATCACTGAACTGTCAGTCATGTTAAATTTCTTTAAAATATCTCGAATATATTTTGACTGATTAATGAAAATGCCTTCGGGTAACTATTTTACTTGAAGACCAAGGAAAAAATTCAGTTCGCCCATCATTGACATTTCAAAACGAGATTCCATGATTCTTGAAAAAATTTTACAAAACTTTGGATTTGTAGAACCGAAAATTATGTCATTTACATAAATCTGGATCAGAATCATATCATCACCTTGCTTTTTCAGAAAGCGAGTAGTATCAATTGTACCTTTCTTGAATCCTGAAGCGAGTAAGAATTGAGTTAGAGTTTCATACCAAGCTCTTGGTGCCTGTTTGAGTCCATACAAGGCTTTGTCTAAGACATAGACATGATCAGGGTTCTTTGGATCAACGAATCCTTCTGGTTGAGCAACATATACTTCTTCATGCAATATTCCATTTAAGAATGCTGATTTTACGTCCATTTGGAAGACCGTAAAATTTTTATGCGCTGCATAGGATAAAAAGATTCGTATCGCTTCCAGTCGTGCCACAGGAGCAAATGTTTCTTCATAATCAATCCCCTCCTGTTGACAATAACCCTTTGCAACAAGGCGAGCTTTATTTCGAACTACAACTCCAGATTCGTCTTTCTTATTTCTGAAAACCCACTTTGTTCCAATAACAGATTTTCCTTTTGGAAGTGGTATAAGTCGCCAAACTTTGTTCCTCTCAAATTGCAGAAGTTCATCTTGCATCGCCAGTATCCAATCTGGATCGCGCAAGGCTTCTGAAGCTTTCTTTGGCTCGATGGAACTTAAAAAACTTGAATACAGACAAAAATTAGCCGATGTTGCACGCGTTTGTACACCCGACTGTGGATCACCTATGATATTATGAAGTGGGTGATCTCTTGTCCATTTCATTGTACTTGGAATCGGATGAATTTCAGCTTGAGTATTATCTTTCTCATATTCATCATATACTGCAGGTAAGTTTTTATCAATCCCAGATGTGCTCGGGACATCTTGTACAGCCTCTTCTGAAGTAAATATTTCCTGAGCAATAGAAGAATCACTCGGAACTTCTGTTACAGAATTTGGATCTGCATGCACAGAATCAACATTAGTATCTTCAGAATGTATATGTGGAGATGTACCTGATGTGGTTGAAATTGTGCCATTTTCAGAAGGTCCTGAAATATCTGCTATTATAATTGGAACCTCTGAAGTTGATGCGGATATGCTTGATTTTTCAAAATCTGCACAAATATCCATAAAAGCATCAAAAAAATAATAAGTCTAATTCAGCTGTAATTTTATTTGAATGAGAAGACTTATTCTGTTGGACTTCAGGTTCTATTTCGTCTTGAATAAAAACTTTCTGTTTAAGCTTGAGTTCTGAACTGTTGTGTTCAGAAGTCAACGTTGATGATTCGTCGAATGACACATTAATACTCTCCATGATCGGCTTGGTTCGTCTATTGTAGATCCGATAGGCTTTAGACGTTAACGAATAACCAATGAAATAACCTTCGTCAGCCTTCTTGTTGAATTTACCAAGATTGTCTCGATCATTGAGAATATAACACCTACAACCAAAAGTACGAAAAAATTTAATATTCGGTTTTCGACTATTAATAAGTTCATACGCTGTCTTTTTATGTCTTTTGATGACAATCGTGCGGTTTTGTGTAAAACACGCAGTGGCTACGGCTTCAGCCCACAGAAACATTGGCAATTCGGAATAGGCTAACATTATCCTTGCAGCTTCCACCAGTGTTCGATTCTTCCTTTCAACTACACCGTTTTGCTGAGGAGTGTAGGCAGCAGAAAAGTTGTGAGAGATCCCAACAGATATGAGATAACTCTGAAGCTTTTCATTCTTGAATTCCGTGCCATTGTCACTTCTCAAAGATATAATCGGTAGTTGTAGTCGAACCTGAATCTTCTTTAAAAACTCAATGATCAGCTCTGCTGCATCTGATTTGTTCCTTAAGAATTCCAGCCAAGTATATCTGGAGTACTCATCTATCATGACCAAAATATATTTCTTACCATTGATAGACTGAGTCCTCATCGGGCCGCAAAGGTCCATATGTATCAATTCAAGAGGTATTGAAGATGAGAATTATGTCTTTGCTTTATGAGATGTTCGCTTCATCTTTCCCATTTCACAAGCGGGACAAAGAGAATTCTTCTCAAACCTTAGTTCTGGTAGACCTTTGACAATGCCTTGTCTCGCCAACTGATTAATCGCATCAAAGTTTTGATGAGACAGACGCCGATGCCATATCCAACTTTCAGCTCGTGAAGCTTTTGCAATCAGACAAACAGGTCTTGATGCAGAAAGTGTTGGAAAATTCACAGAATAAAGATTTGCATTCCGCTTAGCTTTAAAAACTGCACGACCATCTTTATCTTCAATGTAACAACATTTATCCGTAAACCGAACTTGAAATTTACTATCGCAGAATTGACTTGTATTGAAAAGATTATGATCAAGTCCTTCTACGTATAGTACTCTTTTGATCGTCACGATGCCATTTGTTAACGATCCGTGTCCTCGAATGTATCCAGTAACCTCAAAATTTGCATAACTTACAGTACCGGCAGGTTCCTCAACATAATTATGAAGTAGATGCTTAAATCCTGTCATATGGCGCGAGCATCCTGAATCGATATACCATGTATGTGAGGCCTGCAAAAAGAACAAATTACTTCTGCTTAGGTACCCATATCCATATGGGTCCTTCCTTGTTAGCTTTTCGCAATTCATCAACATCATTTACCTTAGCCTTGATTCGCCATTCATAGCGAGGCTTAGGTACCCATTTCCATATCATTTTAACATTAAGCTCATGAAATGTTTTCTTTTTAGAAAAATGATCAATTTTAGCATGAAAAATTTTAGCCTGATGAGTTAAGAATTTAGAAACTGATTTGACATGTGATGTTTTCTTGACAACTTTAGATTTAGGATAATTGGAAGGAATGATAAATGCATTATCATGACAGTGTTTGCAGATAAAATTCTTACGTGCAAATGTCAAAAGCTTAGATTTATCCAATGAGGTACAACCATCCATACAACTTTGACATTTGAAAACGTTTGAATTTTTACACATCAAACTACCACTATCACTGATATTACATTTATTTTTAACAACTTTATTTTCCTTCACATTCTTCATCCTTTCTTCTTTACCATTCTGCCTTTTTACATCTGAAACAGGAAACAGAATCTTGTTAGTTTTCTTTGAAAAATATGATTTTGGCTTTGAAGTACAAGAAGCTTCTCCTTTTTCAAAAATACTCGGAGGATATTCAGGATTAATAGTATAAACAACTGAAGTTTTAGAATTAACAGTATCAAACTCTGGATTAGAATGAACATTCCAGTTTGGAGACTCAAACATCTTTTTATCTTGAAGATTTTGTTTAAACAAATCATCTTTCAAAATATTTAACTCTTTAGAGAGTTCTTTGTTTTCTTCAAAAGACTTGTCAAGTTTTAATTTGAGATCAACATTCTCATCTTCTAACTCTTCAATTGTCTTTTGAAGATCTGTGATTTGCTTCTCAAAATTAGATGTTTGATTTACCTCAGAGTTTGATTCCATCTTCTCTATAATAGGAACAGGATCTGAAGCATTCATCATTTCTGTAAAAATCTCCCAGTCATAATTTTTGAAAAATCAGAATTAAGGTTTTGATTCATGATATTTTCACTTTCTGAACCATTTGAGGAATTTGTCGTGAATAAATCAGATGATAACACTTGATTCTCAACATCAGTTTCTAAATCAGATTCATCAAACTGACACTGAGATTCAGTATTATTTTCTTTAACCTTGGCTGATTCTGTTGGTAAACAAGGAGAAAATAGAGAAGTAAATTCACTAAATTCTATCTTTCTTGTTTTGTAACTTTCATTTAATTCTTTATAAGCAAAACCAACAGATTTTAAACTTGAAATAGAATCAGCGCAAGATGAAATGTCATCATCATTCACAACTTTACCTTTTACAAAAGTATCATGAATATCAGGTTTTGTAGAATTAGAGCCCATTTTATCAAAATTATACAAATTTTCTGGTGCTCTTTTCAAAACAGTATTTGGTTCAAAACCTAAACCTTTTTTAACATTATAAAATCTGACATCTTGGAGTTTGTTTGTTAAAAGATTTAATGTTTGCTCAGTCTGTCCTCTTTTCAGATTTAAATCCTCCAGTTGCTTGATTTTACAATATGCCTCGTTTCTTTCTTGAAAACACGCTTCAAATTTTAGTTTAAAATCACCTTTTTCAGCATTTAAGTTTACAAGATCTTTTTCAAGCTCAGATATCTTTGAGTTTAAAACATCTTTGTCCTTTTTCAAACAATCTTTTTCAGATTCCTTTTCCTTAACCACATCTTTCAACATTGAATTTTCATCACGAAAATTCAACATTGTTTGTCTTTCATGGCTAAGTTTGCCTTTTAAAGATTTAAATTCATCTTTCATGAACTTAACTTGAGCCTTTAAGGATTGAATACGTACCTCGGAACCACATTCAGAATGATCAGAAGATGATCCAATGTCCTCATCTACTTTGGCCATCATACACACCTGAGTAAAGTGTGCAGATTCGTCATCAGAACTCTTGTACAACCAATTTTCTTCTTCCGCCATTAAGTTCTGACCTTCTTCCACCTTCTTTGCTAACAGTGTTTTCCGAGCATAATATTCAGAATTCTTTGTACGCTTGAACTTGCAATCCTTGGAAAAATGACCTGGTTTTCCACAGTTATAGCATCTTCCATATTTTGGCTCAGTCTCTTCTTTCTTTCCTTCTCTCTTCTCTTCTCGCTTTTCATCTCTTTTCTCTCCTCTTTTCTCATACTTCTTTTCAGATCTCGGTTTGTACTTGTCTTTCTTGTAACTCTCATATTTCGGCTTGTACTTGTTCTTTCCAAAGCTTTTGAACTGCTTTGTGAGAAGAGCCAGATTTTCAGCGAATCGTTGCATATCCTCATCTGAATATTCTTCACTTTCAGTAGAAGAGTGATCAGTGCTTGAATCAGTGACTTCAGTTAGGAGAGCTCTGGATTTCCTTGACTTTGACTTGTAAGAAGAATTGGACTTGGAACTTGACCCTTTCTTACGTTCAGTCATTAAAGCTAAAGAATCTTTGACCATCTTCTTTTCAACACCAAGCTGCTTTACTTCATCCTCATGCTGAGATAAAGTTGTGAAGATATCATTGACGTCTTCTTGTGCCATGTCCTTGGTCATCTGAATGTTGATAGCATAGCTTTTCCATTCTGGGTTCAAGTTCTTGATGAACTTATAATTGATCTCTGATTCTGACTTGTTCATCCCATTTCTCCTTAGATCATTCAGTATCACATTGAAACGATTGTATGTTTCGAACAAAGTCTCTCCTTCTTTTGCATGGAAACCTTCATATGCATTTATACTCTGATTGAACTTTGTCTGAATTGACTTCTTTGATCCTTGAAACTGTCTCTCCAATTCATCCCATAAGTCTTTTGCAGATTCCCTACTATCTACGCGATTGTAGATGTCATTAGGAATTGCCATAGTAATATAGATAAGTGCCTCTTCATCTATCTTATGTCTTGCCTTTTCCACATCAGTAAAGAATTGATATGGTTTTGGCACGTATCGATCTGCGATTGCTGGAGATGTAGTTGTGGCTGCTTGTCCAGGTACAAATGATTGTGGATTTCCCGGACCATCTATGATAGATGTCATATAATCTTTGTTCTTTAGATTTAAGAACTGAATCATTATTTTCTTCCATTGTGAATAATCTCCAACAGATAAGACCGGAGGCTTTATATGAGATCCCATAGAGAGAAATTCATTTGCCATGATTGAAAGATGTATGTACCTTTCACAAGATGAAAAATATTAGCTAGTAAAGATCTTTAAATCCAATCAAATCAAGAAAATTACAGAAATCTTAAAAAAAAATTCAGAGATTTTGATCACAGAAAGAACTTTTGTCCCCCTCTGCAGACTTAGCACGGGGGTCCCGCTACCCGGTTAGCGAGTGGGGTCAAGGGGCAACGCCCTTGCGGGGGTATGGGGGCAGCGCCCCTAGAGAAAAAAAAAATTGACATTTAAAGGGCGTGTTACAGTTTTGAAAATTTCTTAGAAAAAAAAATTCTAAGTATGCCAAGCTTTGCGTGTCAACTGTGGAACGCAAACCAGACTTTGTGTTTGTAGTGTGAACCGCAAACCTTAGTTTGCATTTGTAGAGTGACCCGCAAACCTTAGTTTGCGTTTGTCAAGTGACCCGCAAACCTTAGCTTTGCGTTTGTGCTGTGAAACGCAAACGATACTTTGCGTTTGTGATGTGGTTTACTTTGCGTGTTCAGTTTGTGAAACGCAAATGCCACTTTGCGTTTATAGAGTGGAACGCAAACGACACTTTGCGTTTGTGTCGAGAAGTGCAAACCTACACTTTGCGTGTGTAGTATGGAACACAAACACCACTTTGCGTTTGTGCCGTGAAACGCAAGACTCAATGTGCGTTTGTGCCGTGAAACGCAAGACACAAATCAAGCACAAAGAAACATTCGATATGAAAATCAGTATGAATCACACGCAGATGAACACCCGCAAACTCTGATGATCACACGCAAACCTCAAATGAATGAAACGCACATCTGATGAATGAAACGCAAACCTATAAAATCAAAAATTTGCACCAAAAACTTATCTAGACCTCGAATTTCGATCTGAAAGTTTTACAATTCATTCACAAACACATTTCGAACACAATCATAACAAGCAATTTCGATTAACAACACACAAATCATCACATTTAATTCAAGAACAGTACGTGAAACTCAAGAACTCGAAAAACACCAAATCTTCAAATTGATGATCAAATCACATGGATTTCAAGAATTAAAAGATACTAACTCGATCGATTTCACAAAACGAACATAACCTAATCGATTTCAACTCAGAATTTTCACTAAAACTCAAAATCGATTTGAACTTTTATGAACAGTGATGTGAACAGTACGACTCAAAACATTTTCTTGATTTTCAAACGGATTTGGCTCTGATACCAATTGTGGCCCAAGATTTACTAGCATAAACACATACAAATTAACACAAAACACTTTGTTTATTAATCACAAGAATTACATCAAGTCATAGATCTATAGTGATTAACCTTTCAAGATAGATTGTGTTTGTGTGTGTACTCAATGTGTGCAACTATGTGTTTCTCTCAACTACCACCAATATTACACCTTCACTTTCACACACTTAAACTCTTGCTTACACACGTCACTCTCTTAGAAACAACACAAGGACTTGCTTATATATAGGTCAACATGACCAAGCAAGGTCAAACTATCTAAGCTCTCTTACAACACACACAAACAACTATTACAACAATTACAATAATGACCCTCATTTAATCTTGAATACAATTATAGTCTAACAGTTAAGGCAGGTTTTTTTGCTTCAACCTGCACCTTGTCGCTGATGGTTGCTTCCACATAGAGTAGCTGAAAAAATGTTTGTTTGTCAAAGTTCAGTGAGTAGTCATGTCACAAGGTTATGCACTGATAAAAAATATAGTGTTTGTGCATGTATGCAATGATAATTAAAACATGTTCACTTATAGTTGATGATTTTATATGTGGTCCAAATTGTGTTTTTTTATGGTGGTGTCCATTCTTCAATAGTTGGATTTCATGTAGGCTGGATGCATGATATGAGTTAATAACCAACCGGTAACACTTTCAATGAATATAGTAAATACGATATAGATGATTTGTATTTAAAGTATTAATGATAATGCTTACAGTGAGGTAAGTGAGTGGCCCGGCGTAGAAGCACATATCGTTATCCCGTCGCCACTTCTCTTTGCTCGTTTTCAACTTATCATATATGTACTTGCTCTAGTTGATTTGTGTCACCATCTCCTCGTTCTTTAACTTCGATATGAAACTGAGGCTGCAATTCCCCATGCTATTACAATCTGCCATAAGATTGACAAACAAAACCAGGAAGTTCATCTTGAACATGAAGTCTGGCTTATTTGTTTGAAGTATGATGCACATGATATTTGTAGGGCGAATATTTAGCTTTTGGAACTGTCAGCGCCACTCTTTTGTTAATTTGAGTCCGAAATTCCTATCATCTGAATTTAGCAAGTCTATTCCGCCTATTGGGAGCCCTAAAAGGTCATGAACAGACTCTACGGTAATTGCAATGCTTCCTATTTGAATTTCTAGTTGCATTTTTCTAGTGTCAACTTTATCCACTACGAAAAATCCTAACTTCGATGGGACACCATCCATAGCCATTCCTAGGACTGATCCTAAACCTAGAGCTATGACCGCATTTTTTTAGTCATCATTTAAACCAATTATGGTTTCTTTCAGGGTTCGGGGTGACGTTCGGGTTCTGAGGTTTGCAAACTTTATTCTTTTTCTCGATGAATCGCTGGAGTCCCTTGTGTTTGTTCTCCTTTTTTTGTCCATATCTCCCGGGTCCTCACCCTTGCAGTTGTTTGCATTTGGAGATCCTTGAGGTTGACTCCCTGTTAAAACAATGAAGGCTTCAACACACAAGAATGAGTAAATTAGTTTGTATTTAGTTTCTATCTTATCATTACATATCTTGTGCTTTCACCTTGCCTTTGGTTTCTGAAAGTAATGCATCTTCTATGTGTGACTCTTTCTTTGGTGATTTGTCTTTAATCTCAAACTCTCTCAGTCTGGATCTCTCTCTCTCTCTCTTCTTCTTATCTCTCAATCTCAAACTCTCTCAGTCTCTCTCTTTGGCTTCTTCGATCTTTGAAGCTCCGTTGATTGCTAGTATTAAGTGCATTGCTCGGGGTTTCAGTGTAGAAAGCTTCACCTCTTCGTCGTGGTTGATATCTGATTTTTCGGGTTTTCATATAAACCTGTTTGGTGAGTTCCTATTATCATTTTAAAAACTATATACATATCAAAAGCTACCTTTTGGAACTCCTATATATCTCCATGGTTTCAGATCTAAGTTTTCTGCATATTTGATATAACTTGAGTTTTGGGAGATTTTAGGGTTCCCGATCATTTTGACTAAAATGATGGATTCTATCTTATTTGAAGTAAAAGGATGTTTTACTTGCTGATTATGTAGCTTATGCGAAAGAATGTTTATGAACTCATTTTTATGATTTTCATACTTACCAGAAGTTGAATTTGAAAAGGCATTTTGTTTATAAAATGTTTTGTATACCATATGGTTATATATGGTTAGTCACGAATGATGTTGTGACAACAAATTGATATGGTGACACTTTTCACATCCCGATAATTTTTTACACTACGGTGGAAGAATGAAATGGTGGCACATGCCACCACAAAAGTGCCTTGGGTCCATCCCAGATTATGAAGATAGATAAAGAGATTATTTTGACATGAAAATATTTTAGGATTTATAAATCTCTAAAAAAGTGATACGTTTCAAATAATGTTTAGTACGGGCTTTGAGATTGCGAATGGGATCCATGCAATTGGAGTTGTGGGTCGATAATCCAAACATGTTGTCTTTCTCCATGTAACCTCTTCGGTGGTTTTTTTGCTCGCTTTAGCTTCGGGTCTATCTTTTGGCCTTTCCATTTTGTGCTCATTGGCTTTCTACTTTGTTTTATGTTGTTTGAACATTTTTTGGTTGCTCGGCTGTTGCTTTTTGCCTTTTTTCGGCCATTTTGCTAACTATATCTCACATTTATTTTTGTTGAAGGTTACTCTGTTTTTAATAATGTATTGCCTTTAAAAAAAATTGGGTTTAGTATGGATTTGACAACATACAGGAATTTTTTTTATTTCATTCTTTATGATAAGAATTGTTCATGAATGCTTATCTACTTGAATTTCGAAATAATAGAGCTCAAATAATTTGTTTATCTCATTAACTCATGAGTGAAATTGAAAATAACAAATATTCGACTGCTACAAAGGAAAAAAGCGTGAAATTTGGCATCAAACAAACAATCAAAAAACTGTAACGCTAGGATTCCAATCTCGTGATTTGTGAAGATCAAATGGATCTTTTATTAAACGATAACATTAACTATCATGCAGTAAAGAAAATCTTCAGAAAATAATTGTAGCCAAAATCATAATTGGTTTGTCTTGGGACTTCAGCTACCAATGGGTAATTAATTCAGCTACCAATCGACATTTCATTTATGATTATGTTCTTCATACTTAAAGATAGAAAATTCGTCTCAGGGACGAAAATAACAATGAATTATATACCACCAGGATGAAAACTATAATTTTAAACCACAAAAACGAAAATTGTTATTTTAACAAACTATAGGGACGAAAAACGTAATATACTCATAAAAGATAACAAATGAAAGGGAATTTACTATGAAACACCTAAATCATCGGCCTGTGTTCTTCTAATTGGGCCTCAAAGGCCCAAATGTTTTTGACCCAAAGGTGGTTTTCTTATTTATGTTATTTGATAACGATAACGTTTTCTTCACACGAAATCAGATAAAAATGGATGAGATATTATTGGAATGAGACGAATGATTTAGATTTTTTTTTTAAAGAAACTTTATGGGTTTTAAATATAGGGATGGGTTCAGTGAGAATGAAAGTTATGATGAGAAGGGTAATAAAGGATCTCCACCATTGGATGTAAATTTGGATGAGACGCATCGTGATGAGATGGATCAAGATGCACCAGATCAATCCCAGTATCAAACGCGAGTCAAGGGCGGGTTTGAAATTAAAAGTGATCGATGGTTTAAATCCCTTCTTACCTTCTCACCTTAACTCTTCTTCTCACACGATCCTTCGTCTTCAAATGTAAACCGTCAATTATACCCTCTGAATCAAATTTCTTTCAATACGTAATGTTGTTACTACGAAATTTAAAATGAACTAAAAAATCATTAGTTATATCATAAATCATCTGTTACGACCGCCGGGGGGGGGGGGGAGTCGACACATTGTTGTTGTTTCTTTAACTTTTATTCATACCGGACGAGAACAAGAAAAATAAACAGTTTAAGAAAAGAGAGAACAAATACTTCGATTTAGAAGGTACTTGCTTTCAATTTAATACATTTAATGGGTTGTTAGCTTAATTGATTAAATTGTATTAAAATGTATAAGTCGGTCCACCCTATCTTAGGGGTTGTTTGGTTGGTTTTCAATCAACTCGTGTATAGATAAAGGTTAGGGCCTTAGGGGTGCTTACAGGTTGGGTTGATCGGGTTGAAGACATTCGAACAACCCAAACCAAAACTTGGGGTTTGAAAATTCTCAACCCAACCCAACACAACCCAAATCGTACAGGTTGATCAAGTTAGTCGGGTTGATACTTTGGTACATCAAAATATTCTTCTAATTTGTTTTATCTAGACTACTCATAATTTCTTTTTTATTATTAATAATTTAGTACAACTTATCTATACTTCTTATATCATAAATATGTCACATTCAATTTAATTTTCTCAATTTGTATATATATATGTGTGTGTGTATTTTCACAGTTATTAAACATATATACAAAGAAGTTATATAGAGATGAAAAATAGATTAAAAATATACGTATATAAAGAGGATATATGATGGTGTAATTATCTAATGTACATATTAATTAATAGAGACTCAACAATCATATTAAATCCAATAAATAAAAGGATATTGGGTTCATCGGGTTGAGTTAAATTAAAAAAAAGTAACAAAAAATCAACTCAATACCTACAGTTTAAAACTTTACAACTCGATTAGACATCGAGTTATTTCGAGTTGAGTTATTTCACGTTGGATTGATCGGGTTGGTCGGGTTTTTGAGAGGTTTTTTGTTTGGGATTAATATATCTGTATGGATTAATATATCTGTATGGATTGGGAGGTTTTTTGTTTGGGAGGGTTTTCTCATAGATAGAAGGAGGGTGATTTTTAATTTGAAGGTCAGGTTTGGAAAAACTTGACTTTCTGTATTAAGCTCCCCTAGAAGCTTATCAAATAAGTCACTTTCTATATCATTAAACTATTACCAAACATCACATATAACTAACCAAATAAGCTTTGAATCTAATTAACTTGTTAGCAAACAGGCTCTTAATGTATTAAGTTAGGGTTTTCCCCAAAATTACCATTGCCTTCAAATTTTCAACCTCACGTCTAATTAAAAAATAAAATCTACCAACAAATACATAAATTAGAAACTGTAATCAAACAATTATATTTAATTGTTTTAAATAAATTGTAATTATTACGTATTATGTAATGAACTCGTTCACTTTATATTATTTAATATAAATCATACAATTTTACTTTTGGGTCATTCAAATGATTTATCAAACAATTAAGAGTAAATTATGGATTTGGTCGGTGTGGTTTTAATTTTGTTTTGGATTTAATTCCCAATTTTTTTATTCCAAAATAGCCCCTTAAGTTTGTATTTTTGTAATATTTTGATCCCTACCACTAACAGCCGTAGCAAGCATCCGTTAAATAAGGGGAGTTTTAGTCATTTTCTTCTTTTTTGTCTCTCTTTTTTCTTTAAAAAAACTAATATAATTCATTAAGTATAATATATATATAATATTATATTTATACCTTGCATATATATATATATATATACACACACACACAAAAGGAAAAACCTTCGCTTTTCCTTCCGAACACCCATTACCTTCCTTCCCCAGCTCTGGTCTCAATCTTCGATTGTGTCCCTTCACTAGTCTCTACCTCTATCTCTATAGTATTTTTCTTCTTCCCACCCACAATACTTCCTCGTCTACATGAAGTTCTAGTGGCCCGGATGCAAAACCCATTTATCTGACAATGTGACCATTTCTTCAACAACGTGAAAACCAAGAAGCATCAACGGAAACAAGGACTAGATCCAGAACGAAGCAGGTTAGAGCTAGAGCAGATTGGGAGAGTGGGTTTTGAAAACAAAAACTAAAGGAAAACAAAAACGAAATCTTTGGGTTTTAAAAACAGAATTAAAAATTGTGGGTTTTGTTCAAACACTCCTCTATTCATCTCTCTCTTTCTCTATTTGTCAAATATATCGATTCGGGATGGGCTAGCGAGGGACATGGGTTTGATTGGTGGTGGTGGGGTAGAATTGGGTTTTGATCATCGGATATATCTGGTCGTCTGAAATTTTTGATCAGAGCCGAAGAAGGTAGCCAGAGACGTTGGGTTAGGGTTGGGATTGTATTAATCACGATGAGTACAATAGAAAAAGGATAAAAATGGAATAAGACAAAAGCAAACTAAGAAGACTAAAATACATTCAACATAACAACCTCAAAATTTAATTAAAAAATAAGACAAAATAGATTAAAGAAAAAGAGAAAGGACCAAATTGACCCTCACTAGTTAAAGGATGAGAGTTAATAGTTGTTAATGGCAAGGACTACAATATTACAAAAATGCAACCTCCGATCCCTATTTTGGAATAAAAAAACTTTTGGGACTAAATCCAAGATAAACTTAAAATCACATGAACCAAATCCTTAATTAACTCAACGGTTAATTTTCATTCAACACTACACAAAGTTTGAATAGTATTTTTTTTGTTACTTAGACTAATGATTTTATACAAAAATCTAATGGAAATTTATCAAACAAATCGAACAACCCCTTAAAGTGATTCACCAAATTAATTAATCCATTTTTTCCGACCTACCTCGAGACACATTAATATACTGTATTATAAAGCATTTGGGGTAAAATCTTAAAAACCATTTTTTATGCCTAAAGTGTCATTAATCAAAATATATTACTTAAAATTCAAGATTAAATGTTAATGATGCACTAGTACAACTTCTTAAAGGTTCATATTTGAATTCATACAACCAACAGATAAACATAATCAAATAAATGATACACATATTTCATATTTGAATTCATATAATTAACTGATAAACATAATCAAACATAGAAAAACACCTCATTTTAAATTTTAATTATTTTAAATATAATTAATTTTTTAATTAAACAAATTATATAATTTTTTTTAATTTGATGTATATATCAATATTTTTTCGTAGATTTTTATCAGATTTATTTTCTTATCATAATATGTGCATTTATCGATGTACACCTCATTTTAAATCTTAAATATCATAGATATTGTTGGTCCCGGAGGTGCTTAACAAGTTTGTAGAAGGGGGGGGGGGGGTTTGAATACAAACACATAATTTAAAATTTAATAAATTGTTTATTGATAAATCAAACATAATTTACAAGTCTGTTGCGGAATAAGATTAAGTAAGACTCAATCTAAACAAACTTAAGAAAACACTAAGATGGTTGCACAAGAATATAGAGAATGGGGGATTAGAGAGTATAGAAAACAAGGGTTTCTATGGAGGTTTAAGAATAGAACACTATCTTCAGATGAAGAGGCAATCCTTCTATTTATACCCTATCCATTAAATGCATGGCAGGGCACTTTACACGTGTCCTTCACTGATTGGCTTTGTGAGTCTGACTTTTGGGAGACATGCTTTCGGCCGAATCATGAACAGTGTAGTTGACAGAGTTATTGTACAAATTGTGGCAGAGGTATGTCCGTTCTGACACATTGTACTGGTTGTGCAAGGTAAGACAAAAGGAGACTTGAGGTATAAGCTACGTGATCGTTTGATCTCTGAATATCTCTTCCTTAAAAGATACAAAGAAGTTCAGCTATCGCTGAAGCTTTTCATCATGTTCCTTTGTGTATAAGTAGAGTCGTCTTTGCTTCACTGATATCCGCATCAGGTCACTAGTATACTTGATTTTGTTCAGTGGCTTCGTCTTCGATTCAGCTATGAACATCTGTTGACGCGAGACTTGTCTTCAGGGATTACGTTAACTGTTTACATCAGAAACTATCAGCGATAACTGAACAGACTCAGTCTGATCGCTGATAGTGAAACACTAATATATATTAAAACGTAATTTTCACTAAGTATAGAAGATGGTCGTTATCAAATCACTGAGAGAGTTTGGATCAACAATCTCCCCCTATTTGATAATGACAAAGTAACTGAAGAAAATTACTTTATAGTTCAAAATAAAGGAATAATTAGGACTCATAACATACATGTCCCAATTACTATTTTGAGGGATCTTTTACAGTACTGATAGAGTTAAGTACATCACTGAAATTTTCATTAATTCAGAGATAGAATTACAAGATATGAAAATTACAAGTACAAGTGAGGAACTAACTACTGTAAGTTTTACTAATAGATTACGAGAAATAGGAAACTAATCTATCAGCTATCTAAAGAAGACTTTGGAGGATTGATCATATAGTCAGGTATTTCTTCTCCTTTTTGCCTTCGATCTGAAGATTCTTGACTGATGATTGCCTTGATCGGTTCAACAGAAGGAGATAAGTCACACCATAAGCATAGGAGATCCTTGAGATGACTGAGGGGACAGATAGGAATCTCAGAGACTCTTTGGAATCTGAGTTGTTCCTCATCATCTCTGAAGAATATTCCAAAAGGTTCTTTAAGTACTTGTCCTGTAACACATGGTCCACCAGGGGGCATAGATAGATCGAGAACTGAAAGATCGGGAGGAGGACCAAACAGAGCTTCTCTTGAGAATTTTATAGAGGTTTCATTTCTTATCACAACGACATTTTCAGACGAGGAGGAGACATGCTTTCTTTTGATTTTCTTTGGATTAGAAGGAAGAGCAGATGACACCTTTAGGATTGCAGCGATTCTGTTGATGAGAGCATCACTTATCTCTTCAACATAGCCTCTGTAGATTGACTTCGATTTCTTCAGCGCATCTTTGAACTCAAGCCATTCCATGTAGCTGAAGCTTTCCAGCTTTGAAACGAACATAGCCTTGCAGCTTCCATCCTCTCTGGTAATCTTCATAGTGACAGAAACTTTGTCCTTCTTCTTTCTCCTTGAGATAAAAACTGCTACGATCTTCATTGGGTCAGAGCGATAGTCGATTTTATGCTTGCACCAATCAACTAAGTTATCGTTGATCGCTAGCTCTTTTGAGCGCTCCTCTTCAATCTCTTTCAATAGAGCAGCCTGGACTTCCACTGGTTTGTTTTTCAGCTTCTTGTCTTTGACTTGAGAGGACTGAATCTTGAGAGCGAGAGAGGCATCTCTTCGACAATCAACTATCAGCTTCTCAACCCTGACAGATTCTTCGATTTCAGCTTCAGTCAGGAACTTTAGATCTGTTGATTGAGTAGGTACCTTCAGTCGTTGTTTCTCTAGATGAGAGATCATCTATGTTCTTCTCTTCATCTCTTCCTTTGACCAGTGAGATGGTCTAGAGGGCCTTCCTGGATGTTGCAGGGATTCTTCTTCATCTTCTTCATCAATCTCATTTACAGAGATTGGGATTATTTCTTCATCAGCTATGGGAGCTGGGATTATTTGTAGTTCTTTACCCTTAAGCAGGGGAGAGATCTGTCTGGTCAGAAAATAGAAAGAAACAAAGTTAGGTTTTATATTGGGAAGAAGGGAGATAAAGGCTAAAAGAGAACAGGGGTAGGGAATTTATAGTAGGATATGGGAACAAGTGAAAGGCATACCTGAGAAGGATTCTTCTCAGATAGTGAAACTGTCTTCAGGTTTCCCTCAGCAACTGCACCCTTGGATTTGCTTTGGGAAGGGGTTCCTGAGGATGTTCCATGACTCCCCCTGCTGTGACAACTTCTTTCGAAGTTATTGCTGAAGATGTGATGGCTGCAGAACACCATAAGGACTGATCTTCTTCTTCATCATCATCATCATCTTGATAAGGTTGCTCTTCATCCTGATCTTGAAGATCAAGATCTTCTTCTTCATCTTCCTCCTCTTCTTCTTCATCGACTAAGTCTTTGAAAGAAGGAGGGTCTTTGTCAACAACCTTCTCCCTCTCAACATGAGAGTGAGGATCTTCCTGTTGAACCTCAGTAGCAACTTCCTCCTCCTCTATATTTTCTTCAACATCCTTTTCCCCCTCTTTGTCATTATCAGCTAGGGAGAGATCTTTGGTTGGAAAGGAAGGTTGTGCAGAGGACAACTTTCGGACTTCAGCCTCCAGACTATCCAGGCGTCCTTCAATCACAGGGAGATCTGAAGTAGCCTGATGAATAAATTCAACAGCTATGCTCAGTTGGGTGCGGTCGTCTGATGTGAAGGAAGGAGAATGAGTAGGAGCTGGTGCATTCAGCTTGTCAAGGACTTGCTGAAGAAGAGCTGTGCAGGAATCCACTTTTGTGGATAGAGCATCAAACTGTCACTGAGTATCCTCCCTTACTTTGACAATCTCTTCTTGAAGAGTGGAGATTTGAGAGGCTTCAGCTTTTGTGGAGCAGGTAGTTGTCAATGTCTTCAGCTCGTCACTAGCGATATTTACTGCACTGGTGGTTCCGTTGATGGCGGTGGTGAGAGAATCCACCTTGACCCCCAGACTGTTGACATTAGCGTCAACAGTGGCCATATTAGGACCTGAAATAAATGTTAGTTGTTGAGAGACATGCTTATATGGAAAGATGGGAGCAGTGTTTGGGATTATAGGAGTACCTGAGTTATCAAACAATTTGTAGAATTGCAAAGATTCTTCAAAAGTTTGATGATCAGGTCCTATGGGTCCAAGCTGTGGCTATGTAGAAATAGATGGAAGGTTAGAGACCAATAAAATAGGAGGACTAGTAATAGGGATAGAAGAAGTTTGGGGTTTAGAAGGTACCTTAGGTGAGTGAAGAACTGAGATTTCTGGTTGAGTCACTGTTGTTGTGACAGCGACCGAGATCGCTGGCACGATTGATGTGATCATGGCTGCAGACGTGGAGGAGGGGACCAGGAAATCATCCAAGGAAGTTTGTCGAGAAACTTCCTCAGGCCTTGAACTAGTGGCGCTTGTCTCCTTAGTCACTTTGGCCTTCTTCGAAGGACCAAAGGAACTAGCTGATGGTCGTTTGGAGCCAGTGGTAGCGGCAGGGCTAGCAGAAGAATGAACCTTCTGTGTGGCCGCTGAAGTAGAAGAATGTAGAGAGAGGCGAGAACGTAGGGTAGAGATACTTACCTCATTTTCCAGTGGTTTGACCTCCAGTGAACGCTGACCCACTTTGGCGAAGGAGCCATCAGGAGTAGTGGGGTAAGAGTTGGCGTAGAGGAACTTCAGATATGCACAGATGAACCGTACATATGGGATCTTGGGATCCCTCTCCGTATTCTCTATCTTTGACCTTAGATCGTCAAAGATAGCGGTGGCAAAGTCAAAGTTTTTGCCAGCAATCACTGAGTAGGCCATCTGGAGTTGTACCTTGCTGGCCTGATCAAGGGAACCACTTTTCCCACTCATGCATTGAATGAAGTGAGAAAAGATAAAGTTCAGCTGAGAAGGCATGTTCGCCTTCTTGATGAGAATCAGCTTCTTGTTGGGGATTGTGGAGCGGGGCTTGTTGTCCCAGCAGTACTCCATATCATCCAGAAACTGGATGAGTTCAGCGTCAGTAGGCAGAGTTTCAAACCCACTCTTGGGTTTGTCAGGAAACCTGAGAGCCTTCCTCAAGCTGAAAGCGGTCATCATTCCTGATCCTAAATTAGTGCAGAAGGAGATGGCAGGAACCTTGTCACCCTTCTTGTTGGTGATTGTGGATTCTTCAGCTGTGAACCAAAACTGTTGGAGTAGAGTTTTGGAGGGCTTGGGATCCACGGTTAGAGCGTAAGCAATGTAGGATTGCTTCAGGAATTTAGCAGCATCCACAAGGTGTGGGTATTTGATTCCATCGAAGTCTAATCGTCCAAGGTGGTTGTTCTTGGGGACTTCAGAGTCAGTGATGGCGAACTTGACGTTCTTGGAAGCAACAAGAGAGAATTGAGCCATTTCTGAATATGGAAATAAAGAAGAGTAGAAGAAAAATGTTTAGTCTAAAAATAAAGAAGGTTTTACCAGTTTCTATTTGAGGAAAGAAACAGAGAAAAACCAACATATTTGAAGATTAAAGACAGTGTTCTTAATGAAAAATTTGAAGAACAGTAAGAAAACCAAATATTTTGGAGGAATAAAATAAAAAAATGATTTTATAGGATAAAAAATCTCATAGAAAACCCATAATGATGGAACATAAATGGAGTTTATGAACAAGATTGAAATAGGAATAAGATCAAAGTAACCTGGTGATCTTGAGTGAGGATGAAGCAGATGCTTGAAATTGCTTGAGAGAGAATGCTTGAGAGAGAAATTTATTGCTCAAAAGGATGTCCAGAAAGCGTAAAAATGATAAGAATGGAAAAACATTCTTTATATACGTTTGAAAGTAGGAGAGAGAGAGAGAGAGAGAGGCGGGAAAACAAATGCTCATCATGACATGGACACGTCCCACGAAGTTTATTGGATAGAAGAGCAACGGACGAACGTGTCAGAAAAAGGCATGTCGTGGATTGTCGGTTCAAATGACGTCATAGGAGAGAGAAAAACGTTTCATTTGTCCTTTTTGAAATTATCTCTGAAGAAAAGTTAGAGATAGGTTTTCCTTTGAAAAGGATCCCTGATGAAAATTCAAAGATTGATTTTTAGTTCAGAAGGAACACTGAAAAGAAATGTCAGTGATAGATTTTGTTTATCAAAAATCTTTTAACCATTTGAAAAAAACTTCAATGATCAAAGTTTTATTTTTAAACGTCTTACTGAATGAAGATTCAGTGATTGAGAGTAAGAGAACATACCTGAGAGTCATAATTTTAATCAGAGATTGATTGATAAAGGGGAACTTATAGTAACTGACATAATGATGAACGCTGAAGATTTACTCTTCGAGATTCAGCATTCCAAGCTCACTGATGAGAAAGTTGAACCTTGTCTCATCAAGAGGTTTGGTAAACAAATCAGCTAGCTGATAGTCAGTGGGGATAAAGTGAAGTTCAATATCACCATTCATCACATGATCTCTATGTGTTTCGTCTTTGAATGTAGCACTGGATTATTTGCTATAGCGATAGCACTAGTGCTGTCGCAATAGATTGGAATCTTTGATAGCTGAAGGTCATAGTCTAATAGTTGATTTTCTCATCCATAAGACCTGAGCACAACAACTTCCAGCGGCTACGTATTCAGCTTCAGTTGTGGAAGTGGACACTGAATTTTGCTTTTTGCTCGTCCAGCTTACCAGCTTTCCAACTAGGAGTTGACATCCACCAGTGGTGCTCTTTCTATCGAGTTTACAACCTGCAAAATCACTATCGGAATATCCAGTTAGTTCGAACCCTGAGTCTTTGGGATACCAAAGACCGAGGTTAGGAGTCCCTTTCAGATATCTGAAAATTCTCTTAACAGCGACCAGATGGGATTCCTTAGGTTCAGATTGATAGCGTGCACATAAACAAGTAGTGTACATAATGTCAGGTCGGCTCGCTGTAAGATACAGCAGTGACCTATCATTCCTCTATAGGCAGTGACATTAACAGGTTTTCCAGATGGATCTTTGTTAAGTGTCAGAGAAGGTGCCATAGGAGTCTTCATAGCTGAAGTTTGTGTAAGATCAAACTTCTTCAGCATATCTTTAACATACTTACCTTGGCTGATAAATGTACCTTTGTCAGATTGTTTGATCTGAAGGCCAAGAAAATATGTCACCTCACCCATCATACTCATTTTATATTCTTTCTTCATTCTTTCAGCGAAGCGAGTACACAGAGATGGGTTAGTAGAACCAAATATGATGTCATCGACATATATTTGTACAAGAATAATATGACCTTTTATCTTTCTGAAAAATAATGTATTATCAGTTTTACCACGTTCAAAGTTTTCAGAGATAAGAAAAGATGAGAGAGTGTCATACCAAGCACGAGGGGCTTGTTTTAGACCATAGAGAGCCTTATCCAATTTATAAACATAATTTGGATACTTAGGGTCATAAAACCCTGGAGGTTGTTCTACATAGACTTCTTCATTCAACTTTCCATTTAGAAACGCTGATTTTACATCCATTTGATACACAATGAAGTCTTTATAGACTGCATAGGCTAAGAATAGTCGAATTGCTTCAATCCTAGCCACAGGGGTAAAGGTTTCATCATAGTCTATGCCTTCCTCTTGTCTGTATCCCTGAGCAACAAGTCGAGCCTTGTTGCGGGTTACAGTTCCATGTTCATCTAACTTGTTTCTAAACACCCATTTGGTGCCTATAACAGTTTTGTCAGATGGTCTAGGAACGAGATTCCAAACTTTGTTGCGAGAGAACTCAGTCAGCTCTTCTTGCATAGCGCTGACCCAGTTTGGATCTCTGAGGACATCATCAGCCTTCTTTGGCTCTATTAAAGAAAAAAAGTTAACAAAGAGACAAATATTACCTGAACTTCGTCGTGACTGAATACCTGCATCGGGATCACCAAGAATTTGATCTATAGGGTGATCTCTGGTCCATCGCTGAGTAGGAGCATGATCGCTCATTTCAGAGGTTGGATCAACAATGGGAATGTTCACTGATGAAGAAGCTTGAGGTTCATCAGCGATTAGCTGTTGAGTGTCAGACATACCATTGTTTTCTGAGAGAGGTTCAGATGAGGATGGGTCTGATGGAAGAAGTGTGTTTAGAGGCTCTGCTGAAACCCATGAGTTGGATTCAGCGTTAGGATGTATGATGTTTGGATCATCATCAGTAGTAGGATGATTTGTTTGCTGATGGTTTGAGAAGAAAGGTTCTGTTTCTTTGTAGTGAGAAAACATCCAAGCATTTAACTCTTCATTGTCAGCGATTGGTTTAGAGTTCGCTGAGCGAGTTTCATCAAAAGTGACATGAATTGTTTCTTCCACAGATTGTCTTCTCTTGTTGAAAACTCTGTAGGCTTTGGAGATGGAGGAATATCCTAGAAATATTCCATCATCAGCTTTTGGGTCGAACTTTCCAAGCTGATCTTTGTTGTTTAAGATAAAGCACTGACAACCAAAGATATGAAGAAAGCTGATAGAAGGCTTTCTTCCATGAAAAAGTTCATAAGTTGTCTTTACAAATCGCTTTACTATCAGCGATCTGTTTTTAGTAAAACATGCAGTGTTTAAAGCTTTAGCCCAAAATTGAGTAGGGAGGTGAGAATCGCTGAGCATTGATCTAGCAGCTTCAATGATAGTTATGTTTCTTCTTTCAGCGACTCCGTTTTGCTGAGGTGTTCTCACTGAAGAGAAGTTATGAGAGATTCCCTTGTTCTCAAAGAAAATGTTCAGAGAACTGTTTTTGAATTCAGTTCCATGATCACTTCTTATTGAACGAACAGTGAGATTATTCAGCACTTCCATCTTTTTAACAAAAGATATTAGTTCTTCTGGAGTATCACTCTTGCAGCGAAGAAAGATAACCCATGTGTAGCGAGACTATTCATCTACAATGACAAACGTATATTTCTTTCCAGCTATTGATTGGATGTTAACAGGGCCAAACAGATCCATTTGTAAGAGTTGAAGAGGACTTGTCACTGAGGAAACTTGTTTAGATTTGAAACTAGCTTTTGTCTGTTTTCCTTTTTCACATGCAGAGCAAAGAGATTCTTTAGCATATGAGTGTTGAGGAAGACCAGAAACCAGTTCCTTAGAAGAGAGAGAATTCAGGGTTTTGAAATTTAGATGAGAGAGCCTTTTGTGCCATAGCCAGTTGACATCAGAAGAGGCTTTAGAGAGAAAACATACGTTTTCAGTGATAGTAGAGTCCATATCTTTTACATAGACATTTTCTCTTCGATAACCACTGAGAGCAAGTTTTCCTTTCTCATTTACCACTGAACATGCTTTCTTGGAAAAGCGAACTTCATAGTCTTTATTACATAGCTGACTGATGCTCAGAAGATTGTGCTTCAATCCATCTACATAAGCGACTCTTCTGAAGGTAGTTGTCCCATTGTTGAGGACACCAAACCCTCGAGTATATCCCTTTCCATTTCCACCGAAGGTCACAGAGGGACCTTTCTCTTCCTGGTATTCAGTGAGCAGGTCTTTTTGTCCAGTCATATGACGAGAACATACACTATCGAGATACCAGATGCCCTTTGATCCCTGCACACATAAGGAAGATTAAGCTTTGTTTGGTACCCACTTTTCAATGGGTCCTTTGGGGTTAGTGGAGATGGAAGGTTCATCAATCTTCACAACAGATGAAGATTCAGCTTCAGTGGTAATCTTCACTTTGGTTAATTTCTTAACCTTAGTGGTATTCTTCACCTTGGTCAATTTTTCAGCTTTGATGACCTTCTCAGCCTTGGAGAAATTCATCTTCACTTTGGCTGATTTGTCAGCTTTAGTGGCAGTTGGACATTTTGTTATTCCCAGATTCTAGTTTCTAAACACAATTAATCAAACAAACACAAACAAGAATTCAATTACCTGTTTGATTTCACTTTCAAATTCCAAGATTACAAACTTTCTCTCTCAAGAATTCTCTCTCTCTCTCTCTCTACAATGCTCTCTCTCTATCTGAATCGTATTCTCTGTTCGTTCTTCCACACATACTAAAAACAGAAATACAAGGCTATTTATACTTGCATCTAAAATACAAGGAAATAAATCAAAATACAAATACAAAACACTTTGACTTTTATTACAAAAGACTTTGACTTTGACGAGAGTTGACTTTCTCAGCTTTGACTTTTTACACGTTGACCTTCAGTCTTCTTGATCTTGTATCCAACATATTTATGCACTAACAATCTCCCCCTTTGGATTCAAGATCACTATTGAAAGATCTAGCAATTCAGTCTTCACTTTTAAGATCTGCCAGTACAATCTCCCCTTTTCTTTGACGGTATTCTTTCCAAAACTGTCTTCAAATGATTAACAATCTCCCCAAAACTTTCACAAGATACTTTCAGACTTTGGAAAGAAATTTTCTTCAGAATCAACTCGGATTGCTTTAGCAAATAATCTTCAAAGAAAATTTCCTCAAAAATCAGCACATCTTCAGAAATTCTTTGATCTTCTTCAAATCTTTACTTTGAATTTTCTGACTTGGACATTTCTTTAAAATCATCTCTTAAAACTTTATCATTTCTTGATACCATCTCCCTTTTTTTGATAAAATGAGCATCAATATCATCAAAACTTTCAGTAAGAAATGTTTGTATCCAGTCTGACCACTGATCTGTGTACGAGCGTCTGATTCTTTGCCAACTCGAACAATGTATTCATCCAGATCTTTTCAAATCTAGACAAAATAGAAATGTGTAACACCTTAATCAACAAATGAATCAGTTAAAATGTCTGTCAGTAACACAAAGTCACTGTGTGTAACGAATACACAATATAAATGAGCTTTTTGATGTTCACTCCCCCAGGTCTTCCATCCAATCATCGAAATACCACAAAGGCAATTTCTATGAATGTTATGACAAAGAAACGAATTCTTTGTGTGTTCGTGCAAGTGTAGAAAGAATTAAGCACGAATAATTGCTTTTTAAGGCTCAATATAGTGTAAACCACTGAGACAACAGTAGATAAACACAGACTCAATGTGCATGATTGAAGTGCGAAGGTGGAGCAGACTTCCTTATTTTTCAATATCCAGATTTTCCAAATGAAAATCAGATAGACTATATGCTGCGTCCCCAAAAAAATATGAAACATTTTCTTTTTAAGAAGAAAATGAGTAGCTGGTGGGGTTTTGTCAAGAGTTGGCATGGGCTATTTGCCTGTTTCAATAATGTTCACGAAGAATTGTGAAACATTAGTAATGTGGCTGCCCAGCTCAGAAAGTAGTTGGTGCAGAGTTTGATATTCTTTTACTATGTTCTCTCACCCTCTTTCTTTTTAATCATTAAGCTCACATCAAACCAAACTCTCTTTTCCATTTTACCTCAACACACAACCCACACTCATTTCTTTTAGACTCCTCACACTCAATCTCGATGGATTAACTTCTTGGGTAGAAATCACTGGTTAACGTGATTTCATAGAAGTTCAGTTAATTCCTAGCACAAAGAACCCATGTATGATCCTAAAAGAATGTGTTGCTCATAGTGATTTAACTTTATCAGTTAAATCTCATATACAAATGTCAGATGAATGAATATACTCATAAAATATAATCATGAAGATTTGAGCATTTTTAGACATTGAAGCATTTTCAAACAAGTATACCGAATGAATGAACATGAATGCAAAAGACTTGTTTGAAAAGCTGACATTGTATGAAAAATGATCATAAATAAAATGATATAGCAATTAAGACTTATCGTCAAAAATAACAGATATTGTCCATATGAAACAAAAATATAGACTTTCTTGAAATGAACGCTTCGAAATGAAATGACGCTCAAGATACATTGAAGTACAAGCGGGGTGTCTTACCATCGAAAAAATAGTTTCAATTTGAGACATGGTAAGAACAATTTGAACAAAAATTAAACCGGTGTGTATGAATACTTGAAAGTATATAGAAAAGACAATACACAAGTATTTATCTTTGGAAACACACGGTTTGTTAAACATTGAAGCTCAAAATGAAAACATTTAAAATCACACTTCCAATTCATGAAATCTGTTTAAGAATCGGGAAGTGGTTTGAACATTTAAGAATATGTTTTCTATGATTTAAAGTTGTCCTTCTTTCAACCATATATGAGATTAAGATAAGAAATTTAACCTTTTGAGTACAGTCTTTAATCTCATGAAGTCAGCTGAAGTCATAAAAATATGATCTTGATAGCTTCTCTCATTCTGCACAAGTCTCAAAGTCTAGTCAAAGCAAATTTATTCACAAAATTATTCGAAAATAAAATGACATAAAGCAGTAAAACGATTAAAATACGAGTTCTGATCAAAAGTAATCAGAAATCATAGTCTTACTCCTTTTTACTTATAAGCTCCCCCTAAAATCATGCATCACAAGAATTTGTCAGTAAAAAAAATTCAGAAATTAGATATGCTCCCCCTCAAAAGAATGTAGATCATCTTAAAGTGCATCTCACTCTCCCCCTGAGATCATGAGCAAACTATTAAAGTGCAGATATCTTTCAGAAATAAAGATAAAGAAAATGATGAAAAATAACAATACTTAACTTTATTAGGTAACAACCGATTATGTCTTAAGATTTAACATACCAAGCTTAGAGACAAGAAAATTAAATCTCTTTTCATCTAAGGGTTTGGTAAATAAATCTGCAAGCTGATAATCTGTTTTTACAAAATAAAGTTCTATTGTTCCTTTTTCTACATTGTCTTTGATAAAATGATACCTGACATCAATATGTTTGGTTTTCGTATGCTGGACAGGATTAGCAGATATCGCGATTCACTCTTCAAGTCATAATATATTGGTATTCTATCAAACTTGAATCCGTAGTCTCGCAGCTGTGTTCGCATCCACAGGACTTGAGAGCAGCAACTGGCAGCAGCTACATACTCTGCTTCAGCAGTCGATGTGGAAACGCATAATTGTTTCTTTGATGCCCAGCTAACGAGCTTGTCTCCAAGAAATTGAATGTGACCTGAAGTACTCTTTCTGTCCAACATGCAACCTGCATGACATGCAACCTGCATGATCTGCATCTGGATAAGCATACGTCTCATCGTAGTCTATGCCTTCCTCTTGCCGGGAACCTTTGGCAACAAGTCTAGATTTGTTTCTTACGACGATACCATCTTCGTCCTTCTTGTTTTTGAATACCCATTTAGTGCCAATCACGGATTTACCTTCCGGTTTTGGAACTAATCTCCAGACCTTCAGGGCTTCAAACTGATTTAATTTTTCTTGCATCGCAGATACCCAATCCGAATCAGCTAAAGCCTCTGATACTCGCGTGGGCTCTATCTTGCTGAGGAATGAGTCATGCAGACACTGATTAAGAGTCGCTGACCTAGTTTGTACAGGCCTGTTAAGATCTCCAATTACTTGATGTAAAGGATGCTCTTTGGTCCAGCGATGCTCATGAGGGAGTGGAGTAGATGAAGTTTGAACATGATCATCATCTAAAAATCCACTATCAGACTCTTTAGTTTGAATAATAGGAGGGCGGTTTGCAGTTGAAGTTTCAGGTGCAGAAGCAACAGTTGGAACAACAGACTCTGGCTGTTGAGTAGACAATATATCACACCCAACTGAAACAGTTACTTCTGGCTCAATAATTACTTGTGTATCTTCAACTGTAGGAGTAGTTGATAGAATGTGAGTTTCTGACTGAACAGGGGATACAAGTTCAGTTAAAACTTCTGAAGTGACTGGACGATGGCAGCTTGTGTCTTCAGACCTGTCAGTCACAGCAGATTTAGGTACATTAGACCCTAGAAACTCATCATAAAAGAATTCAAACAACAAATCTAAATCAGATAAATGTGAAACTGAAGTAGAAGCGTTATCCGAATTTTTCTTTGTAGAAACAGGTTCTAGACTGATCTGTCCAGAAGCTAATACTCTAGTGATAACAGGTTCTGAAATGAATTGTTCAGAAGCCATATCTTCATAAAATGTTACATTGACGCTCTCGATGACTGTTATTGACTTCTTCAGATAAACACGGTATGCTGCAGATGTGGAAGAGTAGCCAATGAAGATGCCTTCGTCCGCTTTAGCACTGAATTTGTTCAGATTCTCTCTATCATTAAGCACGAAATACTTACACCCAAATATATGAAAATACTTGATTGTCGGTGTTTTGTTGTTGATCAGCTCATATGGAGTCTTTTGAAAACGGCGGTGTACCATGGATCTATTTTGAGTATGACATGAAGTTGACACAGCTTCTGCCCACAAGAATAGAGGTAAGTCAGACTGGCTCAGCATAGTCCGAGCGACCTCGACTAGCATCCAATTTCGCCTTTTGAATAGTCCATTATGTTCAGGTATACGTGCAGCAGAGTATTGATGTGATATCCCGACCGATTCGAGATATTTTTCGACTGTCTTGTTTTTAAACTCTGTGTCGTTATCAGTTCGAAGAAACTTGACTTGTCTCTGCATATTCACCTGGGTCGTCTTTAAGAAAGTAATGAGAACTTCAGGCGTCTCATCTTTTGATCGAAGAAATTTGACCCACGTGTATCTTGAATAATCGTCCACAATAACCAACACATATTTCTTTCCTCCTAAGCTTTGTGTTCTCATCGGACCGCAGAGATCCATATGTAACAACTCTAGTGGAGAACTGGTGCTTGGTTCAGGCTTCGGTTTATGTGCGACTCTCTTCATCTTACCCTTTTCACATGCAGCACACAAATGTTCTTTCTCATATCTTAGCTCAGGAAGTCCTTTTACCAACTTATCTTTGACCAACTTGTTGATATAATGAAAATTCATATGTGATAGCCGTTGGTGCCAAAGCCAACTTTGTTGCATCGAAGCTTTTGAAAATAAGCAAACGTGACGGTCATCTTGAACCTTTGAAAGATTGATGGTGTAGAGATTTGTCTTTCGCTTGCCAACTAAGAGTTCTGTGCCGTCTTCAGAACGAACCGAACATCTCTTAGCTTTGAAGTTGACCTCTAACCCTTTGTCGCAGAATTTACCGATGCTAAACAAGTTGTGCCCTAAACCTTCGACATAACTCACCTTCCTAATCGTTATGTTGTCTTGAATGATATCACCATATCCTAAGATTAGTGAAACTTGGTCGTTCCCAAATCTGACATTGCCGCTGAATTTCTCTGTATAATTAGACAATAAAGCTTTCTGCCCGGTCATATGCTTGGAACAACCGCTATCCAAGTACCACATATGTCGGGTCTGCAAGAGAAATCAGGAAACAATAACTTTAGGTACCCATTTAAAAACGGGTCCTAACAGATTAGCACATGATTTTGGTATCCATTTAAATATGGACCCTCCTTTTCTTTGAAAACTTTTAAAAACATTTGATCTTGAAGAATAAACATGATAAGATCCAAACCAATCAGTAGAATTATGATGATAAGCAAAATCATTTCTCCAATAATGATAAGATTGAATTGTAGTAGGAAATAATTGAATCAATTGCTTTATTGAATAACGCTTGTAAGAAGTTACAAGGTTTTGTTTATGAGAAGCAAGTTGACCAACTACATCAATATCATTACTATCAGATCTATTACACGAGTTATCAGAAACTGCTTCAACTATCTCATCATTCTTCCTCTTTGGTCTCCATTCAGATCTCGCTTTTGACCTTTTCTTCCTTAAATCTGAAACATAAGATTTAGAATTATTAGGAAAATCAGATTTCTGAGATTGAGTTTTCTTTTGTGTACCAGTGTATTTCTGTTTCTGTAATCGCTGTTTCTTATGTTTCTTACCTTGTGCATAGTAATCAATAGTTACAGAAACTGATTCACCAACCTTAGCTGATGATTCACCAATATTAAAACCACTTGGTAACACTTTTTCAGTTATAAGACAAGTGGAATGATCAGGAAGAGGAGCATTGAAGTCAAACATATCAATTTCTTCTATGCACCCATCATCAGAATTAAGAAAGTCATTTACAGACTCAAATAAGTCAACAAAATTATCAGACGAAGTTTGAGGTGCCTTTGAAACTGTAGAACACTTTGTAGATTTAGATTGAAAAACAGTGTTCTTTAAAACTGTAGAAAACACACTTTGTTCAATATCTACCAAAATTCTTTCATCAGAAACAACATTTTCAAGCTCAACTATTTTGCTTTCAAGAATGAGTGGAGGAACATAAACCTTTGCAGTTACAGGTTTTGCCTTCATCTCAGAAACAGAATAACTAGCAAAATAGTCATTTGAAAGAACTTTTGGTGTCTCAGAAAGATAACTATCATTTAACTTTGCATAGTTAAATGTTAGTTGCATTTTCTTTATATTCTTTCTATTTTCAGTTTCTTTGGCCTCAACTTCTTCTGGTAATTTGGTAACAAATTTGGGTTTTAAATGAGTATGTTTACCAGCACAATCAAGAAAATCAAAATTATAAAGTGCTGGTTGTTTTCTGATGGCTTTCTTTAAGTAATGGGGGTTTTCAAAACCAAGTCCCCATTTTTCCTTAACATCAGCCTCTTCGTTAGGTGCATTGAGAAAAATGGTTTGATCTGTTTGGCCTCTTGCATAGAGTTTGGCTTCCAGACCATTTACCTTCTTATTCAAAAGCTTGTTCTCAACCTGCAATTTATGAATAGTTAGTGCATATTCTTTCTTCTCAAATTCAGACTTAGAAATTTTAACTTCAAAATCAGAAATCTTCTTTTCAAAACAATCTACTTGAATTTTAGAATCAGAAGCAGACTTGCGTAAAGAATCAATTAGATCTTTGTTCCCAATAACAGACTTATTAAGCTCAAAGATCTTATTGTTTCTTTTAGCAACTCTGTCTTTTTCCCTTTTCAGTTTTACTTGAAGGTCATTAAGCTCAACCATCATGGCTTCCATTTTGGTTATGAAATCTTTTTCAGTTAAGTTCATTACCTCATCAGCCGCTTCATCATCTGACTTATCATATTTCACCACTTTTCCCATTAAGCAGATATGAGCAGCTTCTTCTTTCTCTTCCTCTTCACCATCTGAATGATCCAGCCAAAATTCATTTTCAGCCATTAATGTTATGCCCGCTTCTTGTTGTTTGGACAATAGCAGTTTTTTCTGATAGTACTGGGAGTTGCGAACCTTTGGCTTTCGACATTCTTTAGCAAAATGTCCAATCTTGCCACAGTTGTAACATTTGATTGGATCATTTGCTGAATTTTCAGCAACAGTGTAATCATTCACAAACTTCTTCTTTTCTTCCGGCTTCCTTTCCATATAGCGGTTCTCTTCATGTCGCTTTCCTTCAACTCTTTCTCGGCGCTCATGGTTCTTAGAGCTGGATGAAGAGTATCTCTGAGAATTGGATCCCGGCTTTTTGTAGAATTTCTTTTGAAATGCTCGGGTCAGTAAAAGCATAGCTTGTTTGAGACTTTCTCCATCATCTCCATCTGATTCTGATTCTGATTCAGAACTGGTAATCACTTTCTTCTTTTTCTTCTTCTCTCCGGCTACCAATGCAATAGGATCGGGAACTTTTTCTCCCTTCTTTTTCTCAGCTCTTTTCTCTTCCACTTCTTCTTCATTTTGTCTCAGAGTCTCGTTAACCTCATGTAACGGAATGTCATTCAAATCCTTCATCTGTTTCATCCTACATGATTCGATTACCTCAAGAACCGTCGAATGTGTCTCCTCTGAGATCATGTTCAACGACATGTGAAATTCCACAAATCTCTCCAAGACGGGCACAAGAATGGCCAGCTTGCGGTTTGGAAGACATTCAGCAATGGCGTTGCGTATGCTCTTACTTTCCGTAGATAGAAATGCAATAAGAAGGGTCGAGTATGCTTCGACAATCATTTTCTCCGCTTCTTTCTCTCCCTCTAAAACGGGATCCTCGTCATTCAACGCCGATTGTCGTCCTTCTTCAGCTGCCTCACCCGCCCCTTGGTTGGCCAAGAAAATGGAACAAAGCAGAGGAATTACATCTGTAATTTCACTTTCTAAGCTCTGATACCAATTGTTATTCCCAAATTCTAGTTTCAAAACACAATCAATCAAACAAAAACAAACAAGAATTCAATTACCTGTTTGATTTCACTTTCAAATTCCAAGATTACAAACTTTATCTCTCAAGAATTCTCTCTCTCTCTCTCTACAATGCTCTCTCTCTATCTGAATCGTATTCTCTGTTCGTTCTTCCACACATACTAAAAACAGAAATACAAGGCTATTTATACTTACATCTAAAATACAAGGAAATAAAGCAAAATACAAATACAAAACACTTTGACTTTTATTACAAAAGACTTTGACTTTGACGAGAGTTGACTTTCTCAGCTTTGACTTCTTACACGTTGACCTTCAGTCTTCTTGATCTTGTATCTAACAGATTTATGTGCTAACACATTTGCTTGCAATATGGTCAGTAAATCCACAGTGATAGCATTTTCTATATTTGAAAGTGGTTTTAGGACCAGAAGTGAGAGGTTTTGAGAATTTAAGATGAGAGGGGCCAGGTCCAAGAATGCTTTTAGCATGAGATCTGGGAGGAATTTTTGTTTCTTCATATCTCTTAGGCTTAAGATCAATCTTTAGCTTTGGAGGACAGAGATCAAAGATTTCTATCACAGAGCTTGAAGATTGATTCGCTGAAGGTTTAGAGGGAACTTTCAGTTTTGCTTTCTTGGAAGCCTTCTGAGGACGAAGAATGGATTTTCCTTTATCCGCAGACTTAGAGCCTTTGGATTTTTCCTCAGGGATAGAATTAGAAGAAGAAGGATAAAGCTGATTATAAGAAGTGTCAGAGATAGAAGTGACAAATGTTCCAAACTTAAGCATGGAACAGTCTTCTTTAGGCTCATCCTGTGGTTTCCAAAAACCAAGACCGGTTTTATCACCGCCAGGAGTTTGAGCGTTTATTATCTCAGTGATCTTTGTTAAGGAATTACACCATTTTTCAACAGTAGCCTTTTCTGCTTTTAGAGCAGCGATGGCTTGTTCGCGTTCTATGTTGATGATTTTATTTACAACAACTTAATCTTTCAAACTTTCCTCTAAAAGAGTCAGTTCTTTGATCTTTTCATGGCATTTTTCCAGCTGTTCAGTTAAATCATTGTTTTTGCTTTCAGCTAGAGATTTGTCGTTTAGAGCATTGTAAAGATCAATCGTCAGCACATCAACTGCGCGACTTCTCTCTGGTTCAGGTAGAGAGGGATTAGTAGATATAGATACCTGAGATGATATATAACTCATAGAAGTTTCAGTTGGTTCTTCCACTTCTTCTTTAATCTCAGCCATGAGGCAGAGATTAGCGACTTCTTCTTCATCAAAACTTGATTCTTCAGATTCAGCCCAGTCGTGTTCTTCAGCAATGAAACCTTTACCTTTTCGCTTGTAGCTTTTCACCTTTTGATATTTTTCTTTCATCTTTAGGTACTTGTCATTGCTGGATATTCTTGAGGTAGAAGGTTTGAAGACTTTCTTCGACCTGCAATCACTTGCAAAGTGTCCAATCTTTTCACAGTTAAAGCAATTAGCAGTAGCCTTATCAACAGGGGTTGATTTTGGCTTGTCAGTGAGAGAGAGAGGCTTGTTTCTTCTGAAATTGCTCTTTCTTGCAAATCTCTTAAAAGAGTTTGTCAAGAGTGCTAAGGACTCATCAAACTCTGAAATATCAGTGTATGATAGATCCTCAGATTCAGAATCTAACTCAGTGATGGGGAGAGTAGATCGTTGAGATGGAATTATCTCTGAAGAGACTAAAGCAATAGGAGTGCTTTTGGAGTCTTTAGAATCTTTTATAAGATTCTTCTTCAACAGGTTTGATTGCTCATAGTTAAGCAATATTCCATACAAGGTGCTGAGAGAAAGAGAATTTAAGTCTTTTGTCAGCTTGAGACAGATTGAGTAACTGTCCCAGCATTCAGGAAGACATTCTAAGAATTTTGTTAGGACCTCAGAATTAGAAAAGGTCCTACTAACGGTTCTTAGATCAATGATTAAGCAGTTAAACCGCTGATGAACATCAGAGAGAGATTCATTCTTACCAGCGATAAAACTTTCATACTGTCTTACCAGGTTAATCTTTCGAGTCTCTTGGATTTCAGTGATGCCTTCATATTGAACACATATGGTTTCCCACATTTCTTTAAAAGTTTTAAGATGTATGATGGAATGGAAATCTTCATCAGGCAGAGCCATAGAGATAATGGTCTTTGCCCTTGCATCAATACCAACCTTTTTTTTGTCCTCATCGCTCCATTGTCTGATTTCCTTAGCAATATAGCGTTCAAGAATAAATGGAGTGGTGGCAGTAGCTGGAATGATAACTATGATTTGGACAGGTTTATAGGGTCCGTTTGCTACGTACTCAGGTATAGTGGGATCTGCACCTTCAAGAAATAGCATCATTCGATTTTTCCAGAGAGAGAAGTTATCTCTGCTAAATCGAGGAGGTTTAGAAAGTGAACCATTATCATAGTAGTTTATGTTTATGTTAAGTTCCATTTTAGAATAGCAAGGAAGAGAATAAAGCAAGATCTTGTTTATCAGATTAAACAGTCTGCTCTGATACCACTTGTTGGTCCCGGAGGTGCTTAACAAGTTTGTAGGGGGGGGGGGGGTTGAATACAAACACATAATTTAAAGTTTAATAAATTGTTTATTGATAAATCAAACACAATTTACAAGTCTGTTGCGGAATAAGATTAAGTAAGACTCAATCTAAACAAACTTAAGAAAACACTAAGATGGTTACACAAGAATATAGAGAATGGGGGATTAGAGAGTATAGAAAACAAGGGTTTCTATGGAGGTTTAAGAATAGAACACTCTCTTCAGATGAAGAGGCAATCTTTCTATTTATACCCTATGCATTAAATGCATGGCAGGGCACTTTACACGTGTCCTTCACTGATTGGCTTTGTGAGTCTGACTTTTGGGAGACATGCTTTCGGCCGAATCATGAACATTGTAGTTGACAGAGTTGTTGTACGAATTGTGGCAGAGGTATGTCCGTTCTGACACATTGTACTGGTTGTGCAAGGTGAGACAAAAGGAGACTTGAGGTATAAGCTACGTGATCGTTTGATCGCTGAATATCTCTTCCTTCAGAGATACAAAGAAGTTCAGCTATCGCTGAAGCTTTTCATCATGTTCCTTTGCGTATAAGTAGAGTCGTCTTTGCTTCACTAATATCCGCATCAGGTCACTAGTAAACTTGTCTTTGTTCAGTCGCTTCATCTTCGATTCAGCTATGAACATCTGTTGACGCGAGACTTGTCTTCAGGGATTACGTTAACTGTTTACATCAGAAACTATCAGCGATAACTGAACAGACTCAGTCTGATCGCCGATAGTGAAACACTAATACATATTAAAACGTAATTTTCACTAAGTATAGAAGAGGGTCGTTATCAAATCACTGAGAGAGTTTGGATCAACAGATACAATTAATGTTTTAATTAAACGAATTAAGTATATTCACCAATATTTTCTTCCCAGTTTTTTTTGGATTTATTTTTTATCTTAAAATATGTATTTATTTATTATTTACTTTTATTATGTATCAAGTACCATTAAGCAATACATATTACATAAAATTCAAGAATACATGTTAATGGTGTATAATGCAAATTCTTAAAGATTCATATTTGAATTCATATAACTAACTAATGAACAATTAAATCTAAGATAAATGCCTCATTTTAATAAAAAAAAATTACTCGTATATTTTTAAATCAAAAAACTATCCAATCCAATATATGTAAGCATATACTATAGACAATATATATACATATATATAGGACGATAATCAAATGAGAATAAAAAAAATTATGAACTGTGAAAACCAATCTAGGCCATTTATTTTTGAGTAAACTCCAATTTTAGTCCCTGACGTTTAGTGATTTCTTTGAAAGAGGTCCTTATGGTTTCATAATTCAAGTTTACGTCCCCAAGGTATGGGTTTTGCTTTGAAAGAGGTCCCTGGACACTAACTCCGTCTATTTGGTCCGTTAGAGCCAGGGGTATTTTCGTCCAACCATGTCTTTGTCCTCTTTTTACACTCTTTCTTGTTTCTTCTTTTTATTATGTAAAATCATAAAAACTTATGGACCAAATATGTTAATAACTCTAATTATATATATATATATATAAATGGTATGTATGTATATATATATATATGGTATGTATATATATCTATGGTATGTATGTATGTATAACGTAAAACAGATCATCGTCCCCAACATTCCCCCAAAAGGCCAAAACACTTCACTGGCCAAAACTTTTTTCACCGATCTCCATCTCAACCATTTGCGCCAAACCCACCATTAAACTCAAAGTCCATCATACCACCACCACCGCCGTGAAGCACTTTGTTTAAACCCATAGATGGATATTCAATATCACCTATGTATGATATCTCCGACCAAAAACTCAGGGACGATTATCACTTCAGCAGCTTCGATATGGATTTAGACGATGGGTTTAGTCGCTGGCACCCCACCGGCGACGCCTATTTTTTCCGGCGGAAACACCGGAACAGCGAAAAGACTCTATGTTTGAGAATAAATCCTCGAAACAATAAACGGGTCGTCACTCTTCATCTTGGCAGTGGGTGTAGCGGTGATCTTCATCTTCAAGCTTCTACTAACGGGTCGTCTTCTTCATCTTGATTTTCTGTAGTAACAACAATAAACCCATTTTATCGGTTACAATCTTGATTATAGATTTGGGGTTTCTTGTTTCGTTATAAGAAAAAAACGATTTAAGTTTGTTATCAAGTTTCTTATTTTCTTGAAAATTTAGAACTGATACCTGAATCAACACCTAACGACGTCGATTTGGATTTTAAGGTTAGATTAGGATTAGGATTGGGTTTAATTGGATTTCAAGTTTTTTATCAAGTTTGATTTTAAGGTTATATTAGGATTTGGATTGGGTTTAATTGATGTTGGTGTTAGGATAGGGTCTGGCCGGAGGGTTTTTAACCGGAGAAGATGATTGACGATCTAGCCGGAGAAGATGACAGTTAGGTTTATAAAATTTACAGAGTTGGTCCATATACTTCAATCATTTTACACAAAAATAAGAACAAACAAAAGAAAATTACAAAAAGAGGACAAAAACAGTTGGACGAAAATACCTCTGGCACCAACGGACCAAATAGACGGTGTTAGTGTCTAGGGACCTCTTTTAAAGCAAAACCCATACCCTGGGGACGTAAACTTGAATTATGAAACCATATGGACCTCTTTCAAAGAAATCACTAAACGTTAGGGACCAAAATTGGAGTTTACTCTTTATTTTTTTAATCTACGGACACTAAACCAAATGACATTTTTGTGATTTTTCATTTATTGAAAAAATGGAAATTGAAAGGGGCATTAATGTCCAAAAAGGGTGGAGTGAGTTTTTTGAAATCTTAAACCATTACCCACCCTTATCTTCGCCGCCCACCACCACAACAAACTCCATCCATGGAGGCCTTCTCATCCCTCCTCTTCTCCACCACCACCACCATATCTCTACTTCCACTACCACGATCGTCGTCAGAAAAAACACACACTTCCTCCATATTAACCAAACCTACTATCTCATCTCACCACACCTTCACCCCACCCCCAACATCCATCTGTCTCTCAAATCCAGATCACGATCGAAGAGGAAGCCTCTAAGAGATGTATCAAATGGCGGTTTCAAACCTTCCTATGCTAATTATGTAATGAAGAAATCTATATTCGATATCAAACAACAAGATCCGGTGACCACTTGCGGCGACGACGATCCGCTCGATCGGTTTCTCCTTGTTCACTCCGATCTAGTTGTTCTCATTCATCAGGTAAGTAACTGTTAGGGATGAATTTTGAAAATGATGATTATATTCGAGATAACGTCTAGAATAATCGAATCGAGGGTTTCGACCAAGTGTTTATGCTTTTTGTGTGTTTCTATTTTGAGTTTGGGCGTTTTTTTAATTTGAAGTTGGTTTTGAAATATGTGTGTACATTTACGGGAGAGTTTGTGGTGTTTTAGTTCTATGTGGCTTCATTTGGTCTCAACTAAGGGCCTGTTTGGTAGTGGCTTAACGAGCTTAACAGGGGATATAGGTTATTCGGTGAGTTATTTAGTGGTGTTTGTTAGTGGCTTAATTATATAGGACCTGACTTATTCGCTCAACTTGAGGAGGTAAGCTTTATTGAAACAGACATTTTTATTCCAACTTTACCCCTCCCAAATAAAACAAATATTAGATGAAAGACCCAAAACCCTCACACCCAAAAACCTTTCACGCACAAAAACTCTCTTGCTTCTAGCCTCCACCTCGTCGGAGCTACTCCTCGCCGGTGCTGCTTTTCGCCGGTCTCTTCCACGTCGGTGCTTCTCGCCGGTCTCTTCCACATTGTCGCTTCCAGCTTCCACCTCATCGTAACTAGGTACATCTCTGCAGCTTTTTGATTTTGTAGATTTACGACCAGTTGTTGGCTTCTTCAATGTTTCTCATGTTTTTCTTAGAATAACATGTTGTTGTTGTCTTCTTCAATGTCTCCTGCAGGTTTTCTGTAACACCCGGAAAATTCCCAAGGTAAGTACTTGTTCCCTTAATTACGTTAATTGTGTCTATTTGAGAATATGAGCCTTTTTATGCATTTAATGATCGTTGCTAAGTGGAAATGTTGTGTAAATCGATATACCATCTTTATTGTTCAAACCTCGCGTTCGTTATCGAAATTCGGTCAAGTTTCGGGATGTTGGGGGTTTGGTGCGACAGTGACACGCGATTGTGACATGGTCACTCTCGCCGTGTTACTCTCGCGGGGGATGTACCGTAGGTGGGGTGGGGGTCGCGATTGTGACACGCGACAGTGACAATGTCACAGTCGCTGGGCACTCTCGCGAGGAGTGTACCGAGAGTTGGGGTGTTCGCGCGATTGTGACACGCGACAGTGACAATGTCACTGTCGCCGGGCAAGGTCGCGAGCGGGGGCTGTGTCTTAAATGAGTCCTTTGGCCGATTTTGAATCATTTTTATCTCATTCTCCTCTTTCTCTTGGGAGATTCTAAAGACTCCAAACTGATCCCCTTCCTCCATTTGCAAACCCTAACCCTCTTAAATACAATCCTTTGGTGGTTGGATCATTTATTGCTAGCATTTACTCATCTCAAAGAAGATTCTAGAGTTTCTCCAAGTCTCATCTTCATCTTCAAGTCTCATCCTTTCAACTTCTAGGGTTTCCATCTTTTCTAGGTTTTGGTTCAAAACCTAAATTGTGAGTTTACTAAATCTTTGTCAAAACTAGATACACATCATATGCTTCTATTTATGGTTATTTATTTTTATATGTTCAAATACTTGGGATTTTCTTATGAAGCAATGTTGGGAATGTGGTTATATGTGTAGTATCGTAGTTTACTCTAAATGCAGAAGTATTGGGGCTTTTTCTCTTGGATTCATAATATGTACATGATGTTATGATAAATGTACACATGTCTTGATATGAAGATGGTTTCTAGTTGGAATACCTTTTTGGTAATATATAATATGCATGATGAGCATGATTATTAATTGGGTCTCAGAATGGATTTATGTGTTAGGATGGTTGCATAATACCCATGGTTGGTATCGAAATGCATTGGTTGAAATTTACCTCAAGACCTCCTATAATTTGTGTTGGACGAACCAAGTCAGTAGACACTAGGAGGATGTAGTCTTGGGCGCCACCATGATGGTATGTGCCTAGACCTCCACCATTCGGGGAATTTCCTTAGTTGTAGTCCTCGGGTATGCCGGGCCTTTTGGGTGTTCCTTGTTAGAGAGCATCAAGGTATATTGACTCTTTGGGTGGAACTTGATTGGTGCTATGGGTCTCCCCTGTTAACTCCACATATGATGAACTCTGGTTAACTGCTGATAAGAATTGTAACTGTTCATGCATGCTTATTATCGTTCAACTCACTAGGCTTTTTGGCCTATGTTGGGAACTGAAGAATTTATCAAGTATGGTTAATGCTGTTGGTTCAAAGTTACTACTGCTAGAAGACTTAAAGGTTAATACTGCTGAGTGTTACTACTACTAGTACTATTAATACTGCTAGTTATTGTTAGTGCTGCTTGAACAAAGTTAGTACTGCTTAGCTAGTTAGTACTGCTAGTGGTTAGTGCTGCTTAGTAGTTAATGCTGCTAGAAGGAATTTAATGCTGCTGAAGATTAATATTGCTTATATGATGAAGATTCATATGAAAGGATATACATGGAAGCTTAGAGATATACATGGAAGATATACTGAAAATATTTTATTTATTGTAATTATCTTTGTATTCAGTATATATATTGTATAGTTTAGAATAGAGAGTTAACTTTTGATTTTCATTCTATTAGAGAGAAAATCAACCTCAAGGCATAGATCCTAATTCTAGAGAAGTAGAATTCGTATTGGTGAGCCTGTTCATCAATATTGAGGTTGAGTGTGTAATCTTGTAACTTCAAAGCATTCAATACAAGTTTACAGTTTGTTCTTCATATTTACTGTGTTGATTTACTGTTTCATTGAATATCAAAGTGTTATTCCGCAAACTTCTTTGATATTGTTTCTGAGAATTAATTCTTGTTAAGAATTCGATCCTGACAAGTGGTATCAGAGCCAAACTCTCTCAGAAACAGTTATTCATCATGGAAAATCTTACAGAATCAAGTAGTACTTTGGTTTCTAAGGTTCCAATGCTCAAACCAAGTGAGTTTGACATGTGGAAGATAAGAATCAGACAATATATTCTTCTCACTGACTACTCAATGTGGGATATCATTGAGAATGGTCCTTCTGAAGCTGGAAGGATAGGACCAGATGGGAAAAGACCTCCACCAAAGACAGATGGTGAGAGGAAGATCAGACAAACAGAGATGAAGGCCTTGAGCACTCTGCTCTTGGCCATTCCCAATGAATACCAGCATCAATTTTGCAACTGCACTGATGCTCAGATTCTCTGGAATGCTCTAGAGAAAAGATTTGCTGGAACTAAGAGCATCAAAAGAAATCAAAGAGATGTTCTAAAGCAGCAGTATGAGAACTTCACTTCCACAAAGAATGAGTCTATGACTCAAACTTTTGATAGGTTCAACAAACTCATAGGTGAACTGGCTACTGTAGGGGTGAAGATGGAACAAGATGATATCAACAGAAAATTCCTCAGATCTCTTGGGGATGAATGGACTATGTACACTGTCTCATATAGACAGAGTGACAATCTGGAAGAGAAAGAACTTGATGATCTATACAATGATCTAAGAGTTTTTGAAACTGAGGTAGAAATCAAGAAGAAGCCCTCTGGTTATATTCACAATGCTGCACTTCTTTCAGCATCCACTGATACTACTGCCAACCCTGAAGCAGTTAGTCCTGCCAGTGGAGTAAGTTCAGAAAAAGGCACTGAAACTATCTTTGAAGCCTTTTTGTCCAGTCATAGCAGCAATTCTCTGATTAATGATGATCTTGATCAAATTCACCCTGATGATCTGGAGGAGATGGATATTAAATGGCAGATGGCCATGTTATCCATGAGGGTGAAGAAGTTCATTAAAAGAACTGGAAGGAATAACTTCTCTCAAAAAAGAGAAGATGGAGCTGGTTTTGACAAGACCAAGGTGGAATGTTATAAGTGCCACAAGAAAGGACACTTTGCTAGAGAATGCAGGAGTGCTGTTCCAAACAACAACCACCAACAAGCTCAGAATGGAGGATACAATCAGAACAAGAATCCTGCTCAAGCCCTTGTTTCTCAACAAGGAATGGGATTTGACTGGAGTGATCAAGCTGAGGAAGTCATTCAGAACCAAGCTCTTATGGCAGAAGTGTCTGATCTCCCCACTGAGGTAAGTTCTAATCTTTGCACTAAATCTTGCATTGACACTGTTACAAGATACAGGGATCACAATCAAAGTATGTGTGATGACCTCAAAAGATTAGAAAAGGACAGAAAAGATTATGTGTTGATAGTAGAGAGATTTGAAGAGCAAATCAAAGGCTTTCAAGCTAATGAACTTCAACACTCTTATGACACAAACTATTGGAAGTGGGAAAAGAATGAGTTAGAAACCAAACTGTCTAAGTCATTAGAAGAGAATGATAGGCTAAAAGAGGAACTGTCAAAAATTAAGCTTGACATAGAAAAGTTTTCTTATGCTTCAAAAGCAATGGATTCTCTTCTAAAGGCTCAGATACATGATAAGATGAAGCCTGGTATTGGATACAACAATACACCTCCTCCTTACAATAACAACTATATTTCTCCTACATCAGACTTGTTAGAAACTAAGGAGAAAAAGGACTTGTCTGAAGAAGCTTTTAAGATAGATCCTTTGGATGAGGTAGTAGTTAAGGATTTGACTGAGAAAGAAGCCAGTGAAAACAGGGATAATACTGTGAGTAAAAAGATACCATTAGAAAACAATATTATCACCAATGAGGGATGTGAGAAAATCTGGGTCAAGTCCAAGGAGATAGAGAAGACTAAAGGAAAGAATAACAAGGTCCATTACAAACAAACCACAGTTGTGAATCCTGGATCTTGTAAACAGTGTGATTGCAATAAAGCCAAGAGCCTAAATTCTGGTTTAAAAAGAGGAAATCAAAGAAACTGGAATAATCAATGGGCTCAGAAACAAGGAGTTGATCTGAATAAAATCAATAGACCAAAACCTTGTTTTATATGTGGCAAGTTGAATCATTTGGCTAAGTATTGTTACTTTAACCCTATTAACCAACAGATGAACTTTCAAAGATTTGTGCAAAAACCTGTTGGTTATAGGAAGGCTGGAAAGAAACATGTGATAAAGAAATCTGTTGAAAGTAAAGGCACTTTAAAGAAAAAGATTTTAAAAGAAAGTGTCAAAATGTGGGTACCTAGAAGTACTAACAGTGTTAGTACTGCTAACAATATTAGTACTGCTAACACAGTTGCTACTGCTAACAGTGTTAGTACTGCTGAAAATATTAATGCTGCTAATACTGTTAATACCTCTTCAAAGGTTAATACTGCCAACACAGTTACTGCTGCTAACACAGTTACTACTGCTAACAAGGTTAGTACTGCTAAGCATGCAAGTGCTGCCAAGGCAGTTAGTACTTCTAAAACCAGTACTGATTCTAGCAAAAATATTTCCAAGCCTATTATTGTAACAAAGTACTCCAAGAATGAGGAGTTAAAGTTCAAAAATCTTGTCAAGAAAGAATGCAAGTATTTTGATGAGAAAGGGGTACCCAAGACCACTTTGGCTTGGGTTCCTAATTCATACTAATTGATTTATCTAATGTGCAGGGCAACCAACAGCTCAAGGGAAAGAGCATTTGGCATGTTGATAGTGGTTGCTCTAGGCACATGACAGGCAACATGTCATGCCTTCAGGATTTCAAGCATATCAATGGAGGACATGTTGCATTTGGAGATAATCTTACTGGTGGTAAGATAAGTGGAAAAGGTAATGTCACCAAAGGTAAGATGACTTTTGAGGATGTCTACTATGTTGATCAATTAAAGTACAACCTGTTAAGTGTATCACAGGTTTGTGACAAACAACATAGTATATTATTTACTAATAATGAGTGTTTGATCCTTGCTCCAGGGTTCAAGGTAGTTGATGAAAGCATGATACTACTTAGAACTCCAAGAAAGGACAATGTTTACTGTCTGGATATGGACAATGTTGATAGTGATTCATCTCTAAATTGTCTTGTTTCAAAAGCTTCTGTAGATGAATCCTCTCTATGGCACAGAAGGATGTGTCACATGAATTTCAAGACTATGAACAATCTTGTTAAAAACAACCTTGTAAGAGGTTTACCTTCAAAAGTCTTTTCATGTGATGATCATTGTGTGGCTTGTCTTAAAGGCAAACAGCACAAAACTTCTCATAAGACCAAAGAGTTAAATTCTGTTTCTTCTTGTCTTCAGTTACTGCATATGGATCTGTTTGGTCCTACAAATGTTATGAGTATAGGCAAGAAATCTTACTGCTTGGTTATTGTTGATGATTACTCCAGATTTATTTGGGTATATTTTCTAAGGACTAAGGATGAAACAAGTGGTCTTATCAAATCCTTTATTCTAAGAATTGAAAACCAAACTAATCAAAGAGTAAAAGTCATTAGATCAGATAATGGAACTGAGTTTAAAAATCATGATCTAAACACCTTTTGTGAAGAAAAAGGTATTGAGAGGCAATATAGTGCTCCTAGGACTCCTCAACACAATGGTGTTGCTGAAAGGAGAAATAGAACACTAATAGAGGCTGCTAGATCTCTGTTGGCTGATTCAAAATTGCCAATTACCTTCTAGGCTGAAGCAGTTAATACTGCTTGTTATGTCCAAAACAGAGTTCTAGTGGTCAAGCAAAAGAACAAGACCCCATATGAGCTTTTAAATCAAAGAAAACCCTTCATTGGTTTCTTCAAACCTTTTGGGTGTCCTTGTACAATTCTCAATACCAAATCTCACTTAGGTAAGTTTGATAGCAAAGCAGATGATGGATTTCTTGTTGGATATTCATCTCAGAGTAAGGCTTACAGAGTTTTTAACTCTTCTTCTAGAATAATTGAAGAAAGTGACAATGTCAAATGCAATGAGAACACACCAAATCCTGTTGGGTCTGGACCTCAGTGGCTATTTGACATTGATTCACTAACTAACTCTTTTGGTTTCAGTAATGAGTATACAGGAACAGGAAGTGGAGGATCAGGGATCACACAAGTTCAAGAAAGTATATCTAAATCTGTGATTTTTCCCATACCCACAGTAAATTCTGTTGAAGACTGTGAAAAGGAATCATTTACTGAACCAAGTCAGAGTGAAGAAGAAACTAGAGATGAGGAGACTCAAGAAAATAATGAAGTGGCATCTGAAAACACTTCAGTTGAGTTGCATGAATCTAATCTTGAGGCTGGACTGAATGGAGAACCTAGTCATAACACCAGAGTTCAAAAGAATCATCCTCCACAGCTGGTAATAGGAGATATCTCTTCTCCTATGATGACTAGACATCAAAGCAGGCTTCAGGAAATGCAAGATCAACAGCATACAGTGATTTCTTGTTTTCTATCACAGCTTGAGCCTAAAAAGGCACATGATGCTATGAAAGAATCAAGTTGGATAGAAGCAATGCAAGAAGAACTGTTACAATTCAAGCTCCAAGATGTATGGGATCTAGTAGACCTTCCTAAAGGTCACAGAGCAATTGGCACAAAATGGATTTTCAGAAACAAGAGAGATGAAAGAGGTATTGTCATAAGGAACAAAGCAAGGCTGGTGGCTCAAGGATATACTCAAGAAGAGGGTATAGATTATGAAGAAGTTTTTGCACCTGTGGCTAGGATAGAAGCAATCAGACTTTTCCTAGCCTATGCTTCTTACATGAATTTCAAAGTCTATCAAATGGATGTAAAAAGTGCTTTTCTCTATGGCTCAATTGAAGAAGAAGTATATGTCTGTCAACCACCAGGGTTTGAAAACCCAAGCTATCCAGACAGGGTATACAAATTAAAGAAAGCACTTTATGGACTACATCAAGCTCCAAGAGCATGGTATGACACTCTGTCATCCTATCTCTTGGAAAATGACTTTGAAAGAGGAGTCATTGATAAGACTCTATTTATCAAGAGAAAGAAGAAGGATATCTTGCTGGTCCAAATCTATGTTGATGACATTATCTTTGGATCTACAAGAAACAACATGTGCAAGGAGTTTGAGGATTTAATGCATCAAAGGTTCAAAATGAGTTCCATGGGGGAACTTACTTTCTTCCTTGGACTCCAAGTTCAACAGAAGTCAGATGGAATCTTCATCTGTCAATCCAAGTATGTGCAGGACATTCTAACCAAGTTTGGTTTCTCAGAGTCAAAACCTGCCAGCACACCTATGGAAACACACAAGCAAATATCAGCAGATCCTGAGGGGGAGGATATAGATGTGCATCATTACAGATCCATGATTGGCTCTCTCATGTATCTCACAGCATCAAGGCCAGATATAATGTTTCCAGTCTCTGTATGTGCAAGATTCCAAGTTAGGCCAAAGCAATCTCACTTTCAAGCTGTTAAGAGGATATTCAGATATCTCAAAGGGCAACCCAGATTGGGACTTTGGTATCCTCATGACTCACCCTTTGACCTAATAGCATACTCAGACAGTGATCTAGGTGGGGCAAACTTGGACAGAAAATCTACTTCTGGAGGATGTCAGTTTTTGGGTGCTAGACTAGTCTCATGGCAGTGCAAGAAACAAACCACAGTATCCACATCTACAACAGAGGCAGAGTACATAGCAGCTGCAAGTTGCTGTTCTCAAGTCTTATGGATTCAGAATCAAATGTTGGATTATGGGGTAACCTTTCTACACACTCCAATCTTTATTGACAACAGCAGTGCTATTAGCATTGTGAATAATCCAGTCAAGCACTCAAAAACAAAGCACATTGAGATCAGGTATCACTTTATAAGAGATTGTAATGAAAAGAAACTTATTCAAGTTGTCAAAGTTCACACTGATAATCAGTTTGCTGATCTATTCACTAAAGCTTTTGATGTGGGTAGATTCACTTTCTTGGTAACAAGTGTGGGAATGATCAACTCTGAATAATCCCCTTCTCAAAAAGTGGTTTTATACCTGTATATTATTCTTGGAGTTACTAATCTTCTTTTTCAGGATATGCATAGCAGTACTCAGTGGTTAGCAAGTTTAAAGGAGTAAGTCAGTTAATACTGCTAGTGGTTAATACTACTCTCAGTTAATACTGCTAGTGGTTAATACTGCTTTCAGTTAATACTGCTAGTGGTTAATACTGCTTTCAGTTAATACTGCTAGTGGTTAATACTGCTCTCAGTTAATACTGCTAGTGGTTAATACTGCTTTCAGTTAATACTGCTAGTGGTTAATACTGCTTTCAGTTAATACTGCTAGTGGTTAATACTTCTCTCAGTTAATACTGCTAGTGGTTAATACTGCTTTCAGTTAATACTGCTAGTGGTTAATACTGCTTTCAGTTAATACTGCTAGTGGTTAATACTGCTTTCAGTTAATACTGCTAGTAGTTAATACTGCTAGTAGTTAATACTGCTATTAGTTAATACTGCTCTAGGTTAATACTGCTTATGTTCCGAATACTATAAATACTCTTTGCCCGCCTAAAAGTTCATAACGACTCTTTGCATACTGTTCTCTTGTGCTCTAAACCTTTACTCTCTCAAGTTCGAAGTCTTCAGGCAAGCTTTTCACTAAGATCAATGGCATCAATGACTTTCATCGACGAGCACAATGAGATTGCGATGCTACAAAAACCAAAGCAAGCTGCAGGATTTCATCAGATTGTGGATTTCCTCAAGTCAAGCCACATTGCTCATGCTCTTATTGTATCCCCTACAATCTATATCGAGCATCAAAGGCAGTTCTGGGCTAATGCAACCATTGTTGTTGAGAATGGTGTGCAGATGATCAAGACAAGAATCTGTGATCAATCACTAACGGTTACTGAAGAGGTTATTCGCATCAGTCTACGTCTAGACGATGCCTCTGGTATAACCTCTATCCCAAACGATGAACTGTTTTCAAATCTTACAAGAATGGGGTATGGAGGCCCATTGGGTGTTTTCAAATTCTCAAAAGCCAAATTTTCACCCCAATGGCGTTTCTTTGTCCATACTCTTATGCATTGTATCTCCAAAAAGACTACTGGATGGAGTGAGTTCAACAACACTATTGCTTATGCTTTGGTGTGCTTGGCCACTGCCAGAAAGTATAATTTTTCTAAAATGATTTTCAGTGATCTTGTATCAAACATGGGAAACAAAAAGAGCTTCTTTATGTATCCCAGGTTTGTTCAAGAAGTTATTACTCATGAATTGACGGATATACCTCAACCTGTTGGGGTATATGTACCCAAACCCCCCAAAGGCAAGGTTTTCTCAAATATGAGAAGATCTGCTGGGGACTCTGAAGGAGTTGACACCCCATTGTTCTCTACAATGATGGTGGTGTCCCAACCCAATGAAGGTATGGTAGCAGGGTCAAGGCCCCCATTAGACCAACCCACTGCTAGCCAAGCCCAACCTTCCCTCTCAATATCCATTCCCCAGTCCCTTCTTGAAAAACCAACCTCTCCTATCACCCAAACTTACAAGAGGAAACAGGTAAATAAGGCTCCTTCCCTTCTTGTACCATCACCCCCCAAGCCTTTAAGCCCTCTATTGGAGCATTCTCCAGTAGAGAATATTCAAAGGGAATCCACAAGGGTGTCTCCCAACCCAAAGGAGGTGCTCTCTAAGGAGGAGGTAGAGCATATGGGTGATGAGGCTGCCACTACTCCTGCTAGCACAGAGGAGGAAAGTGGTAACATCAATAAGACCTCCCCCATGGCAACTTTGAATGAGTCATCATTTGAAGGTCCCTGGTGCCAAGAAACCACGGGGGTGGACAGTGCTTCTGCTAGGCAGAAGACTTCCACTAATAAAAGATCCCATGATCCTTCAATAGGGGGTAACACTCCTGGAGAAGGTGAGGACAAATATAACTATGATGAATTGATGGAGGCAATGGGTAACATCAACCTAGATGTTCTGAAACAAGGAAAAGAAATAGAGGAGATGAAGCTGGTGATCCTGTCACAACAAGTCCAGATTGAAAAATTGAAGAAGCTGGTGACCAGGCTGGTTCAAAAGAAAAGAAGGAAACAGTTTGTACTCAAAAAGAGGGACAAAGCTCAAGATTCTTTCAACAAGGGGGAGAAGCATGAAGGGGAAACTGTTGAAAAGAAAGCTGAAGTTGAGGGGGAGACAGAGGAAGAGATGGAAACAGAAACAGTTACTGCTGCTGAAGTAAAAGTAGCAGCAGAAACTGAAGCAGCAGAAATAGGGCTCTCTGTGGAAGAAATGGAGATAGCAGAGACTTTAGTAAAAGCAAAGAATGACACTCCTAAGGCTACTCAAAAGGCCAAAGGAGTGGTCATCAATGAAGGAGAACCTCAAAAGAAGAAAATGAAGGAGGATATAAAAGGAAAAGGAAAGATGATTGAACCTGAACAACCTTCAAAGAAGAGGAGTCAGATTGAAATGGATGAGGAGATGGCAAAGCAGCTTCAAGAGCAAATGGAAAAAGAGGAGCAATTTCAAACAGAAACTGATAGAGAGCTTGCAAGGATAATGGCCAAGAAGTTAAATGCAGAATACCAAAAGAGTTTGAAAGAAGCAGCTCAGACAGCAACTCAGGTCAAGAAACTCCAAGTTAAGAAGATGCCAATTCAGAAACAAAAGCAGAAAAGACAACCCTCCAAGACATTTTTGGCCAATCTGGAAAGAAGAAAAATGATAAACTTCCTGAAAGGTGCAATTGGTGTTAAGGGGGAGATGTTTACTCACATGGCATTCTCTCAGATTGAAGAGTTGTATAACAAGGAAATGGCCAAGCTTCAAGGGGATTCAGCACAAAGGGAGGAGGCAGAGAGAAGGATGAAAGAGAGACATGATCTCAACATCCAACAACCATTCCCTGAGGAAACCACACCTTCCAAAGAAGAAGCAGAAGAGAAGAAGGAAGAACCTGGAAATGTTGGTATAGAAGCCAAGTCTGGAAAAAGAGTGAAATCAATTGCTCCAAAAAGGCAGTTGAAAAGGCCTAGGGTGGAAGAAACTGAAAAGGAAGCAGAACCTTCAGTCACATCCCCAACAGAGCCAGTACAGAGTCCAGAGCAGGTCACTAAGCAAACAGATGAAAGTATGGATTCGTACATGACAATAGTGGAACCTTTGAAAGCTGTTCCAATCTCTATGCAAGCTCCAGAGATCATCTTCTGGGATATTCTGAGAGACAATGGAAAGAATTTCTTCAGAATCAAGAGAGCTGATGGTTCATTTGAAGCTTATTTAACATGGGGGAAAGTCATCAGAAGTTGTTCAAGAGCTGATATGGAAGAACTATATAAAGTTGGGATGAAACTTTATGAACCTGTGTTGAAAGGTACTGAAGAGAATCTTCTCAAAGTGACATTGGAATACTTGTGCATGATGTTTGAGCCTGAAAGAGTGCACCATAGGATTAAAGATCATATGCATGAGTTCATATTCAAGAAGATTGACAAATGGATACTGTTTGAAAACTGTGGAGTCTACATGATTACTATTGACAATTGTTATCATGAATACTACCTGGTGGACAAAATCTATGAGCATAGCAAGGAGAAGTTAGAAGGGATGCTTAAAGCTACACTGGTTTGTACAAAGGATTCAGAGATGGCCAAGATTGTGGTGAGAATAACTGTAAATCAAAGCTTGGGCCTAGATCCAAATTTGGGAAATTGAATCAGAGGTGTTGAAAGCATCTTGAAAATTAATTCTGAAGAACTTGACTTCTCTTCCTAAAAGTCAAGTTAGGGGGAGATTGTTGGGAACTGAAGAATTTATCAAGTATGGTTAATGCTGCTGGTTCAAAGTTACTACTGCTAGAAGACTTAAAGGTTAATACTGCTGAGTGTTACTACTGCTAGTACTATTAATACTGCTAGTTATTGTTAGTGCTGCTTGAACAAAGTTAGTACTGCTTAGCTAGTTAGTACTGCTAGTGGTTAGTGCTGCTTAGTAGTTAATGCTGCTAGAAGGAATTTAATGCTGCTGAAGATTAATACTGCTTATATGATGAAGATTCATATGAAAGGATATACATGGAAGCTTAGAGATATACATGGAAGATATACTGAAAATATTTTATTTATTGTAATTATCTTTGTATTCAGTATATATATTGTATAGTTTAGAATAGAGAGTTAACTTTTAATTTTCATTCTATTAGAGAGAAAATCAACCTCAAGGCATAGATCCTAATTCTAGAGAAGTAGAATTCGTATTGGTGAGTCTGTTCATCAATATTGAGGTTGAGTGTGTAATCTTGTAACTTCAAAGCATTCAATACAAGTTTACAGTTTGTTCTTCATATTTACTGTGTTGATTTACTGTTTCATTGAATATCAAAGTGTTATTCCGTAAACTTCTTTGATATTGTTTCTGAGAATTAATTCTTGTTAAGAATTCGATCCTAACAGCCTAACACTTGTTTGGTGTCTATGTGTATCTCAGGTTCTAGCGGCACTGATCCTAAGCTGGTATAATGATTGGGGGAGAACTTGGGGAATACTTACAATTGGACATTTATTGGATAGAAGGACTTTTGGAACTATAGTTGACAACCCTTTTGTAATCTCTTTTCTAGTTGTAGAAATTAGATTAGTTGGTTGTTAATTTATTGTCCGTTAAAATTACAATTGTGATTAAACAAGTTTGTATTATTTCCCCATTTTTGGGAGGCTCTTGCTTTGGCAAATTTTATACCATATGTCCGTTTTTCGGATTTTTGTTATCCCTATTTTTAGGGTGTTACAAGTTGGTATCAGAGCTTTAGTTTAAGTGAACTAGGTATTGATTTAGCATATCTAGACTTAAGCTTTAGACTTTATAGTTTCACTGTCCACTTAGGGTAGGAATCCTAGGTGGGAAGAGCGTTAGGATTACGGAATTACTTTAATTGAAAGTTGTGATAATGGTGACAAGAATTCTTGTGTATGGTTCGTTCATAATTTCATTTAGCTACTGCTATTATGAATGCATTGTTAAATGAGCATACTTGGTTTACTATTATTGTGATAATTGATGAAGGTATTAGTACGTACAATGAGTTCAACTCGCTTAGTCTTTTCTCAATCTATTTCTCGTACATGTATGGCAGATTGAGATGGTTAACACTCAAATTAGGTTACCAAATACACTGGAGGGCCACTTGGAAGTGGAGTCTACAGCTGATCGACCTCCTATGGGCGTAACTACCGAGGGACCATCCATGCCCAATCTCTTGGGAGGAGGACCTGAACATATTCCGCGCCGGAACCTCAACGCGGATAATGCCATCTTGGAGGAAGTGACCATGGAGACCCGGATACGGGATAGCATGATGTTGGCCATGAACTCAGCCATGGCCCAACAACAAGAGTTTTTCATGAAGCTTTTAGAAGATCGAGACGCCAGTAACCGACAACCAGAGACAATGGCGGAAAACATTGTTATGGGGTCAGGTGGACCAGTTGTCGTATCTGTTGAGGATCCAGCAGATAATGTGATTAAGACGAAGACTAAGGTGTGCACCTACAAGGCGTTTCTGGGGTGCCACCCTAAGGAGTTTGGAGGTTCAGATAACCCGGTGGCTTGTATGTACTGGCTCAAGGAAGTGGAGATGGCCTTCGAGTCTAGTGAGTGTGATCCCTCTTAACGGGTCAAATTTGCTTCTCAACTACTTTGGGGAGAGGCTCTGATTTGGTGGAATCTCACTCGATCCGCCCTCACCCCGGAAGTTCTGGCTAAGTTAACTTGGTCGGTGTTCAAGGAGAAGATCATGGATAAATATTGTAGTGAGCGTTCATTGGACAAGCTGGAGTGGGAGTTCCGGAATCTGAAGAAGGGGACTCTATCCATCGTTGGATACTCCAAATTTGGAGAAACTGAATTTGGTGGAACATCTGGTCCCCGATGAAAAGTCAAAAATTAAGGCCTATCAACAAGGTTTATCGGCTGAGATGCGAACGGCGGTAAGAAATGCTAGGGGATTGACTTTGCAAAAGGTTATCGAAGAATCCTTGCTAATTGAGGATGACATCAATGCAGAGAAGGAAGAGAGAAGGCTAGTTGGTGAGAAACGGAAATGGGAAGGGCCATCTGGGCCCGTTCGTCAATCAAGACCCTTTGTGAACGGGAGATCGGGCGATCAGCGCCGTGAGGATCGTTGGTGCCACAAGTGCAAGTCAAAGCACTCGGGGCCATGTGCTACAAGAACTTACTCCGGTCCAGCGGGGTGTGCCAAGTGTGGTAAGAAGAACCACACAACTCGAGAGTGTCCCATTCGGGGGCCGGTATGCTACGAGTGTAGAGAACCGGGGCATATGAAGAGGGATTGCCCGAAGCTGGTAGGAGGAAATGGTGGAAATTCTGTGGGTTCGACGGCTAGAGTCGAGCAACCACCAAGGGCGCCAAGTCGAGCTTTCCGGATGACCACCGAGGAAGCAAAGGAGACCGCTGATGTTGTTTCGGGTACGTTCCTAGTAAACTCCTTGCCAGCTCGTGTTTTGTTTGATTCGGGTGCTACGTGTTCCTTTGTGTTGGATCTTTTCTGTAAACAATTCACCAGTCCTGTTAGTGTCCTTCCCGATGCACTAATAGTAGAAATAGCCAATAGGGACCAAGTAGTCATTCGAGACCGATTTTGTGATTGTACTTGTCGGTCCCTTTTATCTTTGATCAAGTTCTTATCAAACAATAACAATCACAAACAAATATGATTAACCAACCTGTTAGATTACAAACCACGGATTACAGATTTGATGTTTGCGTTTTTCTCTTTGAAGCTCTCTCTATTTTTCTCTTTAGATGAACAGTAAAAAACGTAGGCTTGTTTTGATGATTGTTATATTCTAATATCTCATCTACTATAATCTAACATAATATCTAATATAATATCTAAAACTAAATATCCTTAAATATCTAATAAATAGATATTTAGGAATAATATAATAATATAAAATACAATAATTAACTTTGACAATTATTACAAACTAACATTAGACTAATATTGAGAGTGACTTTCCAGCTTTAGCTTCAGATTTCAATCTTCAGATTGGATGATCTTGAATCCAATAAATTTGTGATCTAACAATCTCCCCCTTTGGATCAAGATCATTACTAAAAGGATTTAGCAATTCAGTCTTCTCTTTCAGCTCAGAAGTTGCAATCTCCTTCTTTGTCTTCAAGATATAACAATCTCCAGTTTTAGCTCAGAATGCTATAGCAAAGTATCTTCAAAGAAAATTTCTCTCAAATCAACATGTCTTTGAATACTTTGTCTTTGAAGAATTCGATCTTGGACATTTCTATAAACTTTTATTCTCTCCCATTTCTTCTCTTAGCAAAGTATCTTCAAAGAAAATTTCTCTCAAATCAACATGTCTTTGAATACTTTGTCTTTGAAGAATTCGATCTTGGACATTTCTCTAAACTTTTGTTCTCTCCCATTTCTTCTCTTATTTCTTGATTAGCTCTTCTCCCCCTTTTCGATGAAAAGAGCAACGATTTCATCAAAACTTTTAGTAAGAAATGTATTTCATAAGGAGCCTCTGATTCATCAATCCAAAAGATATTCATCTAGATCTTTCCAAATCCAGACAAAATAATCGTGTAACACCTGAATCAACAAATGAATTAGTTAAAATGCCTGTCAGTAACACTAAGTCACTGTGTGTAACGAGTACACAATGGAAAGGAGCTTTTTGATGTTCACTCCCCCAGGGCTTCCATTCAATCATCGAAACACCACAAAGGCAATTTCTATGAATGTTATGACAAAGAAACAAATTCCTTGTGAGTTCGTGCATGTGACAAAAAAAATTAAGCACTGATGATTGCTTATAGGCTCAAAATTGTGTAAACCACTGAGACAATAGTAAGTTAAACACAGACTCAATGTGCATGATTGAAGTGCGAAGGTGGGGCAGACGTCCTTCTTTTCAATATCCAGATTTTCCAAATGAAAATCAGATAGATTATGTGCTGCTTCCCCTTTGAAAAATGAAACATTTTCTTTTTTAGAAGAAAATGAGTGGCTGGTGAGGTTTGATCAAGAGTTGGCATGGGCTAGTTGCATGTTTCAATAACGTTCACCAAAGCATTGTGAAACATTAGAAATGTGGTTGCCCGGCTCAGAAAAAGTTGGTGCAGAGTTCTGATATTCTTTTAACTTTGTTCTCACACCCTCTTTCTTTTAAACATTTAGCTCACTCTAACCAAACTCTCTTTTTCTGTATACCTCATCACACAATTCACACTCATTTCTTTTCGACTCCTCACACTCAATCACTATGGATTAACCTCTTGGGTAGGAAACACTGGTTAACGTGTATCCGTAGAAGTTGTGTTAAGTCCTAGCACAAAGAAATCCCATGTTTTCCTAGAAAGCATGTAATGCTCAAAATGGTTTAACTATATTAGTTAAAGCTCAAAGATGAATTAAGAAAACATTTAAAATCACACTTCCAATTCATGAAATCGGTTTGAGAATCGGGAAGTGGTTTGAACATTTAAGAACAATGTTTTCTATGATTGAAAGTTGTCCTCCTTTCAACTATATATGAGATGAAGATAAGGAATTATACCTTTTGCGTGCAATCTTACATCTCATGAAGTCAAGCTTAAAGTCATAAAGATATGATCTTGTAAGCATCTCTCAAACTGCAAAAGTCTAAAAATCAAGTCAAAGCAAATTTATTCACTGAAATTAAAAAGACAAAAAGCAGTAAAACAATGAAAGTATGAGTTCTTATCAGAAATAATCATAAGTCATAAATCTTTTACTCCCCCTGAAATTATGTATCAGAAAAATTATCAGTGAAAAATATAAGCATTAACTCCCCCTCAAATGTTGATCATGTTGATCATCATATCTGACGGATGCATAAAATTTCAGAAAAGTATGTATTCCCTCTTGATGGTTGATTTCCTCATTGGAGTATTGGAGTACAATCTCTTATCAGCACAGGAGTAAGGTCTTTTGATCACTGAAGTACGAGTTCTAAACTATTGTGTTTAGAAGTTAAACTTCGTTGAAGTACGGGTCCTAAGCTGATTTACTTATAAGCCTCTATTCATTGAAGCATGGGTTCTGAACTGATTTATTTAGAAGCCACTGTTCTCCTACTCCCCCTTGACAGAAGGTGCCTGCAACACAGATTCATCCTTTTTCTTTGGTATCCATTTATATTTGGATCCAACTGTGTTAGCACATGATTTTGGCACCCATTGAAATTTGGGTCCGCTTTGCTTTTGAGAATCAAATGAAGAATTAGAATGATAAGAGTGTACATGATATGTGAAACCAAACATTAGAATCTTTACGAGAAGCATAATCATGTTTATCATAATATGAAGACTTTTAGCAGACAAACGTAACTGGAATAATTGTTGCATAGAATATTTCTTGCGAGAAACGACAAGATTTGGTTTTATAATAGCAACATTCGCAATCAAATCATCTTTACTAATCGTAGTCTTATTACAATCAACACTAGAAAAAGATTTAGCAGTCTCGTCAATCTCCTGTTTTGGTTGCCACTTAGATTTAACTCCAAGCTTTTTCTTGCTCATATCTGAAACATTTGAAACTTTTGAGTTAGAATTGTGAGAATCAAACGAATGCTTCTTCTTTGGGTTACCAGTAGTGATCGGTTTCTGTGAATGCTGAGATTTCTTCTTCTTACCTTTTGCATTCTTATTTTTCACAGAAATTGTTTCATCAACTTTCGTTGATGATCCACCTTTCTCAAACATACTGGATAATCCAAAGGAATTCACAACAAAAGCCAAATGATTAGGAAGTTTGGTACTAAAATCAAATTGATCAATACAATCATCTAAAACACCATCAGTGTTTAGAAAATCAAACCCTCTATCAGTTAAACCAAACATATCATATTTTGAAGCCTTAGTTGATTTAGAAAGAACAGTATTCTTAAGCACAGTTGAAAACACTTTTTGTTCAACATCAATCAAAAGTCTTTCATCTGCTAAAGATTTCTCAAGTTCAGAAATTTTACTTTCCAAAATGAGAGGAGGGACGTAAAGTTTACCTTCAACAGGCTTAGCCTCCATTTCTTTTACAGAATAACTCTCAAAAAAATCATTTGAAAGAGATTTTGATTGAACAGAACTATAACTTTGATTCAACTTCCCATAAAGAAATGGAAGTTGAAATTTGGATGTGTTCTTTCGTTTTTCTGTTTCCTTGGCTTCATCCTCTTTAGACAGTCCAGTCCAGAAAACTTTAAGGTCAGGGTATCGTTGAGAAAGTCTTAAGAATATAAAATCATAAAGTGCTGGCACTTTAGATATACCCTTTTTAAGGTAGTGAGGATTCTCATAACTAAGTCCCCAACTCTCTTTATTCTCTTTGGGTTTGTTTAGATGAATGGTTTGTTCAGTTTGACCCAATGAGTATAACTTCCTTTCCAAAGCATTTAATTTTGCAAGTAAAGATTTGTTTTCTTCAGAACGCGAAGAATACATTCTCGTAAGCTCTTTGAAATCAAACTCACACATTCTCAATTTAGAATTTGTTTCAGCAATCTCTTTAAGAATTATGGTATTTTCTTTTGCGCTGGTGTCAATGTTTTTATGTAAAGTCTCAATCAATACTTTCTTCTCAGCAATATCCTCGCTAAGTTTCTGTATTGATTGGTTTTTGTCATTAATAACACCCTTTTCACGTTTAAGTTTAGACTCTAATTCTTGGAGTTTTGTCATCATGGCATGCATTTGATTTAAGAAATCTAATTTAGTTAAATCACATACCTCTTCGTTGTCCTCTTCATCGGAATCAACTTCAACTTCTATTTCCATCTTGCCCATAAAGCATAGGTGTGTTGTCTCGTCCTTCTCTTCATTTTCATCTTCTTGGTCTGAATGATCTAGCTAGAACTCATCTTCTGCCATCAATGGATTTCCAGCTTCCTGTTGCTTGGCTAGAAGCATTTTGTTCTTGTAGTAGTCGGAGTTCCGGACTTTGGGTCTTCGGCAGTCTTTGGCAAAGTGTCCAATTCTGCCACAGTTATAGCATTTTGGAGGTTCTTGCTGATTGGTCTCTTCAGCTTTATACCTTTTCTCTTCTGGCTTCCTTTCCTCTAACCTCTTTCCTTCAAATCTCTCCTTGTGAACATAGTTACTAGGACCAGATGAATACCTCTGACTGTTCGAGCTAGGCTTATTTGTAGAACTTCTTTTGAAAAGCCTTGGTCAACATAAGCATAGCCTGCTTTAGTTTTTCACAGTCGTCAGAGTCAGAGTTCGCTTCACTTTCAACCTCTTCTGATTCAGACACAATCATCTTCTTCTTCTTCTTCACAACAAGAGCAATTGAATCAGCAACTGTCTTCTCACCCTGTCTCTTTTCATCCATGATCTCATCCACCTCTTCCTCATTCTGCTTGAGGGTTTCATATACCTCGTGAAGTGGAATATCATTCAGATCTTTTATTTGCTTCATCTGTCTTGTAAACCTTTTCCATTCAGGCTGGAGGATGCTGAGGAATTTGACATTCAACTCTATCTGTTATTTATTGACCTTGTTCTTGCTTAACTCATTCAGCAAGGTCACAAATTTGTCATATGTTTCTACTAGAGATTCTCCAACTCTGCCTTTGAACTCTTCATAGTTGTTAAGGCAGTTGGATATCTTGAGCTGGTTTCCAACTTTTGAACCAAGCATCATTTTCTCCAGTTGATCCCACATTTGTTTGCCTGTAGCTTTGTAGCTGTCAATCTTCACATATATTTCATTAGTAATGCCTTGAAGAATGAAAGACTTTGCTAATCTATCAGCTCTTGCTCTCTTTAGGTCTTCACCATCGAGTTCATTAAACTTAAGTTGATATGGTATCTCCTCAGTACCAACCGTGCGAGTCTTCATAACAGGTGGCATAACTCTTTCCTCTAAAGATTTCCTGATTAATTCACCCAAATCATGTCTTTCTATGAAGTCCATGAACCGATCTTTCCACTGCTCATACTCTCCCCTGAAGAGTGCTGGTGGCTTTGTGTCAGTTCCAATAGCTAGAGCTTCTCTTGATGTCATCATGTTAGATTAATGTGCAATAATAACTTGTACTTGATCGTTAGTCCAGATAAAATCAAATAAATACATATTAAAACGAGTCAGAAAGACTAAGTCAGGTACTAGCGCAAAAGCACAATTTGTGCTAAGCAAGGCTGGCGCAAAAGAGACTTTGCGTTACAAGGAGTTGGCGCAAAAAGAGACTTCGCGCTAAGTGAAGCTGGCGCAAAGAGGATTTTGCGCGAGAGGCGGGTCGCGCGAAATGGAGGTTTACGTGAGTAGTTGGTCACGCGAAATGGAGTTTGCGCGAGAGGTGGCTGGCGTAAACCAGAGACTTGCGCGAGAAGAAGGTCGCGCGAAATGGAAGTTTGCGCAATGAACTGTTGGCGCAAAACGGGGTCTTGAGGCCCGGTGTGTTGTTGCGACCGGAGTGTTGCGCGACCGGGGTCTTACCTTCGACCGGTGTCCTGCGACCGGACCAGTGTGTCGACCGGTGTCTGCGACAGGTGTGCAGCGACCGGGGTCCTTCGACCGGTGTCTTGAATGGCGCAAAAGAAGATTTACGCTAAGCACTAAGTCGCTTATGAACTGGCGCAAAACTTCAAACTCGCGAGTTCTTCCCTGCAGCTTCGAAAATCGACTTTGATTCACAAATAAACCTATCAAGACTTCGATTAGCAGTCCCAAATTTTGACAAATAGACCACTAACACTTCTAGAACAGATTACAAGCTTTTGATCTAAAAAACAAACACTTTTTGAAGATTTGATCGATGGAACAGTGAGTTTGAACTCGTGAACTGATAGACACCAAAATCACAAAATGGGAATCGATTAAAGTGTTATACTGAAATTAAACTATACCAACTCGATCTAAAACACTTTTCGAATATAACCTGATCGATTACAACACCAATAGCACACTAACACTCAAAAATGATTTTAATTTTGAAGAACACAGTGTCGAGTTTTATAATTTGATTTGAATTTGGTTTTAAGCTCTGATACCAATTGTCGGTCCCTTTTATCTTTGATCAAGTTCTTATCAAACAATAACAATCACAAACAAATATGATTAACCAACCTGTTAGATTACAAACCACGGATTACAGATTTGATGTTTGTGTTTTTCTCTTTGAAGCTCTCTCTGTTTTTCTCTCTAGATGAACAGTAAAAACGTAGGCTTGTTTTGATGATTGTTATATTCTAATATCTCATCTACTATAATCTAACATAATATCTAATATAATATCTAAAACTAAATATCCTTAAATATCTAATAAATAGATATTTAGGAATAATATAATAATATAAAATACAATAATTAACTTTGACAATTATTACAAACTAACATTAGACTAATATTGAGAGTGACTTTCCAGCTTTAGCTTCATATTTCAATCTTCAGATTGGATGATCTTGAATCTAATAAATCTGTGATCTAACAGTACTCTAGAGATTGATGGGAATCCTTTCGGAATAGATTTACTACCTATGGCTATAGGAGGGTTCGATGTGGTCATAGGTATGGATTGGTTAGTGAGGCATAAGGCGGACATCTTCTGCTCCAAAAAGATGATCCAAGTGCCATTGCCGGAAAATGGTGTGGCTACCATTTATGGGGAGAAAGGAAAGAGGAATAATCCCATTATTTCATCTCTTAAGGCTCGCAAGTTTCTAGCGAGGGGTTACCCCTCGTACTTGGCCTACGTTGTGGACGCGAAGAAAGAAAAGAAGTCGGTAGAAGATGTGGAGGTGGTGCAAGATTATCCGGACGTATTTCCGGAAGACTTACCCGGATTACCACCGGAGCGGCAGGTGGAGTTTCAGATTGACCTCAACCCGGTAACGGCTCCGATAGCTCGTGCTCCATATCGTTTGGCACCGACAGAAATGAAAGAGATGATGACGCAACTTCAAGAGTTTTTGGAGAAGGGATTTATTCGACCGAGTTCGTCACCATGTGGAGCACCGGTTTTGTTCGTAAAAAAGAAGGATGGATCCATACGGATGTGTATCGACTACCGAGAGCTGAACAAATTCACAGTGAAAAATAAGTATCCTCTACCTCGTATCGACGATCTCTTCGATCAACTTCAAGGCGTGGGATGTTTCTCAAAGATTGATCTTCGGTCCGGGTACCATCAAGTGAGAGTGAAGAAAGAAGATATTCCAAAGACGGCTTTCCGAACGAGATACGGTCATTATGAGTTTCTGGTGATGCCTTTCGGCTTAACCAACGCTTCGGTCGTATTCATCGATTTGATGAACCGTGTGTGTCGCCCATTCTTAGATAAATCCATGATCGTCTTCATCGACGATATTTTAATATATTCAAAGGATGAGTCCGAGCATGGGAAACACTTACGGGAAGTATTAGAGGTCCTACGAAGGGAGAAATTGTTTGCAAAATTCTCGAAGTGCGAATTCTGGCTCCAAGAGGTGCAATTCTTGGGGCATGTGGTATCCAAGGACGGAGTAAAAGTGGACCCGACAAAGATCGAGGCAATGATGAGTTGGGAGCCTCCAACGAGTCCGACAGAGATCCGAAGCTTCTTGGGTTTGGCGGGTTACTACCGGCGTTTCATTCAATATTTTTCCAAGATAGCTACACCGCTCACTTCTCTCACAAGGAAGAACGTCAAGTTTGTTTGGACCGATGCACAAGAGCAAGCCTTTCAAACTCTCAAGAGGAAATTGTGCGAAGCTCCGATCTTATCCTTACCCGAAGGATCGGAAGACTTTGTGGTGTATAGTGACGCTTCCAAGATGGGGCTTGGGTGTACTAATGCAAAGGGGGAAAGTAATAGCCTACGTGTCGCGGCAATTAAAGGATCATGAGAAGAACTATCTGACTCATGACTTGGAGTTGGCGGCGGTAGTTTTTGCGTTAAAGTTGTGGCGGCACTACTTGTATGGAACGAAGTGTACTCTTTTCATGGATCACAAGAGTCTCAAGTACATCTTCGATCAAAAGAAACTCAACATGCGGCAAAGGAGATGGCTCGAGCTTTTGAAAGATTACGATTGTGACCTACTCTATCATCCCGGTAAGGCCAATGTGGTGGCGGATGCATTGAGCCGAAGGAGTTATGAAGGTGGTGTCAAAATGTCCCTTACAAGGATCGATGTGGTATCGAGTTTGTTGGAAAGTATAAAGACGAGTCAAGTGGAAGCACTTAAAGAAGAGAACCTCAAAGCCGAAGTCATGTCAAAGCAAAAGGAACTCTTAACGGAAGACGGTCGTGGACTCAAGATTTTTCAAGAAAGGATTTGGGTGCCGAAGTTGGGAGGAAATCGGGAGTTACTTCTTGAAGAAGCGCATAAGTCGAAATATTCTATACATCCCGGTAGCACCAAGATGTATAGAGACTTAAAATTAAATTATTGGTGGCCGGTGATGAAGCTAGATGTGGCTAGCTATGTGGAGAAGTGTGTCACGTGCCTCCAGATCAAGGCGGAACATCAAAGGCCGTATGGAAGTTTACAACCATTATCCATTCCCAAGTGGAAATGGGACAACATCACTATGGATTTCGTGACGAAGCTACCGAAGACCTTGCGTGGGCATGACACCATTTGGGTAATCGTTGACCGACTGACCAAGAGTGCGCATTTCCTTGCAATGCGGGAGACCTTGACAATGGAGAAATTGGCAAAACTTTATATTAATGAGGTGGTATCGAGGCACGGAGTTCCGCAATCTATAGTATCGGATCGGGATAGTCGCTTCACGTCGAATTTTTGGGCGAGTCTAGAGAAAGAGTTGGGCACTAGACTGAATCTGAGCACGACATACCATCCTCAAACGGATGGCCAAAGCGAAAGTACAATCCAGACATTGGAAGATATGTTAAGGTCGTGTGTTATAGACTTCGGGGGAATTTGGGATTCACACCTACCTTTGGTGGAATTCGCCTACAACAACAGTTACCATTCTAGTATCGGAATGGTACCGTTCGAGGCATTGTATGGGCGGAAATGCAGAACCCCAGTTTGTTGGTTAGAAGCAGGCAAGAAGCAATTCGCCGGGCCGGAAATAGTTCAAGAGACGGCGGACAAAGTGAAAGAAATCCGGGAGAGGCTAAAGGCGGCACAAGACCGACAGAAAAGTTATGCGGACAAGAAAAGGAGATCGGTCGAGTTTCAAGTGGGCGACCGTGTCATGTTGAAAGTATCTCCATGGAAGGGGATTATCCGGTTTGGGAAGCGTGGGAAGCTTAGTCCTCGTTTCCTTGGACCTTTCGTCATCTCGGAGAAGGTTGGGTTACAAGTCTACCGGTTGGATTTACCACCGGAAATGGATGGGATACATTCTACATCTCACGTGTGTTACCTTCGAAAGTGTCTAGCCGAGGAGGAAAGCGTTATTCCTTTGTCGGAAATTCGAGTGGATAGTGGAAATCGTTGCGTTGAGGAACCAGAGGCGATCTTGGAGTCAAAAGTGAAGAAGTTGCGGCATAAAGATGTAGTCATGGTTAAAGTCCAATGGAAACACCATCGGGGTGCTAACATTACTTGGGAGTCCAAAGATGATATGAAGAAGCGTTACCCTCACTTGTTTAATTTAGGATGAGATTTCGGGGACGAAATCCCAATTAGGTGCGGAGGATTGTAACACCCGGAAAATTCCCAAGGTAAGTACTTGTTCCCTTAATTACGTTAATTGTGTCTATTTGAGAATATGAGCCTTTTTATGCATTTAATGATCGTTGCTATGTGGAAACGTTGTGTAAATCGATATACCATCTTTATTGTTCAAACCTCGCGTTCGTTATCGAAATTCGGTCAAGTTTCGGGATTTGGGGATTTGGTGCGACAGTGACACGCGATTGTGACATGGTCACTCTCGCCGTGTCACTCTCGCGGGGGATGTACCGTAGGTGGGGTGGTGGTCGCGATTGTGACACGCGACAGTGACACCGTCACTGTCGCCGGGCACTCTCGCGAGGAGTGTACCGAGAGTTGGGGTGTTCGCGTGATTGTGACACGCGATAGTGACAATGCCACTGTCGTCGGGCAAGGTCGCGAGCAGGGGTTGTGTCTTAAATGAATCCTTTGGCCGATTTTGAATCATTTTTATCTCATTCTCCTCTTTCTCTTGGGCGATTCTAAAGACTCCAAACTGATCCCCTTCCTCCATTTGCAAACCTTAACCCTCTTAAATACAATCCTTTGGTGGTTGGATCATTTATTGCTAGCATTTACTCATCTCAAAGAAGATTCTAGGGTTTCTCCAAGTCTCATCTTCATCTTCAAGTCTCATCCCTTCAACTTCTAGGGTTTCTATCTTTTCTAGGTTTTGGTTCAAAACCTAGATTGTGAGTTTACTAAATCTTTGTCAAAACTAGATACACATCATATGCTTCTATTTATGGTTATTTATTTTTATATGTTCAAATACTTGGGATTTTCTTATGAAGCAATGTTGGGAATGTGGTTATATGTGTAGTATCGTGGTTTACTCTAAATGCACAAGTATTGGGGCTTTTTCTCTTGGATTCATAATATGTACATGATGTTATGATAAATGTACACATGTCTTGATATGAAGATGGTTTCTAGTTGGAATACCTTTTTGGTAATATATAATATGCATGATGAGCATGATTATTAATTGGGTCTCAGAATGGATTTATGTGTTAGGATGGTAGCATAGTACCCATGGTTGGTATCAAAATGCATTGGTTGAAATTTACCTCAAGACCTCCTATAATTTGTGTTGGACGAACCAAGTCAGTAGATACTAGGAGGATGTAGTCTTGGGCGCCACCGTGATGGTATGTGCCTAGACCTCCGTCATTCGGGGAATTTCCTTAGTTGTAGTCCTCGGGTGTGTCGGGCCTTTCGGGTGTTCCTTGTTAGAGGGCATCAAGGTATATCGACTCTTTGGGTGGAACTTGATTGGTGCTATGGGTCTCCCCTGTTGACTCCACATATGATGAACTCTGGTTAACTGCTGATAAGAATTATAACTGTTCATGCATGCTTATTATCGTTCAACTCACTAGGCGTTTTGGCCTAACACTTGTTTGGTGTCGATGTGTATCTCAGGTTCTAGCGGCGCCGGTCCTAAGCTGGTATAATGCTTGGGAGAGAGCTTGGGGAATACTTACAATTGGACATTTATTGGATAGAAGGACTTTTGGAACTATAGTTGACAACCCTTTTGTAATCTCTTTTCTAGTTGTAGAAATTAGATTAGTTGGTTGTTAATTTATTGTCCGTTAAAATTACAATTGTGATTAAACAGGTTTATATTATTTTCTCATTTTTGGGAGGCTCTTGCTTTGGCAAATTTTATACCATATGTCCGTTTTTCGTATTTATGTTATCCCTATTTTTAGGGTGTTACATTTTCTCATGATTTAAAAAAAAAGCTTCAAATGATTTATCTAAAAGGTTTTCTCATGATTTAAAAAAAACTTCAGATGACTTTTAGAACTAAAAGAGGAGTTTTCTCATGATTTTTAAAAGAACTTCAGATAAGTTTTTAGAACTCAGAAATGGGTTTTTTTTTTCAAAACAATGGTTTTATCTGTTCTTTAAGATGGTTTTTTTTTCAAACTTTAGATCTGTTTTTCAGATCTGATTTTTTTTGCTTTCTAATATCAAACGATGGTTTTTTTTTCTTCCATGCTTTCTGATGTTTTTTTTTCTTCCATGTTTCCTAATATCAAGTGTTTAATATCCATGTGCTTCCTGATATCATGCTTCTTGATGATTAACCTCACAAGTGTTTCTTCCATGCTTCCTGACTATGTATAATGTTTATTTATAAAGTGTTTAACATGTGTATAATGTATATTTATTATTATGCATGTATTTATATATAATACTTCTTTTACCAACAGATATGTCTAAAAGGTTTGTTTTTGTTTTACAAACAGATCTGTTTACATGTTTTTTTTATTGACTTTTTTTTAGAAATCTGTTTACACAGTTATTTTTGTTGATTTTTGTTGACATTTGGGTAGTTTATTATCACGTTAGGTATGGAACAAACCGTCGATTCACAACCTACAAAAAGAACTAGGGTAAGTTGGAAGAATAACAACGTTGTCAAAACTTTCTTAGAAACTTGTATACTCGAGATTACCTTGAATGGGAAGGAGGGTGGAAGCTTGAAACAACTTTCATGGAAGAAAGTGGCGGACACTTTAAAAGATGCACACAACTTTGTCGTTGATCGTAAACAAATGAGAAATCATTTTGACTACTTGAAAGGAAAATACGGCGCATGGTTGAAATTGAAAAACAAAACCGGTAATGTATATGATCCTTCAACAAACTCTTTTAACTTGACACCTGAGCAGTGGGAGTTGGAGATTCAGGTCATTTTCTTGCTTTAATTTTCTTTTATTTCCACTTAAATTTGATTTTGTTTAATTACTTACAGTTTTATTGCAACTTTTTGAACACAATCCAATAGATATGTGGAGTCGTTAAGGACTACGAGTCTCCCATTTCCTGAGTTGGAAGTGGAGAAGCGGCATTAGATGGGACACAATGGGGTGCTAATAGCACACAATATATGGCTACTTTGCGTGATGAAATTGCAAATCGACTAGTATCTAATGCTTAAACTTATGAAATTTGTATTGAATTCGTATCTTTTTGTTTGACAAGTACTTATTAATTTTGTTGCAAATGGACTTGTATCCAAACTATGATTTCTTCTATTTTAATTATAAGTACTTATTAAATTTTGTTGTGATTATGTCATTGAATTCATATAATTATGTTGATAAATTTTTTTTATTTTAAAAATTGGTTAGGTTGATAATATTTATTGTTCAGAATCAACCATTCAGCACATTTACCAAACAGTTATGTTTTTTTTTGGAAAGGGTATCCTGGGCCTATGAACAGTTATTTAATCAGTGCTTAATATACAATGAGGGCTAAAATAGTCATTTCTGACATTCAGACCGTTTATTCAGCACAACAAACAAACAACAAGGTATCTCAATCTATACAGACAGATTTATCCACACAGACGTCTTTATCCATACAGGACTTAATGGAAAACCAACCAAACAACCCCTAATTATAGGGTTTTTGGTTTGTCAAATTGGAGGTGTTTTCGTGAGTTTTAAATCGACAGGAATGAACTATTGTGGTATTAAATAGGCTCATTAACTTGGGATTACCTTCATTCAAGGTTTATAACTCGGATTGTGATTGATTTGGTTTTTTTTTTTCAGATCCAGATCGCTAAGAAACCGGAAGAGCAACGATCGTGGAAACTGGCTCGCTCAAAGAAGGTGTGCGATGGCGAAGAACAGTTTAGGAGAAACCTTTTTTGGTTGCGATTGATTTGGGCATTTTTGTTTCCAAAAATTTTGTTTGATTTCATATGGTGAAATAACATAGTTTTGATTTCATGAGATGAAATAATATATAGACTGAAATTCCGTTTGATTTCATGAGTTGAAATAAATTAGAGATGAAAATTGTATTTGATTTTGTGTGGTGGATTTGTGTGTTTCATATGATGAATATATGCGTGTTTCATCTGATGAATGAATTTATATGTTTCATGTGGTGAATCATGTTATCAAAATGACGATTATGATATTTTCATGTGATGAAACAACTTTTAATTAAAACCATAGGATCAAAACCAAATTACGGCTTAAATCGGTTCTTATGATTCTCAATATTTTTTTGGTTCTCACATGATTTTACCACCAAATATATATATATATATATATATATATATATATATATATATATATATATATCCAACATTTATTTTAAAAACTATAAATAAAGTTTAAAAGATTTTTTTGCATTTCACAATTTTATTTTGCCTAGTCGTTATTAAAATTTAATTGACATATTTAATACTTTTTCATTAAAAATAACAGAAGAGTAAATTACGTTTTTCGTCCCTATGGTTTGTTAAAAAATTATGTTTTCGTCTCTGTAATTTTGAAAATTACAATTGCCTACCCCATAGTTTGTACTTTATTATTATTGTCGTCCTTATGGTTTAAACCTGATTGCTTTCTCGTCCCTATAGTTTATAATTCATTTCTATTTTAGTCCCTCATACTTAAAAGTAGTAATTACATCAGGGATGAAAATAGAAATGAGTTGCAAACCATAGAGACTAAACCAAAATTTCAAAACAATATAGACCAAATCCACAATTTTTAAGAAACCACAGGACGAAAAATGTAATTTACTCTAAACATAATAATAATAATAACACTAAAAGATAATTATATCTATTTTAAAGTTATATATAAAATATAAATGATAACCAATTTAAGGGTCGTTTATCAAGCGTTTACCTGGGTAAGTGCTTACCAAGTCATATTATCTTATGGATGAAGATGGCAATGACCAAAAATTTTACCCGATAAGAGCCAAGGCAAGGACCAAGATTCTTACCTTGGTAAGTGATGGCGAAGACTCTTACCACGGTTAGCACTTACCGGGAAAATTGTTGCATACGATACCGTTTTGGTGGACTAAAATCTTACCCGCTAAATAAGTGATAGTGTTAAATTTTATTAGTAAGTGCTTATACGGGTAAGCGTTTGGTAAACGGCCCCTAACACTCTTTCACTCTCTTAAAACCACAAAATAAATTTCAAAGGGATAAAGAATAGAACAAATAATTAATCATAATTCAGGGTTCTAGTTTTGAGCTTCATAATCAAAAATGTATTGTACTGTTTGTGTGAGTAGAATTCTAGTCCACTAAAATATTCTTTATTTTAGACCACATGTTATACATAACAATTAATAACCTCTTTGTTTTTGCAAAAAAAAAAATAAAAAAAAATAACTAATGAATCATTCACACTCAAATCAAATCAGTTACAACGAAATAAAATTATCAAGTGTAAAAACAAGTGATTTCAACTTTAATTGTGTACTTATACGCAAAAGCTCTAAGGGGTGTTTGGTTGGGGGTATTGAGGGGTAAGGAATGGGAATGATAATGAAAACTGTTGTTTGGTTTGATATAATATAATGGATTCATTACCCCAAACCCATTAATTTCCATTACTGATCAAATTGGGGGGAATGAAAATTTTATTCCCGCTTAGTCATCTTTTCTCATGCATTCCTTCATTTGTCGATGTTGAATGTAAAATATTTTTTATTTTCAGGTTGGATGTCACATATTTGTATTAAAAATATTATATAAAACATTTTTTTATTAATTATATTGGTTTAACCAAACAACATCAATGCAATGCCCATTCCTATTCTCATTCTCCAGCATTTCCATTTTCATTTTCATTCCTTATAATGAACCAAACGCCCCCTAAATGAATGTTGATTCCAGACCAAAATTCATGAACATGAAAGGGTGTTGGGATTAAAAAAATGGTTTTTAAAATGTTGGATAAAACACATTATTTATACTTACACAAAAAGTTTGTCATATGGTATTACAAATGTTGAGATTCAAAAATTCTGATATCTGATATTTTTATCGTGCAATGTATGTTGCACCACTGATGTGGAAGTCTATAGAAACGTCTTGATTTTCTCCACGTCATTTTTTTAATAAAAATTGCTCAAAAAATGGTTAGACAACTCTAACATTTCAAAAATCAAAACCCCCAACAAAACAGACTTCACTTTTTTTTTTGTCAAAATAAGATTTTTCAAAATCAAACTTTTTCCTAGTAAACCCAAGTTTTTAAACAAAATATTCTTTAAATGTATAATCTCTTTTACTATGTCTTCTCGAGTTTTGGAAGGAAAAGAAATAAACATTTGTATTTGTGTTCTTGTGATTGAAGGAAAATAAAGGAAAGAGAATGAAAGAAAATAAATTTTTATATTCTCGAGTATAAGAGAAAGTAAATATGTCATTTTTACCAATATATCCTTATTTGTTTCATAGTGGAATGTAATTGAAAGCTATATGTGTAATTTTATAAATATTATTAATTCTTTTAAAATTTCTTTCTTTTCTTCTGTTTCCTCCCACATTTAGAAGGGAAATCAACAATATTTTTCTTCCATTTACTTTCCTTTCTCCCCATAAAAAAACTTGAGAACACAACATTTTTTTTTCCTTCTATTTTCCTTCTCTTTCTCTTCTTTTTTTTCGTAAGAAAAAACTTGAGAACAAAACATTAAGATTGAAAAGGATTTATACGTTTTATAAAATCATCGAATTTCGAAATATTTCGTTACAAATGTTTATAAAGACGAGTTTCTGTTTTGACTCGAATTTGATTCTTTGTTGACTTCATTGAGGCTTTTTTTTCAAGGAAAAATATTCAAGTTCCCAATATGCACATATTTCGAAGAATTGGTGATTTCTTGATTTCCAAACTTTATGATACAAAGAGAGCATGATAAAAAAATTCTAACACAACGGAAAATATTAGTTTGTAAACCAAATTGGGTTGATAATTAAAACATATAAGATTGTCAAATGTCAAATAATTTGTTAAAATAAATCCATACAATTACCCAACAACATTAATGAATATAAAGTCAACATGAAGATGAGTGGTTAAGTCTTAGGGCGCGTTTGGTTTGCGGGATTGGAATGAATTTGGAGGAATTTGGATTTCAAATCCATTCCAATCCTACGTTTGGTTTGCATGAAATGATTTCGTTGGTCGGATTTCAAATCCATTGACCATTTTAAAATCCCTCATATGATGGATTTGGAAATCCTTGGCATTGGATCTGGATTTGAAATCCAAATCCGATGGATTCTAAAGCGTGATCCAGACTTCAAATTGTATCGATCCAAATCTAACGTTTACCAATAAAAATATATTATTTATAAAACAAACATATAATAAAAAAAACCTCAATCTAAATCCAAATCCTACAAACCAAACAAGACTTGTAATGGAATGGATTTGAAATCCATTCCAAATCCTACAAATCAAACACATGAAGAGATTTCAAATCCCTTCAAATCCAAATCACTCCTTGAAATCCAATCCATTTCATTCCAATCCCGCAAACCAAACGCGTCCTTAGGGTGTTTGAAATTTGCTTATTTAAAATAACTTATGTATTTTTTCAAAAGTGTTTATCAACTTATGTGGTGATAAAAAAGAGTTTTATAAAAAGTGTTTGGATTAGCTTATTGTGGTACCAAAACGTAATAAGTTAATAAGTTTTTATTTAGGGATGTTTGGGATTGCTTATATACCTGTAAAATAACCAAAAAAGTCATAAGTTGTTTCAAATAAGTTGAAAAATTATAATGGTTTAACTTATAAAAAATTCCTTATTAGCGATGTGGAAAAACTATAAGCACTTTTCTTTTTTTTCAACCCAAACACTAAAAATAGTTTATTAATTAAAGGTGAGGAAAAATTATAAGTCAATAAGAAGTTTAAATAAGCAATTCCAAACACTCCCTTAATAGAACACCAAAAAGTTGATTGTTTTAATCTTGTCATCTATAATTCTATATATGCGTTTGTGGCCACCAGAATATCTACCTCTCAGGGTTGTAGGTGAAACCTACAATCATGAATTGTCATGGGATTATTCTGGACGGAATCTAGGATCACTCATTGCCAAAAAAAAAAACTTGAAGTATTAAAGAGAAACCCTTTCCATACTCGAAAACTATTTGACGATGGACAAAAATTAAACATAAACAATAATACGATATTTAAACTCTATGAAATGGACATATATTGCTCGATTATTTATCTGCCACATCGTATCTCGTCATGGACGGACCTGGTATGGTGGTCACGGTGGCACGTGCCACCGTATTATTTCTCGGCGAAGGGTAAAAAAATTTAGGTTCATGAAAGGTGCAACCATATTGTTTTGAAAGGTGCTACCGTATTATTTTGGAAACTTCAAGAAAGTGCAACCGTACCTCGTAATCAACCAAAAAACCACAAAAAAAAAACTCTTGAAATCAACCAAAAAATGGGGAAAAAACTCTTGAAATCAAACAAAAAACCCCTTAAAAATCCCTAGAAATCGATTAAAAAACCTTAAAAATCTCTCGAAACAAAAAGCTTTAAAAATCCCTCGAAATGGTGGAATTAGATTAAAAACACATCAAACAATATTAAACGTCAGCAAAAAAGACGAAGACAAATTGATAAAAACCGTGCTTTTTGTAATTATTTTTTGTCTATTTATATACTGTTACCATATGAAAACATTTCCGGATCCGGCCCTGTATCTCGTTCTCAAGAACGTCTAAAAGCAAATTTAAAGGCACTTGATGATTCATGGTTAAACTGGTCATGAATTCAAAATTCGAAAAGTTTTCAAGAATGCTTTGTTTTCAGATCAAAGGATTCAATCTCTTTATTTCGATTAACTTGAAAGCAACTCTTTTTGTTTGTTATTCCTTTTAAGATTTTTAAAACTTCATTGAGTATTTATAAACTAATGGTTCTTTAGTGTTGCTTTTGGTTCAAATTAATATGTTGTATAAAGTGTTATCAAAGTGCATACTTTAAATAATACATGTCTCAATATTGTATTCCTCTTTTTTATGCTTTTCCATAAAAATGAAAGTTTGTCTCAATACAATTTTCGAAAACTGAAATTACTAAAATAATTAAATTATATTGTTCTCAAAAATTTATTTTATTATAAATGAAACAGATAAAAGAATAAGAACGAGAACAGAACATTACTATAAAAAATGCTAACTTGTCAAAAATGCGATTGAATCAATATTTTAAACGGCCATTAAAATCTTTAGAAGCATCCAAGTTTAACTATTGTCTTATTTTATATGATAATTCTATTATAAGAAAAATAAATTAAAAAATACAAATAGAGATCGGAAACGCTTCATACAACTTGATAGACATTCTATTAAATTTTAAAATATATGTGTGATGTATAACGTATGATTTAAAATATTATAATACATGTTACATAGATTGTGTATGGGAGATTTGGAATGAAATAAAAAATGTCCATCTTTACGAGTTCCCATATGGGTGTCCGAAAATTAAAGATAATATGTTTTATTTTCTAAACCCGACAATAGGTGAGTAAAAGAGGGAGTACGATAAAAATACATCCATCTTTAGAGGTGATAAAACATAATAATTGTTTAGTACAAATCGGATTAGGTTCTGTCAATCTTTCTAACAATTTTTTTAATTTTTAAATAATAAATTTGTTCAATATAATTAAAATTATATATCATTAAAATTGTAATATATTTGTTTAATAAAACAAATAGAAATATCATAAGAATTTCAGTACATTTTAGACGAGTTTTGACACATTCGACCTTTTTATTTTTATTTTTTAACTCGACAGATTTTGAAATAAAATATTATCAAAATGGATCTGTTTTCTAAGTAATAATTAAAAATTGCCCATCTAGTTTTTATAAAAGAAGCCATTTTGAAAATATATTCCAATTAAAAAAAAATCATGCCTACTTGATCATTAATCATGGTTCACAATAAAATTGATATACACGCTATCCATTGAGTTGTTTGGTGACAAAAGTTATATCGGCAACGTTTATATTATCATTATCATCACAATAATAATAAATAAATGTATTTTATTCCCATATTTAAATTTTCAAATGAGCCCATAGTTGGATTTCTTTCTGATGACTAGAGATTTTCACTTTAAATTTACATATTATATGATAATTTATAGAAATGTCATTATTAATAGTTGATAAAATACAATTGTTAGGGGCCGTTTACCAAACGCTTACCCGAGTAAGTGCTTACCAAGTCATTTGCCTTAAGGATGAAGATGGCAATGTCCAAGAATCTTACCCGGTAAGAGCTAAGATAAGGACCCAGAGTCTTACCCTGGTAAATGATGGCGAAAAGTCTTACCACGGTTAGCGCTTACCGAGAAAATTGTTGCATACAATACCGTTTTGGTGGACTAAAATCTTACCCGGCAAGTAAGTGATAGTGTTAAATTTTACCCATAAGCGTTTATCGGGAAAATTGTTGAATACGATATCGTTTTGGTGGAATAAAATCTTACCCGCTAAGTAAGTGATTGTGTTAAATTTTATTGGTAAGCACTTATCCGGGTAAGCGTTTGGTAAACGGCCCCTTAGTGTTCTTTTGGTTTGTGAGATTTGGAATTAGATTTCATTTTAATTTATATGAGGGTTGATTTAAACAAAATCTGAAATTGAAATCCGACAAATATTGAACTTAGAAATGTAATTTGTTAGTTTATATTTCACAAGAATTGTTTGTAGTAATGGTTTAAAATATGTTAAAAACAAGATTTTAAAAAATATGTTATGGCGCGCCATAACGTCGAGGCATGACCTTGCCGTCACATTATGGCGCGACTCTAAGGTGTGGCGTGTGTTACGACGCGTCATGGTGAGTTATACTCTAGGTGCGTTAAGACGTGAATGAGTTTTTTAATACTCTTTATATATAATTTATGGTTTATTAAATTAAACAGTAAATATCTAATTATTCACCGGAAGCTAGAATTCATAATTAACCACAAGTAAGGCGAGAAAAATCTTGAATTCAATTCCGAGGATGAAAGATTTTTGGATATAAATGATGAAAATTACATGGAACGATAATATCTTTATGTGATACATTTAATCTACACCAAATTCCAATTTAACATGTTTTTTTTGTATGTGATATTAGAACTTTAGATTAGAGATATATGGATTACGGAACCATTAGTAAAACATTAACTTTGTTATGATCTCCTGATATCATTTTTGTAAGCTTTGTATATTTGATATCAAATTATCAACAACGCATTATTCTTTTTTTGTTTATTGTTTTATAAAAATTTAATTTATTCATCATTATTATTCAACATACCGACATACACATACATGTACATATATAGATTTGTCACCTTTAATTACGTGACGGAGGTTCAAGGGAAAACCTCAAAAAAACGGAAAACTGAAGAAACACTCTGGTAGCATTTCATCAAGTGCATACAGATAAATTATGTTGTTTTTTTTGTTTTTATGCACAAGTGCATATGTCACAAATTACTTGTATGCACAAGTGCAGATGAAGGGCTACCAGGGTGTTCTTCAGTTTTCCGTTTTTTTGAGGTTTTCCCCTGAACCTGACCCTAATTATGTTGAAAAACAGCATGGCTCTGCCGTAACGTAACTCGTAAGACTTGAAATTTGATCTCGTCGACACACATGATATGAATATTCCATATAAAATGTAAACTGATACTAAAAAATTGTACATGTAAATGATACAGAGTTATTTGAAAAAAAAATCTGAGAAGACGATTTGATGAAGCAAATTATGAAGCTTTTTCAGGGCAAAAGGGTCCCCTTCTCGCATGCTCTCAATTTATCTACAAATGTTTTTTGTTTTGAATGTTTGAACTTTGAATGTAGATTTGGATTTAAATTTTTGAGTATTTCTTGAATGATTCATTATTGATTTATAGAAATGTTAAAAACGTAAATGTTCAATTTTCAAAAAAAGAAAATAATGGAAAAATATAGAAAAACCGAATTAGTTTTTTGATATTCTATTAATAAATAAATCCATAAACTTTTAAAAAGTGATTAAATTTATAACATGTTATACCGGTGAAAATCGTTTTTAAAGTTTTGGAAAAGTCCAGAAAAACCGAATAAACTTTTTCGGCTTTGAGTGATGAAGTCTTTGGATAATTTTTTTTTGAAAAAACAAATCTCTGAATTTTTCAAAACCGTTTAATTCTTTTTAGTTCGATTTTTAGCTCGGTTCTTTTTGTTGCATGTTCATTGTTTGCTTGTTTTTGCTCAAAATTACAATACTTTTTTTGTTGGATGTTCACTGTGTATTTGTTACTTTTCGTTCGTTAGATTTTTCTTTTTGGGTTATGTTTTCATTTGGGAATTGTGATGAACATTGTAACTTTTATTATTTTAATATTGAAGATTAAAGTTTGAACATTTTACGTTAAAATTTGAAGTTGGTACAAAACTAGTACCAACATGCACAAATTGAAAAAATATGGTACCAAGTAAAATTAGTTGGTACATGTGTAGGATTTTGTATACCAATTATAATTAGTTGCTATGTAATGCTCAGAAAATTCAAGTAAGATCCATTGTCAAATCATATTCCATTTTCGTAATCTTTTGTGCCACGAGATTTAATTTTAGATTAGATTTCGCTTATGGTCCTAACCCGTTTAGCTTGGTCCCGTTAAATGTCAAAAACGAAGAAAATCGGTTTGGGTCGTGTTTGGCGCGATAGTGCCATGCGACTATGACATGCGTGTCATAGTCGCTGGTCACAATCGCTAAGGGAGAAGGGGCCACGATACAAATGGTGAGAATATGACCGCGATAGTGCCAGTGGCACAGTCATGTGTCACTATCGCTGGAGGAGTACCGAGAGCGGGGTGAATCCAGCAACTATGCCAATGGCAACGTCGTCGGACACTATCGCCGTCGGGGTGCAGAAGGCATAAAACTCATCTCTATCCGATTTTAGCTCATTTTACTTCTAAAAGTCAGATTAAAGAACGACTTTATGAGCTTTGGAGGTGATTTTGGAAACCTTAGCTCTCTCTCTTCAATTATTTCTTGGTGGGGTGTAACACCCTCAAATTGGAAAGGCAACTAATTAAAAATTTCGATATTACATCAAGAAAAAGATAAATCTTCTTTCTATAAAACAAAACTTGATATACTTCTAAAATAAAATTCTATATTTAGCCTCATCAATTATAAATTACAGTCTTATACAAGGACTAAACCAGAGTCGGGTATTACTTAACCAAAATACAAGTTGTTAATCCCAAAATAAATGCGGAAGACTTCACCAAACTATTTGTAACACCCCGACTTTTGAGTTTGGCCAATTTGAAGAAGGATTGAGTTCAGGTGGTCGGCGCGAGTTACTGCACGGCTTGGCCTGCGCCATGACCGGCGCGGTGGTCTGTCTTTCGTGGTTCCAGTGGTTGGCGCGAGTCTGCCGGTGCCGCGACCCGCGCGGAAACCCCCTGCGTCCTTTTAGCTGAAAATCGACCCTTTTTCCATTTATCCCCAAATTTCTACCTAAGATTTCTCTCTCAACTTCTCCCTCTTCATTTACTCCAACCTAGGGTTTCTTCAAACTTCATCTATATCACTTATTGCTAATAGTTGGGAGCATCATCTAAGGATTCGAGTTTGGAAGCTTTTAAATCACCCCCTCCATTTTCATCTTCTCCAAGAGGTTAAGCTAGGGTTTTTAGGTTTTCTTCAAAAACCCACTTGGTGAGTTCATACTTCCTTTTACTAAACTTTATACATATCAAAATGCATTTTTAACTTCTAAGTATCTCCTTGTTTACATTTTCATTGTTGATGAGATTTTGACCTAACTTGATATTTTGGAGGTTTTTAGGGTTTCTCATTATTTTGTAAAATAAAGAAACAACCCATGTCTTGGAACTACAAGTATGGATGTTTTCATATTTTGATGAGTAAATGTTCAACCTATGGCATTTTAGCCAAGTTTATGTTTTAAGCATATTATGGGTATTTTGGTTGAAAGGGTTATTTTGTGAAAAGGAAATAAATGGTTTAACCTTGAGGAAATCCATGTTACATTTAAATGGTTTTTACACTTGAAAGGTATACTTGGTAAGGAAACATTTTTGGAAATGAGAAGAGGGCCTTATGATTCATGTTTGGACTTTGTATTTCTTATCAACAGTTAACCATGGAAATATGATTTGGGAAACAAATGGTGTTATGAACTATATGTGTGATTATAGTTTGTCACAAATGAACTTGTGACAAGTCTAGACTATTACTAGTGGATCCATAGGTATAGTGTAATAACCGATCTAAAATCTATGAAATTAAATATTTGGGTAAGAAAGTGAAAAGGCCTTATTAGAGGGGTCTAATGTGAAAAGTGGGGAAAAGAGGTATTTTAACCTTAAGGGCTAAGGCCTTACCGGTTGGCGGCTGAAATGTTTGAAGAAGTGCATCTGGGCGATTCTAGTGAGAGACCAGGATTAAGGAGGAGGTTCTTCAAGAAATGGCAAGATTAGACTGATTTCGGTAGAAGGTAAAGCTTCTTGTGACTTAAAATCTCTATTTATAAATGTTGAATCTTAATAGTAGTTGTGGGGGAGGGGATTGTGTATTGAATTTGAAGTTGAGAATTTATGGGTCTGAGATGAATGGAAAATTTTGTACGATTACCTTCGTGATTGATGGAATGTTGGTGGGAATCGAGTTATGCATCTGTTAATGGGTTTTGGGGTTAAATTGTTGATGATTTCTGAGTTTATCTGGGTTTGGCGACATCTGGTTGTGAGTCTTTGGGTTTCGATCGATGTTCTACTGGATGACTCCGGTCACCTGATTCGTTGGCCCCGGTCGTTTTGTGATACCGGTCAAGGAAGTGGATACCGGTCGGCGGTCCACACACACACACACACCGGTCGAGTTATGTGAACATCGATCAAGAGAGTTAGACATCGGTCGAGGGGGGTCAAGACCCCGGTCGTATGATCACACCGGTGCACCGGTCGACCGCATGGCACCGGTCGGTGCTGTTGAAGGAAACCCCGGTCTTTGGTTTTGTTGCACATTGGGCCGAAGCCCATGCCTTTGGAGAAATTCATTTTGTTTGGTTTTGGGCTTAGATAGGGTCGGTCCATTCTTATCATTGTTAAGGATTCATATTAATATTATTTAAGTAGGATTAAGGGGGGTTAAGTTAATTAGAGGTTAGATTAAGTTGAGATTTCGGTGTCAAGGTCAATCTTTTATAAATTTGAAGTCTTAGAGGGTTTACCGATCAATGTTTCCTTTATAGGTTTCGGTTCAAACTATAAGAGTAGGCGTAAGAGTTCAGTCAAGGGTGCCAGGTGAGTTTTCTGAACTTAAAACCTTGCAAATTTATAAAGTTGTTTTGTGCACATGAAAGTTAATTAAATGTTTGTGTTGTTACAACTGTTTAAGTCATGAGAAAGTTATTTTAAGACGTATCCTTATTTACGCAAGCTTTATATACGTGAGTTTCTTTTCATGCGGTATAAGTTTATTTGATGATCAGATGTATGCATACATTGTTGTGAGAAGCCAAAGTCGGGGGGTGTGTCCCGCCTGTACTCATACCGGGGGGGTGTCCCGTTTATGATATATGGGTGTGTCCCATCTAAGGCAGTATGAGACAGACACGTTGTTACTTTTGTGACGGTAGTATGTGCCGGAAGCGAGCTTTATGCGTAGCTTATGTTTTCAATCTGAAAGAATTTATTTATTCTAATCTTTGATATATGTGATATATTTGTGTTTTGAGGGATCTCACTAGACCTTTGGTCTAATCCTCGCTCTTTCAAAAATTTAAAAACCCTTTTCAGGTCTCCGTGGGTTAGGTAGTGCGAGCAAGGGGAAAGAGAAGGCTTGATCGGGAGCGGGAGTAGCAGACTACCATTAGATTGATTGGTTTAATTAAAAATCTCAGTTGTAATAGGTTGTTTTGATGCAAACCTATATTTATTTAAAGATTCTAAGTAGTATGTGTGAGGCCGTTATGGCAGGATTTCTTTAATTATTGGATTGCTCTTTCGAAATCAGTTTTGGGTTGTTTCAATTGGTATCAGAGCCATAGTTTAAGGGATTTAGGTGACCGGATGGGCCTAAACTTAAACTGTGGAGTAGATGGACACAACTGAGATATAGGAAGCCTGTAAGAAAGACCTTGATCATTGTTAGACGTGATAACAATAGTGAGTACCCTCATGTAAGGTAAATTCAGAATCGCATCTGGCCAATGCCATTATGAATTTACAGGTACATGGGCATACTCAATTACTATTGTTGAGTGTGGTTCAGGGTAGAGATTTCTATCCATAGATTGACAGTTTTAGTCTAGTGTGTGGTGGAAGTTCATTTTGGTAGTAAGGTTAATAACTTTTAGGATGATTATCGGGCAGAATGTGGATATTTCGTTGAGAAATGACCTTTTGAGTCCATAAGGAAGAGATTGAGGGTAGGAGATGAACTTTTCGCTCCAAATGAGTCTTCAGTTCGGTAGAGTGGCGTATCGATTAGTGAGAATCAGGGGGTGTTATCGAGCTACTAAAATTAAATAAATACTCCAAAGACTCATCTGAATATAAATCAAGTCCCAAAAAGCATAATAAACGTTTGGCTAAAATACGTGAGCCAATGTGGTTACATATACCAAATTACATTTTTTCCCAAAATCTTTGTCTCTCAAATCACAATTGGCCTTCGGCCCAAAACCAAAAAGGTTTACAATTTCTAAAATGTTCACAAGGTTGGGAATTACTAAAATCAAATGACTCACACGTTGGTATTTTCAAAACGTCCTGTTACATAAACGGTGCATATTTCCATCAAACACTAAAAATGCATTGTGACCAAATAATCTCCATCTATGCAATAAATTATCAAAACATTTTCATTTATGGCTTATTTATCAAAATACCCAAAAATCCCAAATGTGGATACTTTACAAGGTTTATAAAGTTAAACACTTCAAATAATCAAAACCCACTAAATAGATCAACAATCGATGATTTCATGTAAAACACATAAATACTTTGAAATTGACATTTTTGGCATGTACAACGTTTTCACAAATCAATTTGAACTCACCTTGAACTCACCTTGCTAGATTTAGACTAAATCTAGATTTTCCCCAACTTGAGCTCCTTTGAAGAAGTTTGAATCCTCAAGCCACATCTTCCAAAAACCTATATCCACGAGTTTCCAACCATAAATATTCATATTCAACCGTCTAGAATCGTTCCCCAAACAATATTCATATTCAACCGTCTAGAATCGTTCCCCAAACATCTTATATCAAAATCTCCATTTTGGCCAAAAACCCTAATTTGACCTAACTTTCCTAAAATCATCCAAACCAAAATTTGAGAAATATAAAAACTAGAGAGTTATCAATGGAGAATTTATAACTCATAATAAGGTTAAACTAGAAGGATGAACTACCACTTTGGTTTTGGTCAAAACCTAGAAAACCCCAAATTTCTTGAAGATGGAGGTGATGATGATGAACTCTTGACCTTTGCTTCCAATCCACCACCAAATACTCTTGAATATTCTCAAAACTAACAATCTAACCTTGAAAATCTCTCAAAAACGAAACCATAGCATTTTGAATTGCCCAAAACGGAGTAGAAATGAACAATATATGACCAAATGAAGAAATTCCCGATTTTATACACTGCAGGTCTTGCGCGACCCTGACATGCGACAGTGCCCTCTGTCACTATCGCGGACACTGTCGCCCGGGATGTATCGAGGGCCCAATGCCTCTTGCTACCCTGCTATGCTACAATGTCCTTTGTCATTGTCGCTAGGCACTGTAGCTAGACTCGTACCGAGAGTTTTTCGACCGTTCTTCGTTCTCAACGGATTTCCCGACCGTTTTCCCGGACGTTCCTCGACCGTTCTCCCGTCCATTCCTCGACCTTCTCTCAGAACATTTGATGCTATTATGCCAGTTATCGTGCCATTGTCATAATTTCATGGCATATTCTTTGGGACGACCGAACACTCGGTAACGTCGGTGCTATTGTGACATATGTCACAACTGCATGACACTATAGCCGGCAGGGGCGTAGTTAGTAGGGGGGTTGGCTGGTGCGTAGCCACCCCCAACTATAAAGCTTTAATAGATTAATATAGGAAATATAACATATCTCATGGTTTGGTCAGATGGATTGAAGCCTTTTTCAAGGCTAAGGAGGCCTGTGTTCGAGCTCTAGCTAAGCCACAAATTTAGTGGTTTTAACTTTTTTTTCCTTTGCTCTCTTATGGTATTTTATATTTTTGTTCTTTATTTAATTTTTTTTCATTAGTAAAATTATTATGTTTTTTTAAAAACTATAGATATCTAATGTCAATATTTAGTGCTTATTAGCAATAACATTCTTATATTTTTATTTTTTTTACAAATAATGATATCAGTGTATAAACTTCAAAAATATACAAATCAATGTTTTTATAATGTCATTTTTCATATCATAAATTTCTATAATGTAATATTTCTTCATTCAATTTATGAAATATGTATTTCATCCATGTATATAATATATAATATGTATATTTATATTGATTTCATTTATGTTTTATTTATAAATTAGTGATAATAATAGTTTACTTAGTGATAAAAATATTTTTGAGTTTCAATTAGCATTATAATATTAAATATTTATCTCTTTTATAACAGTTTACAAACAAAAGTCACAATATTCATGCTTTTTTCTGATTTTTATCTGCAATCTCTCAAAATTCTTAATAATCTACCCTTCGTATATCAAATTTCCTCCCAAAGTCTTACAAGACTTACCACCACCAAGATTAATAGCCTCTCTTGCTTCAAAATCTCGTTTGAATACATTTAACGACAACTCAAGTTCATTTCGTTTGACATCTTCTAGCCCCCCTTAAACTAGAATTCTGGCTCCGCCCCTGATAGCCGGGACTACCACACTTTAAGTACCATTTGTGCTATTGTGACAAATGTCACAACCTAATGGCACTATAGTCATACTCTATATTTGGTTCTTCATTTACCGATTCACCCAGTTCAATATTTTTCCTTCATTAGGATAAAAATCAAGATGTTACATGGGGATCGATTGGAGAACATTTATTGGTCAATAACCCACCTTGGGGAGCATTTAGTGAAGATCTCAAAGCTATCCAACCATCATCTCTACTTCACCAACATTTTCTAGGGTTTTGAACTTTTATAGTTTTTATCCAAAAACCTAGATTGTGAGTTTTCTAACATTTGTAAAACTAGATACATGTCACAGTGTGCTTCATCATTACTATTTCGTTTATTTTCATGAAAAATCCTTACATGTTGGAAGATGACCATACTTCCTCATTTTGTGAACGAATTGGAGTTTGAGTAGTAGAGAGAGGTATGAGGTACATTGTATATTATGCATATATTATTTTTCATATAAAAGATGGGCTAGATTTGTTATAGAAATACTCATGGTTTGGGGTTTGACCTAAGTTTTGGGATTCTAGGTTGTAAGACACATGTATATTTGTGGGTCATGGAAATATGGTAATGTGTACTAACATGTATTTATAATGTCGTCTTGACAAGTATTACGTGATAGGGAAACCAATATGATACCCTAACCTCAATTTGAGGGTTTTATGAATCTCTATGTTGCATTGCAAGATTATGTTAGTGGTTAGACCAGATATGCTCATTGAATTATTTATGTACCTTACTTGGAGTAAATTGATATTGCAATATCTTGTAAGTTGGATGAACCGCGAGTAGGCACTAGGAGAATACAATCTTGGGCGCCACCTTGGAGGTATGTGCCTAGATCTCCCCTATTTGGAGTAATGCCTTGGAGGTAGTCTCCAATGTGTCGAGCCTTTGTAGTGTTGCTCTTATGGGTGAACACTAAGGTGTATCGACTCTTGAGGTGAAACATTTTGTTGTTTTAGGTCTCCCCCATTGATTCCTTATTTGAAACTTCATGACTTATAACGTTTTGCATTCATAATGATAGTTATGTCTTGTAGAAACTCACTAGGCTTTTTGGCCTAACATTTGTTTGGTGTCGACATATATCACAGGTTCTAGCGGTGTCGTCTGTATGAAGGCTTAGCCAGGAGTAGAGTGAGCTTGGGGGAAGATTTTTGGGACACCCTTATTTGTCGAATTTTGGAAGATTTGGTTAACACCTGAATTGTAATCTTATTTCTTTAGAGATTAGATTAATAGATTGTTATTCCAATTGCTTTGAATTACTAACTTGTAATTAACCGGTGATACTTATTTCCCCTTTTTGGGAGACTCATGCTTTGACATTTTTATATACCACATTTCCAATTTCTGGAAATTTTTGTTTATCCCAAATTTTAGGATATTACATGCTACATGGTATATGAGAAATAAATTTTGTACAATACCATGTTCGCCCATAAATGAAAATGTTATATTCCTTTTATTACTTGTATTGTTTCTATTTAGAGATCTATTTAATCAATTTTAAAAAGTTCAGGGATTTATTTATTCAAAAAAATGTTCAATGACCTTACCATTCGAAATATGATAGAGCGTTTTTTTAACCAGTTTTATAGGCCAAAATAATCTATTTATCAGTTTTAAAAATACCAAAAATTTGTTTGTTCAGAAAAATTGTTCAAAACCTTCATTATTTTTCTAGAATTTCCCTTTCTAATTAAATTGCATTTAGATGTCTTCAATTGGGATGCATATCTCGATTTTTATAATCGTTTCGTTGGGGATCTTTTCACTTTAAATAACTTGTTATATTTTATGATCACAAAACGAATTTGATCAAATGGTTTTGTCATATACTTGTTGTTCAAATGAAATAATTTCAGTATCTATACTTGTTATATTTCGTTGCATTACGAAAAACTCTTAATACCTTATGTGAATCACAATGTGTTTTGAAGATATTTAAAAATTGAATTTATCTTGATAGAACATTTGTATCACGTTGCATTGTGCGAGTATACAACTAATACTATATTATTTACAATTTATGTCTTATTTATAGAACTCTTAATTTTTCGAAAATACAAATGTTAAAGCACTATATGTAAACAAATAATATATACAATTTTTTTAAAAAATCTATAGTACTACTATTTTACTCATTTTAAACAATAAAAAATGAAAGATCGAATGATTTTTTTTAAAACTCATTATTTTTTCGTTGTGAGCAGATTATATTTTGCAGACCCTTAAGACTTTTCTCAATTTAAAGAATAAATAAATAATCTTAAATATAATTAATTTTTAATCAAACGAAATACATATAAACACATATTTTCGTAGATATTCATGATATTTAATACTACGGTTAAATTAAAAAAATATTCAATATTGGACTCGTTTTGTAGGTATTGACGAGACGATTATAATTATATAATTTGTAGAAAAATGAACGTATTTTTTCATTGCATTTTTGTTAATATATGATTATTTGTGTTAATATGATAATGGTATAAAATGAAAAAGTAAATGATATAAAGGAAATTAAATAAGTAATTGTAAGGATGATAAATGTAACATTGTAAGGGTGACAAATATAATTGTAAATTAAATAAGTAATTGTAAGTTTGTACAATAAGCGTTTTAGTTTTTTCATTATATAGTATAGATATAATATTTACAACTTATTATAATTCATGCAACTTACTAATATAAAATTAATCGAAAGATCGTATGAGAAGTTGAGTTAATGGTGAGAAGCGTGAGAAGTGGATCTGAACCGTTGATATCATTTAATCTCAAGTTCTCCCATGAATTGCGGCTTAGAAGGAAATTGATTTGATGCATCTTATCTCGGTGCATCTCATCCTGATGTGCGTCCATTTCTCATCTAACGGTTGATAACCACTTCTCATGTTTCTCACCGTTAACTCAACTTTTCACCGGAACTCAACCCTATAAGATTAACTCATAATTAATATATTAAATATTTTCAAATACTAGATAAATATTGAATGCAAAATACTCCGTAAGATTGATAAACTACAAACTCATTCGCTTATAAAATCGAAAAGGTTGAATCAAATAAATGTATTACCATACATTGTAGCAATAAACTTCAAGTTAAACATAATTCCAAGTTAAAAACACAATTCAAATGCAAAAAGGTCTCTATGAATTTAGTTCGAATACAATGCAACATCTTCATAACAAATTTAAGTAGAATTCAATCTAAAAAATACAAAATCGAACAAAAATTGAAAAACAAATCCTAGAATTTAGTAGTACTAAATATCAGAAATTCAACATATCATCATTATTTCTGGAATTTATCTCTACAGTTTCCCAAAAATTGAGATAATGATTTACTCGGGAATCGAAACAAGTACCGGTCTCCATGCTCGTCTGAGTAACCGTTGCCGTAACGTCCCTGACAAAGGCCTCAGTCCTCTGTAACCACCGCGCCGGATAATCAAACCACCGCCATGACTCCACCGCTTACTTTCTTCGCCACCGTCACAGTCGTTCTCTTCAAGCAACCGCGGCGGAGGCGACGACGACGACACAAGCAAGTCCTTCAACTTCTGCCTCACACCTCCGTTTTTCCTATTTTCAGACGAATCAACATCGCTAGATCTCCGATCTAAAAACTCATCACGAGGCGGCGGCATTCGCCGTCCACCGCCACGACTCAGCAACATCCGTAACGTCTTCCGTCGTCGAAGGTGAATCACCGGACTTGTAGACGGACTACGTGTAGGACTTCCGGCAACAGCGCATTGTGTCGCTAATAGCTTAAATTTTTGAAGCGTCGCCATTGATTCCGATCAAATTAGGCTCAAAACAAATCAAATTCAACTCCTCTAACTGATTCGAAACAAATCAAAAACAAATTTCCATCAAACAATCAACAACAAACACAAATACAAATTCAGATTCGTCGTATTTCCATGAAAACTTTCCGATCGGTAAACACAGAGAGAAAAGGAGTTAAATAATTGAATTGAAGGGATGGGATGGGAGGGGTGACGGACGGCGATGTTAAAGTGACGGGGGGTAACACGGAGGAGATAGGGAATAATGCGACACGTGGCAGAGAACAAGAGTCTTGAATGGGTCTATCTTGTAGGTCCCACAACTCAAATGGAATGTATACAGGTTGTGTACGTCGTGCAGTTTTGTTTGTACCTTTGGTTTTATGTTCTGTTAAAGTATCAACTGTGTATTTTTGTACTTGTCTTTTTCGAAGTAGCGAATAATAATTTTGTTCCCCGATAGGATTAATTTCAACAATATTTAATCATATGCTAACATTCGTATTTTAAATTGTTTTTTTTATGTTATATCTTTATTTATATATTGTATTATATATATTTTATAGTAACATGGTGAATATGATATTAACGTGGTCTTTTATACTGTATTTATATATAAGCCTTACACATCCCTTTTGAATTTTGATCTCACATTTAACCACTTGTATTGTGACGTATTGGTAATACTCAGAGGATGTACTGTATAACACCCTCAAATCTGGAAATAACAACTAATTTGAAATTTTATAAATAAATCAATAATTAAATCATCTACAACCACAATTTAATATTTAACCTCAATACACATATTCTTTCTATGCAAACAGTCTATAAGGAGCACGGGTGCCACTAAAACCCAAAAGTGTCACTATCTTCAAACTGCGGAAAACTTCACCAAATACTTACACTCGTGAACCACTAAGCACATCTCTTCATACGACTGCTAGAATCGGATCCCCTTCTGGAACCTGGTGCACATGCTGACAAATAAAAAGGTTAGGCTTAACGCCTAGTGAGCTCAAGAGTTTTACATTAGAGACATATAAAACAATAACTTTAAGAATGTTATTTAAAATCATGATTTCCACAATCCAATACATTTGATTTGAAACCAACCAAAAATGAAATACGTTAAATCTTAAAACAATCTCCTTTCAACGTTCACCCTTTTCATGATTAAAATCATAAAACATACGCCTCTTTAAATAAAGCCAAAACTCAAAGCGTTCGTAAAACATAACTGACATTATAATGATCAAACACTGAAAACGTCTATAACTCCAACTTCCAAAACATCCCAATAACTTGAATGAGTTTCAATAATCAAAACCTTAAAACATAAATAAATACTCATACTCAAACGTCTCCGAAAACATGGGTTATAAAACTCCATAACCAAAATCACACCTATTGGTGACGGGGAAGACCCGATTACATTGTACGTGACAGAACACAAACGTAGGTCACATAATTATGTAGGAAATCAAAACATGTGGGTTACACAAATAAAAACCCACTGAGCTCAACTCACTCGAAAGCGTCAAGTCAACTCCTCTGAGTCTATTCCTGAAAGTTCCAAAACAGGGGAACTTAAGCACAAGGGAATTACACCTTACTGCCCATGAGACGTTGCTCGACCGTATAGGCCCACACCTTACTTATCATGGTGACCCGATGCCTATTCCGTGCCAAATGGTGAACCAAATGCCCAAACGGGGACATAGGAACACCGTGCCTATGGATCCATTGCACTTACCAAACCATTACATGACTCAAAACGAATGAACTAATGCATTCAAAACATGTAATTCTCAAATAAGATGCAATAATGCAAATCATAACCAAACGCTCTACCATGAGCTATTAAAACGGACAAGTGTCCTCAAAACCCAACAAAATCCAAACCGAGCCATAAGCTCAACAAACCGAAAGACCCAACGTTGAAAATCATAAAGTAAAACCAAATGTAAACAACCCGCATGTATGTAAACCCATACTCCAATTTGTATAAATGACTCAAACGTAGTGTAGATTGGGACAAATCGTTTTCCAGGTAAGTTTATAACATTTATCCTTTCAAAACGTCCCACAACACAAAACCATGTATTTCTCCAAAACACAAAATGAAATACATTTATACTCAAATCTACTTCCATAAAATAAATCATTAAGATACCAAAATATATGATTTATTTATCCAAAATGCTCAAAATCCCAAAGATGTGTGCTATATAAGTTTATAAAGTTAAACACTTTCAAAATAACCAAACTTATCAGCAGTTAACAATTTCATGTAAGACATAAAACACATTAAAATAAACATTTTGGCATGTACACCGTTTTCACAAATCAACTTGAACTCACCTTGCTAGATTTAGGCTAAATCTAGATTTTACCCACTTATAGCTCATTTGAAGAAACTTGAATCCTCCAAGCCAAAACCTCCAAAACCTAGATCCAAACATTTCCAACCGTAAATAACCACATTCAACCATATAGAAACGTTCCCCAAACATTACACATCAAAATCTCCATTTTGGTCCAAAGCCAAATTTCGACCTAGATTTCTCCAAAACCATCAAACCCGAAATTGATAAACCACACACTAGGATAATTATCAATGGAGCATTTATAACTTATGTTAAGGTTTAGAAATGGAAGGGATACACTTACCACTTAGGTTTTGATGAAAACTTAGAAAACCCAACAATGAGCTTGAGGTTGAAGATGAAGATGAAGATGGAGATGATGAAACCTTGACCATAGTTTTCCATATTATCACTTGATGGTGTTTCATCTTTATTAAAACACAAGGATTTGAGCCAAAATAAACTAGGGTTTGAAGGGGGAGGAAGGAAAACGGTTTGGGAGAGAGTGGAAGGAGTTTGGGTAAGAAGAAATGAGGAGAAGGGCTGAAATTCGCGACTTAACAGCGGCTGGTTACCCTGGTGCGACATTGACTGGGCATTGTCGCATGTCAATGTCGCCAACTCTCCTTAGCCACGGTACATTGCATGCGACTGTGACAGTGCGACTATGACATTGTCATAGTCGCCGGTCATTGTCGCGGGACCTTTCCGAAGCCCCGAAACCCGATTTTTCCAACGCCAACAACCCCGATACTCTAAGGGACTTTAAACAAAACATTTCCCAACAAAACCCCATTGTTTACAAGTCACAGAAACGTCCGAGTGACAATTACTTACCGAAATTACGGGTGTTACATACTGAAAATTTTCATTTTTCTTGGGTTAAAATTCAGGCGTTGTCAAAATCTTTGTGGCTATGGACTTGCAATGACTTCGGGCCGTGTATGATTGCTCGAGGGATTAGTCGATACGTGTAAACTTACTCGGAAACCTACAACTACAAAAAAAATACAGTCATTATAAGTAGGGGTGGATCTAGAAATTTGGGTGATTGGAGGCACATCTAAGGGTGTAAAAAATATCTGAAGTCAAATTACCTATCTGACGCAATACAGTTTTAGTTTATTTGATAATCATGTTACACGGTTCGTTTTCTCGTTTTTTAACCATTTTGGTTAAATCAAATAGCACATTATATTATTTTATTTATGATACTTGAATATGAATTTATTGATCGTCGGGGATTTTTGAAGATGGGACAACTAGGAGCACAAGACCAAAAAGATGAAGGCCTGAAGTAAATAAAGAGAAACATAGAGGTAATTTTTTAAACAAATTGCATCAACTAAGAGTGTTTTAGTGAAACAATATTCCGATGTAGGTAGAAAACACACGTTTTATTAAGCATGGAAATGGGGCGGAGACCTCAATCCCCATCCCTAATCCATCGTCTCTATCCACATCCCCGTCCCCATCCCCACTGAGGTATATGATCACATCATCGTCTCCATCCCCAATGGGAAAACGGGGATTTTTTCTCGTTTATGTAAATTAGTTAAAGTCAAATATGTGAGACACCGTACATGTTTAAATATCACATATTTCCAATAAACCTAAAATCAAAAGAAATTTAATTTAATACAAAAAAATCACATCATATAATAATTGATAACCTAAAACCAAAAGAAATTCAAGGGGTGTTTGGTTGGGGGTATTGAGGGGTAAGGAATTAGAATGATAATGGAAACTGTTGTTTGGTTTGATATAATATAATGGACATATTACCTCAAACCTATTAATTTCTATTCCCGACGAAATTGGGGTGAATGGAAATTTTATTTCTGCTTAGTCATCTTTTCTCATGCGTTCCTTCATTTGTCGACATTGCATGTAAAATATTTTTTATTCTCATGTTGGATGTCACATATTTGTATTAAAAATATTATATAAAACATTTTTTATTAATTATATTGGTTTAACCAAACAACATCAATGTAATCCTATTCCTATTCCCATTTTCCTGCATTCCCATTTTAATTTTCATTCCTTATAATGAACCAAACGCCCCCTCAATCTAATCCAAAAAATCTTAACATCACACTATCAAAACATATCGAGTAATATTTAAAACCATATCGAATAATTGTATCTTGATTTGACATCAAAAATGCATACTAACATTAAAAAAAATTAGATCAAAACCTAGTTAGAAAACATGAAATTACAAATTACCAATTTAATTTAAATAAATAATATATATTTAATTTATTAATTAAAATATATAACGGGCAAGGGTGTGGGGAGTGTGATACCCAGCCCCATCCCTAGTTTGAGACAATCGGGGATCCCTGTCCCCATCCCGGTTAATGGGGAATCCCATCCCCGATTAGGAAGGATGGACCGGGTTCTTCGACGAGTCAGGTTCCCATGCCTACTTTTTTTAAGTAGGAGACAATTTAAAAGCATCGTGTTTTCAAAATTAACAAGTCAAAATTGCATGGTTTTTTATAATGTTTAATTTTGTTAAATTAAGAGGTGGGTCTATAAAAAATTTTAAGATGGAGAATTAAAATTAAAGTTTTTAAAAAAATTATATTTAACTCTAACAACTTCTTATTTTAGAGATTACAACATTATTTATATTAAAAATATATTTAATAAAATATTAATTTTTTCTTTTAAATATTTAATTTCAAAATTTCTTATTGATATAAATATGAAAATAAAATAATTCCCATGTAAATCATTTTTGCAAAGTTCTTCAAATTAGAAAATTTTCTCACACTCTCTTCTACTTTATTAAATTGGAGAAAGTTTTTGGAGCATATGTTAGAACTTAGAACCAAAAACCTATAAAAAAATTACCATTTTTTTCAAATTTTAGAGAATTTGTTGGAGAAGATCTAATATGACATTTGTATCTTTTAGGAGTCAATTATTGTTGGGGATTAATCTGTAATTATTCTTAAGGCTTTAATTACCTTTAAATAATTTTGCAAGGCGGGTATACTTTCTCTTTCAGACATTGATCGTTGCCACATCTTTGTCGCCTCCACCACACTTTGGGCTTTATGTATTAACTAATAACTAGATACCAAATATTTTAAAAGCCCAAATCCAAACCCAATCAAATCCCTAAAAGGAAAAAAAATTAAAAATTAAATCTTCTTAGATTAAATCGATTAGCCATTAACCGACTTCTCAGTTTCTCACTTATCGTATTTGATCCTAGTTATGTATGCTTTATTCCTACTTAGTTGTTGCTTTAATATTATGTTTAAGAAATTTGAATTTTTCGGTTTCGGATTCGGGTGTTACCAACGGGTAACGGTGATTTTTTTAGCCTTTAATAGGTTCCCCAATGGAGATCGGGGAAACCGCGGGGACCCGATGGGGATCCCCGATAAGATCCCTGACGGGGATCGGGACGGTTTCGGGGACTGGTATGGTTTTCGGTTTCGGGGACGGGGACCATAATCCCCGGCCCGAAACCGGCCCGTTGCCATTCCTAAACATTGTCACCCTCCGGATCATGAAAAAACAATTGAATAAACCATCCAACCCGTTTATAATTAGGTTGGGTTTACGGTGATAATGAAAGTTATGATGAGAAAAGTAAGAAGAGATCTCCATTCTTGGATACACATTATGATGAAATAGAGTGAGATGAGATGTATTGGATCAATTCATATATCAAGCGCAATTTATGGGTGTGTTTGAGATTAAAAGTGATCAAGGGTCCATATCTCTTCTCACCTTATGGGTTGTTTATTTTTGACTTAATAGGGCTTAATAATTGAATGAGCTTATTTGCACAGACGTTTTAAGATGTTTACTTGGAGCTTAATGGAAAATATGTGAGCTTATTGGCACAACCCAAATAGCTCACTTGTCCAGATTAAGCTAGAAATTGACCTCCCATGCCTCTGTGTTGAAAAAACGCTCCCTGAACAAAAAGTAAACCTAGCTGCTCTTTTTTACCATTCTCGTCCTTCACTCTCTCTTCTTCTTGAGATCGTTCCCATTTTTCTTCTTCAAGAGATCGTTCCTATTATCGTCCTTCACTCTCTTCTTCTTCCTCAAGAGATCAGTTGAGGATTTGCCAACAACGATTGAGGTTGTTGTCGGGTTGTTTCTGGGCAGCGGCGGCGACGAAGAAAGGCGGAGCAACCGTAGGGTTTCCTCTGGGCAAAGGTGGAGCGACCGTGAGGAGGCAACCGTGAGCAGATGCAGTTCATCGTTGAGGTTTTGATTTCTTTTTTCTGTTCATCTCTCTACGAACCTAATCGAAACTCTCAACTATCTCGACTTTGAACCTGGTTCTTTTGAGATATGAACTTGGTTTCTTGTTCGATTGAGATCTTGGTTTGGTGGATCCCCACAGGGTTTCCATATGGAACAATCAACAGAATATTAGATATTATTTTGGTTGAATATGTCAATTTTCTGATGTACAAATTGATGATAAATCGGTGCAAACAAAACTTGGTTCAAATAATAACAAAATTGATTGTGATTGAGTTAAAAAAAATTGTTTTGAAGTTTGTCTTTTGGATGATGAGAGATGTAAATCATGAATCTCATGAACCGATGGGTAAAAGGGTCATTTTTACCATTCAGACTACTGATTTCGGAAGAAAAGTAAACAATAACTTATTTTTATCCGGACATACAAATTTATCCATATAGGACTTAATAGAAAATTTGGTAAACAACCCCCAACTCTTTTTCTCATATGATATTTCGTCTTTATAATTATATTAATATTTTTATAAAAAATATTTGTAAACGTATGACTCGATTGGTTTGTGGATTTGGTAGGATTTTAGAGAAATTTGGAATTAAATTTCATTTCAATCTAGTGTTTGGTTTTAAAAAAATATGATATTGAAATTTTACAAACATTGGATCTATAAATCTCATAGGGAAAGTTGGTATTTATGGGATTTCATATAATTTGTTGTAATGGTATCTTAAAATATGTTAAAAACATTTAATTTATAAAAGTCAATTAATAAAAGACAATTTAACTATTTTGTAATCATTTATAGTTTATTTTTATAAATTATCTATAACAAAAAAATGAATTTTATTCTATTCCAAAACCTACAAACTAAACACTTTAAAGATTTCAAAATTTTTCACGAAATTCAAATCCTTAAAAGAACATTTCGTCAAACCAAACGGGACTTTAGTCTCGATCTCCTGTCTGTTAGGGCTGTAAACGAATCGAACGTTCAGTGAACCGGTCGACGGGAAGTTCGTTTATGTTCTTTTATTTAATAAACGAACAAACATGAACAAATCTTTTGGTTCGTTTAGTTAAATGAACGAAAATGAACAATGGTCTCGTTCGTTTACGTTCGTGAACGTTCGCTAATGAACGAACTTTCATGAACGAACGAGACCAAGTTTACCCGGTTTTTCATTTTGTTATGTTATTTTTTACGAACGAAATGATGAGTAACGGTGGTTGTTTTTTGTTCATTTGTGTTCGTTCATTTATGTTCGTTCGTTTACGTTCGTTTAGCTCTAAATGGACGAACATAAATGAACAAGAACAAACATATTTTCTTAAGGAACGAACATAAACACAAAAAATTTCGTTCGTTTACCGTTCATGTTTGTTCGGTTAAGTTAAATGAACAAACACGAACAAGCCTCCGTTCGTGTTCGTTCGGTTCGTTTACATCCCTACTGACTGCCACAATTTTAAAGTACTTGACCTAATTGACAACATTAATCATCATCGACGCTCACCAGTCATCACACCTCATTGTTCTATTGTTTTTCCTTGTACTAAAAGAAGATCCCTCGATTATTAGACTCAAGTCAACTCTTGATTTCTGTAATTCTTTCTTTCATTTTACCTAAAGACTCTTGTTTAATGTAGATTACTCTGTTTAAATTACACTACGTTTTAAATGTTATAGTAAAGGCATAGAAAATTTTGAAGGTGAGACATGGGCAATGTTTGACAAATTTCTCAATCAAAATGCAAGCAACAACGCACATCAAGGTTATTGATGGTTGTTCGATTTTAGATGGATCTTGATCGAAATAAGCAAATGAAATCGAGGATCATCAAAAGGTAAATCTTTCTTATAAACAATTTGTTGGTTTTTTTAAAGATCTTATAACTAACTCGAAACGGTCAAGGTTACCATGCCTTTAATATAGATTAATTGTGTTTACTGTATAATAACCTTGTTATATGTTGAAATTACACTATATTTTGTTATCTGGCTAACGTTATCTATTAATTTATACCGAGATATCAACCCTTTACTAGATTCCTTTTACTACTTTTACTATTAACTAGTGCTTGGACCACGGTGACAAAAATATTTTGTTATAAAATATGTAAGAGCATCTCCAACAGTTTCTCCATTTTAGAGAAAATGAAGAAAATAGAGATTTTGGGTATAAAATGAGTTCCAACAGTTTCCCCAAAACTTTCTCCAAAATGGAGAAAGTAGGAGAGATAATACATTTTTCTCCAAATTTGGAGATATCCCAAAAAATATTACCAAGAGAGAGAAATTATTTTTTATTGCATTCCACCAACGAGAAACTTTGAAATGAATTGTTTAAGTGAGAGAATAATATTTTATTAAATATATAGAATATTTTAATAATATAATCAATGATTTGTCTCTAAAATGGGGAAGCTATTGGAGATGGTTGTAATTTTTTTTTGGAGATTTTGACTTTTGGTTCTTCATTTTGGAGAAATTTTGGGGAAGCTGTTGGAAATGCTCTAAGTAAGTTAAGATTAAATGTAACTTGTTATCTGACAACTAATGGAATACAATGTTAAAATATGAACTCATGTAAGGTTTATTCTTTTAATGTCAATGTCATTTCAGACTTGTACGTGTGGTTTGCATCTCTATACACGTCTGGTTCAAATTAAGAAAGCCCCCCGCTAAGTTCTTTTCAAGTTGAGAATAGAGTTGGTGGTTAAACTCAATATACAAATTTACACAAAAACCGGCTAAAAATGAAATACACAATTTTCAAATAGGAAAAATAGAGTCTTTAATATATTAAACAAATTTTCTACTCCACAAATGGGCCACCTCATTTGTTATGGTTTTTACTTATATATATATATAGAAATAAAGAAATTTTTGTGTAACCTAAGAAGATGAAGATGAATAGTATAATTACTTAAATGTTTGCTAATAATTACGTAAATAAAAAAAAAATGCAAAAATTGAGGAAACAAATTAGGATTTTGATGTTTAGATGGTGTCACCTCATTGTTGATAGTTCTTCCTTTAATGTGTATATATATATATATATATATATATATATATATATATATATATATATATATATATATATAGGGGTAGTTTCAATTGGAAACCATTTAATTTTGAAAATCATGGGAATCGTCGATTTCATTGGTTAAATTAATGAAATTAGTTCATAAAGTTGTTTAATGTGATGAAGTTGTTTCATATAATTCTTTTGTTAATGAAAATGTTTCATATATTTGTGTTTTTTATGTATTTTTTTCTCATTCTGATGAAACTGTTACATGTATTTTCGCAGTTTGATGAAACTTTTTCATTTTTACATAAAAAACACATATACATGCAACAATTTCATCAATAAAAGAATTATATGAAACAATTTCATTAAATTAAACAATTTCATGAAACAATTTCATTAACTTAACCAATGAAATCGATCGTTTTGACGGTTTGCAAAATTGAAGTGGTTTCCATTTGATCGCTCCCTTGTATATATAAATATAGATCGAAAGAAAACTTCATATTTCATCCAAAGTGACACGGGGGTGACTAGTTCCACCTTCGGTACGAGCTCCATCACATCACATCACGACCATGGGTTGTTGCACTAATTCACCAACATTGAGAGTGAAATATTTGTCATCAAAGACTTGTTCATCTTTGCAATATGTGGGAATAAACTTTATGGTACAACAGGAATGGCAAAACCATAGTTTCAGAAATCTCCCACTTCATTTTGGTCTCCATTTTATGACATCTCATATTCGGTCCTTATAAAGAAGGTAAAATAGGGTTTCTAAAAACCTGTTGTTCTCGTTTTTTTGAAAGGCAACAACACCAAAACTTATACTACCAAAAATCACCGACCACAAAACAGTGAGAACACCAAGGCTGCAGCAACAAAACAGAAACATACAAGCAAGGTTTGCAAGCAGTAAACCAAAGCCAAAAACAGGGAGACCACAACTCCGTCCAACCAAAACGAAAAAAAAAAACTATTCAAGCAAACTTACAGAAACGAAACACACTTCGAACCTCAGACCAGAATATGAGGATGTTACAATATTGGACCAAATTATTTTTAAGATTAACTATATTCATATTATTTTAGAAACCAACAAAAACACAACAATAAATTCCCATAAGATGAACTATAAAACAAGCCAACTTTATTCAATTTCATATGGTACCATTATTTTTCGTGCTAACTCCAAAAACATTGCTCGCTTATATAATAATATTAGAACTTTGTGACACATTAGAATCAGAACCCCAAATCATTTTCTAGCACTTGGGGATGACAACGCCACACTGTCTAGCAACTCGTCTTGCGTTATCAGGAGTGACATATTGACGAAGGGTGGGGTTTTGGAGATACCCACAGAAACATGGCCTCTGCTCCCTTACCTTCGCGCAACAATCGCTCGATGGTGGTTGTGGTGACGTGATTGCCCCAGCACACACCACGAGCTCCATGTAGTTGCAATTTGCCGCCTCTGTGGTAGGGACGTGTCCCATGAGTACAACCATCAATGCGTAGAGTACAACCACACAACAAAGCTTGGTCGATCCCTTCATTTTCGACTGATCTTTGTAAGTAGCAAGGATGTTTGTGATTTGAAGAAAGCATTGGCACAATTTATAAATGGAATGGAGTAGGTGAAGATTTAATGCTTCATTGACTCACAAGTCAATTTATTTACATAGTGGAGAAGATTGGTACCAATTTAATGGTCTGCTGATAAAATAATAGAGCATCATCGATATCATTTATTGACGTGTAAAGTTAGTTATGCAACAGACAATTCATTTAAGGGGGTGTTTGGGATTGCTTATTTGAAGGGTTTTTTAGCTTATTGCGATTTGGAACCGTAGATAAGCTATTTTGAGTGTTTGGATGGAACAAAAAAAAAAAAACAGCTTATAGCGGTGCCAAATCGCTGAAAAGCCATTTTTGATAAGTCATTTTGTCGTAACTTATGACTTATTTCAAAAGTGCTTATGACTTTTTTGGTTCTTTTATATGTATAAGCAATCCCAAACACCTTTAAATAACAACTTATTAGGTTATTACGTTTTGGTACCACAATAAGCTAATCCAAACACCTTTTAAAAAACTCCGATTTGACACCACATAAGCTGATAAGCACCTTTCCAAATAAATAAGCAATCCCAAACACCCCCTAAGTAACTATGAGGAAAGTTATAATTGACCGTCACATCAATATTACCCCTGATGATAAAGCTAATATTTACATATTAAACGTACGCCAACATCTATACTATATTATAAAAAACTCTTAATTACAACATTTTAAACACAAGTTACAACTAATTAAAGTCAATTACTTAATTTACAATTTCTTAATGTTTTGGTACAATCTTTTCAAGCACAGTATCTCACATAAACATCTACTTGTGGAATGGATACTCATTTATTAATATAAATATTTGTTTTTTTGGTGGAGGATTTTATAAAATAGATTTTATATTAGCATAATCTATTTTAAATGTAGATTTTACATTTAAATCTATATTAATGAGATGTAATATAAAATCTTTTTTCTTCCGTATTTTTTATATTACATCTCATAATGATTTTTCCATATTTTATTTTATAAATTTTTTTTCCATATTTTATTTTATAAAATCTTTTTACATAATGAGATGTAATATAAACTCTTTTTTCTTCCGTATTTTTTTTGCTAATATAAAATCTATTTTATTTTATAAAATCTACACGTATTTTATATTAGCATAATATAAAATCTACACGTATTTTTTTGCTAATATAAAATCTACACGTATTTTTTTTCACGAGCATTAAAAGAAGAAAAAATAAGGTTGATATGAATTAAAAATAAAAAATAACGAGATACACTAATAAATTATCGTATTCTTTAAAATAAAAATATTCCGCAATACTTTTCAAATTAACCAAGTGCAAAGAAAATAAAATAGAAACGATGTAGATATAAAAATATTCTTCCATATTTTAATATATTTACATTTAAATGTAAAATCGAAAATGAAAATAAAAGATTTTAAAATATTCTCTACATTCACTATAAATATATATAGTTTATCTATGTATCATTCGAGTACAAGAAGAAGACGAACGGTCGGGTGTCAATGACGAAATCTGCAACTGAACAAAAGGTATTCCCCTATATTTTTGTTTCTTTGAAAAACTACTTTTTTTATTTTATTTTATTTACTGAGGATTTGTTTATATTTTTCAAAACCCACAATCATATTTTATTTACTGAGGATTTGTTTATATTTTTCAAAATACATTCGTTTTTCATATTGTATTTCATTAACTGTTAACAGAGAAATTACGTTTTCATTTTAACTTGATTCAATATTCCAACAAAAAATTTATCCTCCCGTGCAATGCACGGACCCAACACTAGTATATAACAATATTTGGATCGTTCTCTAGTCATAGCAGTTAAACTAGTCCAGTTTTTTTTTCAAGCCTAAGCTTTGGAGTTTGAATAGGCTTTGATTGGGCTTTTTTAGGCCCCGACTTTTAAGCTTAAAGAGGCTTTGATCGAGCTTTTCCATGTTGGGCTTTAATCAGGCCATGAGAAAAAGGTGGGCCTGATCTGATTTTTTTTGCTGAGCCTAGCCCTAGGCCTAGACTCAGGTTTCTTCGGGTCAGACTCGAGCCGCCCCTAGTTAGGCTTCAGTAAAACTGTCAAGTTTTTAGAGTAAAGTTTTTGTATTTATTTGATGGAGCGTTTGTTTTAAATTGTAGGGCAAATTGCATAAAAGGTAACGTAATTTAGTCTGATTTCTGTTTTAGGTAACGTACTTTCAAAACTTCTATTTTGGTATCTGAGATGTGAAATCTCAAACTTTTAAGTATCTAGTTACATATAAATGCTTACTAGGATTAGTTTTTTTTACATGACATTATTTATTTATTTTTCTAACGCCAACTAAGAATATAAATTCCATATCATCATTTTTTAAAATGTAAAATTTATATTTTTTTAATTAAAAAGAAAATTTCATATATAATTTTTTAATTTCTAAAAACTTATCAAAATTTTCTTATAAACTAAGAAAATCAAATTAACGTAATTTTTTTAAAATCTATAAAATTTGTAGTTTTTTTCTTTATTAAAAAAATGACCATAAAATTTATAAGACTATTTAGATGATGTAATTCTTGTAATATTTTTGTTTTATGGTATTTTTTTAATAAAGAATTATAAGAATTACAATCACCTAAATAGTTTTACAAATTTTATGGTCATTTTTTTAAGAAAGAAAAAGAATTATAAATTTTATTGCTTTAAAAAAATTATGTTAATTTGATTTTCTGGGTTTTTAAGAAAATTGTGATAAGTTTAAGATTTAAAAAAATATATATGAAATTTTCTTCTTAATTAAAAAATATAAATTTTACATTTTAAAAAATGATGACATGGAATTTATATTCTTAGTTGGCGTTAGAAAAATAAATAAATAATGTCATGTCAAAAAAAACCTAATCCTAGTAAGCATTTATATGTAACTAGGTACTTAAAACTTTGAGATTTAACATCTCAGGTACCAAGATAGAAGTTTTGAAAGTACGTTACCTAAAACAGAAATCAGACTAAAGTACGTTACCTTTTCATGTAATTTGCCCTTAAATTGTAAAACTAAGTATGTTATTACAAATTTTGAAAGAATTTAAAAAAAGAGATAAAAAATTATGAGAAGATGTAATTGTATAAGTATATGAATTTTTATTGCAAAAAATATAAAACCTTGAATGCAATTTGTAAACAACATATAGATAATAAATTATATTAATGTCAAGAAATGGTGACACATGCCAATTAAGTTTGAGAAATTAATAAACTGGAATTGGTATGGTTGACATTAACTTTGAGCAATTACTTTGGTGGGAGATACCAATAATTTAATACAGTATTATTTTCTTTTAATTTGATATTGTTTTTGTTTATTTGGCAAAATCCAGAACTTTATATAATTATGAGAAAATTAAAAATCGAAAAAACTAAATAAATTTTATTATTTTGAGTTATTTAATTTTTTTTTACATAAACAAATAATTAACAATTTTAGTTTCAAATGATTAAGTTATTGTATAATTTTTTTAAATAAATGAATAATCAAACTTTTAGAAATGATTACGTATGTCATTTTAACCAAAAAAGGTTGCATGTAACATACTAGAAATATTTTAAAGCAAAAGAGACCTAAATCCGTTTTACCGTTTTCAAAACCTTACACCATTCAAACCCCAAACATCCAACGTCATTGCTCTACGGTAGCACCGCCCATAGTTTCTTCATCTGCAAATAAAGTATTACATTCGACTTCCATAGTTTCTTCAGTTTAAAGATTACTAACATTAATTCTATTATAAAATATTCATTATTTAATAAAATATTAATTAATTAATAAAATATTCTTTCTCTTTTAAAATTTTAATTTTATCGAGTCTTGTTGGTTGGGATAATAAAACCTAGAGGGAGGATCATGGGAGAAGCAGACAAATTTACGAGAAGGCGAGAAATAATGTGTGTCACATAATTTATTAATTAAAAAAACCACAAATAAAAAATAGTTTTAGAAAATAAAATAATTATCATTTTAAATTAGATAAATCTTTAAAATTCTCATTATATCTTTTAGATTCATTTATTTTGTAATTTTAATTATTTATTAATTTTTTTTCTAAATATAATTTTAATTAAAAAAATTCACAATTTTAATCAAATATCACACGTGATATCATTATATAAATATTTATGTATATCACATATCATATTATTACATGTGATAATTGTATATATTTTAGTTAATCATATGTGATTATGTATACTTCTATTTATAGATCTTTTTGTGATATAATATTATCACATGTGATAATTGTATATATTTTAGTTAATCATATGTGAATATGTATATTTCTATTTATAGATCTTTTTGTGATGTAAATATTATCAAATGTGATAATTGTATATATTTTAGTTAATCATATGTGATTATGCATATTTATATTTATAGATCTTTTTGTGATGTAAATATTATCATATGTGATATTTGCAAAAATCCACCTAGTGGGTTCATATGTGATACATAACAATATATCACATGTTAAACGAAGCTAATCACATGTGATTCAAAACGTAAATCTAAAAAACAGAGAAAAAATGGTGAAATAAATAATGAATTAGTTATGGATATCACATGTGATATTTGATGAAAATTATGATTTTATCTATAAAATAATAAATGAATTTGATAAAAAAAATTATGAATTTATTAAAATTAAATATAAATAAATTTAAAATATATTATGAGATTTTTAAAGATTTATCCAATTCAAATTGTAATTATCTTAATTTAAAAAAAAATAATTTATTTATGCTATTTTTTAATTAATAAATTATGTGACTCTTATTTTTTCTCGTATTCTCGCAAATTGACTACCTTCTCGTTTGAACCTGCCCCATAAAACCTATTTATCTCTCGTTAGTGATCATTTTTAAAGAGTTTTTTGAAATTGGAAAATTTACCCTTTGACTCATACTTACTTTATTTTGGAGAAAGTTTTAAAGAAATCTGTCAAAGCCTAGAATTAGCAAAAATTCCCAAAATTCTCATGCATGATAAATTAGTAGGCCTTGATTGAACCTTATCCAATGCTTGAGGACTCGATTAAGTTCATTAAAACCAGACCTACATTGGATCAGTCCTTAACTGAGCTTCAAGCTAAAATCTGTAATTTTGGTGTTTAAATTTAACATAATTTGATTGTTGCCATTGAGTTATTGCAGTTTATGCTTTTAACACCAATATTATCATAAATTATAATTGGTTTCATCAATAATTTATCAACCATCACTTATTTTTATTATTAACTTTTGGACTAAAATAAAAAATGAAAAATATATTTTCGACTTTTTATTATGGTATTGTAATTTTTTTTTTCTTATTACAATATTACATTTCAAATGATTTTTAATTGAAGCAATGTACTTCAAAATACTACTCGTTACAACAACGAGTAATCAACTACCTTTTAAACAGGTTATTATATTATTTATTTAGTCTACATGGACATAATTAGGATTATGTCTCAAAGCATGTATAATTAATTTTATATGTAAATAGATAATAAAAAAATTAGAACAAAACTAGTGCATGAGATTTGGAAACAATATACCCTGATTAATTAGAATTTGGTGGTTAAAGATCATTTTCGTACTACTATCACAAAAAGGTTTGGTCTTTAATTTATAAGATTTAAATATGTAATCTTTAAACATGGGTCTAATGAGTTAACCATTCTTCTACCCTACATCATTCATTCTTTCAATTCCAAAAGTCTTCCGATCTGAAGACGATATGAAAGTTCCAGAACATTGTCAATGGATTTTTAGCCCTCTATATTCTTAATAGGTCATTTCTTTAATTTTGTATAGTCAAACAAAACTAATATAATAGGTTTTCTTATGAGAGAAACAAACAGGATGAAGGAGGATGAGAAATGTCACGAAATGGAGGAGGATATTGTTAAGCCGGATGAAATCGAGTTCCCTTGTAGTGTCAAGGAACTGTTAGGTCGGAGAACCTGTATTTGCTTCATAGTATTCTATTCTTCTCCTATGATTTTCTTCAACTTTGTATAAGAAAATTATCAGTTATTTTTTTTTTCTATCTTCTGACTTTAGGGTTTAGCGTCTTTATTGTTTAATTTTGTTCAAACTCCATTTTGCTTAAGATCTTTTGATTTACTAACACGTTTGATTTAAAGTTTGATATTTGAAATATGTGTAATGTGATCATAATTCAAGTCAATCACATTACTAATGTTATAAATAGCCAAAAATTTCAAATTATAATATTTAAAAAGAAGAAATACATGAAAACATAATATTATAATAAGTATTTTGAAAAATATATCATTATTTTTACATTTAGCTCTTAATATTTTTATGAATATATTGCAACTTGACCCAAAAAGATTGATCCATCATCAAAGCCCAAAAAAACAAACAACCACAAGGGCATTACCGTCATTTCTCACCTAAACCCTAATCTCCCAAAAGAAACGCCATATATTTCATCTCATTGATCGCCGTTCAAATCCCTTCTTCCCAAACCCTAAACCGCCATAGCCGAACATACACAAACACAACAATGAAGTACAACCCCCGAGTCACCAGCTCCCGCCGCAAATGCCGCAAGGCTCACTTCTCCGCTCCGTCGAGCGTCCGCCGTGTCCTGATGAGCGCGCCACTCTCCACCGAACTCCGGTCAAAGTACAACGCCAGATCCATCCCCGTCAGGAAAGACGACGAGGTCCAGGTCGTTAGAGGAACCTACAAGGGCCGTGAAGGTAAGGTTGTTCAGGTTTACCGCCGGAAATGGGTGATCCACATCGAACGGATCACTCGTGAGAAGGTTAACGGACAGACCGTTAATGTCGGAATCAATCCTTCTAAGGTGGTTGTTACGAAGCTGAAGCTCGATAAGGATCGGAAATCGCTGCTCGATCGGAAGGCGAAGGGTCGTGCTGCTGATAAATCGAAAGGAAAATTCACTGTTGATGATGTTGCTGCTGGTGCATCTCTTCAAGAGATCGATTAGGTTATGTTTTACTCTTTTTTAGCTTATCGAATCCTCCATTTTGATATGTTTGTTTCGATATGAGAACTGGTTTTTTGAAGTTTTATGCATTTAACGGAATCGATTAGTTTTTATGCATCTGACTTGAATATTGTTTTTTTATAATTGCTGTTTTGAATCAAGTGAAATTGGTATCATGTTTGAGTCTATTTATTGCTGAATTGGTTATTGGTTGGTAGTGATTAGTAATGAATAGGTTGTTTATTCAATTTCAATTTCAGTTTTAAATTCTAAATCTAATTTGAAAACTTGAGTTCATGATGCTGAATTGGCAACTAATCCTGTTGAAGGTTTAAAATGATCAGATGCTGGTGATGCTAAGTAATTGAAAGATGATTTCTTGATGTTCTTTTTGGCTATGTGTTGTTGAATCACTTGTTATTACTGCTTACTTTGTTCTAAGATTGAATTTGTTTCTTGAATTTAGTTTTTGCATTTCTTTAATATTTAGCTCCAATAATTGTTATTTGTTCTTCACTAGAAGGCTGCTATGTGTTTTCATGATTCTAAATTGTATGATAACCGGAATAAGGTCCCAAGATTAAGATCGTTTATGTGTTAGTGTCGATCACTTTCTAGGAAATAGAAGTTTGAGTTGGTAACGAATTGAAGGTTTTAGCAATCGGTGTCGTTACATTGGAAAGGTGTGGAATGATTTAAAAGCTTTGTTTAGGATTGATCTTGAATAAACCAAACAAATCGGACCCTGTACATCTATTCAGCCGTAGCCCAAGAGGTAGAGATTCATTCTCCGTGAAGGATCCCCGAATGCAAAAAATAAAATAAAATACTAGGAGATAGATGACAAAAGTAAAATAGGAGTGTTAAGAGTGCATGCAAACACGCAACTGGTACGCTCAACAAGAAGGAAGCATGGGACACTCGAGGGACAAAAGATAAAATAAACAAGGAATCACAAAACACCATACTAACAACCGAAAGAAAAACTAATACCGACATATAGTAAAATCACGAGAACCTAAAATGGACATGATTAAAACCTTGTGGGGTTAGCTCAATCAACAACAAGACTTTGGGCCTTTGGTGATTATCCTCAAAAGAATTCTGGTCCAAACACCCACAGTTGAAAAAAGAAAAGAAAAGAAAGCATAAAAAGCTTGGTAATGGCTTAATGAGCTTAATAGCCTGAATGACTTATTCGGTAAACCATACAGAAGAGTTGGGTTTGTGGCTTAATGAAAAAATTGATGGCTTTTTCGGTCAACCAGAAAGTAGTTGTCCTTGTCATTCAACCATTTATTTTCCATTTTTACCCTTGTCAAAAAGAACACGATAAGCCCATCAAAGAGACCCTTTGTTGAAGAAGGCCCGCTCCATTTGTTAACTAAGGCTGCGTTTGGTACAGAGAATGGAATTGTAGAGAATGGAATTGCAGAGAAAGAGAATTGGTCTGGAGAATAGGAATCGACTCTCTTGTTTGGTAGCACAAAGAATTCAGCAGATAAATGTAACAGGGAATCATTTCTCTTGTTTGTGAGCATAGAGATTTCAACAGAGAATTATACCAATCTATCATTTGCATCCATAAATTAATAACTAAAATGCATAAATTAATAATTAAATTAATAATTAAAATGCATAAATTAATAATTAAAATGCATTAATTAAATCAAAAAGTAGTTCAACATCATTCCAACCAAAGTCATACCAAAACATAATTACTTCAACATAGTGAAACAAAAAAAAAAGTAGTTCAAGTACTTCAACCATAAACAATTATCCCATGGAACCATCGGTATACGATTCTACCATGCCAATTTTCTCTTATTGTGTCAACCCAAGAAATGACCGTCCTAAAACCACATCCTTACCAATCAAATGAGCTGCTTTAAAACGTTTGCTCATGGTAATACCCGGTAAATCTTTCAACTCATTACTAACCTTCTCATAGATTTCACGAGCCTCCAAACTTTCTTTATTCAAACTTTCCCCCACAATCTCTCCAAATCTAACCAATACCTCCTTCATCTCTTTGCATGACTCCCGATAGATTTCATCTCTATCCATGCTTTTGCGTTTCTTACGTTTGATTGTTACATTACTTGTTGGTCCTTTAGATCGACAAGCACCTTGAACGTGATCTTCAACGAAATCAAAGTCATCAATCGGGGAACTTCTTTGCGTCTCTGGAGCGACGTCATCTTCTTCTCCAAGATCAATCACTTTACTACCCGTTGCTCTATCCTTACCAAAGATGGTACACAACTTGTCATAGAACGGAAATGACTTGCCTCGAAAATTTGCGGCTCCTTTGTGAGACTACAAGGCAATTAGAAATAAATTTAGAATAAACTTTTGTAATAAAAATATAGCCATTTAGAATAAATTTAGAATGTACCTTGACGTATTCATCCCAAACACTGCCCTCAGCGACCACATAATTTTTTTGTTCGTCCCAACCGAACCCACTTGTATGCACCATATCATATACAATGCTAAAGTGTGTCTTCCATGTCTTCATCCTAAGACTTTATATGTGGTTTTGTTTTAAGGCCGGAGTTAGGAAGACTTACATCTAGCAATTGTTGAACTCCATTTAAATAGCCCGGTTTGAATCCATTGTCAGCACCGACATACTTTCCAGAATTGATGCATTAATGCTAATTGATGCATTAATGTAGTTACATGCATCTGGAAAGTATGTCGGTGCTGACAACGAATTCAAATCGGGCTATTTAATTGGAGTTCAACAATTGTTAGACTTAGTCTTCCTAATTCCGGCCTCAAAGTAGAACCACATATAAAGTCTGGATGAAGACATGGAAGACACACTTTAGTATTGTATATGATATGGTGCATACAAGTGGGTTCGGTTGGGACGAACAAAAAAATCGTGTGGTTGCTGAGGACAGTGTTTGGGATCAATACGTCAAGGTACATTCTAAATTTATTCTAAATGGCTATATTTTTATTACAAAAGTTTATTCTAAATTTATTTCTAATTGCCTTGTAGTCTCACAAAGGTGTCACAAATTTTCGAGGCAAGCCATTTTCGTTCTATGACAAGTTGTGTACCATCTTTGGTAAGGATAGAGAACGGGTAGTAAAGCGATTGATCTTGGAGAAGAAGATGATGTCGCTCCAGAGACGCAAAGAAGTTCCCCGATCGATGACTTTGATTTCGTTGAAGATCACGTTCAAGGTGTTTGTCGATCTGAAGGACCAACAAGTAGTGTAACAAGCAAACACAAAAGCATGGATGGAGATGAAATCTATTGGGAGTCGTGCAAAGAGATGAAGGAGGTATTGGTTAGATTGTGGGGGAACGTTTGGAGGCTCGTGAAATCTATGAGAAGGTTAGTAATGAGATGAAAGATTTACCGGGTATTACCATGAGCAAACGTTTTAAAGCAGCTTAAGGATGTGGTTTTAGGACGGTCATTTCTTGGGTTGACACAAGAAGAGAAAATTGGCATGGTAGAATCATATACCGATGGTTCCATGGGATAATTGTTTATGGCTGAAGTACTTGAACTACTTTTTTTTGGTTTCACTATTTTGAAGTAATTATGTTTTGGTATGACTTTGGTTGAAATGATGTTGAACTACTTTTTGATTTAATTTATGCATTTTAATTATTAATTTATGTATTTTAGTTATTAATTTATGGATGCAAATGATATGTTGGTATAATTCTCTGTTGAAATCTCTGTGCTCCCAAACAAGAGAAATGATTCCCTGTTACATTTATCTGCTGAATTCTCTGTGCTACCAAACAGGAGAGTCAATTCCTATTCTCCAAACCAATTCTTTTTTTCTGCAATTCCATTCTCTGTACCAAACGCTGCCTAATAAAAAGGATTTAGGTTAGCAGCTAGCACACGCATGGTAAATTTGGGTTAATGTCGTCTTGATTATAACATTTAATTTGTATCGTTATATGTTAAAGTTCGATCGTTTCAGCATTTTTATTAAATAGTTATTTTAATCAGACATTAATATGAATTGAAGGGTAAAATGATCATTTTTGACATTCAGACTGTCTATTCAGCATAACAATTGATGAATAATTTATCTGATATCATAAATACAACCTTTTCAATATAGACAATTTTAGGTCTTAATGAAAAATAAACTGAACAACCTCTTAGGCACAAATCTCTTGTCTTTGTTTTCTTTATTCTCCAAATTAGTGCTGTCTAGCTATTTCAGCATCCCCAATAATAAGTTCAATTCTAGAAGGTGATTTTGTGGTTGTGGCCTTCTTTCATGCTTAAATAGCATGCGAAGGGGTTGTTCGAAACTCATGTATGAATAAAATTTTATGTATCGATAAAATTGTTTGTATGATATTGATAGATAAATTATTGTTTGGTTGTTATACCGAGGGGAGTTTACCTAACGCTTACCCGCTAAGTTCTTAGCAAGTCACATTACCTTATTGATGAACATGGCAAGGACCATGAATCTTACTCGGTAAGAACAATGGCAAGGTCCAAGAGTCTTACCCGGTAAGTGATGATTACGACTTTTACCCGGTTAGCAGTTACCGGATGAATTATTGCATACGATGTCGTTTTTCATGGACTAAAATTTTAACGGGTAATGTAAGTGATATTGTTGAATTTACCGGTAAACATTTATTGGGTAAATGATTGGGTAAACGACCCCTAAAGCACTGACCGAGTCAGAAAGCAAGCCCTTTCCTTCCTTACTGGGTCAGCATATTTGACGGTCAGAGAGTGTGTTGGTTAAGCTAGCTGTTGCTGACTGAATCAACACCAGTCAACCAACAGTAGGTAAACATGCCTTGAATGAATAGTTTGCTTGCAGAAATGATCATTTATCCCCTAGTTTATGTGATATAAGTAAATTGTTGTTCGGTTGTTACTTATGGTAGCGTTTGGTACACTGACTGAACGAGAGTCACGAGACATGACTAATTGTTTGTCTTGCGTTTTATAAGTTGGATATTACAAAAAATGTTAAAAAAAATTAGATTGTCTCTAAATGTTGTTTAATGTTTTTCTTTTATCATATAATATTTATAAATGATACAAATCAACCAAATATTCTATTAACTTTATTTATAATATTTTTTTATAAATATGCGTATGTGATTTAAAAATATCCAACATAATAAGTGTAAATATGCACATAATTTAAAGAACATTCCAACACAATTGTCAATACCACATATTGTAAATAAGCATCATCAAAAGTTTAAACATTCGAAGACAACAATTCTCTTCACAAAGTGTCAAAAAGAGTTTAGCCCTTTCAAGACGACAGTTATCTTCACCATTGACATAAAAAACTTTCAATGTCACCTCCATCACTTTTGATAACGATCTATTGGAGAAGTGCAATCAACTAGTCCTCTTTTTTCCCACCCAAGACAAACAGTAGTCAAAACAAATAAAATAACAGAACCAAGTGATTCCATACGTTAACGAGCACATCATGTATTCAATAATGAAATAGAAACAAAATTCACAGTAACAAAATAAGAAAATAAGAGAAACCAAGGAAGTAGTAAATAGATGACTCAAATCATCTTTATTGATTTCAAATGAAGTTAAGAGAATGTTGTACACATCTGAGAAATTAAATCGAAATCCATTGATTATTATGACCAAACCTTTGAAATCGTATATTGTTTTGACGAAGTTGTGTACTGGACAAGGGTTAGATAAGTGTGGGAAGATGATGTTTTTTTGTCTCGAGGGTAGAAGAAGAAACCATCTAGTTAACGTAATCGATTAGTTGGTCCAGTGGATGAAAACAACAACATATCGAAGAAGCTATCAAGAAAATCGATTTGGAAAACCATGGTTGAAGAAATCGTACCTTTTGATCAAAGTATGGAAAGATTGAGATCGGAGTTGGGGAAGAAGCAATAATCTGAAGAACTCGTAAGATCAAGGCGACGATTTTAGTTTAGGTTTGGTTTTCATATGTTGTAAAAAGGGTAATATGGTAATCTATTGAAATCCCATGTTTCACCTATTTTTGTGGAACAAATTTTTTTTAAGCCTAATCCCATGAAAACTAGTTTTTGTCTCGTGCCAAACGTACTCTATAAGGCTATAAGCTCAATGCCATGTTATTAGACCAACCTATTGCTTTGGGGTGTTACAGATGGTATCAAGGACTATCCTTGTACCATTGGGATGGTGGGACAAACCTAATCGAACATGATGAGTCCTTGAGCTAGGTGTTTGTAACATGTTAGGCGAATGTCGCATCGCCGACTACAAGTACGTCGGTAATTTAAGTGGGGGAGTTTGTAACATCTTGTCCCACATGGATAAAAAAATAGATTTGTAAGCTTATAAAGTTGTTGCCAACAACTTCTACCATAATTTTAATTTGTAGCTCATTACTTTTGTTATGTTGTGTTTTAATGATATTTGCATAATTACTTTATGGATGTTTTTAAGTATACTTTCGATACAATACCGCATAATTACAAATTGATATTAGGAAATAATTGTACGATGATTATTGTCAATTATATGTAGTTTGTGACATGATTCGGTTATACTTGATATATTTTGAAGTTTATAAAAATTGGATAGCAACGTGTGACGAGGTATTTTGAGGTTGACTCAACGGTCGAGGCTAGAGGAAGGGTTCAAGCTCGTTTTCCGTAGGATTCAAACTTGAATTGTTGTGCATTTAAGCAAAGTCGCTTACCCGTTTATCAACTTAACTACATGAATATTTTTTACGTTATTATTTCGACAATAAATAATTAATTAATCGGTTTAAACTTTAAACGAACAATAATAATGACAACCAAATATCATATGGAGCTCCGAAAATTCAAAGGAAAAACACAAAATTACACAATAGGAATCAAAAACCAACAACTGTATGAATCAGAGCTGAATCAACAATCGCTTATTCGAATCCGAACGCGGTTTTACTATCCGGGATTTCAGATTCCCCCAACTAGATCCGAACCCGAACCCCTGCCCATATCCAAACCCTAATCCAACGCCGCATCCAATCCCAAATCCAAACACCATCCTTACATGATTCCAGTCAGAACCCCCAAACCCCACGCCGCCGATCAGCCCTATTCCGATTCCGGCGCCGCAGCCGACCCCCGCGCCGGCGCCGGGACCCAGGATCGAGTCTTCGAGCTTAGGAGCGTTTTCATGGAGGAAATCGGCAATGGAGTAAGTCTTTTCAGCGTCGGTGGTGAGCTTTAACCCTTTCCATTTCCACAACGGCGGCTGCAACGGCTTCTTTGATTTTGATGTGTGCTCCATTGATGTGAGTGGAATTTGGATATGGTGATTTGGGGTTCATTGATTTTGACTATTAGTCAAACTACGAGTTTAGGTGGTTTGTGTGTGGATAAGGTTTTGTTGTCTTCTGATGTTATTAAAGATTACGCTAGAGATTTTGGGCCCAATGGGCTTTGACCACTTGGATTTTTTATTTTTATTTACTTAAAAGGTATGGGGTTTGCGGTTAGAGTTGGTCAAACTCGATCCGACCAGGTCTAGAACCAACGGTTGGGGATCGGTTACGACCAGACAGTTAGGTGCCGTTTGTTTTTTAAGAGGTCTAAAGTCTGAAGTCTTATTTTAGTTATGATAAATAAGAGGTGGTGTGTAAAAAAGTCTGAACGATTCAGATTTAAGAGCTATTAAAAGGTTTTTTTTAAAAAAACAAACAACCCCTTAGTTGTCATGGTTTTTCTGGAAATTTTAAGGCCGGGTTTGGGATCTATTGAGACAGGAACCTGGATTGGTCATGTCTAGATACTGGTATTTTGAGTTTTACAGATTATTGTATGTGTTTTCGAGTTCATCAAGTTTTACAAAAAAAAAAAAAAAAAAAAAAAATCAAATTTTCAAGATTTTGTAAATATAGTTGTAATATTTGAAGTGTATTTTAATGTTAATTTTCAAAATCATAATTATAAAAAGAATAAACTATGATTTCCGTTCCTGTGGTTTGTGAAAGCTTGCAATTCTCATCCATGTTGTTTTGAAATTGCGATTTTTGTCTCATTTCGTAATTTTTTACTTTTTTCGTCCTGAGACTAAATATGTAAAAAAAATCCTCCATTAACTTGAGGGTTTTTAGTCTTTTTGATTTATTTTTCTTTTTTGGTCTCTTTTTTGGGTTTTTTTTGGCTTTTTGATTTAAAAACTATATATTTTTTGATAAAATTAATAGATAAAAAAATAGAGAGAATTACACTTTTGGTCCCTAATGTTTCGTAACACCCTCAAATTTGGTAAGAGCAACTAATTTAAAATTTTCGATATAACATCAAGTGAGGAACAAAACTTCCTCCTACAAATCAAAACTCGAAATACCTCAAGGTAAAATTTTATAATTAACCTCAACAATTATGAACTCCATTAACATACAAGGACTAAACCGGAGTCGGGTGTTACTTAACCCAAATATAAATTGTTCTTCCCAATTTAAAAGCGGAAGACTTCACCAAGCTATTCACTCATCTCTTTATAGTGTTACTAGAACTATTCCCAACCGGAACCTGTTGCACATGCCGGCAAATAAAAAGGTTAGGCTAACGCCTATTGAGTTCAAGAGTTTTACATGAATGAACATATTTATAAAAGGAATAAACTCCACTTAAAATCATAACCTTTCAAAAAATTTACTTTAAACCCGGAGACGACTCTTTTCCAATATCATGCATTTTCAAAGGTGAACACCTCATTACAAGACATTCTTTATAAAATGATGCAACCCAAAACTCACTCGAAACGAGAACGGATAATGACTCCCAATTTAAGAAATGTGGATAAAATGTTGTATCCCAAAACACCCAAGCACGGGTGGGGTAAAACACTCAACCCATAAATAATAATTAATAACTCACCAATACAATACGTCACCGAAAAACATGGACACTAGGCCCAATACTCACGCAACCATAAAATGGAAGGAAACCAAACACCAAAACTTGGTAATGACGTATTTCATTCAAACCTTAATATACGCGGGGGAAACCCAATATTAAGGTCATCATTTACCGTCGACCACACAAATTCAGTGATAGTAAGATACAATGTTAACATTTAAAATACTAATGGTCGACGACGGAGGAGACCCATATACGTTGAGGGTGGAGGAACACACAAGTAGGCCGCCCATACGACATTACTCGCATGACACCTCAACGTTTCCATCTTGGGTGACGAGAATACGTGAATGATGTCACCCGTGATGTTATTGGATTTCACCACATATCCCGGTTCTAGTTCTCATGCCATAACAAACATCACAATCCTAAAACCGTTTATGCCTCTAGTTGTTACTCCGTCGAATTACACCTCAAGGTCTTACAGACATGGGTGCCTATCCAATCTAGACGAGTTTCACCTCAAGGGCTTGCGCCCCCTATTGCCTACTCGCTAGTGACCCAAACGGTCAACAGTCATGACCAAATATCCCTTGCCCACCAAAACAGACTGACTTACGTGCCTATAGATCCAATGCAACACAGTCTAACATTACATGACTATACCGAAAAGACCAACACATTCGGGCATGTACTCAACCTCAATATGCATCACAGTGTATTAGTATGTAAATCATAACCGGTCTCTACATTGAGCCATTAAAACCGGACAATTGTCCCCAAGACTCTTTTAAGTCAACTTCGAGCTAAAATGCTCAAAATCCTTTTTGACCAACGGTTAACAATTTCCGAATAATAAACGCACTCAACCCACGCCATGCAAACACATGCTCTGAAAATACTTGAATAGACTCCAATACAGTTTAGGTTGGGATAATGGTTCTCCAAATAAATTTATACTCCTTATCTTTTCAAAACGTTCCATAACACAAAAATCAACCTTTTTACCCAAACGAACACTAAAAGTGTATTTTCACCAAACAATCTCCATTTATGCAATAAACCATCAAAATACTATAAAATGACTTATTTATCGAGATACCTAAAAATCCCAAACGTGAGTGGTTTGCAAAGTTTATAAAGTCAACTACTTTGAGTAATCAACTCACTAAATAATCCAACAAATGATAATTTCATGCAAAACATATAAATATTTTAAAATGAACATTTTGGCATGTACAACGTTTTCACAAATCAACTTGAACTCACTTCCCTAGATTTAGGCTAAATCTAGATTTCTCCCCAACTTGAGCTCCTTTGAAGAGACTTGGATCTTCAAGACAAAACTTCCAAAAACCTAGATCCACAAGTTTCCAACCATAAATACACATATCCAAGTGTTTGAAATTGTTCCCCAAACATCTAATATCAAAATCCCCATTTTGGCCAAAAACCCTAAATTGACCTAATTTCCCACAAAGTCATCCAAACCGAAATTTGAGAAACTAAACACTAGGAAATCATCAAGAGAGCATTTATATCTTATAATAAGGTTTAGAAATGGGAAGGATGTACTTACTACTTAGGTTTTGATGAAAACCTAGAAAACCCCAAATTTCTTGAAGATGGAGGTGATGATGATGAGCTCTTGACCTTTGCTTCCAATCCACCACAAATTATTCTTAGATATTCCTAAAACTAACAATATAACCTTGAAAATATCTCAAAAACAAAACCATAGCAACTTGAATCGCCAAAAACGGAGTTGAAATGAGGAAGTTATGACCAAATGAAGAAAAACCCGATTTTATGCACTGTGAGATTGGCACGACCCTGCCATGCAACAGTGCCATCTGTCACTGTAGTAGACATTGTCGCGCGGAATTTACCGAGGCCCCCTTGCCTCTTGTGACCCTGCCATGCGACAGTGCCATCTGTCACTATAGCGGGTATTGTCGCGCGGAATGTACCGAGGCCTTTTTCGACGGCTTTCCCGACCGTTTTCCCGGCCTTTCTTCGACCGTTCTCCCGGCCATTCCTCGACCTTTATCCCGGCATTCCTTGATCGTTCTCTCGAAACATTTGATTTTATTATACCAGTTATCCTGTCATTACCATAATTACATGGCACATTCGTTGGGACGACCAACTACTGGGTAATCGCCGTTACTAGTGTGACATATGTCACAACTGTATGCCACTATAGTCGGGACTACCACACTTTCAGTACCATTGGTGCTATTGGGACAGATATCACAACCACATGTCAGTATAGTCGAGACGATCATACTTCTATTACCATTGGTGCTATTGTGACAAGTGTCACAACCACATGGCACTATAGCCATACTCCATACTTGGTTCTTCCTTTACCGATTCAACCAGTTCAACATTTTCCTCAATTGAAATAAAAATCAGAGTGTTACGTGTTTGTCGATTTCTTTGAAAGTGGAACATGTACTTCAATAAATCAAGTCGTAGTCTCTGAGGTCTGGATTTTGCTTTGAAAGTGGGACCTGTCATTAACTTCGTTTAAAAACTCAGTTAGAGTTAGGAGTATTTTCGTCCAATCATGTTTTGTCCCTCTTTGCACTTTTTCTTTGTTTTTCCTTATTTTTATCAAGACCATCAATTACGGGGACCAACTCGGTAAGTTTTTATAACCACCATCAACAAAGAATTTATGCAAGAGAAGCTGATGGTGATGCTGCTGCTGCTGCTGCTGTTGAAGTTAAGAAATGCACCATAAAGATAAGAACAAATTGTAACACACTAAAAACTAGCGGAATAAAAATTCGAAATTTCTGCAATATAACGACTATAAATAGATAAAAACCTGGGTATAAAACCTGCTATAATCAATCCCAAAGTATCATCCCGATAGAACAGGGAAACAATGCTATAAACATTACAATTAATCAAATGAAGAATACACTAACAACCTAATAATCTAACTTAAATAAGAAAAATTAGTATCGGGTGTTGCTATTTTTCCAAAAGGTATGTTCACTATTCAAAAATGCCGGTCTATACATCTCCCAAAAAGACCGCTCTTGACCCCAAAGCTATCCGCTCAGTCCCGACGAACCCCACCGGAAACCTGACCTGTTATACATGTCATTTTAAGAAAAAGTGTTAGGCTAAAGCCTAGTGAGGTCAAACATTTGTAGTTTAAGAAATCAAACTTAAAAGTGAATAAAAGAGTTTCTCTTTGTACATCAATAATAATGGTAATGATACAATAATACTATTTGAAATATAACAAATACCTCTTGGGTTAACGGGGGAGACCCGCTTACTAACACAAATGACGGAACACAAAAGCAAGCCATTCGATGAGTCAGTAAAGCCAATACACAATTAAAGTACACGCAAGGGATGTCAGGCTCAGTGGCTTTAAATATACACCCACGGAAACTCGAGTTCAACCCCGAGGGGTTCCTACGTCGAGCTCCTCATCCAATATCGTAATACTTGAGCACGAAGTACTTATACCTCATCCGGTACCTAACGTGCCTCGACATGGAAAACTAGTCGTCCCACGCCGGAACAATAATAAACCAAATACGGGGTCATGACTACCAATGCATCAAATAAGCCAAATAATGCGCATAAGGCCCAACAAGTAATCCCAACAATGGTTAACATGCAATAAATGACATGAAGGGTATTCCCCACCAAAACCACTTCCATTGTTTACCAAGAGACCACTAGTAAAAATATAGATGATTCCCTTTTTATTTCAAATCCCCAAAATGTGAAGTGAGTCTAATATGCAAACTTATCAGCAGTTAACCACAATACCAATATTTCCAAGTTCATAGTTTTGCATAGCAATGCTATTCTCTCAAAGGTATAACCCAAGTAAAACAAGCTAAAGAACATTATTAAAGCTCATAAATCATTATTTCCCAAAAATCACCACAAACACTTATATCTCCAAAAGTTAGGTTTAGCAAGAAATTCCACAAATCAAATATATGAAAGGGGAGATATTAGGTATTCAAAATAAACCTTTTGACATGTATAAAGTTTAGTAAAATGGGTAAGAACTCACCTTAGTGGTTTTCTTAAAAGGAAACCAAACCCTAAAACGAAGGAGATGAAGATGAGTTGTATAATCACTTGAGAGCTTCTTACCAACACTTCCTAAAAGTGTTAAGGACTACCATTAATGACTATGAATCACCATAAATGAGGAGAGAAGTCTAGATGAGAAACACTTACCGAAATCAGTAGAGAGAAACGCTCCCAAACCCTGAAATCAGATAAAAATGACTGAAAATCGCGACTTGGCTTTTTATACCCAAAACACCCGTCGGCGATAGTGCCCTGGCGATAGTAACATCTGTCACAATCGCAGGCAAGGTCGCGAGCTCCTCACCACTCACGGTACAGACGGGGCGATAGTGCCCCGACGATTGTGACCATGTCACTCTCGCGGGCACAATCGCGAGGAATGTACCGTGGCCCTAAGCTCTTCGGCGATAGTGCCCTTCGCGATTGTGACCAAGTCACTCTCGCGGGCACAATCGCGAACAGTCCCAACCTTCCCAAAATTTGATGATCTTCTACCCTCGATACTTAACTCCGAAAGGCTCGATAAAATACTAATAATTTCCAACCATGAAAAGGTTCCAAAATAAGAAAGAATAATACACGGATCTCAGAATTCGGGGTGTTACACAAATATATGCCCTCTTTCTTTCAATCTCTTTTTGTTTCTCAAAAAAGCCAAGAAACCAATTTATGTTTTATGTTTTGGTAGTTTATAAGAGCAACAATAGAAATGTTCTCTGATCTTACTGCAAATCGTTGTATTAAAGCATACCTTTTGCTCTCTACAAGTATCTTTGTGTTCAAGTGAATTTCAGAGACCCCGCCATCATGGTAATAATATCTATAAATAGACTTGTAGATCTTCTATCTTCTTCAACCCTATATTCGAACTAGGATTTTGAAGTAATAAAGTGGTGGCTTCAGATTCAGGTGCTTTTGCAGACTGGGTTGCTAATCCTTCTTCCTCATCTGCTCTCAGACCTTCTGATCAAGATCTTTTGTTAGTTCCTGTATTTTTTGGCCTACGAAATTTTCATCACCCTTTACCAACCCATCATCGACAGTGTTCTTGTTCCTGTGTTTGTTTCCAGATTTGTTTCCATGGTTGAGAAACCATTGCTTCAGATGAAGGATTCCAGATTCGTTTCCATACAACTTTTGCGTGATTTCCAGAACGAGTTTCACGATCTCCAAAACCCATCAGTTGGTGATCCCCCGTACATGTTTTTGTAAAAATTTGGGGTTTGAAAGTTTTTGATTTACGTTTGTATAAATCTGGTTTTGATTTTTTCTGATTTAGGTATGTATAAATATGACTTAAATTTTGTATTGTATGTATGGATGATTTAGGTTTATATAAATCTTGGTTTGATTTGGACAATTTCTGGTGAGATTTTCTGGTGAGGGTATGATTAGAGAGGTAGATAGGGGATGTTAATGGCCATTTTAACGTTTTTTAAGAGTCGTCGGAGATGATGACCGGAAGGTCGCCGGAGATGATGTTTGGAGGGCCACCGGAGAAGATGACCAGTATGTGTTTGATGGTTAATTACAAAAACATGCCCCTAAAGTTTGATCGTTTTTATATGAATAAGAAAAAAAACTTAAAAAAAGTGCAAAAGGGAGAATAAAACATGGTTGGATGAATACCCCTAACTCTAACTGAGTTTTTAAACGAAGTTAGTGGTTAGGTCACCTTTCAAAGCAAAATCCAAACCTCATGGACTACAACTTGACTTATTGAAGTACATGTCCCACTTTCAAAGAAATCGACAAACATTATGGACCAAAAGTGTAATTCTCTCTAAAAAATATGTTATTTTTGTTATTGTTTATGATAAAATAAGCAAGGTCAAATTAGGGGGGGGGGTAAATGTTATCCCCAACCGTGCTTCATGTATGAAAATAAATAATCGACCCATCCTAATTAGGCTATCTGTAAACCATTCGTTTGACAACCGAGTTGATAAGCTAACCGGTAGATGATGAGCTAATCACATTTGGAAAAAAACTAGTTGATAAGCTAATCAAGTTTGGCAAAAAATACTAGCTGAAAAGTTAGTTGAAAAATACAAAATGATGACGTGTTAAAAAATCAGTCTCCTTCCCCCGCCGTCTTTCGACCCGTCGGAGTATACAATTACAACTTCCGGACACTCATGCCTTGTCAATTCTAACATTTCATAATATATTTATAAATCATTAATAATATATGTAACAACAGTAATTTCCTAAAGAACAGGTGATGATCAGCCAAGGAAACAGTCAACGGCCGGCCGAGAGAAACGGTCGGGCAGCGGTTTGGCACAAGGGGGGAGAAGGCGCATCAGGCGACACGCGCGACTTTGCCCGCGGCCTCAAGCCGCAGCTAGGCCCACATAATTCGTTGTGACCCGCGGCTCAGGAGCACGCGCGACTTGGCCTGCGACTTGAGGTCGCAGCCAAGGCCGTGGGGACAGACTGGACGATTTAAATCCCATTTTTAGGGGTTTTCCTCATTATCACCTCCCCTCTCCTTTTCTCTCCTTTTTAGTGTGATTTTGGGAACTAGGGTTTCATATTTAGGAGCAGTTATGAGGGATTTATCCTAAAGAAACTCAAAGGTGTGGTAATTGGAAGCTTGGATTTAAGGAATTTGAGGGTTTCATTGGATGGTTTTGGATGGAGAGTCTCAAGATCTTAAAGTAGTAAGTTTCCTTGAATATTCCAAGCTTTAGTATAAGGATCTTTGTAGATCTAAAAGTTTTACTTGTTGATGGTTTAATCTAGACTTGAAGAAATGGGTTATTTGCAAACCCTAGCTTATTGTTGGTGATGACTTGGAAATGGTGGGATCTATGCTATTGGAGGCTAATGGTTGGGATTGGAACCTAGGTTTAACTTAACCTAGCAAGGTGAGTTCACGTTGATTTGTGAAAACGTTGTACATGCCAAAAATGTCCATTTTAAAGTGTTTATGAGTTTTACATGAAATTGTCACTTGTTGAGTCATTTGATGGGTTTTGATTATTTGAGGTGTTTGATTTTACAAACTTGTAAAACACCGACATTTGGGATTTTTGGGCATTTTGATAAATAAGTCATGAATGAAAGTGTTTTGATGATTTATTCATAAATGAAGATTATTTGGGTCAAAATACACCTTTAGTGTTTGTTGGAAATATGCATCATTCATGTAATGGGACGTTTTGAAAGTACGAATGTGTGAGTCCTTTGATTTTGGTAGTTCCCGACTTTGCGGACATTTTAGAAATTGTAAACCTTTTTGGTTTTGGGTCGAAAGCCAATTGTGATTTGAGAAACGAAGATTTTTGGGCAAAGTTGTATTTGGTTTACATAACCATACTGGTTCACGTATTTTAGCCAAACATTTACTATGCCTTTGGGCTTGATTTATACTCAGATGAGTATTTGGGGTATTCGTTCAGTTTTTAATAGCTCGTTAAGGAGCCTTGGACGTATGGTGTACTTAGTTGAATCTTATTTGAGAGTTACATGTTTTGAATGCATTAGTTCATTCGTTGGAGTCATGTAACATTTTAGACTGTAATGCATTGGATCCATAGACATATGAGTCAGTCGGTTGGTTTAATTGGGAACTCTGTCCCCGTTTTGGGTCTGGAAATTGTTTATGGCTAGTTGGAACTCGAGGTATAGATCGTGGGTGGTTGAACTCGATAACCGTGTAACCTTTAGTGAAGGGATCAAGGTATAGATCGTGGGTGGTTGAACTCGATGCCCGTGTAATCCAGTCTGGTTACTCATCGTGGAATTTTAGTGTCCGCGTTTGAAGTCTAGTGAGTGGTCACCAAGTCATGTTTTTATGGAAGCTTGCGGTGGTACTCTGAAGAGCCGTATATGGAGCTAAATCTTTCGATGGTGCCCATGGTGAGCCGGATACGGGGACTTATGGCTTTTGTGGTGACACTCATCTAGAGGTCGAGTAGACACTAGGGTCATTTGGGTATCTTGCGGTGGTTGCTCGGTAGGAACCGTATACGGGGATCCATGGCTCTATGTGAAGCTCGAGAACATTGATAAATGACTTAACTTTGTGTGCCTTCCACATTCGATGGAATTCGGGTCTCCCCCGTCACCGAAAGGTGTTGTTTTGGGTATTGAGTTTATTATCCATGTTTTCGGTGACGTTTTGTTTATATGGATTTTATCCTTGGTTTATGGGTTGAGTATTACACCCCACCCGTGTTTTGGGTGTTTCGGGATATAAAGTTTTATCCGTGTTTCATAAATTGGAAGTTTGATTTATATTCTCATTTTGAGTAAGTTTTGGGTTGAATTTAATTAATGAAAGAACGTTTTATATTGGGATCTCCATCCTTAAAATAGTTTGGATTGGAACACGTTTATATTGGTGTTTCCTTCGCCTAAAATGTATATTATTGCAAAACGATTCGTTTTCATATTTTAGTCATATCATTTTGAAAGATTGATTTAAATTGCATTCCTTCTTTTCAACGATATAATTCTTCATGTTGAAAACTCTTGAACTCACTAGGCGTTAGCCTAACCCTTTTTATTTGTCGGCATGTGCAACAGGTTCCGGTTGGGAATTGTCCTAGTGACACTGTGAAGAGAGGAGTGCTAGTTGTGTGCTCGGGGAGCGATTAGCTTGTTAAAGTCTTCCACATTTGTTTTGGGAAGAGCAACTTGTGTTTGGGGTTAAGTAACACCCGACTTCGGTTTAGTCCTTGTGTATTATTGGAGTTTATATTTGTTGAGGATAGTTATAGAATTTTAACTTGAGGTATACTGGATTTTGAATTAGGAGGAACTTTTGTTCATTATGTTGATATTATATCGAAATTTTAATTAGTTGCTTTTACCAAATTTGAGAGTGTTACAAGTTGGTATCAGAGCTTAAGTTTGAGAGAATTATGTGTTGATTTGGAATGCCTAGACTCAAACTAGTGTTCTTTTAAGTGATTGAGAGAGAGAATTTCACCAATAGGCACTTTAAGATAGGATGTTTTGAGATTGATGGAGTCACTAGGAACGAGAATCACGTCGAGGGTAGCAAGGATGATCATGTACGGTACGTTCATAATTGCACTTGGCTAGTGTTGTGGTGAACCTACAAGTTACATGTGTATACTTGGACTACTTTGATGTGACGACGGTTGGGGTAGTGAAGAAGTTTCTAAGTGGGTAGCCGTTAGAGGAGGTTGATGATTTTAACATTCATCACTTAGAGTGACAGTAAGCATGATGATTGCATTAAGTGGACTGTTTCGGGTCATAATTTTTGGTTGGCTTAGAACCATAGACATATGGGATCAACAATATTCGAAGAGAATATGTAAGGTGAACCTATGAAACCCTTGATTGTTACCTTAAGATGTTTGAGCATCCGGATGACGATAGTGTGACTAAGAAATTGAGGAACATGGTTTCGAGATGTTGAGTGTCGAATAACTTCACACACAGAAATTATTTCTAAAATAAATTACATCAATTATTTCTCATATTTCCGAAATCATCATGTGGATTATACTACAAAATCTTAGAGAGATGTCTTAGCACACACAAGATTTTAAATCATGATTTCAAACATGCACAAAATTATTTTATGACATGTGGTTGCAAGCGTTGTTGAGACTTTCTCATTTCTCGTTGTGTTCAACGCTATTTTCGGATATTGTGATGTCCGTATTTTGTTGTTATTTGAAGTATTGGACAAGTAATTGCGACTTATGACTTTAACATTGGATCTCCTCCACATATGTTAAGGTTTTGGACGAAGGGTTACCTTCCACTATTTTGGTGTTTGAGTTTTATTGAGAGTTTTATTCTACGTGATTTTGTGGATTTGATGTAACACCCGTAATTTCGGTAAGTAATTGTCACCCGGACGTTTCTGTGACTTGTAAACAGTGGGGTTTTGTTGGGAAATGTTTTGTTTAAAGTCCCTTAGAGTATCGGGGTTGTTGGCGTTAGAAAAGTCGGGTTTCAGGGCTTCGGAAAGGTCCCGCGACAATGACCGGCGACTATGACAGTGTCATAGTCGCACTGTCACAGTCGCATGCAATGTACCGTGGCCAAGGAGAGTTGGCGACATTGCCCTGGGCATTGTCGCTGGTCAATGTCGCACCAGGGTAACCAACCGCTGTTAAGTCGCGAATTTCAGCCCTTCTCCTAATTTCTTCTCACCCAAACTTCTTCCACTCTCTCCCAAACCGTTTTCCTTCCTCCCCCTTCAAACCCTAACTTATTTTGGCTCAAATCCTTGGATTTTGTGGAGGTGAAACATCATCAAGTGGTAGGATTGAAAGTTATGGTCAAGGATTCACCATCTCCATCTTCATCTTCATCTTCAACCTCAAGCTTATTTTTGGGTTTTCTAGGTTTTCATCAAAACCTAAGTGGTAAGTGTATCATCTCCATTTCTGAACCTCATTAAGTGAGGTAAATGTTCCATTGATGTTTTCTTAGTGTTTGGTTTCTCTAATTTCGGTTTGGAAGATTTTGAGAAAGTTAGGTCAAAATTAAGGTTTTGGGTATAAGTTGAGGTTTTGATATAAAATGTTTGGGGAATGTTCCTATATGGTTGAATAAGGTTATTGAGGGTTGAAAATGTTTGGATCTAGGTTTTGGAGGTTTTGGCTTGGAGGATTCAAGTTTCTTCAAAAGAGCTCTAAGTGGGTAAAATCTAGATTTAGCCTAAATCTAGCAAGGTGAGTTCAAGTTGATTTGTGAAAACGGTGTACATGCTAAAGTGTTTATTTTAATGTGTTTTATGTCTTACATGAAATTGTTAACTGCTGATAAGTTTGGTTATTTTGAAAGTGTTTAACTTTATAAACTTATATAGTACACATCTTTGGGATTTTGGGCATTTTGGATAAATAAATCATATATTTTGGTATCTTAATGATTTATTTTATGGAAGTAGATTTTGAGTATAAATGTATTTCATTTTGTGTTTGGGATAAATACATGGTTTTGTGTTGTAGGACGTTTTGAAAGGATAAATGTTATAAACGTACTTGGAAAACGATTTGTCCCAATCTACACTACGTTGGAGTCATTTATACAAATTGGAGTATGGGTTTACATACATGCGGGCTGTTTACATTCGGTTTCACTTTATGGTTTTCAACGTTCGGTCTTTGGGTTTGTTGAGCTTATGGCTCGGTTTGGATTTTGTTGGGTTTAGAGGACACTTGTCCGTTTTAATAACTCATGGTAGAGCGTTTGGTTATGATTTGCATTATTGCATCTTATTTGAGAATTACATGTTTTGAATGCATTAGTTCATTCGTTTTGAGTCATGTAATGGTTTAGTTAGTGCAATGGATCCATAGGCACGGTGTTCCTATGTCCCCACTTTGGGCATTTGGTTCACCATTTGGCACGGAATAGGCATCGGGTCACCATGATAAGTAAGGTGTGGGCCTATACTGTAACACCCCGATTTTCGAAAGGTATCATTTCAAGTTTATACAGGAACCGATATATTAAGGAAAAATAAGATATTTGATTTTGAGCTTGAACCATTTATTTTATAGTCTTGATAGATGAAGGATTCAATTACGAGTCCAACGGTTCTTTCCGGAGCGAAATCGGAGCTAAAACGAAGAAGTTATGACCAAAACAGTGTTCGGTACGTGCTCGGCTATAGTGCCCGGCGATTGTGACACTGTCACTATAGCCTGTCACAATCGCCAGAGTCCAAACACTCTCGGTACAATCTCGGCGATTGTGCCCGGTGATTGTGACATTGTCACTATAGCCTGGCACAATAGCCTACGGGTACCAGAGTGTTAAAAGTTGCGATTTTCAGCCTCATTCTTCATTTCTTCATAACTCTCTCATTTCAACTCCGATTTTGGTGATTCAAGTTGCCATGGTTTCGTATTTGAGAGATTTTAAAGGTTAGATTGTTAGTTTTGGGAATATTCAAGAGTATTTGGTGGTGTATTGAAAGCTATGGTCAAGGATTCACCATCTCCATCTTCATCTTCATCTTCAACCTCAAGCTTATTTTGGGTTTTCTAGGTTTTCATCAAAACCTAAGTGGTAAGTGTATTCCTTCCATTTCTAAACCATGAAGTAAGTTATAAATGATCCATTGATGGTTTCCTAGTGTTTGATTTCTATAAATTTCGGTTTGGTTAATTTTGGGAGTTTTGGGTCAAAATTAAGGTTTTGCCCAAAATAGAGATATTGATGTTAAGTGTTTGGGGAACAATTATTTATGATGGAATATGTATATTTATGGTTGGAACCTTGTGGATCTAGGTTTTGGAAGATTTGGTTTGAAGAATCAAGTTCTTCAAGGAAAGTTCTAAGTGGGTAAAATCTAGGTTTAGTCTAAATCTAGCAAGGTGAGTTTACTAAACTTTTGTCAAAACTGGATACACATCATATTTGCTTAATTGTTGTTATTATCACATCTTTGCTCAAAATGGTCATTCTTACGGGTTCAAGTATTTGATGGTATTTACATGAGATTATGTGTGAAATGTGATATAGAAGTATCATCCCATGATTTACTCTATGTTTTGTAATTATTTGGGGATTTCCATTATGTGTGCCATAATGGGTATTTGACATGAATAAGGAATATATGTTTGGTATATCATGGTGATTTCCATTTGGTATATACTCTTGGTGATATTGTATCTACAACGTGGCTATGTGGATATTTAAGTCTTATATTGGACTCATGATATTAGGAGGGTGATATTGTATCCACGGTTGGTATTGAATTATATTTGGTTGAAATATACCTAAGGACCTCCTATATGCATTATGTTGGACAAACCAAGGAAAGTTCACTATGAGGATGTAGTCTTGGGGCGCCACCGGAATGGTATGTGCCAAGACCTCCGCCACTCGGAAAGTTTCCTTTATGGTCTAATCTTCGGGTGTGCTGGGCCTTTGGGGTGTTCCTTGTTAAGGGAATCAAGGTACATTGACTCTTTGGAGTGGAATTGATTGGTGCTATGGGTCTCCCCCGTTGACTCCATACATGTGGAAAATTGGTTATTTGCTGATAAGAGTCATGTATGTTCTACCATGCTATTTCTTGTTCAACTCACTAGGATTTTTGGCCTAACACTTGTTTGGTGTCGATGTGTATCTCAGGTTTTAGCGGCATCGGTTCTAAGTTGGCTTGGTGTTTGGGTGAGAGACTTGGGAATATTACATTTGGACTTACTTTTGGTAGGAGAACCTTTGGGTTTATAAATGACACCCTTAATTGTAATCTCTTTTCTGGTTATAGAAATTAGATTAGTTGGTTGTTATTTATTGTCCGTTTATGTACGATTGTATTTAAACAGGATTGTATATTTTTCCCCATTTTTGGGAGGCTCTTGCTTTGGCAATTTTAAATACTGCATGTCCGTTTTTCGGATTTTGTTATCCCTATTTTTAGGGTGTTACAAGTTGGTATCAGAGCCGGGAACCGTACCAATGTGCCAACGAGGACACTGGGCTCCCAAGGGGGGTGGATTGTAAGATCCCACATTGGTTGGGGAGGGGAACGAAAGTTGCCTTATAAGGAACTGGATACCTCCTCTACCAGACGCGTTTTAAAACCGTGAGTCCAGGTGTGTGGACAAAGCGGACAATATCTGGTACGGTTGGCCTGGGATGTTACGTATCAGAGCCAGGTTTAAGTGAACTAGGCATGAATGTAAGATGTCTAGACTTAGACTAAGTACGTTAGGCAATGATTTGTGAAATAGGTAGAAATTTCTAAGATGGGTTAGTCTTAGAGTCGACGGAAACTATGGTTATCAAGCGTTGTGGCGATGGTAACGAGAACCTTTATGTATTATATGTTCATAATCTCACCTAGCTAATGTTATTATGAGGATATTTATACGTGATGGTGCTTGAAGTGTCGTTACTGTGACAATTGGTAATGTAGTGGTACGTTCTCTTGTGCTTGGTTTACTAACGTTATGTTATTTGGTAGACGTAGTAGTATGTTTCCTTCATGTTCAATTCTGTTAATCTCCTCTTTATTCATTCTCGCACTTGCATGAACTGCCTTGGTATGTCGACCGTTGGGGTGGTAAGATAGTTTCCGAATGGGTAACTATTAGAAAAAGTTAATGTTTTTATTATTCATTACTTGGAGTGACGGTAAGTATGGTGATTGCGTTAAGTGAACTGTTCGAGTCGGATTAATTGGTTGGTTTAGAATCATAGACTTTTTGAATCAATGTATTCGAGGAGAAATTGTAAGGTGAACCTATGAAGTCCGTGATTTTTGCCTTAAGATGTTGAGCATCTGGATGACGATAGTGTAACTAGAGAAATCGAGGAGCGTGAGTTCAAGTTGATTTGTGAAAACGGTGTACATGCCAAAATATCCTTTTTTTAAGTGTTTATGCGTTTTACATGTTATTATCAAATGTTGGGTTAGTTGGTAATCTTTGATTACTTGAAGTATTTACCTTTATAAACTTTGTATAACACCACATTTGGGATTTTTGGACATTTTGATAGAGGGTCACAAATCAATGTGTTTTAACGTTTTATTGCATAAAACGATCTTTGGTCAAAGAAATATACTTTTGAATGGTTGTCGGTTTTTATGCATCATTCATGAAATGGAATGTTTTATGAAGCATTACTTGCATATTTATGTGAAGTATTTGAAATTATGTATATAGTCTCATTTTATGATTTCTATTCTTACCAGCAGTTACACTTGGAAATGCATATTTAAAAATAAATGAGTCTTTAGGACTTCGGTCCGGTTTAATAGCTCAATTGTGAAATACCAAGTATGATGGCGGTTAATGCGCATCATTTGAGAAGTACATGTTTTGAGTGCGTTGGTCATTCAATTGGAGCCATGTACTGTTTAGACTGTAATGCAGTGGATTCATATGTATATGAGTCGGTCTTTATTATTTAAAAATAAAATGGGCTATTATTTATAAGTTACTTATTTTAAAGTGCTTGTGTTTTACATTAAATTGTTAACTGCTGATAAGTTTTGGGTTATTTGGATATATTTAACTTTATAAACTTATGTAACACACATCTTCGTGATTTTTGGGCATTTTGATAAATAAATCATTTTGATATATTTCTTTTACGATGTAATATATAAATGGAAGTCATTTTATATAATTGTCCATTTGGTGCATACGATTTTATAAACCGTTAGAAAATGCATATCATTGAACTAGGAGTCGTTTTGGAAACATGAAGAGAAAGAGTTCATTTGGAAAACATTCGTTGCAACTAATGAGGAGTTTTGGGTTAATTACCTTTTTGGGTCGTGGTGTTTGCATAATTGTTGGTCAAACGTATTTCGATGTCACTACTGGCTTTCATGGGTCGTTGGCTCGGTTTTAACTAAATGGAGTTTTGAAGAAAATTGTCCGGTTTAAAAACAATGATATTGTTTCCCTTTGAGTTTAGTGGGAGCAGTTTAGTTACACATATCATGTATGCATATTTTATTGGAAATTCCCGTCATGGTATTTCAGCCAATGTTTTAGAACAATGAGAGCATGTTTATATTTGGCTTTGAACTCGAAAACGACATAAATTATTTCATGTTTTAACCGGGTGCATACGCATATCAATCTACTAGCTTTGTGAAATAATCGGTCACATGCAAGTTTTGTTGTGAAATCTTATTTCGTGCCACATTGTGACTAAAAGAGAGAAAACTTTAAGAGTTCGATATCACGAGCATGTGGTATTGGGTTTTGGAAACATTTTATTTATACAATTTGGAATTAAACTAAATCACTCTTGAAATTACTCAAATAGCATGCATATGTCTTTACTAAATTTTGGGGAATAAACAGATGTATGCGAGTAATGATGGGAAGTTTTATTTCATGACATTTCATGGCTAATTGCAGAATTTTTGGGGTTCGAGTTGGTGAATTTCCCTTCTGTAGTTTTGTACGAACGTCTTGTTATACACTATTTTAGTACGTAAAACTATTTCTCATTCATTACATAAATTATACTGTTGGTGTGAGTAATCGTATGAAAAATTTATGTTATTTTGGATAGAACTTTTGCCCAGAACATATTTCAGTTATTGATTTTACTGATAGGAGTTTTCCGCAATGCATGAAATGAATTTCCGGTTTACATGTCGTTGTAATTACGATTTTGGGTAGGTACGTTTTATCGGTACGACCCAAATTTGAAACGCAAATAACATATATATATATATTTATTTATTTATTTACGTTCCCATTGTGTTGCTACATTTGGGAAATGGTCGGATGTATATAGGTCTTGTTGGAAATTTTATCTTCCGACGTTTTGTGTCAAAGTAAAAGATTTTAAAGTTGAAGTTGCAAAATCTTCTTTTGGGAGTTGTACAAACTTTTATTGCTCATGTTATAGGACGGAAAGTTATTTTCATACGCATAGCATTAATTGATGCATACTAAGACCCTGGTAGTTTGTTTTAAAATTTTGTTACGCATCTTTCGTTATCGTTGTATTAGCGTAAGTAATGATCAAATGAGTTTTGAAAATGGTTTATATGTGTGGCATTGGTGATCAATTTTGAAACCTATCGAATGCACGATAGTGTATTTTCACCGCACGTTTAATTGTTATAAAACTTATGTATTTGAGAGTTTTATAAATTTCAAATTGGCATAGTAGTGTGAAAAACCTTGAACTCATTGGGCTATAGGTGTAAGCCCTCTAGTGTTAGAAGTCGATATTCAGGATTAAAAGAGTCCTCGGAGTTTGAGGCGTTAGACATGTGCTTTCTCCCAGTTAGTTAAGTAACGATCTTTATGTTTCGTTAAACCTACGGATTAAGATCATGTTCGGTTGGTTGGGTATGGTTGGTTTTGGAATTGTGGGATTTTGGTACGATGGCATACTATGTATCGGTGGTGTACTATGTTGTTGGGTATTTGTGAATAATGATGATGTTATGGTTGACTGTAATGATGTTGGAGTTGGGTGACTACTTCCAAGAGTAGGTGTCAACTTTGAATCGACATTGCTAGTCGGGAATGAAATATTTGGTAGTATACCCACGTTTGCAGAATGGTCATTCCGAGAATAGGTGTCGACATTCTATTTTGATGACAATAACTGTTGGTGTGTTTCATTGTATTTTCCGTTAGATCTGGTACGTCTGCAGGACGAGCGGTAAACTTAAGGAAATTAGATACTGATCATTAAGAATCAATCATTGGTATTTTGAGAATTGTCAGGACTTTCGCTGATTTGGAAATCGATACTTGAGCGCATGGTGGGAGTTTGGTGGTAATGTTATTGGATACATTTGGTGAGAATGTCGCAGTGGACTTGATAACACTAATTTATGGTGTTATTTTTATATCATTAACTGGGTAAAAGTGCTTAATTCCAAGTGAAATTAGCGGAGTTTTATAATTTAAATCAAGTGTTTCAGGATTATGCATCATGTTATGAGATAGCCAAGAATGAAGGTGAAAAGTACTTTTCCGAACGATAATCGAGCATAACGTACGTCAAGTTCCAAGCCCGAGAAATGGCCGGTGAAAAAGTGAAGTTAAGAAGAAAAATCAATTTCAAAAGTGGGCCAAAATCAGTGGCTGAAGTACCCTGTTATGTGGGTTGCTGAAGCTGAACCCACGGAGCAACCTACCAGAATGAAAATTAGGGTACCTTGTTATGTGGGTTGTTGAAGCTGAACCCACGGATCAACCCACGAGAATGGTGTTGGACGTTTTTTATGCATATCTCTTAGGGTTTTGTGTCACTTATCACGGGGATTATCAACTTGGCGACGGTAGGAAGAAAGGGGGCAAGCTTTGGGCGATTTTTACAAGAGGAAAACACCGGATTGAAGCTAGGAAACATCTTGGGAAACGATTCTTACACGGATTTCTTCCAATTCTTCGTCGGTATCACATAATAAAAGGAAGTTTTTCAATCTTTGATTCTTCGAGAGATTTTTCTTAGATCTATGAATTCTTCTAGTATTTTCTTGTTTAATACCCCCAACATGAACTAATCTTTAGATGTTGGGGGTTGGTTTGACTTTGGTTTAAGCTTGTGAACATGTGACTTGGGATTTTTTTTATCAGTTTTTCCTAACTAATGAAGCATATGATTTGGGTTTTAATGCTTTTATGAGTCTGATCAGCTTTCATCTGATTTGTTCGTTATAAATTAAGTTCGAGAGAATTAATTGTTAACAAGAACTAGAATTATATGCCTAAGGTGAGAAATTGGATAGAGATATACCAACTAAACCTTAGTATCATAATAATCTGGAACTTAATGTGTTTTGAATTCATGTGTTAAGATCGAGAGATGAGACTTGTGCTTTCAAAATAAAATCCGTTGTTGCTTGAGAAAGAACAACGGTGATTTCACAGATTAGATTTTCATTAAAGGGTTTAACTGATAATTGCTTTCAATAATATTGTTCATTAGTGAAAACCATAGGATTTCCAACCCTCAACTATTAATCTCCAAAAAAGTTTCCAAAGTCGTTTCTTTTGAATAGTGTGTTATTTTAGTTTATTATTATCATTACTCCGTTAATCATTCATAAAAATTCAATCTTTTTGACCGTTCAGTTAATATTGAATATAGTCATTGTGATACTCAGTTCCTAGTTCCCTTGGTTCGATACTCGTACTTCCATGTACATATTACTTAATTCGACCCGTACACTTGCGGTTAGATTAGGGGGGGTGTAAACCCGCCTATCAAGTTTTTGGCGCCGTTGCCGGGGAACTAGTTTGCACTGATAGCACTACCAGCTATAAGCGCTATTACATTGGACATTTTATTTTTGTTTTTCTATTTTCCGCACATTCCGTGATCCCTCTTTTCCCTGTTTCAGAAAAAAAATCATATAATGGGAGAGGAAGCACCAGCAAGAGTGCCGATGAGATCGTTTGCCAATCCTAACATGACAGCTATTAACAGAGGTAGTCAAGCCCCTGCGGTAGCAGCAAATAACTTTGAGATAAGGTATGGTACGATCCAGATGTTACAACAAAATCAGTTTGGTGGAGCACCAACAGAAGACCCCCATACACACCTCCGTTCATTCGAAAAGATCTGTAACACATTCAAGATCAACGGAGTGTCAGACGATGCTGTTAAACTGAGGTTGTTCAACTTCTCACTGAAGGGAAGGACACAAATTTGGGAAGAGAGCCTACCCAATGGTCAGATTACCACTTGGGCCGACATGACTGCCGCATTCTTACAAAAATTCTTTCCACCGGGTAGAACAGCTCAGTTAATGGCTGAAATAATCCACTTTGCTCAATGGGACCAGGAGACACTCTACGAGGCATGGGGAAGATATAAGGATATGCTCAAAAAGTGTCCACATCATGGGTTACACGGCTGGGTTATAATCCAGACTTTCTTTGGTGGACTTCACCCGCAGTATAAGAATGATATTACTGCAGCAGCGGGTGGTGCCTTAATGTACAAAACATATGAAGAGGCAGTTGAATTGATAGAGAATTTAGCTGAACATGCCACTCCACGATCCGATACCAGACGTGTAGCTAATGTTCAGGAATCTGATGAGCTAAAGGCGATAAAAGCCCAACTGGCCGCCATCACAAATCAGCTGAACGGAGCTTCCATCCAACCTGCTCATCACTATGAGGGAGACATTCCCAATTTGTTCCCTGCTTCTCATGAGCCTGAACAAGTTCAATTCTTACAAAATCGGAACAATCACCCTCAGAATGATTCATTCTCTAATACCTACAATGAAGGGTGGAAGAGGCATCCCAACCTCTCATGGAATCAACCGAGAGAGACTATGGGACAACAACAACAACAATATGGTAACAGTTCTAATTTTAATTCTTCTTCTCATGCTAATAATGTTTATCGTCTCCCAGGTTATAATTAGAGAAGGCTTGATGAAGGACAATCGGGAGAGAAGAAGCCGGGATTAGAAGATGTTTTGATGAAGTTCATCTCCGAGATGGACAATACTGTCGAGGAGATTACTTCATCCGTAAGCAATTTGACAACCACCGTGGGCACAGTAAAGGCGGCAACTGAGCAGAATACAACTTCCATCCAAATCTTAGAGAGACAGATCGGCCAGATAGCGGAAGCTCTACAATCCCGCACTCAGGGTCAATTCCCTAGTCAGACTAAAAGAAACCCAAGAGAGCATTGCAATGCCATTCATATTAGGAGTGACAAGGAATTGATAAAGAATCCTACTCGAGAGCATGTGATGACTGAAGAAGTAGAGGCTGAAAATGTTGGGACGAAAGGTGGGGTAACTACTGATATTATTGATCCAAATGAGCCAAAGGAAAAAGGTGTGACACCTCCATCAAAGCCGATAGTCAACCCGTATGTGCCACCGCTACCTTTTCCGAATCGGTTGAAGGCACACGAGGATAAGGAACCGTTTAAGAAATTTCTTGACATTTTCAAGAAGCTACACATCAATATTCCATTTGCAGAGGCTCTTGCACAAATGCCAACATATCTCAAGTTCATGAAAGACATCTTGTCCAAGAAGAGGAAGATTGAAGATCATGCAACAATTGCACTTACTGAGGAGTGCAGTGCAATCATTCAAAATAAGCTTCCTCCGAAGCTTCAAGATCCAGGGAGTTTCTCTATACCTGTGCAAATTGGAGTTTTTCATTTTGATAAAGTGTTATGTGACTTAGGAGCAAGTATTAATTTGTAACCTTTATCCATTTTCAGGAAACTTGGCTTAGGGGAAGTGAAGCCAACAAACATGACACTCCAACTTGAAGATAGATCAGTGAAGTATCCATACGGAATCGTGGAAGACATGTTGATAAAGGTCGGAAAGTTTTACTTTCCAGTTGATTTCGTAGTTCTAGATGTGGAAAAAGATGTTGAGGTGCCATTGATTTTAGGTAGACCGTTCTTGGCCACAAGCAAGGCCTTAATAGACATGGAAGAAGGTGTGATGACCTTCAGAGTTGGTAATGAAAAGGTAACCTTCCATGTTCTCAAAAGCGTAGAAGATAGAGCTGAACCGGAAAGACGATCGATTGGATCAGAAACTAGTGATGGGAAAATGAATGTGGAGAATATCAGGAAAAGTCGTATGTTTGGACGATTCAATTCCGCAAGCGATACCGAGCGAAATTAAGAGCTACACAGTCGTGCCACGACTCTAAATAAGGCGCTAGGTGGGAGGCAACCCACTAGGTGTGTCGTTTTATTTTTTTAGTTGTTTTTATTCTTTTATTTTTAGTGGGTTTTGTTTTATTTAATTTATGCTCGTAGGAGTTTTGTTTCTTTTCGTTGTAGGTCTCTCGTGTTTCGGAGAACTTCCCGCGCGAAAAGGTAAGTTAATTTGGTTTTGGGTTAAAGTTGGAGAGAAAAGATGGAAATCAAGAGGAGTCAACGATTGAGGTAAACACCTTTGGTTCCATGTGATTGAAGTTGAGGAAAGAGATTGAGGGAAAAAAGTGAGGAGGTTCATGGGGTGATTTAAAAAAAAATGGGTGTGTTTTTTTTAGTGTTTTTGGGAAGGAGAATCAAAAACAGCACCTAAGGTACCTTGTGCCGTGAGTTACCACCTCCATCCCACGACCTAACCCCCGCTACCCTCTGCCCTCTCTCTCGATCAACAGCCACAAAACAACCCTTAGCGTGGGTTTCTTCGTGAGTTGCCCACCCAACCCACGGCTCAACCCACGCGTTTCCACCTCCTCTCCTCTCTTTTTCAGCGCACAACAGCCCCTGCCGTGGCTTGTTCTGTGAGTTGCTTCCATCCAACCCACGGTTTAACCCACGCGAAACCCACCCTTTCTCTCCTTCCTCTCGTCGATTTCCAAATCCTAACAACCCCCTAAGTCCCTTATCCCGCGAGTTACACCCTCCCAACCCACACTCAAACTCACCCTAATTTAATTTGGGCCTAATATCCTTGAGCCGATTTCATTCTTTCTCCCTCCCACATAATTCTTTTCAATTGGCGCCTACTCTCCCTCTACCTCTCTAATCGACTTCAAGCACAACCTAGGATTTCTCTCAATATCTTGCTTCACTCTCAATCTCAACCACTCATTCACATTTCAATCCAAAGAAACACCCGAAAACTCGACCCACTACCACCACACCCTCAAGATGGAGAGGAAGAAGATGCTAGAGTACGAGCACATAGTCTACGAGGTAGAGGCCGCATACGAGGAGGAGCCACCATCCACACCGCCACAACAGCTATTTGATCACCCATATCACACCACACCACCATACTTCTCCAGGTCGGAAGCAAAGCTAGACCACGTCATCGCCGAAATAACAGAAGTTCGGACTCACGCCGTGCCGCTTGACGCCCATTCTTGACTTCGTTATTTTTGTGAACTTGGTACTTGTATCGTCTATTATTTTGAACTCGGATAACTGTAATCGTGTACACGTACTATTCACATCACCTAGCACAGACACGGGTAAGACTTCTATTATCTCTTATATGTCACATACAATTTCTGTTAAGTTTCTTTGCATCTACAACTTTCTTGCAAACTCAAACCAAACTTACACATTGGGGACAATGTGCCGGTAAGGTTTGGGGTTGTAGACCCGGGCATACTATCGGGTATTCTATGGTATTGCATGTTAATTGCGTAATTATCACAAGTTTGTCAAGCATATCATAAATCTTATTTTCTTAGGATAGTGAACACCGGAACTCATGAAGCACCTAGGCATTTAGATAACTTTACATTGTTCTGAGAATCTAGGTGCGGAGATATAGTCCTAAAAATAATCAGGAAATTGCACGAATAGGGGACATTAGTGGAGACCACCCAAGAGAAATTTGAACCCAATAACGTACAATTTATTGCGAGATAATTATACACTTTTATCTTATACACCTTTCAGATTCCTTGTCGTGATTATAGTTAGATCTCACTATAATATTGCATTGGGTAACAAAGACGGCCATAAGGATATTAAGTGCCAACTTCTGTCGTATCTGAATTACGGACCTTAAGAGGTGATTCCAAGCATTGCGTGTTAATTAAATATGTAATTCTTTTATCTTGCTTACCTTTCTATTGTGTGCACCTAAGCCCTTTTGCAGCCATACATCGATTAAATTCAGTTGTAACCCATTTATCTAACCCCAGCCTGACTGTCAGCCTACCCGCATCCGAACGTGTGTCATGAATGAACAACTGGTAGGGAACAACGGAAAGGGGTAGGAAAAAGCAAAAGTGGTATTAAAAGCCAGTTCTAGAAAGAGCGAAAAGACCAAAATGGGTCTAACAGCTGCAAAAAAAAAAACAGCAGTAGCAACAGTAATAAAGGCTATGAAAAAAAAGAGAGAAAAAAAGAAAAAGAAAAAGAGAAAAGGGTGTGAAAAGAAAATCCAATGTAAAGGAACAAAGTGGGATTTAAAGTGAAAAGAAGGAAACTCACCGGGAAGAATGGATTAAAACTAGTTGTTCATTCAATGCCACATTGAGGATTTTGATCCGTTTACCTTCGTTTCCTAGCCATAAGCCTAGCCCCATTACAACCTTTACAAAGATCTGGATGATATTTTGGAAAGTGTAGGAGGATAGACAGAATAGCATTAATAGTCCTAGTCTTGTTACTTGATTCCTTCTGAGATCACTTCTTTGGACATTTGTGTGTTTTTCTTGTTTAGTTGTTCATGCTAATATCTTGTGAATTTTTGTACATAAACTCCAAAGTCATGAACAACATGTGCAATAACCTAGGGTTCGAGCGTAAAGAGAGTATCCCGTGAGGTAGGGTCGAGGCGAAATCCTCCCCGAAAGTGTGAGGACTTGGTTGTGATTAGGTATGGTGTCACTGTTCTTAGTTCGATTTTCAATGTTCATGACTCTAATACCTTTGTTGAATAATGAATACCTGTTGTTTCATCCACTTAAATTTTTATTGCTTGACACCCATGATTGCTACCCGATAGATATTCCCGTGGTCCGGTTCATTTATAATTGCATGCTTGGTTTAAGTTTGTGTTTTTATTGACGCTAATTTGCTTGGGGACAAGCAACGCTCGGTTTGGGGTTGTTGATAACACTAATTTATGGTGTTATTTAAATATCATTAACCGGGTAAAAGTGCTTAATTCCAAGTGAAATTAGCGGAGTTTTATAATTTAAATCAAGTGTTTCAGGATTATGCATCATGTTATGAGATAGCCAAGAATGAAGGTGAAAAGTACTTTTCCAAACGATAATCGAGCATAACGTACGTCAAGTTCCAAGCCCGAGAAATGGCCGGTGAAAAAGTGAAGTTTAGAAGAAAAATCAATTTCAAAAGTGGGCTAAAATCAGTGGCTGAAGTACCTTGTTATGTGGGTTGCTGAAGTTGAACCCACGGAGCAACCTACCAGAATGAAAATTAGGGTACCTTGTTATGTAGGTTGCTGAAGCTGAACCCACGGATCAACCCACGAGAATGGTGCTGGACGTTTTTTATGCATATCTCTTAGGGTTTTGTGTCACTTATCACGGGGATTATCAACTTGGCGACAGGAGGAAGAAAGGGGCCAACCTTTAGGCGATTTTTACAAGAGGAAAACACCGGATTGAAGCTAGAAAACATCTTGGGAAACGATTCTTACACGGATTTCTTCCAATTCTTCGTCGGTATCACATAATCAAAGGGAGTTTTTCAATCTTTGATTCTTCGAGAGATTTTTCTTAGATCTATGAATTCTTCTAGTATTTTCTTGTTTAATACCCCCAACATGAACTAATCTTTAGATGTTGGGGGTTGGTTTGACTTTGGTTTAAGCTTGTGAACATGTGACTTGGGATTTTTTTTAACAGTTTTTCCTAACTAATGAAGCATATGATTTGGGTTTTAATGCTTTTGTGAGTCTGATCAGCTTTCATCTGATTTGTTCGTTATAAATTAAGTTCGAGAGAATTAATTGTTGACAAGAACTAGAATTATATGCCTAAGGTGAGAAATTGGATAGAGATATACCAACTAAACCTTAGTATCATAATAATCTGGAACTTAATGTGTTTTGAATTCATGTGTTAAGATCGAGAGATGAGACTTGTGCTTTCAAAATAAAATCCGTTGTTGCTTGAGAAAGAACAACGGTGATTTCACAGATTAGATTTTCATTAAAGGGTTTAACTGATAATTGCTTTCAATAATATTGTTCATTAGTGAAAACCATAGGATTTCCAACCCTCAACTATTAATCTTCAAAAAAGTTTCCAAAGTCGTTTCTTTTGAATAGTGTGTTATTTTAGTTTATTATTATCATTACTCCGTTAATCATTCATAAAAATTCAATCTTTTTGACCGTTCAGTTAATAGTGAATATAGTGATTCTGATACTCAGTTCCTAGTTCCCTTGGTTCGATACTCGTACTTCCAAGTACATATTACTTAATTCGACCCGTACACTTGCGGTTAGATTAGGGGGGTGTAAACCCGCCTATCAGGACTTTAAGTACAAATCGATTATCAATGAGACCTTGATGCGTTGTATTTAGAGGTATCTAAGGGAAAGGTTTGCTTTGGGGTATTCTTGGTGGAAATGACTGAATAAGGTCGTAAGTTACTCTTGAGGTAATATGAGCAACATAAGGTTGGGAGGCAACCGAGATTTAATGTTAAGAACGTGATTAAGCCAAAACTTAACATTTATCCCGCTTTGGGTGAGTTATATGGAAATTTGAGGTTGAGTTGGCGATGGTTCGTTATAAAGAACGCAGCGACAACCTCAACCGGGATGTAATCGGGTTCGTATATGAGGTAAGGTTTAGTGAAGGTATTCCTTTTGGACAGAGAATCATTTGACCTCGCCAATGGCGATATTGGGTGATTGGTTGGTGCTAGATTTCGAGGACGAAATCTCTTTTAAGGTTGGGAGGATTGTAACACCCCGATTTTCGAAAGGTATCATTTCAAGTTTATACAGGAACCGATATATTAAGGAAAAAATAAGATATTTGATTTTGGGCTTGAACCCTTGATTTTATAGTCTTGATAGATGAAGGATTCAATTACGAGTCCAACGGTTTTTTCCGGAGCGAAATCGGAGCTAAAACGAAGAAGTTATGAGCAAAACAGTGTTCGGTACGTGCTCGACTATAGTGCCCGACGATTGTGACACTGTCACTATAGCCTGTCACAATCTCCAGAGTCCAAACAATCTCGGTACAATCTCGGCGATTGTGCCCGGCGATTGTGACATTGTCACTATAGCCTGGCACAATAGCCTACGGGTACCAGAGTGTTAAAAGTTCAACTCCGATTTTGGTGATTCAAGTTGCCATGGTTTCGTATTTGAGATCTTTTCAAGGTTATATTGTTATTTTTGGGAAGATTCAAGAGTATTTTGTGGTGGATTGAAAGTTATGGTCAAGGATTCACCATCTCCATCTTCATCTTCAACCTCAAGCTTATTTTGGGTTTTCTAGGTTTTCATCAAAACCTAAGTGGTAAGTGTATCCCTTCCATTTCTAAACCATGAAGTAAGTTATAAATGATCCATTTATGGTTTCCTAGTGTTTGATTTCTATAAATTTCGGTTTGGTTAATTTTGGGAGTTTTGGGTCAAAATTAGGGTTTTGCCTAAAATAGAGATATTGATGTTAAGTGTTTGGGGAACAATTATTTATGGTGGAATATGTATATTTATGGTTGGAACCTTGTGGATCTAGGTTTTGGAAGATTTGGTTTGAAGAATCATGTTCTTCAAGGAAAGTTCTAAGTGGGTAAAATCTAGGTTTAGTCTAAATCTAGCAAGGTGAGTTTACTAAACTTTTGTCAAAACTGGATACGCATCATATTTGCTTAATTGTTGTTATTATCACATTTTTGCTCAAAATGGTCATTCTTACGGGTTCAAGTATTTGATGGTATTTACATGAGATTATGTGAGAAATGTGATATAGAAGTATCATCCCATGATTTACTCTATGTTGTGTAACTATTTGGGGATTTCCATTATGTGTGCCATAATAGGTATTTGACATGAATAAGGAATATATGTTTGGTATATCATGGTGATTTCCATTTGGTATATACTCTTGGTGATATTGTATCTACAACGTAGCTATTTGGATATTTAAGTCTTATATTGGACTCATGATATTAGGAGGGTGATATTGTACCCACGGTTGGTATTGAATTATATTTGGTTGAAATATACCTAAGGACCTCCTATATGCATTATTTTGGACGAACCAAGGCAAGTTCACTATGAGGATGTAGTCTTGGGGCGCCACCGGAATGGTATGTGCCTAGACCTCCGCCACTCGGAAAGTTTCCTTTATGGTCTGATCTTCGGGTGTGTCGGGCCTTTGGGGTGTTCCTTGTTAAGGGCATCAAGGTACATCGACTCTTTGGAGTGGAATTGATTGGTGCTATGGGTCTCCCCCGTTGACTCCATACATGTGGAAAATTGGTTATTTGCTGATAAGAGTCATGTATGTTCTACCATGCTATTTCTTGTTCAACTCACTAGGCTTTTTGGCCTAACACTTGTTTGGTGTCGATGTGTATCTCAGGTTTTAGCGGCATCGGTTCTAAGTTGGCTTGGTGTTTGGGTGAGAGACTTGGGAATATTACATTTGGACTTACTTTTGGTAGGAGAACCTTTGGGTTTATAAATGACATCCTTAATTGTAATCTCTTTTCTGGTTATAGAAATTTGATTAGTTGGTTGTTATTTATTATCCGTTTATGTACGATTGTATTTAAACAGGTTTGTATATTTTTCCCCATTTTTGGGAGGCTCTTGCTTTGGCAATTTTAAATACCGCATGTCCGTTTTTCGGATTTTGTTATCCCTTTTTTTAGGGTGTTACAAGTTGGTATCAGAGACGGGAACCGGACCAATGTGCCAACGAGGACACTGGGCTCCCAAGGGGGGTGGATTGTAAGATCCCACATTGGTTGGGGAGGAGGGGAACGAAAGTTGCCTTATAAGGAACTGGATACCTCCTCTACCAGACGCTTTTTAAAACCGTGAGTCCAGGTGTGTGGACAAAGCGGACAATATCTGGTACGGTTGGCTTGGGATGTTACATATACGGTCGGGCAGCGTCTCATGGGCAGTAAGGTGTAATTCCCTTGTGCTTAAGTTCCCCTTTTTTGGAACTTTCAGGAATAGACTCAGAGGAGTTGACTTGACGCTTTCGAGTAATAGACTCAGAGGAGTTGAGCTCGGTGGGTTTTTATTTGTGTAACCCATATGTTTTGATTTCATGCTTTCGAGTGATAGACTCAGAGGAGTTGAGCTCGGTGGGTTTTTATTTGTGTAACCCACATGTTTTGATTTCCTACATAATTATGTGACCTATGTTTGTGTGCCGTCACGTACAATGTAATCGGGTCTTCCCCGTCACCAATAGGTGTGGTTTTGGTTATGGAGTTTTATAATCCATGTTTTCGGAGACGTTTGAGTATGAGTATTTATTTATGTTTTAAGGTTTTGATTATTGAAACTCATTCGAGTTATTGGGATGTTTTGGAAGTTGGAGTTATCGACGTTTTCAGTGTTTGATCATTATAATGTCAGTTATGTTTTACGAACGCTTTGGGTTTTGACTTTATTTAAAGAGGCGTATGTTTTATGATTTTAATCACGAAAAGGGTGAACGTTGAAAGGAGATTGTTTTAAGATTTAATGTATTTCATTTTTGGTTGCTTTCAAATCAAATGTATTGGATTGTGGAAATCATGATTTTAAATAACATTCTTAAAGTTATTGCTTTATATATCTCTAATGTAAAACTCTTGAGCTCACTAGGCGTTAAGCCTAACCTTTTTATTTGTCGGCATGTGCATCAAATTCCAGAAGGGGGTTAGGTTCTAGTAGTCGTATAAAGAGATGTGCTTAGTGGTTCACGAGTGTAAGTATTTGGTGAAGTCTTCCGCAGTTTGGAGATAGTGACACTTTTGGGTTTTAGTAGCACCCGTTCTTATTATAGACTGTTTGTATAGAAAGAATGTGTGTATTGAGGTTAAATATTAAATTGTGGTTGTAGATGATTTATTTATTGGTGTGTTTAGAAAATTTTAAATTAGTTGCTATTTCCAGATTTGAGGGTGTTACATTTGATGTGACGATTTTAATGGCGTCCAGTGGTATTGCTTTCCTTGAGTTTTGTGTAGGTTATTTGGTCGCATATAGTATGCATGCACGATCATTTGGAATTTCCGTCATAGTGTTTTAGCCAACATCTTAGAACACTGAAAGCATATTGTTAATTTGGCTTGAAACTTGAAACCGACATAATTATTTTATATTTTGACCAAAGTGCATGTACATATCACTTTACTAGTTTGTGAAATAAATTGACGCATGCAAGTTTTGCCATGTCGTGTTGTGACTAAAGAGAGAAAACTTTGGGAGCTTGATTCAACTTTGAGGGTGTTAAAATATAAGTTGTTAATTAATAGAATTTCAATTTGATGTATCGTTCGCTTATTACAGGTTGGGTTCCAGTGAGATGTTGAGTTAATGGTGATAAGCGTGAGAAGTGGTTATCAACCGTTGGATGTAAATGGACGCACAATAGGATGAAATTCACTGAGATAAGATGTACCGAGATGCACCAGATCAATTTCCTTGTAAGCCGCAATTCATAGGAGGGCTTGAGATTAAAAGACTATCAACGATCCAGATCCACTTCTCACGCTTTTCACCGTTAACTCAACTTCTCACACGATCTTTCGTCTATTACTATATATATATAAAATATATAATATAATATAATTTTTGGATATTGTATAAACAAATACGAATATTTATAATAAAATTTATTAAAAGATATTAAAAATAATAAATTAAATATTTATCAAAATTTTATTATCATATGAAATAAAAGAAATATAATTTTTTAACTTTTATGAATTTATAAAAAACATTTTTAAAACTCTTATATTTGTTTTTTGTTTGAAGATTAACAAAGGAGGTAATAATAGTAATTGATAAGACTAATAATAATTCTAAATAATTAATATTAATGTATAATTATTGTTAAAATTAATAATAATTTATAATTTATACTTATTAATACTTTATAATTTATGATAATATTTAATAACAGTTTAATAATGGAAAATAAAAATCAATATAACTTAGTGGTATAATTGGAAGAAAGTGATAAAAAAAATTATGAATGAATAGTGTTTCAATATAAATTACTTTTTGTTCATCCCAATAGAGCTTTTGAAATAAATTTCAAAAAACAAGCTATTATACTTGCCAAACATAACTTGATGTAAAAATTAGTCCTGATAAACGTGTCGTGTTCAAAGTTAAACGGGTTGAAAGTGTCTTATCCTAACCCGACCCGTTTAATAAACGGGTCAGAAAATCCAAACCCTAACCCGACCCGCCTAACCCGCCATGACCCGCCTAACCCGTTTAACATTTATAAAATTAAAATTAAAAATCGAAAATTCACAAAAAAAATACAAATACAAAATTCAAATGAAAGCTTTAGAAATCCAAACTTTATAGTTCAAAATTATAATCAAATCTAAAACACTAAAAATCTAAAACATTAAAAGGAAAACTTATATATATATATATATATATATATATATATAGAGAGAGAGAGAGAGAGAGAGAGAGTCGGGTTCAAACGAGAACAGTAACTATTTAAAAGAATACGAGAACTAACAAAATCATTACTGATTTTACATTAACACACGAAAAATGGACTTTGGCCACAGTTTCAGGTCCGCGTGGCTATTTTGCGCATTAAGGTAAAATCACTAATGATTTGGTTAGTTCTCGTGTTCTTTTAAATAGTTATTGTTCTCGTTTGATCCTCCCTCTACATATACATATATATATATATATATACATATATATATATATATATATATATATATATATATATATATATAAACGGGTTATTCGGGTCATTTTCGAGTTGAAAATGTTGACTCTGACCTTACCCGTTTAATTTTCGTGTCGTGTCGTGTCAACCCGTTTACTTAAACGGGTTGAAATGTATTACTCAAACCCGTTTATTTCGTGTTGAGTTTGTGTCGGGTTAGCGTGTCGTGTCAGTTTTTGCCAGATCTAGTTAAAAAAAATTTGATCATTTTTTTTAAACAACAATGAAATTTGACCATTTGAATTCCTTGGGATTATGTCATAATCATGCAAAACAAATGCCCATTTAAATTGAATGATGTGTTAAAATCTGATTCATTGGCAATCGCTTTGTTTCATTATGACTAAAATATGATTAATTTATAATTCCTTTTCTCAAAAGGTACAATAATTTACTTAAGGGAAATTGACCCAAATGGCCACATCGCAAGCTTGGATTTGCCTCCTAGCCCATTCTCGCTCTGCTTTACGGAAATAGCCCAAGGGACGCAATGGAGCCCTAGGGCGCAATTGTAAAGCACTTTATCCTTAGCATTTTTGGATTTTCTATGTTGCTAGTTTGTACCCTTACTTGCTATCACTTTCTTTCATGGTGCTTGTGTTGTTGTATTTCTTTCGTTGGTTGTTTAGTTCATATGCATTGTATCCGTTCAATGTTATTAGATATGTTCAATTTATTGAAATGATGCTTGTCTTGAAATTAACTAAAACTTCCAAATAATATTGAATAAATCTGTGATGTGTCGCACCGTCAACTGGCCTCGCGGGAACATCCGTCTAACAAACCCACCGGACCGATTCTTACGCAACTTCGGGTGCGGTCCGAAACAGAGTGCTGTGATAAGACAGAACTCCTCACGGCCGAACCGAAGCGCGTGCTCACCAACCTCAAAAATCATCTCGTCATCCCGTATATTTTCCGGGAAGACCCGTGTCTGCAAGAATATGTGGACCAAGGTCGGGTCGGCAGATGTATCGGTCAATTGCAACCAATGACCGAAACATGTCTCCTTGAATAGATCTAATCGCCGGGAGTTCAATTTCTGGCGAATCGAGTCCACCATGGACGTCTTACTCTTAATATTCAACTTTCCTGTGTAGAAAGTTCTTCCCTGCATAATAATGTTATAATACTTATCTATAGGGACCTAAATTGTCAGTTTCTAATGTAGAGGGACCTAAAGTGTAAATTTCAAATGTTAAGGGACCTAAAGTGTATGTTTCTAAAGTAAAGGGACCTAAAGTGTAAATTTAAAAATTTAAGGGACCTAAAGTGTCACTATCTAATTTTAAGGGACCAAAAGTCTCAGTTTCTAAATTTTAGGGAACTAAAGTGTCAATTCCTAAATTTCAAGGACCTAAAATGTAAATTTAAAAAGTTAAGGGACCTAAATTGAATGTTTCTAAAGTAAACGGACCTAAAGTGTAAATTTCTTAATTTATAGGATCTAAAGTGTATGTTTCTCAATTAAAGACACCAAAAGTGTAAATTTCTAATATATAATGTCTAATTTTTTTAAAGTGTAATTTTTAAAAAAATTAAAGGATTATTGTATAATGTGTAAATTTTTACAATGTTTTATAACTAGGCTATTAACTATAAATTTAAACCATACACAATAACAAAACTTATCAATGGAGATGAAAATATACCAAAAAAAATCATCCAAAATATTGCTTTTAACTACAACCATTTAAGACTATACAACATACACAATAACAAAATCTAACAATGGAGATGAAAATATACAAAAAAAAATCATCCAAAATATTGCTTTTAACTACAACCATTTAAGACTATACAACATAGACAATAACAAAACCTATCCATGGAGATGAAAATATACCAAAAAAAATCATCCAAAATATTGCTTTTAACTACAACCATTTAAGACTATACAACATACACAATAACAAAATCTAACAATGGAGATGAAAATATACCAAACAAAATCATCCAAAATATTGCTTTTAACTACAACCATTTAAGACTATACAACATACACAATAACAAAACCTGTCCATGGAGATGAAAATATACAAAAAAAAATCATCCAAAATATTGCTTTTAACTACAACCATTTAAGACTATACAACATACACAATAACAAAATCTAACAATGGAGATGAAAATATACCAAACAAAATCATCCAAAATATTGCTTTTAACTACAACCATTTAAGACTATACAACATACACAATAACAAAATCTAACAATGGAGATGAAAATATACCAAACAAAATCATCCAAAATATTGCTTTTAACTACAACCATTTAACACTATATTATACCATACATAACAACAAAATAGAACTATTAATATAAGTGAAAAAGACACTAACCTCAGCCATTTGTGGTCCCAAATCGTTTTAAACGTGCGAAATTGTTGTCGGTCGGCGGGAGAAAAAGACGTTTCCGGCAGGGGGTTTTGGATCGAGTAATTAAAAAATGGAGAGCTGGTCGGCGCATAATCAGGGTAAAAGTGCCCAGGGGCGCAATGGAGCCCTACGGCGCAATTGCGTCCGGGCGCAATTGCGCCCTAGGGCTCCATTGCGCCCCTGGGATGCATTGCGTCCAGTGGGCTATTTCCGTAAAACAAAACGAGATTGGGCTAGGAGGCAAATCCAAGCCCGCGATGTGGCCATTTGGGTCAATTTCCCTTTACTTAATCATATATACTTTTTGCATTAATTAACTATAAATTATAGATGAACAAAATTATCATACACGTTTGACTTGTGTTTGATGCAGCGTAGGTTTGTAGAAGGATCGACAAACGTTTAAACCCTTTCTATAATGAGAATTATGAAACATAAAACTCAAAAGCTTAAAAGAAAATTCTCAAAGGGAAAATTGCATCAAAATGGAACAAACTTTGCTATGATTTCTATTTTGAGAAACAAACTTACAAAATCATCATTTAAGGGTCTAAAGCAAAGTTTGTATTTATTTAAGGGTCTCGTAAACCTTTTGACCTGCTAGTGATGACATGTCCTAGGTATTTTGTCAACTAATATTCCACGTCACTATTAAATTTATTAAAATAATTTTAAAATGATAACATTACATCAATAATTATTACGTGGCATAAAAATGTATTTTATTTGAAAACTAAAATTTCAAATAAAAATATTTTTAAATAAAAATCAAAAAATAATTAAAACTTGTTTTCTTTTTTGGCTAGTCACGTATTTTCAATGGAGGGGGTGTTTGTGATTGCTTATTTGAAGTGCTTTTTAGCTTATTCTGGTTTGACATCGGAGATTAGTACTTTCTAGTGTTTTGATGGAGAAAAATTAAAAGGGTTTGACACTGCTGAAAAGAAGTTTTTGATAAGTCATTTGGTTTTAACTTATCAACTTATTTGAAAAATGTTTTTGACTTTTTGGTTATTTTATATCTATAAGCAATCTCAAACACCTTTAAATAACAACTTATTAGCTTATTACGTTTTGGTATCACAATAAGCTAATTCAAACACTTTTTAGAAAACTTCGATTTGACACCGCATAAGTTGATAAACACTCATTCTCAGCATGGAAGGGCTCTCGGCTTTTTTAATTCACGAAGAGAAAGCTAGACGCATCCATGGTTGCCAAGCGGCTAGAGGTGCCCCCCTATCACTCACCTCTTTTTTGCAGATGATGCGTTTATCTTTTGCAGGGCTACGATCGATGAAACACGTCTGATTAAACATATCCTTACGAAGTACGAAGCAGCCTCTGGCCAAGCCATAAACTACGACAAATCCGGAATTATGTACAGTAACAACTTGGCGACGGACCTCAAACACGGTCTTTCGTGTATTCATGGGATTAGTAAAGACATAAACACAGGACGCTATTTGGGTCTCCCCTCTCTGGTAGCTCGATCAAAAAGAAGCATTTTCAGACACATCAGAGATAAGATGTGGGTTAAACTGCACAACTGGGGGAAGAAATCTATTTCTAATGCGGGACGTGCTACCCTTATAAAAGTTGCTGCCCAGGCAATTCCGGCGTATTATATGAACGTCTTCCTCTTTCCGGCTTCCACCATTAAAGATCTGGAAAGGCTTCTAAATTCCTTTTGGTGGGGAAAAAAACCGATTCTTCTCGACCCCTGAACTGGCTTTCGTGGGAAAAAATTTGTGTTCCTCAAAAGCTTGGGGGTCTAGGTTTCCGGGACTTTACGACTTTCAACCTCGCCATGTTGGGAAAACAAGGCTGGCGACTTGTGTCAAATCCGCTGTCTCTAGTAAGCAGGATTCTCAAAGCTAAATACTACCCATGAGGGGACTTAATGGAGGCCCGTCTGGGAAACTCCCCAAGTTTTATCTGGAGAAGTATTTGGCACTCGCAGCTTATTCTCAATGAGGGCCTTAGATGGAAAGTAGTTGATGGGAGAGCCATAAATATCTGGACCGAACTGTGGCTCAGGGACGACAAGAACTTCAGGTTGGAAACCCTCCCGAGTCCAAACTGCCCGCTTAGGTGTGTTCGGGACCTGATGGACCAACACTCCTCCTCCTGGAATGTGAACCTGATTTCTCATGTCTTTACCGCTCATGACCAAGCCCGAATCCTTAATCTTCCACCCCCTTCGAGTTCTGGCTCGGACAAGATTATTTGGCACTGGTCGCCAAACGGCATATACTCCGTCAAGACAAGTTACAAACTGATTTTGGAGCGGTTAACCCCTAACTCGCAACTGCACATTACTGCGGATTGGAAAAGAATCTGGAATGCTGACATTCCCGCTAAAGTTAAATTCTTTGTGTGGCGGGCTCTAAGAAACATCCTCCCAACTCGGCACTCCCTTCAAAAGAGAGGGATCCATTGCCCCCCCCCCCCCACAATGCCCCTTATGTGAACGCAACGAGGAAAATCTTTGGCATGTTTTTGTGGGTTGCCCATCTGTCGTACCTGTTTGGTGCGAGATGGATCTTTGGACCAAGATTGATAGACTTGTATTTGAGGTTAAGTCCTTTGACGAACTGGTTTTCGGTTTTCTCAAAAACAACCCGCGTGTAACACCCGTATTTTGTTAAGCCTTGCCTTACCCTTCTTTTCTAGTTTCTAATCGAAAACCCTTCATTATAAATCCTTGTGAAGTAAGAACTTTGGATCGGGAGCGCTTCAGGTCGAAAGGTCAACAAATTTGACCTCGGTACGGTGTGGGCGATTGTGACAGGGTGTCACTCTCGCGGGGCACTCTCACGGCTCTTGTACCGAGAGTTGGTAGGAGCGGACGATTGTGCACGCGATTGTGACAGAGTGTCACTCTCGTGGGGCACTCTCGCCGTCGGGGTCCAGACTCCATTAAATCCCTTTTTCCCACTTTTCTCATTTATTCCCTTAACCCACTCTCTCCTAAACTCTTTCTCTACCGAACCCCACCCCCTCAAACGAACCTTAATCCATTTTTGGGGGTTTTCCCCCCCTACAACCTTGTACTCCCTCATCATCTATACTTGTAACCTCAACCTCTTGAGCAAGATTCAAGTGTTCATCACCACTTCTTGAGGATTCATAAGTTTTGGGGTTTTGCTAAAAAACCTAAGTGTAAGTTCATCCCCTCAGTTTCTAAGCTTCTTTATGAGTTATAATCACACCATGGATGATTTCCTAGTATTATGTTTCTCTAGTTTCGTTTTGGTTGACTTTGGGAAGGTTAGGTCAAAATTAGGGTTTGGCCAAATTTGGGGATTTTGATACAAATGTTTGGGGAGCAATCATTTATGGTTGGATATGTTTATTTATGGTTGAAAATGTGTGGATCTAGGTTTTGGAAGCTTGAGTTGAAGAGTTGGAATGGGTGTCTTCAGAAAGTTTTGGATGAGATCTATGCTTTTGGAGGCCAATGGCTGTGGATTGAAACCTAGGTTTAACTTAACCTAGCGAGGTGAGTTCAAGTTGATTTGTGAAAACGGTGTACATGCCAAAATGTTTATTTTAAAGTGTTTTGCGTCTTACATGAAAATTGTTAACTCCTGATAAGTTTGATTATTTGAAAGTGTTTAACTTCATAAACTTATATAACACACATCTCTGGGATTTTGGGTACTATGATAAATAAATCATTTATTTTGGTATCTTAAGGTTTTATTTTATGGAAATAGATTTTGAGAATAAATGTATTTCATTTTGTGTTTTGGAGAAATGCATGGTTTTGTGTTATGGGACGTTTTGAGAGGTAAATGTTATAAACTCACTTGGAAAATGATTTGTCCCAGTCTAAACTACGTTGGAATTAATTATATGTTTTGGAGCATGGGTTTACATAAGTACGGGTTGTTTATGTTTGATTCCAATTTATGATTTTCAACGTTGAGTCTTTGGATTTGTTTGAGCTTATGGCTCGACTTGGATTTTGTTGGGTTTCGAGGACACTTGTCCGCTTTTAATAGCTCAATGTTGAGCGTTTGGTTATGATTTGCATTTACTGCATCTTAGTTGAGAATTACATGTTTTGGATGCATTAGTTCATTCACTTTGAGTCATGTAATGGTTTAGTTAGTGCAATGGATCCATAGGCACGGTGTTCCTATGTCCCCGCTTTGGGCATTGGTTCATCATTTGGCACGGAATAGGCATCGGGTCACCATGGTAAGTAAGGTGTGGACCTATACGCTCGGGCAGCGTCCCATGGGCAGTAAGGTGTAATTCTCTTGTGCTAGAGTTCCCCGTTTTGGAACTCTCAAGAATAGACCTAGAGGGGTTGACTTGATGTTTTCGAGTGATAGACTCAGAGGAGTTGAGCTCGGTGGGTTTTTATTTGTGTAACCTACATGTTTTGATTTCTTACATGATTATGTGACCTACTTTTGTGTTTCGTCACGTACAATGTAATCGGGTTTTTCCCGTCACCAGTAGGTGAGGTTTTGGTTATGGAGTTTTATAATCCATGTTTTCGGAGACGTTTGAATGTGGGTATTTATCTACGTTTTAAGGTTTTGGTTATTGAAACTCATTCGAGTTATTAGGATGTTTTGGAAGTTGGGGTTATCTACGTTTTCCGTGTTTGATCATTATAATGTCAGTTATGTTTTACGTGCGCTTTGGGTTTTGGCTTTATTTAATGAGGCGTTTGTTTTATGTTTTTTTTAATCACGAAAAAGGTGAATGATGAAAGGAGATTGTTTTTAGATTTAACGTATTTCATTTTTGGTTGCTTTCAAATCAAATGTATTGCATTTTGGAATTATGATTTTATATAGCATTCTTAAAGTTATTGCGTTATATATCTCTAACGAAAACTCTTGAGCTCACTAGGCGTTAAATCTAATCTTTTTATTTGTCGGCATGTGCATCAGGTTCCAGTTGGAGTTTGGTTCTTGCAGTGCTTTGAGGAGTTGAGCATTAGACTTACACGAGAGTAAGTAGTTTGGTGAAGTCTTCCGCAGTTGGAGATAGTGACTATTATCGGGTTTTAGTAACACTCGTCCTTTTTATAGACCATATGTGTAGAATGAATGTGTGTATTGAGGTTAAATCTTAATTTGTGATTATAGATGAATCATTCATTGATGTATTTAGAATTTTTTTAAATGAGTTGCTATTTCCAGATTTGAGGGTGTTACACCGCGTCAGTTGGGTGATCGGTTCCTCATGCTTTTATGGAGTCTTTGGTTCCGTAGGAATGACGTGGTGTGGAATAACGGACCCCGTGAACCGAGCTTCGTCATTCGACGAGCTTTGACGCACCTCTCGGATTGGGTCGTTTATCGGAGCCTTTCCAGCCCGGATCCATCTACCACCACTCCCCTGTGCGTCCTCAAATGGCATCTGCCAAATTTGAGCTACTACAAATGCAACGTTGACGCTGCTACCTTTACTAAACTAATTCGGCGGGCTTTGGCGCAATCATTCGCAACTGCAGAGGCGAAATGATCATGAGCAAAGCTACTCCAATCAGTTTACTCCCCTCTGTCCAAGAATGTGAGGCTTTGACCCTTCTCGACGCTATTGCTTGGGTCTCTATGTTGGGTTTCAACCATATGATTTTTGAAATCGACGCTTCTGTTGTCAACGACGCTATCCATGATTCCACCCAGAATTTATCGGAGTTCGGGGATACCGTTGGGAAAATTCAGCTCCTCCTCCACACTCACGGAAACTTCAAGGTCCTTTTCTGGCACACTGTATCGATGACTTCTGTCAGTGTTCTCTTTCCAATGATAATTCGGGGGCTTTTTCGGTTAACGGCCTTGCCGGAAACCGTTGGCTCCTACTTTCATTTCAAAAAAAAAAATTTGATAAACACTTTTCAAAATAAGCATAAGTTGTTTTAAATAAGAAATCCCAAACACCCCCACAATAAAAAAAAAATAACGAAACAAATTTTCACCAACCACAACTTTTCGACCATAAAAAAAATCTTTATTCATCGTCAAAGAGACCTATATACAAGAAAATCACATTAACTTTAAACTTTAAACTTTAAAGTCAATTTTTGTTGTTCAATTCTTAAGAAAAATATAATAAGGTCAATGACGAAATTTTGCTGAACACATAAAAAAAATCTACCAAAATCGATGAAGGAAACAACAGTCTAAGAATCTTTAATTTTAAGGGGAATAACATATTGTGTTGAAGGAGCTTGAGAACTTGTTCTTCTTGTCTTCTTCTTATGTAACAATTCAAATTCACATGAGATGTGTCTCTTATGCAAAAACTTGTTCATTCAAATTCACATGAGTTGTGTATCTTATGCATGCGAAACATTTGAAGAAGGTATCAATTGGGTATAAGAGATGGAATCTAGGGTTTGGAAAGGAAAGAGGGGTAGAAAGGTTAGGATGGATTGCAAGGGAGGAAACGAAGAAGCACCTAGAATTTGGTTATATTTTGCATTTTTTTTAATGAATAATGACGTGGTTTTTTTTAATATCCACTTAAGCAAATTTAATTAATGATTTTGCCATGTCATAATGAGGTAACCGGTTACCTTTTGAATATGTCAATGAGGTCCTTAAATAAACATAAACTTTTATCAAAACCCTAAAATGATGATTTTAAAAGTTGGTTCCCCAAAATAGAAATCAGTACAAAGTTGGTTCCATTTTAATTCAATTTTTCCATTCTCAAAAGATAGACTTTCATTAATTAATAAAACTTAATAATACTGAAAACAAATAAAACCTATTTATAATCTAAAACCCAGGATAACTATAGAAACTTAAATTCAAAAACTAATCATAAACTAGAAAAGATAATGATGGAAAATTAGACTAATAAAATAATTAAGATAATTACTAAGGAAATAAAAAGAAAAAGAAACACTACGATAGAGGAAACAAAATACGCTTGGATATGGTTTAAAAAAGATTCGGCTAGTTTCACGTTAGTTATAATAGCTATAACTATCGTGAAAGTCTCGGTAGCCTCTGTTGGAAATTTGAAAACAGTGACTAGGACAACTTTCATGCTAGTTATAGCTATTATAACGGTGAAAGTCATGATAGGCGTTGTTTGACCTTTTTTTGATGCCAATTTTTGAACATCTTTTGAGCTCGTTTTCCTCTCCAATTATTTGCGAAAAACTTTATTACATCTTGAATTTTCTCTGTATCAGTGTTGTATTGAGTTTTTATTTAATTATTTTGACTCGTCATAATATGAAAATTTTCATTTTTGTTCAAAGTGAACTAAGATTTTCGTCTTTATGGTTTGTTAAAAATTGCGACTTTCATCCCAATGGCGGAACACAGTGAGGGCCAAAGGGGGCCATGGCCCCTGCAGGCTGCAGTTTTAGGACCATGTAGTAGCAATGAAGTTTGCATCTTATGCTTAGGTGAGATGGTTATCATCTGGCCCTTGGCCACATACAAGGGATCCAAGGTTCAATTCCCATGGTGCATTTTTTTTCTTCTTTTGTGCAAAATATTTTACTTAAAATATTTTCTTTTCATGTGTGCGACACATATCTATTACATATAATTTTTATAAATTATATAAAAATGTATAAATTGGTATGAGTTTTATATAAATAATGTAAAATAGTCTTAGATTTGATAATCTTTGTTTCTATCTTTAAGTTTAATAAAATTTAACCATTGATGTACATTCTATTAATGGTATTATGGTTCTAGGCGTTTGCTAGGGTTATATTAAAAAAAAATATATTTCTAATAAAGTTTATTAGTATATCATAGTTAGAAAAAATAATTGTTATCAGAGTATTAAATGAGCTAAATAATTCCATTTTTATTTTTATAAAATTTATTAGTAGATCATAGTAAAAAAAGAATATTAAAGAACCCAATGAATTTATTTGCTATATATTGGATTTCTTGTAACATCCGGAAAATTAAGGTAAGTGTTGATAATTTGCATTGTGTGTTCATCAATTCTAACTGTTGGGATTCTCCATCGGATCACAAATTTTAGTATATCTTATTAACTGTTAATTTCCTTGGATTTCTGTACATGTTGATTTTTATCAAAAGCGTTGAAAAACAGGAAATTGGGTGTTGGGCGACTGTGACCAGCGACTATGACAATGGTCATAGTCGCGAGGCACTATCGCGGGCCGGGGGGTGGTCTCGGTACACCCCCGACGAGTATGACACGCAAGAGTGACAAGGGCAATGTCGCCCTGTCACAATCGCTGAACCTGTACCGGGGGTAGGGGAGCGGGCGCGATTATGCCCCGCGATAGTGCCATGGGCAATGTCGCCGGGCACTGTCACCGACGGGCTTTGAGGGTTTAAATTTCCAGCCTTGACCATTTTAACTTCATTTCTCACCTCAAACGTTTTGGAACTGATTTGAGAGAAACCCTAGGGCGATTTTCTACCCTTTCTTCCTCCCTTCACACCTACCAAGAACCCTAGTTAGCAAGGAGCATTTATTGTGATTCATTAGTAGTTGGGAAGCATTCAAGAAGGGCATTTAAGAGTCTCAACCAAGTTCTCATCTACACATTTCTCATCCAAGTTTCTAGGGTTTCCTATAAAACCCTAGATAGTGAGTTTCTTGTATTATTTCCAAATGAGATACATATATTTGTGCTTTCCTGTTTAATACATCATTTTCTTGAGAAGAACTGATCACCTGATAAGTTTGACCTAACTGCTAATTTTGATATGGATGGTATCTTAGCCTTGAATATGGTTGTGGTCATGGATGAGATTATTATTTTTGATGTTGGAGCATGTTTACCTATTTGTCTTGATGAGCCATGGATAATATTGAGTATCTGCATATTTTAGAGTTTTGTACCTAAATGATGCTTGGAATTGTTGAAGTCTTATACATGTATCTTATGGGTATGGAATTATGTATAGAGGCGGATGTTGTAAGTACACATAACGAACCATGAGTAAGTGCTAGGAGGATGTAGTCTTAGGTGCCACCATAATGGTATACGCCTAGACCTCCGCCATTTGGAGTAATGCCTGGGAGGTAGTTTTCAAATGTGTTGGGCCTTCGGGATGTTGCTCAAGCGAGTGAACATCAAAGTACATTGACTTGAGGTCAAAAACTCATTGGTGTGATGGGTCTCCCCCATGAATGACCCCGTATGGACTTTGGTGATTGAAGTGTCATAATTGTTCATAACATGCTTTATATAATTATGCCATGTTTTATGCAACTCACTAGACCCGTTTGGTCTAACACTTGATTGTTGGTATGTATCTCAGGTTCTAGCGGCGCGAGCGCCAAGGAAGCTTAATCGACTTTAGTGGTGAGCTTGGAAGCATTTTGGGATGCCAATATTGAAGACAATCATTTTGGACATAGTTGACAACCTTTTGTAATCTTATGTCTAGCGAGACTTAGATTAGGGAGTTGTCATCTAATATTGTGTCTTATTACAAACTTGTAATTAACAGATATTTGTTGTTCCTTTTGTATGAGCTCGTGCTTTGGCATATTATGCATACCACATTTCTATTTTTCCGGAAAATTTGTTAGTCCCATTTTTGGGGTGTTACATTTCTGGATTTTTATAATATCATTTTTCGGCCCCCAAGACTATGATGCTCGTGTTCCGCCATTGGAAACCCTGTTTTTCGGAAATTACGGTTTTCGTCTATGTGGTCTGCAAACTATTGTCGTTTTCGTCCTTGAAACTAAATTTTGTCAAAAGTTTATAGTTAACTATGAGCTATGAGTGATGGAAACAATAATGAATTGTAATCCACATGGACAAACAACAATGAATTATAAACCATATAAATAAAAACTATAATTTCAAATTTCAACAAACCACTTGAACTTGAACGAAAAACGTTGTTTACTTTTTATTTTATTACAAAATTAAAACGTATGAAGATTTTATTATATTTATAGACTCATAATTTATGTGTCGTTTTCTTAACTTTTAATAAGACCATATAAAGTATTAGTTGTCATACAAAAAGTTTGGATTTTTATTTATTTATATATAATGGATACAAATGAAAAAATAATATAGAAATACCGACCAATAAAAAAATAAACATTCTTTGTAAATAAAAAAAATATCAGTATAAATATTTTAAGGGGCTGACCGGCTGTTTGTCAGTTGCTGAAAGATTTGGTGCAAAATGATTAGGAGATTTTTATGATATAATATAAAATGAAATATGGTTGTTTGCTAATTGTTCGGAATTAAATTAGGGCACTGAATGGTTAAGGGATGATCAAGATGCAAAATCATTTAGAGGGTTTTGGAACCATTAAGAGACATATTTTTTTTTTTTTGTCAAACAAGATTTACCTCTTAGTGATTCAGAGGTTAACTCTTAATGTAGCGTTTGGTACGCATACATGATTGGACGATACTGGACAGGACTGAACAAGACAAATGTCTGTCTTGTGTTTGGTACGACTAGGACTGGATAAAATAGAACTGAACAAGTTTCCCTAAAAGTTGTTTGATGATTTTATATGTCATATAATAGTTATAAATGACACAAATAAAGTATATCTTTAAATAATTTAATTAAAAAACATTTTTATTTTTTTACATAATTTTCATACATATAAATACATACAAAAACAATAGTATGAAATTTGAATTAAGAATATGAAATAATTGATGGTGGCTCGAAAAATTTCGATTTATACAAAGAAAATATAATATTTGATTCAATTTGGAATATCTTTATGAATTGGCAAGCACGTAGTTGCAGTGACAGGTAAAAATAAAAGCGATGGGTGGTTGGTGAAGGACGGTGGTTGGTGAAGGACTGTAGCTGTGAAAGACGTGAAAGACATTGGATATGTAGAAGGTAGTTGTGGTTGATGTGACAGAGATATAGGTGGTCGACAATGGTAGTGGCGATGGTTGTGGACAGTGATAAAAGAGGTTGTTGTAGTGGATGAAGAGACGGAGGTGGCCGACAGTGAGTGTCGGTGGTGGTGGTGGTGGCGACAATGGGTGGTGGTGATCGGTGGAGATGGCCATGAGCGGTGGTTGTGGAGGTGGTGGAGGAAGTTGTTGTAGTGGAGGAAGAGGTGGAAGTGGTCGTCGATGGTGGTGGCGGCCATGGGTGGTGGTGGTCGGTGTTAGTGGAGGTGGTCGATGATGGTAGTGGTGGTGGCGATGGCCGATGGTTGGGGAGGTAGTGGAGGAGGTTGTTATAGTGGATGAATAGGTAGAGGTGGACAACGGTGGTTGGCGGTAGCTACTGGTGGCCGCCGATGGTGGTGGCGGCGGCGATAGGTAATGGTGACCCTTAAGACTAGTTACCATATTAGGATTATATATCAAATGACGGTAGATCAGTAATTTTTAGTTTCTGTTTCATTTTTGTCCCATGTTGTTACACCTATTTTGGTGGAACAAGAAAAGACCATTTTTTGTCTCATCTTGTCCCACCTTGTCCAGTTCTTGTCCCCGTTCCATGTCGCTTCAAACGTGGGACAGTGAATTTTTGTTATGTCTCATGTCACGCCAAACGTTGGACAATAAGGGTGCGTTTGGTTTGCGAGATTGGAATGAAATGAATTGGATTTCAAGGAGGGATTTGGATTTGGAGGGATTTGAATTTGGGGGGATTTGAAATCCGTTATGTGTTTGGTTTGTAGGATTTGGAATGGATTTCAAATTCATTCCTTTACAAGTCTTGCTTGGTGTGTAGGATTTGGATTTGGATTGAATTTTTTTAATTATTATTATTATTTGTTTGTTTTATAAAGAATTTATTTTATTGGTAAATGTCGAATTTGGATCGATACAATTTGAAGTATGGATCATGCTTTAGAATCCATCGGATTTGGATTTCAAATCCAGGCTCAATGCCAAGGATTTCCAAATCCATCATAGGAGGGGTTTTAAAATGGTCAACGGATTTGAAATCCGGTCAACGAAATCCTTTCCTGCAAATCAAACGCAGGATTGGAATGGATTTGAAATCCAAATCCCTCAAAATCCATTCCAATCCCGCAAACCAAACGCGCCCTAAGTTTTGTCTCGTCCTATCCTGTCATGTCCCATGTACCAAACGCACCCTAATGGAACTATTAAGAGGTACACAAACAACCCCTAAGATGGCTTAAAATTTTTGAAACGCAGCCTAATTTTATAAGGTCTGAAAAAAAGATGGCTTAAAAATTTTGAAACGTAATTAAAAAAAGACGACTTTATATTACATCTAGAAGCCATGACCGGACCCCTCACCACCACAATACTGAATGGAAAATAACATCCCAACGCTCTCAACACTTTATGTTTATTCTATATTTTAATGCTTTTTTTTAATCAAAAAAATACTTTTTTGCTTGATATTACTAAAAATTGAAAACGATGTTTTGAGTTCGCTTAAATGGATCTTACAAACTTTTGTTTTTCAAATTAGCCAGTAGTTGCTTCTTGATACTGTAAAAGATAGGGACATAGATCATAACTATAAAAGATAGGGACATAGATCATAACTACAAAACTGATTAATCAGCTTGATTGATTCTTAGATAGCGTAGTAGGTGCAGGGTTACAAAAGTATCAAATTGATTTATAAGTATGCAAAAACACAATAACATATCAGGTACAAAATAGAGGAAACTAATATAGATTTAAAATATCCACAAAAAATTTGATTTTGATGTGTATTAGCTAATAGCGCTTCCTTCAATATTTATAGCCAAAAAAGGCAAAAAACCCCACTCAAAATCAAGGAGAAAATAGATAGGAAATGGAACGATATTTGCTAGAGTATTGTGCTATCGAGGAACATTTTGCGTGTCTAAACGTACATCAAAGAGTTTTATATTATTTCTCGTCTATTAGTTATTGTAAATTTTGTATACTCGAACTGATATATATTGCATCAATCAGTATATTTTTACTTTATAAAAAATATAACACATTGGAGAATTTGTTGCGTTTATGAAAAGACGAGGGTAAGTTATTATTATTTGTAAAATGTTTAAGCTAAATTTTTTCCCTCAATTTTCCATTACTTTTACCAAAAGCAATTTTGCTTGTAGATATCAAAAAATATGCCTTTATATTAAATATTCATAAAAATAAATAAAAACCACATCATGTCAAAGTTAGCATTAAATGCTAAAATTATTTACCATGGACTTAATAAAAATAAGAGATATTTAACAGAATGAACAATTGTTCGATCATGTAGTAGATCGGAAAAACAAAATCGAGAAACAAGAAAACAATTAAAATGCATCAAAAGCGTTTTTATTTCTTTAATCAACATGAAACAATTTGTTAATTAATTATATGCTGAAGATAATTCTTGAGTAGACGACATGTTCTTATAAATTTCAAGCATTAATCTGCTCTCGAACTCATCTCTAGAACCAGCAATGTTTGACGACCGATGAGATTTCGATTTGCTTTTCTTGCCAACTGCCGCAACCTCTTGTTCTTCTGAGCCTCCGTGTCGGTTGAACAACTTCTTGATCTTCCAAAACCGTCCATGGTGGGTTTCTCCAAACCTAGTCGTCTTGATGTTTCGGTGATCAGGACTGCTGTCAACTCCTCCGTCGTAGATTTTCCTCCTCCAAGCCTTGTTAATGTCGACCGAAGTAGTCGAAAAGCTCCTTGTTAGGGCCTCCATTCCCATTAAGTGTGTGTTTTTGTGTATGTGTGTGAGAGAGATATGATATGTATAAAGAAATGATTTTGATGGTTGATTTCTATATATATATAGTATAGATATGAAAAGTGAGGTGCCATTAAGAAATAGCCACGTGTCACTCATATTAAATATAATAATTAGGATTCCTTTAGGTGATTATTATAATCTTTTTTTAGGGAGAACAATGTAAACATAAAGATTCATCAAAATTATAAATCAATTTTTTATGTTGTTATAAATGAAAAAAATATGTGTATTAAATGCAATGTAATTTCATATATGAAACATTTAAGACTATTTTTTTCCATGCATAAAATAGATCTAAACGTTTTGCTAATGAAACACTATATTTTTATACATGTTGTTTCATATGTGAAACAATATATAAAAATTGGTTTGTATGTTTGTATGATTTAGTGGGTTTATAAATGAGTGTGTGTGTGTGTATATATATATATATATATACTAGGCATATACCCTCGCGATGCAGCGGAATGTAAGTAAAGAATGAACAATTAATGTCACTTCCTTATAGACATGTCATCAACAATCAACCATGACCTAAAAATTACAACTTATGAAACCATAAACCCTAAACTCATAAAGATATTTAATAATTAGTTTATATTACAATTATTGACGAAAAAAATTATAATGATATAATTTATAATAAGAATGAAACATATTTTACGATTATATATTTTTAATGTGCTAACGGTGGAAAAAAAATAAAACGTATGGTTAGAAAACAAATTAATTCGTAGATATTCATGATATTTAATAGTACAGTTAAATTAAAAAATATTCAATATTGAGCTCGTTTTGAAGGTACTGATGAGACGATTATAATGGTATAATTTGTAAAAAAAAGAAACGTATTTTTTCATTGCATTTTTGTTCATATACAATTATTTGTGTTAATATGATAATGGTGTAAAATGAAAAATGAAAGAACAAGAGATATAAAGTAAATTAAATAAGTAAGTGTAAGGGTGGTAAATGTTATTGTACAATAGATTGTACAATAACCGTTTTAGAATTTTTATATAGTAGTATAAATATATTATGTAACCGTGAGTTTTCCGGCCAACTTACGCTCAACGACTAATCCTCCGGGTGATCACGAATGGTCTGGAGTCATCGTAAGTGAACCTCCATGGCCACAAGGGCTTTGATAGTGTGTGGATATAAACCTAGGGTAGATGAGATTTTCCACTATATCCCTAAGACTAAACGAGTGTGTCACAACCTAAGTGATTTAGGGTTTAAATTAATCCTTTTTTTTTAATTTTATCTAACCACATATTAGGGTATAAGATGATGAATTAAAATACTAGAGATTTATTATTGAATGAAACCAAATATTTTGTTTTTTTTCTTATAGTATAACTTTTCGGATATTTTAAAATGAAAAGATGGTGTACTTTAATTATGTGATAGAGATATGTTTGTATGTTGTTCTTGACAAAAAAATTTTGGTTACGGGAGTCCACTTGTTTAATCGTTTTTATTGAATAAAGAAGGATAAAGACGCATCATTATTTTGACTTTTATGAAATGTTGCTTTATTATATTTATAGTCTTATTTATTAATTCACGTTTAGATGTCTCCACGAGGTTCATTTTGGACCTTAATTATTTTCATCTTTCTCCACACCTATATATCTTTTTCTTTTTGTTTTATCATTTTATAATGAGCTTCAAGCAAAGCATCAAGACTAAGAAATATATATATTTCTTTATATATAAATATATTTAAGAAATTCACGAGGAATAAGGCTCTTAAATTAATTTATATATTTAAACTCACTGTGATATTGAGTGAAAATTTTAGAAGAAAAAAGTCTTTACTATATATAACCAGAAGCGTATTCGCGTAATGCAGCTAGCGAGATAAATCACGATTTTAATTATTCATTTTATTTTTTGTTTTTTATCAATTTACAATACGAGTTTGGATGGTTTTGAAAGAATTATAATGATTTTTATAAATTTGTTTAATTTAGCTTAATAATATAGTATAGATATAATTTTTTTTATAAAATATACATTAAATATTTTGTTACATTTTTCTTAATTACATTTTAGATTTTTTATATTTAAAATTTTATCCGATGAGTGATTTTAGAGGAGTTGAAGTGGGAGTGGTTTTAGAAGAGTTAAAGATAAAGATTGAAAATTAGTAAATATTAAATGTAGTACATAAAACTTTAATGTTTTTTTTTAAATTTTAAGTAATTAGCATTAAATAGCGGTACATTAAGCTTTACCTATTGTTTTTAAGAAATTTTTATACATGCTTTATAATATAGTATTCTATATCTATACTATATTATAAAGCACAGATAAAAAACTCTTAAATACAAGTTATTAGGCACAAGGTATCATCATTTTATGCAAGATTTTAAAAATCTCTTAATTTACAAGTATCAAAGCATAAGATATATATTACTACTGCAGACTTCTAACACCCACCAATTTGGTATGTGCAAGGTCTTCCTTTTATGCAAACCTTTCCATGTATCACTATTAATTAATATATTATATTACTATAATTTTGTTTTAATTATATTATTAAATATGTAATTAGTTATTTTTTGTAGATGTCATTAAAATATACTATAAACGTACCCGCACAATCTAGCGAGATACATCACGATTTTAATGTTTTATTTTATTTTTTTGTCGATTTACAGTACGATTTTAGATGGTTTTGAGAAAGTGATAATGTTTTTTTTATAAATTTGTTTAATTTAAACTTAATAATATAATGTTTTTTATATAAAAAAATTAAGTATTTTGTTAGAATTCAATGATTATCTTATATATTTTAATGACATCTAGAAAAAAATAACCAATTACATATTTAATAATATAATTAAAACAAAATTATAGTAATATAATATATTAATTAATAGTGATACATGGAAATGTCTGCATAAAAGGAAGACCTTGCACATACCAAATTGGTGGGTGTTAGAAGTCTGCAGTAGTAATATGTATCTTGTGCTTTGATACTTGTAAATTAAGAGATTTTTAAAATCTTGCATAAAATGATGGTACCTTGTGTCTAATAATTTGTATTTAAGAGTTTTTTTTTATCCGTGCTTTATAATATAGTATAGATAAGATAATCATTTAATTCTAACAAAATACTTATTTTTTATATAAAAAACATTATATTATTAAGCCTAAATTAAACAAATTTATAAAAAAAACATTATCACTTTCTCAAAACATCCAAAATCGTACTGTAAATTGACAAAAAAACAAAAAATAAAATGAAACGTTAAAATCGTGATTTATCTCGCTGCATTGCACGAGTACGCTTGTAGTATATATATATATAATATAAGAATTATTCTTTACATTGAAGAGGTAAATATATATACACGTAGGTATTCTTTTAATAATTTCTAATTTGTTTGACCCACATGATCTAATTTAGACCGTAAAAAATTAGTTAAAAAATAAAATTTATTTTATTTAAAAAAAAAATCTCTCTATCCTCTCCTCTCTACAATTTCCTCTCTTCATAACATATATGTACACACATAATTAAATGTGCACACAAGGTAATACATTGTGAACACTTTTTCAGAAATACTTTTATAATTAGTGAACATGTTGTGAACACTTTCTTAGAACTCCAAAATTTGCGGTTTAATTATTTGAAAACTCCAAAACTTGTAAGATTTCTGAGATCCATCTTAAGAGCACACCCAAAAGATTCTCTGAAATAGAGAACTAAAAGTCAAAATCTTTAAAAAAATTTAAATTTATCTCAAAGAGCTTCTCCATTTTGGAGATTACAATGTTATTTATATTATTAAAATATTCAATACAAGTCAAATAATATTAATTCCGACTTCTAAACATTTAATTTCAAGGATTGTCGGCTGAATAAAAAATTATTTCTCTTTTCTAAGTAATTTTTTTGGAGAGTTATCCAAATTTGGAGATTTTTCATCATATCTCTTCCACTTTCTCCATTTTGGATAAGGTTTTGGGATATGTGTTGGAGCAAAAATCTCTATTTGGAGAATATGTTGGAGATGCTCTAAGCCATTATTTAAGACAATTAAGAAGATAATCATCGTTATTTATTAAATAAAAATTAATATATTTTATTTTAAGAAATTCTACATCTCTCTCTCTCTCTCCTCTATACAAACACATGCACATAAAGTTAACACATTATGAACATAATATAAACAAGCTTAATTTTTTTAGTAGGGTGGTTAAATGTGTTCATAAGGTTCACATGGTGTTCACAAATGGTAGATCTAGACTTAGTTTTATTGATTTAGTTGGCATTCACAAGATTCACATGGTGTTCACAAATGGTAGATTTAGATTTAGGTTTATTGATTTAGTTCGTGTTCACAAGCTATACCAGATCTCGTAGATTTAGAGTGTGTTCACAATTTTTTTAAGAAAATCTTCACAGTATGTTCAACTTGTGTAGGGATGGAGATGTTTAAAGTAAAAAGTCAAAATCTCAAAAAAAATTACTTTCATCTCTAAATAGAAATTTCTATTTTGGAGATTACATAATTACTTATATTATTAAAATATTCAATACAACTCATAAAATATTATTTCTTTCTCTTAAACATTTAAATTCAAATAATCTTATTGGTAGAATGAACAAAAAGTCATTTCTCTTTCATAAGTAATCATTTTTAAAGAAATCTCCAAATTTGGAGAATTGTATCATTTCTTTCATATTTTCTCTATTTTGGAAAATCTGTTGGAGATTCTCTTAATTTATATTAAACTTTATTTTTCAACTAATTATTTGTGGTTTAAATTAGATCTCACGAAATAAAAAGTTTCTTAAAAGAGTCCCCCATATATATAGGGCTTAATCATTTGAAAACTCTAAAATTTGTGAGATCCGTGAAGTCCATAATTTAAGATAATTATTGTTATTAGTTAATGAGATAATTATCATTCTTTATTAAATAAAAATTAATGTATTTTTAAAATTTTCATTTATATCTCTTTCACTCTCCTCTCTCTATAAATACACAAACGTACAATTAAATGTGCATAAAATGAATACATAGTGAACACAACATAAACAAGTTTAAGAAAATTATTTACTAGTGTGTTCATAATGTATTTACAAGGTTCACATGGTGTTCACATGTGGTAGATATAGTTTTATTGATGTAGTTGATGTTCATAGTAAGTTCACAAGCTATACAAAATCTAGACTTATAGTGTGTTCAAAATATGTTCACAAACAATAATAATAATTTTAAGAAAATGTTTACAATGTGTTCACCTATTGTATATATTCAAGTACATGTGTACGTGTATTTTATGTAGAGAGGAGAGAGAAAAACAAAAGAGAGAAGATAAGAGATATGAGAAGAAAAAGTGAAGATAGGGGGGAGAGAGAGAGAGAGAGAGAGATTTTTATTTTATATTAAAATTTATTTTTTAACTAATTTTTTGTGGCATAAATTGGATCTCACGAATCTCATAAATTATACGGATCTCAAAAAAAGGCCTATATATACATATATATATATATATAGAGAGAGAGAGAGAGAGAGAAAGAGAGAGAGAGAGAGGGGAAGGGAGGACCATGCGAGAAGGCTAAAAGAAATACGGGCTTGAGTTTGTTTTTCAAATCTGTAACAACCCAACCAGAAAACAATGACAGAATAAATTTTTAATAATAAAATACCACCATTAGATAAAAAAATCCACCCAAAAAGGGGTCCCAAGCTTTACAATAGCTAAATCAAGGTTTGATAAACAAATCAACCTACACAACTGAGATGACTAATAATAGCAAAATTGACGGTCTTCTATTTTCCCCGCTAGACTTTCTCCTTGCCCTTAGCCGCACCACCTAACTCACGACGGCCTGAAAAGGGTTTTTAGTTTTGAAAGAGCGAGGGTTAGACCATGGGTCTAGTGAGTTCCCTCAAACAGTTAAGCAAAAAATTACTTTCCAGAAATAAATCAACATTTAATAATGGCATTTAAATAAAACACGTTACGGACCACACGACCGTCCAAGACGATGTGTCTAACTCGCGCTGCCTTAATGTTGGGACACACCCCCAACGACATGAACGGGCCACACTCCCCGGCACGAGTAGGCGGGCCACACTCCCCGACTTAGGTCACGTAACCCACAATTTATGTATGCATACATATAATCAACAACAATTTATACACACTTGAACAGTTAATAAAATCATGCCATCATAATAAATCAAAGTTTAAAAATAAACTTTACATGATTTCATCATCAAAAGGTTTAGTTTAGAAAAACTCACCTGAAGTCCACCGTTACAACCTTCAGTCAAAAATGAATAGTCCGAGACGAACCTAAAAACGTGGCATCGTTCGGTGAGTTAACGGTACCTTCTAATTAAAACTTTAATCTTAAAATTCTCATTCCTAACTTCGTTCCACTTCTGTCGAACTTACTCCGTTACCTAACTTGAGGACAAAATACCCAACTCCTTGAATGATTAAAATACTTGCCTAAATAAAAGATGTGGGCTGGTTTCATAAGAAAAGCCCAGTAATTCAATCTAATCAACTAGTTGAATCCAAGGTTTCAACTTACTCTACGTGGGCTTCGACCCACTCTCCTCTAATCTAAGACCGATGCAAAGCCACTTTCGACCGGAAGCTGGAACCATCGACCGGAAACTGTCATTGGTGTTTTGACCGGTAAGGAGGTTCGATCGGGATCTCCCCTCATTCGACCGGTAAGGAGGTTCGACCGGGATCTCCCCTCATTCGACCGGTACGGAGGTTCGACCGAGATCTCCCCTCATTCGACCGGTACGGAGGTTCGACCGGTACTCTCGAACAGAAAACCCCAGAACCCCGATAGAACAAGGGTCTCACACTAATCCAGAATCCAATAGTGGGGAAATCTATAATTCCCCAACAGCTAATAAACTTGATAACAAGAAAATTGTATTTACCAATTACTTAAATCCCCATTTAGCCTTGGATTGATTTAACCCAGAATTTCTCATCAGGTTCAACATCCCTCTCCCAAACACAACTAAAAAAAATGATGAAGATTACTATTATTTTGCAGAGTTTTAGGTTATCAGAACACTTACCTTCAATGAAAACACGATTCAACCGGAGTTCTTGAAGTCCCTCTTCTTCCTCAGTCTTTTCTCCAAAATCGCCCTCTAAGAGGCTCCTTCAATGAACAACCGCACAATGCCCAAAATCCTTAGGGTTTAACTCTTTATTTCTCAAATTTCTAAAATTGACCCCCCTCCCCCTTCTAAAATAGAACTCTTCCAAATTCCACCCAATCTTTAGATTCTTATACTTTTAGCCGGTTATTACAAAATCTATTTCTAATAATGCCTAATAAATCGAATTCATCACAAAAAAATCTGTAACAGTTTGATTATAAGTTTAGATCACATATGATAATGGTGAATTCTATCCATACCCCCTCCTATAGGAGGTATGTAAGAGAGGTAGGAGGGGGTATGTGAATGAGATAGGGGGTATGGAGGGTTTTGTGAGTGAGGAGGGGGTAGGGATAACAACACCCATGATAATTTGTTCGAGATCGTATCAATCATATATGATAATAGTATATATTTTTGTTAATCATATGTGATTATGTATCTTTAAACGTATACATCTTATTGTGATGCAAATATTATCGCATGTCATAATACGACACTTATACTCATATGCATATTATCACATGTGATAATACGTAACTTATAATGAGACGCATATTATCACATGTGATATGTACAAATTTTCACAGAGTGGATCATATATGATACGTAATGGATCATATGTTAAACGTAACTAATCACATGTGATTCAAAACGTGAATTCAAAAAAATAGAGAAGTGTAACACCCTACCTAGACCCTAGAAAGCGTTACGTAAAACATATGATAAATATCTATAAATGAACAAACTTCAAAATTTTGTTACTAACATTTCAACAATTTTGTTACAGCGGAAGACTTATAACTACGATAATAATCTAACAAATTAGTTCGTCCCATACCGAACAAGTTAATACAAATAAGATTAATAAAAATGCTCTTCAACATTCTAATACCAATCCTCCCCCTTGTTAAGTCTTATGTGCAAGCCACCTGAGATATACGACACATGTTATCTTAAAAATCTAAGTGAGTTCATGGTTAGTTCTCAAATGCTGAAACAAACAATCCAATAACTAATATTGAGTAAATTTGAAAACTTAAACAATACATTGAAACTGCTTCTACATACAATAGTGTCCTGCATTCTGTGCGACATTGCTATACTACTCAACTAAAGGCTCAGACTGAATCCCAACCAATAGGAAACTAGTCTTAACAAAATAATGATCCAGCTGAACCGTCGTGCTTAAACAAGCACACATTTAATTGGCACTGAAAACGATAACATACTAATCGGCGTAATCATGTATGAACATTGTCTGATCATAACAACTGATAAAGCCAATCACATAATTCATAATATGATTATTACTAACAAATAAGCTACAACAAATTACTCAGTGTTGGGTCCTTGACCAGCATCTTCCTAAATTGAAACGTGGCGTTGGCTGCTACGCTATAAGGAAATAAAGTTGCACCTTCTCCATCAACAATTGCTTTTGGCGTAGTGGTAAGCGCTTGATCCTAACATGTGGTATCAAAGCAGGTCAGGGGTTCGAATCCCATGGAGTGCATTTAAATGCCAAAGGCATGCTGTGCAGCCATTGACTTCTAGCGAAGATCTTGTTAGTGCTGGCAGATACTGGGGGGGGGGGGATTGTTGGGTCATTGACCAGCATCTTCCTAAATCGAAACGTGGCGCTGGCTGCTACGCTATAAGGAAATAAAGTTGCACATTCTCCATCAGCAATTGCTTTTGGCGTAGTGGTAAGCGCTTGATCCTAACACTCAGCAACTAGTGCATAATAACACACATACTATCGACAGAGAGTGAAATTGACAAGATATAACTACTATTGAGTACCAGCTATGGTTCTAGACTTCTGAACGTTGGTCTTCTATAATAGATACAATCTTCTACAATAGATACATTCCTAACAACTTCTAAATACTATTAAAGTTGTGTGTTCAAACATACAAGTACTACACTGAAACTACCTCCATAAGGTGGATATTAAGATAACACAATTTATCATCCACAATGTAAGCTACTCTATTAAATAATTGAAAGCATGTAAAGTAATTAACACACATAACAAAAATATGTGTAACTGACATTGCGTAATTAACCGTATAATCGAAACACATATAAAAATACTATGTTACTGAAACATACTAGTCGTATATTCTCCCCTTGGGAAACTAGTCATGTAAACTCACCTAAATCGTCGAGTGACAGAGCGATGACGGACTACTACAAGGTTAACGTGGACCTAACACATAAACATTAAATTTAGGGGTTCCAAGGTTAATTAAGCTAAAATATTTATAAACCAAAATTTAAGCCAACTTTCTGTATAAAATGATTTGCTCAACAACCCCTTTATTTAATTAATTTCAACACTTAATAATTAACTTTACATCTAATTAACCTTATAAGGGTAATATTATTAATATTCATAATATTAGCCTCAAAACCCTTGGGCTTTCTCTAACCAACGGCTCATGCAGAAGCATACATATTTAGCATAGAGTTGTATTCTTGGGTTTCTTTAATAAATACTAAAACACCATTATTTTAATCTTGGTGATGCCATTCAACATATTAACTTTACTAAACGATTCCAACGAGCATGGGTTCTTAATTAGACGACCGATCCATTCACGTTAATTTTTACTTGAAAACTAAACCCACTTCCACCAACAACAATAAAAATAATCTTTCTCCCTAATCACCAGTTTAATGGTTGATTGACAACGTTCAGAATGAAATCTTGATGCTAAACAATGCTTGAACGTCATAGGGTTGAAACCCGTATTCTAAAAACGAATTAAAAGAAAGATTTACGTACCAAATGACGAGTTTCTTTCTAAAATCCAATAACAGTCGGGTGTTACTAAAACCCAATGACAGTCGCTATATCCAAAGTGCGGAAGACTTCACCAAGCTATTTACTTCTTTGAGCACACAACTAGCACTCATATCTTCACAGTGTCGCTAGAATTAATCCCGAATTGGAACCTGATGCACATACCGACAAATAAAAAGGTTAGGCTAACGCCTAGTGAGTTCTAGAGTTTTTATCATGATTATAAAAATCGTTAAACGAAAATAATGCAACTTAAATCATGATCTTTCAAAATGAATTACTTTAAATATAAGAACGACCCGTTTTCCAATAATACGCATTTTATAAATGAATTCATCAACGCCAAAACATTCTTTCATGAAGTGATGCAACCCAACACTTACTCAAAACGTGAATAATGATAAGTGCTCAAATATTGAAATTTGAATAAGACTTTATAAACCAAACGACCGAAATATGAGTAAACTCAAACCTCCAAAATTATAACGTATGGAGAATGACCCAAACTCGAAACATCACCGAAAAACAAGGATAAAACTAAATACCCAAAACAACACCTTTCGGTGACGGGGGAGACCCGAATTCCGTGGCTAGTGGCGGAACACAAAAGTATGCCACATTCCAAGTTATTGAACTCACCATACTAGGATCAAGGCCACGAACACGCCGGCTCGTACTAAGATGTGGGGGAGGGCACCCAATGATTCCTAGTCATACTCATTCACTAGGATTACATTTACGACCCAAGACTAGTATCCGGTCCCACATAATTAATCGTACCAAGTTGCCATCCTAGGGTCCAATGTCTCAACTAGCTACAAATGGGAAATGATTATCCCATAAAAACAGACTCAGAAATTACATCATGGGGTCAATAGCACAATGAGGCCCTCGATGACCCTATAACTAATCATGGTCCCAACATGAAATAATAGCCCCTTTTTAAAAATATTAAAGACCGACTCATATGTCTATGGATCCATTACATTACAGTCTATAACAATACATGATTCCAATTGAATGACAAACGCACTCAAAACATGTAATTCTCAAATGATGCCCAATAACCGCCATCATACTCAAAACTCCACGACGGGCTATTAAAACTGGACAAATGTCCCCAAGACTCATCTTAGTCAAAACCGAGCCAAAAGCTCAACAATTTACTTTATCGTACAATAAAAGTCATTGTAAACAATAAAAAGTATTTAACCAACGGTTATGCAAACACAACGATCAAAAATATGATTAACCCAAAACTCCTCATTGGTTGAGATAAACCGTTTTCCAAATGAACTCATACCCTTATATTTCCAAAATGCCTCATAACACAATAATATGCATTTTTTTAAACGGTTTATAAGATCAAACACACAAAAAGGGAATTTACATCAAATAACCTCCATTTATATATTAAATCCTCAAGAAACATATCCACATGATTTATTTATCAAAATGTCCAAAAATCCCAAATGTGGGTGTTTCACTAGATTTATAAAACCAAATAACCCAAATGAGTAAAACTCTTCAAATATTCCAACTTTTAATAAAAATCATGTAAACACATATTCAAATATTCCAACTTTTAATAAAAATCATGTAAACACATAATCACCTTAAAATGGACATTTTTGGTATGTACAACGTTTTCACAAATCAACTTGAACTCACCTTGCTAGATTTGGGTAAATCTAGATTTTTCCCAACTTGAGCTCCTTTGAAGAAATTTGGATCCTCAAGCCAAAACTTCCAAAAACCTAGATCCACAAGTTTTCAACCATTAATATTCATATCCAACCACTTAGAATCGTTCCCTAAACATTTTACATGAAGATCTCAACTTATACCAAAACCCTAATTTCCATAGGTAAAGAAAAGAGAAGATTACCTTAACCATAACTTAAATCCACCAACCAAAATACCTCTTGGGTCACTAAAATGAACCACAAACTCCCAATCTTCAAATGGATAAAAAAAGGTTGGATAAAACCCTAGAAACTTGATGAAGAAGATGAAGTGAAATGGGTTCTAGAAAGGTTAAGGTTCATAAAAATGGTGTGGTTTGATTTAGGAGAGAAAGATGGAGAATGAGAAAGGATTTGGGGTTTTTGGATGAGAAAATCGAAATGAGGGAGAGGGAGATCAGATCTAGATGTGATGGTAAAAGTATGAGAGAGAGGAGGGAAAAGTTGAGGGTGAAAAAGGGTGAAAATTTCGTCAGACTCAATGCGGACGTCCACTTGGAGCCCTATGCGGACGTCTACTTGGAGCCCTATGCGGACGTCCACTTGCATTAGGACGAAAACTGACGAAACTTCTGCTGCTTCCGCGGAAGATCCTATGCGGACGTCCACTTGCTTCCCTATGCGGACGTCCACTTGACATTGGTCGCGTGCCCGATCACTGCTTTGGTCATAACTTCTTCGTTATAGCTCCGTTTTCGCTCCGGAAAGGACCGTTGGACTTGTATTTGAATTTTGCATCTAGCAAGACTATAAAATCTAGGATTCAATCTAAAATCCTATTTCTTATATTTTTCTTGAAAGATCGACTTCTACATCGACTTGAAATTATGCTTACCCAAAAATTACGGGTGTTACAAATAAATCCGGGTTTTGAGAGCATCGAAACCTTTTTCTTTTTCTTGCTAAATCTTCTAACTCTGTGAAATGAATGGGGTGGTGGAGGTTATCACACCTCCATGTTTGACCAAGTAAATACCCCTTTTAGTCCCCCTTTTTTACACTCTTTATAGTTTACACCCTTCGACTCACACTTTTTTTTACTTGTCATGTTCTGTCATTTACTTTACATGTTTTAGAAACAACCCCTATGATTGGGATGTTACAAGAAGAAATGGTGAAAAAGATAATGAAAAAAATCATATAGAATTTTATAAAAAATATGAATTAATTAGAATTAAAAAAATTTAATAGATAAAATGAGATTTTAATCGTTTTAATGGAAAATGGGAGTTGAAAAGAGGCGTCAACAGCCCGCTTGCACACCTTTGTTGCATACACACAACATTAATCTCAATTGCCTATTTGTTACATATTCTATTGTCTATTTGCTCACCATTTGTATCGTGCATAAGTCGGGTTCTTCATGAAAATAACCTCTAATCCTAGCTAGTGGTTGAGGTAAAGTTTACATATATCATACCCTTCTCAAACCCTAATTCAGAGTGAGATATATTGGTTTGTTTGGTTTGGTTTTGGTCGGTACCGTGAATGATTAACCTCTTCATCGAATATCCTGAACCAATATTTCCAGACGTCCCAATACAGGAAGGTTTTCTCCCATGAATATAATCTTGATTTTTTCGAAATGAATATTTATACTAGGTAATAATGTGATCATTTTATAAAGATATAGAGAAAAGAGAATGAGAGCATGAAGAATGAGAAACAAACAATTCAGAGTATGTTCTAGAAAGCAACAAATGAATTCAAGTTAAGAATTCACCACCAACTCTCTTTAATTGTTCCTTTGCAATTATGTACCTAGCTAGGAGAAGTGTCATGGTGTTGAGTAGGACAAAAATGATGTCGTAGGGCCAAGAATGGAGTAAAAAGTGGAGCTTTTCAATGTCTATGTGAAAATAGTGAAGTGAAAAAGACGTCTGGTGCATCTTATTTCATGTTCTTTGTGGGAATGATGTTTAAGATTCACGTTATTACTTGGACCAAATAATTGTGTATATTTTTGCACCGATCCATTGTTTTTGAACCATAAGTGTTTTGTAAGGTGTATAAATACTTAGTATGTGAGTTATGGTGTGTATAGGTACTAATTTAGGACAATTTGTCAAACCCAATTAAGTGAATTTCATGCGATGTAAAGTGGGATACATGTCTAGTATGTTTTCAATATTGGAATGGTGTTACCAACATTATGTCTTTTACATGTTTTAAACTACTAGCATGCTAAAACTATTTTATTATGATATCAACAACTAGTTGCACATTTAATGGTGTTTGAGTATGTATGTGCGTTCATATGTCGGGTGTTTGAGAAATTATTATTATGACAAGGTGTGTGAGGTCGAGTTATATATGCCCAAAAAGGAGAGGACTCGTAATTCTTGGGCAAACCGATATCTCAACCATGCTACAAAGAGACTAAATGATGTGTTTTAAACTAAGTTTTACATTAAAAATATATGAATTTATTGAGCCTGATAGGTGACTAGGGTTGGGTTCATGAGAGACCAAAATGTTTCCTTGAGACCCGTGAGACCATATTTTTTCACTTGAAACTTCAAAGCTAAACACCGTGAAGGTAAACAAAATCCAAACCTTCACAATAAAAATCACTGTCTGTGAAGTTTCAAGTGTAAAAATGTGGTGTAACACCCCGATTTTCGAAAGGTATCAATTCATGTTAATACAGAAACTGATATATTAAGGAAAAATAAGATATTTTATTTTGGGCTTGAATCCTTGATTTTATAATCTTAATGGATAAAGGATTCAATTACGAGTCCAACGGTTCTTTCCGGAGCAAAAACGGAGCTATAACGAAGAAGTTATGACCAAAACGGTTTTCGGGGAAATCATGGGCCGGCTGGAGGGGGCGCACGGGCCGTGCGCGGGGGTCAGAGACTCGGGTTAAAACCTGATTTTCGCCTCATTTCACCCAAAACTTCATTTCTTCATATCTTCTTCATCACAACTCCGATTTGGGTGATTCAAGTTGCTATGGTTTCGTTTTTGAGAGCTTTTCAAGGATATGGCAAGAGATTGGAAGTCTATTGAAGTATAATAGAGTATTTTGTGGTGGTAAGCTTCTCATATCTCCTTATTCATCTTCTTCCCCAAAATATTCTAGGGTTTCATCCACCTCTTGTTCTCCCTTTCATAGATTGAAGGTTTGTGATCATTTTGGTGAACTAGAAGTGTTTTGGTTGGTGAATTCAAGCTTGGGTTAAGGTAATCTTCTATTCTCTTCGGTTATGGAAGTTAGAGTTTCGGTATTAGTTGAGGTATCCATGTATATGGTTTGGGAAATGATTCTTTGTGGTTGGAACCTTGTGGATCTAGGTTTTTGGAAGATTTGGTTTGAAGAATCAAGTTCTTCAAGGAAAGTTCTATGTGGGTAAAATCTAGATTTAGTCTAAATCTAGCAAGGTGAGTTTACTAAACTTTTGTTAAAACTGGATACACATCATATTTGCTTAGTTGTTGCTAGTATCACATATTTGCTCAAAATGGTCATCTTTACGGGTTTATGTATTTGATGGTATTTCCATGAGATTATGTGAGATATGTGTATATGAAGTATCATCCCATGATTTACTCTATGTTGTGTGATTTATTTGGGGATTTACATTATGTGTGCCCACAATGGGTATTTGACATGATTATGGAATATATGTTTGGTATAACATGATGATTTCCATTCGGAATACACTCTTGGTGTTATTGTATCTACAATGTGGTTATGTGGATATTTAAGTCTTATGTTAGACTCGAGCTATTAGGAGGATGAACTATACTTGGTTGAAAGATACCTAAGGACCTCCTATATGCATTGTATTGGACGAACCAAGGCAAGTTAACTAGGAGGATGTAGTCTCGGGGCGCCACTGTGATGATATGTGCCTAGTAGACCTCCGCCACTCGGAAAGTTTCCTGTACGGTCTGATCTCCGGGTGGGTCGGGCCTTTGGGGTGTTCCTTGTTAAGGGCATCAAGGTGCATCGACTCTTTGGAGTGGGCTTGATTGGTGCTTTGGGTCTCCCCTAATGACTCCACATATATTGGACACTGGTTAACTGCTGATAAGAATTGTAACTGTTCATGCATATTTATTATTGTCCAACTCACTAGGGTTTTTGGCCTAACACTTGTTTGGTGTCGATGTGTATCTCAGGTTTTAGCGGCATCGGTCCTAAGTTGGCGTAGTGCTTGGGTGAGAGATTTGGGGATATCACTTTTGGACTTACTATTGGTAGATAATCCTTTGGGTCTATAAATGACACCCTTGATTGTAATCTCTTTTCTGGTTATAGAAATTAGATTAGTTGGTTGTTATTTATTATCCGTTTAATTACGATTGTATTTAAACAGGTTTGTGTATTTTCCCCATTTTTGGGAGGCTCTTGCTTTGGCAATTTTAAATACCGCAATGTCCGTTTTTCAGATTTTTGTTATCCCTATTTTTAGGGTGTTACAAGTTGGTATCAGAGCTCTAGTTTAAGTGAACTAGGCATGAATGTAAGATGTCTAGACTTTGACTGAGTACGTTAGGCAATGATTTGTGAGACGGGTAGAATTTCTAAGATGGGTTAGTCTTAGAGTCGACGGAAACTATGGTTATCAAGCGTTGTGGCGATGGTAACGAGAACCTTTATGTATTATATGTTAATAATCTCACCTGGCTAATGTTATTATGAAGATATTTATACGTGATGGTGCTTGAAGTGCCGTTACTGTGACAATTGGTAATGTAGTAGTACGTTCTATTGTACTTGGCTTGCTAATGTTATGATATTTGGTAGACGTGGTAGTACGTTTCCTTCGTGTTCAAATCTGTTAATCTCCTTTTTATCCATCCTCGTACTTGTATGAACGGCCTTGGTATGTCGACCGTTGGGGTGGTAAGAAAGTTTCTGAATGGGTAACCATTAGAAAAGTTGATGATTTTATTATTCGTTACTTGGAGTAACGGTAAGTATGGTGATTTCATTAAGTGGACAGTTTCGAGTCGGATTAATTGGTTGGATTTGAACCATAGACTTTTTGAATTGATGTATTCGAGAAGAAATTGTAGGGTGAACCTATGAAGTTCGTGGCTTTGCCTTAAGATGTTGAGCATCTGAATGACGATAGTATAACTAGGGAAATCGAGGAGCGTGAGTTCAAGTTGATTTGTGAAAACGGTGTACATGCCAAAATATCCATTTTAAGGTGTTTATGTGTTTTACATGAAATTATCAAATGTTGGGTTAGTTGGTAATCTTTGATTATTTGAAGTATTTACCTTTATAAACTTTGTATAACACCACATATTGGATTTTTGGACATTTTGATAAAGGGTCACAAATCAATGTGTTTTAACGTTTTATTGCATAAAATGATCTTTGGTCAAAGAAATATACTTTTGAATGGTTGTCAGTTTTTATGCATCATTCATGAAATGGAATGTTTTATGAAGCATTACTTGCATATTTATGTGAAGTATTTGAAAGTATGTATGTAGTCCCATTTTATGATTTTCATTCTTATCAGCAGTTAAACTTGGAAAGACATATTCGAAAATAAACGAGTCTTTAGGACTTCGGTCCGGTTTAATAGCCCAATTGTGAAATTCCAAGTATGATGGCGGTTAATGTGCATCAATTGAGAATTACATGTTCTGAGTGCATTGGTCATTCAAGTGTAGCCATGTACTGTTTAGACTGTAATGCAGTGGATTCATATGTATGTGAGTCGGCCTTTATTATTTAAAAAGAAAATGTGCTATTATCTATAAGTTACTTATTTTAAAGTGCTTGTGTTTTACATTAAATTGTTAACTACTGATAAGTTTTGGGTTATTTGGATATATTTAACTTTATAAACTTATGTAACACACATCTTTGTGATTTTTGGGCATTTTGATAAATAATTCATTTTGATATATATTTCTTTTACGATGTAATATATAAATGGAAGTCATTTTAGATAATTGCCATTTGGTGCATACGATTTTATAAACCGTTGGAAATTGCATATCATTGAACTATGAGTCATTTTGGCAAATGAAGAGAAAGAGTTCATTTGGAAAACATTTTGTTTCAACTGATGATAAGTTTTGGTTATTTTGAAATGTTAGTTTTATGAACATGTTGAGACACCCATTTTGGGATCTTTGGGTATTTTGGTAAATAAATGATGTTGAGATGTTTCTTTGATGATTTTACATATATAATTGGAGTTCAATTGACGTAAGGGTCATTTTGTGTATTTAATTTTATGAACCTTTCCAGAAATGCATATTATTGTGTTATGAGGCATTTTGAAAACATAAGAGTATGAGTTCATTTGAAAAAATGGTTTGTCTCAACCGGCGATGAGATTTTGGGTTAATTACCTTTTGGGTCGTGGTGTTTGCATAATTGTGGTCAAACGTATTTTGATGTCTCTACTGGCTTTCATTGGGTATTCATGTAAACTATTGGGTCGTTGACCCGGTTTTAACCAAATGGAGTCTTGAGGAAATTTGTCCGGCTTAAAAACAGTGGTGGAAATTTTATTGGCATCCAGTGGTATTATTTCCCTTTGAGTTTAGTGGGAGCAGTTTAGTTGCATATATCACGTATGCATATTTTATTGGAAATTTCCATTATGGTATTTCAGCCAATATTTCAGAACGATGAGAACATGTTTATATTTGGCTTTGAACTCGAAAACGACATAAATTATTTCATGTTTTAACCAGGTGCATACGCATATCAATCTTCTAGTTTTGCGAAATAAACGGTCGCATGCAAGTTTTGTTGTGAAATCTTATTTCGTGCCACTTGGTGACTAAAAGAGAGAAAACTTTAAGAGTTCGGTATTATGAGCTTGTTGTCTCGGGTTTTGCAAACATTTTATTTATACAGTTTGTAATTAAACTAAATTACTCTTGAAATTGTTCAAATCACATGCATATGTCTTTACTAAATTTTGGGGAATAAACAGATGTACGCGAGTCACGATGAGAAGTTTTATTTCATGACATTTCTGGGTGAACTGCAGAAATTTTGAGGTTCAATTTTGTGAAAATTTCCTTATGTAGTTTTGTATGAAAGTCTTGTTATACACTGTTTTAATATGTAAAACTATCTCTCATTAATTACTTAAATTATACTGTTGGTGGGAGTAATTGTATGAAAGATTTATGGTATTTCGGATAGAACTTTTGGCCTGAACATATTTCAGTTATTGATTTTACTGATAGGAGTTTTCCGCAATGTATGAAATGAATTTCCGGGTTGCATGTCATTGTAATTACGATTTTGGGTAGGTACGTTTTATCGGTACGGCCTAAATTTGAAACGCGAATAACATATATATATATATATATATAGAGAGAGAGAGAGAGAGAGAGGTGAGTTATTGTGCAACCTTTTAAATGGTGCAACCTATACAACCCACCTATTTACCACTCATTTTGTTTTCACCTTTTTAATTAAAAAAAGTGAAAATAAAATGAGTGGTAGATAGGTGGGTTGCATGGGGTTGCACCATTAAAAAGGGTTGCATTTGAACACCCCTATATATATATATATATATTTATGTACGTTTCTATTGTGTTGCTACATTTGGGAAATGATCGGACGCATATAGGTCCTGTTGAAAATTTTATCTTCCGACGTTTTGTGTTAAAGTGAAAGATTTTAAAGTTGAAATTGTGAAATCCTCTTTTGGGAGTTGTACAAACTTTTATTACGCATGTTTTGGTACGGAAGGTTATTTTCATACGCATAGCATAATTTGATGCATGCTAAGACCCTGGTAGTCCATTTGAAAATTTTGTTACGCATCTTTCGTTATCGTTTTATTTAGCGTAAGTACTGATCAAATGAGTTTTGAAAATGGTTTCATATGCGTGACATTGGTGATCAAACTTTGAAACCTATCGAATGCACGATAGTGTATTTTCACACACGTTTAATTGTTATAAAACTTATGTATTTGAGAGTTTTATAAATTTTAAATTGGCATAATAATGTGAAAAACCTTGAACTCTTTGGGCTATAGGTGTAATCCCCCTCGTGTTAGAAGTCGATATTAAGGATTAAAAGAGTCATTGGAGTTTGAGGCGTTAGACATGTGCTTTCTCCCAGTTAGTTAAGTAACGATCTTTATGCTTCGTTAGACCTACGGATTAAAAATCGTGTCCGGTTGTTTGGGCATGATTGGTTTTGGAATTGTGGGATTTTGGTACGACGGCATGCTATGAGTCGGTGGTGCACTATATTGTTGGGTATTCGTGAATAATGATGATGTTATGGTTGACTGGTAAGGATGTTGGATTTGGGTGACTACTTCCAAGAGTAGGTGTCAACTTTGAATCGACATTGCTAATCGAGAATGAAACATATGGTAGTATACTCACATTTGCAGAATAGCCGTCGCGAGGTTAGGTGTTGGCGAGTGATTTTGAGAACAATGATGGGTGGTGTGCTTCAATGTAGTTCCGTTAAGATCTGGTGTGTCTGTAGGACGAGTGGTGAACCTAAGGAAATTAAATATTGTTAATTAGGAAAGCAACCATTGGTATTCGGATAATTGTCAGAACTTTCGTTGATTTGGAAATCGATGCTTGAGTGCATGGTAAGAGTTTAGTAGTAATGTTTATTGGAGACAATTGGTGAGAATGTCGAGGTGGACATTAAGTACAAATCGATTATCAAGGAGACCTTGATGTGTCGTATTTAGAGGTATCCAAGGGAAATGTTTGCTTCGGGGTATTCTTGATGGAAATGACTGAATATGGTCGTAAGTTAATCCTGAAGTAATATGATCAACATAAGGTTGGGAGGCAACCGAGATTTATTGGTTAAGAAAATGATTAAGCAAGCACTTGATGTTCATTCCGTCATAGGTGAGTTATGTCGAACCTTGGGATTGAATTGTGATGACTCGTTACGAGAAATGCAGTAACAACCTTGACCAGGATGTATTTGAGTTCGTATACGAGGTAAGGCTTCATAAAGGCATTTTTATGGGAAACCAATCGATCTTGCCAAGTGCTATGTTGGGTTCTTGGTTAGTGTCAGATTTCGAGGACGAAATCTCTTTTAAGGTTGGGAGGATTGTAACACCCCGATTTTCGAAAGATATCAATTCATGTTAATACAGAAACCGATATATTAAGGAAAAATAAGATATTTGATTTTGGACTTGAATCCTTGATTTTATAGTCTTAATGGATAAAGGATTCAATTACGAGTCCAACGGTTCTTTCTGGAGCAAAAACGGAGCTATAACGAAGAAGTTATGACCAAAACGGTTTTCGGGGAAATCATGGGCCGGATGGAGGGGGCGCACAGGCCGTGAGTGGGCCCTTCACAAAAACGTACGGGCCGTGCGCGGGGGTCAGAGACTCGGGTTAAAACCTGATTTTCGCCTCATTTCACCCAAAACTTCATTTCTTCATATCTTCTTCATCACAACTCCGATTTGGGTGATTCAAGTTGCTATGGTTTCGTTTTTGAGAGATTTTCAAGGATATGGCAAGAGATTGGAAGTCTATTGAAGTATAATAGAGTATTTTGTGATGGTAAGCTTTTCATATCTCCCTATTCATCTTCTTCCCCAAAATATTCTAGGGTTTCATCCACCCCTTGTTCTCCCTTTCATAGATTGAAGGTTTGTGATCATTTTGGTGAACTAGAAGTGTTTTGGTTGGTGAATTCAAGCTTGGGTTAAGGTAATCTTCTATTCTCTTCGGTTATGGAAGTTAGAGTTTCGGTATTAGTTGAGGTATCCATGTATATGGTTTGGGAAATGATTCTTTGTGGTTGGAACCTTGTGGATCTAGGTTTTTGGAAGATTTGGTTTGAAGAATCAAGTTCTTCAAGGAAAGTTCTAAGTGGGTAAAATCTAGATTTAGTCTAAATCTAGCAAGGTGAGTTTACTAAACTTTTGTTAAAACTGGATACACATCATATTTGCTTAGTTGTTGCTAGTATCACATATTTGCTCAAAATGGTCATCTTTACGGGTTTATGTATTTGATGGTATTTTCATGAGATTATGTGAGATATGTGTATATGAAGTATCATCCCATGATTTACTCTATGTTGTGTGATTTATTTGGGGATTTACATTATGTGTGCCCATAATGGGTATTTGACATGATTATGGAATATATGTTTGGTATAACATGATGATTTCCATTCGGAATACACCCTTGGTGTTATTGTATCTACAATGTGGTTATGTGGATATTTAAGTCTTATGTTAGACTCGAGCTATTAGGAGGATGAACTATACTTGGTTGAAAGATACCTAAGGACCTCCTATATGCATTGTATTGGACGAACCAAGGCAAGTTCACTAGGAGGATGTAGTCTCGGGGCGCCACTGTGATGGTATGTGCCTAGTAGACTTCCGCCACTCGGAAAGTTTCCTGTACGGTCTGATCTCCGGGTGGGCCGGGCCTTTGGGGTGTTCCTTATTAAGGGCATCAAGGTGCATCGACTCTTTGGAGTGGGCTTGATTGGTGCTTTGGGTCTCCCCTAATGACTCCACATATATTGGACACTGGTTAATTGCTTATAAGAATTGTAACTGTTCATGCATGCTTATTATTGTCCAACTCACTAGGCTTTTTGGCCTAACACTTGTTTGGTGTCGATGTGTATCTCAGGTTTTAGCGGCATCAGTCCTAAGCTGGCATAGTGCTTGGGTGAGAGATTTGGGGATATCACTTTTGGACTTACTATTGGTAGATAATCCTTTGGGTCTATAAATGACACCCTTGATTGTAATCTCTTTTCTGGTTATAGAAATTAGATTAGTTGGTTGTTATTTATTATCCGTTTAATTACGATTGTATTTAAACAGGTTTGTGTATTTTTCCCATTTTTGGGAGGCTCTTGTTTTGGCAATTTTAAATACCGCAATGTCCATTTTTCGGATTTTTGTTATCCCTATTTTTAGGGTGTTACATGTGGTGTCACGGGTTTCACGAAAATAGGTTGGTCTCACGTGATCCCAAGTCTAGGTAACTAGTATCATATATATTAGGAGACGACAAGACCATCATTTGGCAGGGGCAATGAGAAGGTCTAGCTAAAATGTATACTTAGTCAGGATTCATGTTATGCTAATTATATTGTTTTCATTATTAAGATATTATGTATTTTGGTTATGGACAGTGCGGTTGTAGTCTTAGTGGATGTCTAAGTCCCTAAATCTTGTTATGTTTTTTATTATTTTAAATAAAGCTTCAATCTTTTACTAAAAATCACCGACCATTTTCATATTCATATCCAAAAAGGTTTCATTTAACAACACCCTCTGATTAAGAAGTCATTAATGGCTTTAAGTTTGATGTTGATAGATCGTCATTTCTATTCTATGAGATATGATGTCATAGACCCCCTAAGGGAATTCGGGGTGTGAAATTTTTTATGTATGTTTTGATTTATAATGATTGTATTAACTTTTTTTTCTTTTAATTTAGAATTTTTTCAACTGGAATCGAATTCAGATTGTTTGGCTTAAATTTGTGTTTTTTTTAAATAGATGGATGGTAAATGTGCACGGGCATCATGCCATGTTCATAATAAAATCATAACTTCTATTTGTAACTTGCTAATTGTATTGTACAAAACCGGAAGCAAACAGATTTTAAACAAGAATATTTTGATCATTTAAATTTTTCCAAAGTAAAAATATTTTTAAACAAAAAGAACAAAATGAAATGTATGTATATATGGCTTCTAAACAGAGCCTAGTTCATGATTGAACGACATGTTCTTGTAAATAAGCAACATGTTCTGAAACTCATCGTGAGACACAACAATCTTCGAAGATCGATGAGTCTGAAGCATCTTTTCCACGTTTCTTGTAGTCATTTAAGTTGAAACTCTTCTTTATCTTCCCAAATCTTCCATAATTGTCCACTCCAAGACGAAGTCTTCATACTCCGACTACTATCAAACCCTTCATCTGTCTTCACTTGCAACGCCTATTTGCATTAGCGGAACTTGAAACATGTCTTGCAAGACTTCTCGAAAAAGTTCTTGAGACGTTTTCGATATCTTCCATCTCTTCGAGTTCTTGTGTGTGTTTTTCTTTATGATTTTTGGGTTGGAGAGATGGTTTTTGATGTCTATTAACGTATGTGTAGATATGAAGTGAGGTCCCTACCAATGATTTCTTGTGATCAATTGCTCATGTGTGATTTGTTTGTTTGACCAGTTTTTGCTGACCATACAAGTGTTAGATAGTCAACAAAGTCGATTTTTATTAATATCAAAAATCAAAATTGTTGTTGACCACAAATGGTTTGCAAATTTTTGGAAGCCTCAACAAAATTCAATTTAAATTTCAAATTTAAAATATTCAATGTAAACAAAAATGTAATTATTTTAAATATCTGAATTATTAGTATGTAATTATTTTAAATATCTGAATTATTAGTGATACGAAAGACATTATGAACTCTCCTGCTAAATTTTTAATCATGGTTTATGTGCGATTCTATTGATGAAGATTATCTTATTGTTTTTCAAAGAAAAAAGGAATTAATAAATATCGCAACTTTGAAATTCGAAGTTTGATTTTGTTTGAAAAATAATTTTCAACTGATATTTAATTCTTTTTTAAATTAGTTCTTGTACATTTCAACTAAAATAATATCGATTTACTCATTCACCTTCTTCAAAAGTCAAACAAAAAATCATTTTAGCCATCCTCGATCGGGTTTTGTCTAATATTTTTATATGTTCCTTTTAAAATATACCCGAAGTAAACCTAAATAAACAAACAAAATATATCTTGTTTATCTCACACGAAAATATGGCATGATGATACATTACTTATATCCATTAATTAGGAGTAGAGAGACTTTTATTTTGAAAATACCTGACTTGAAAAAAAAAATTAAGAGCATCTCCAATGGAGGTTCTTACAAGAACCTCATTTTTACACTTTTTGGTTTCACCTAATTTTCAACTAATCAATTTAAAATTTTATCTAAAAGTTCACAATGGTAGTTCTTATAAAACCTCATGTCAACATCAATAATTATAATTTTTTTATAAATAAATATCAAATATTTAATTTAACTACCAATAAAAATGAGGAAATTGTCATTTCACATAAACTTCATGGTAAGAACCAAGGTTCTTATTTAAGAATCTAGAGGGCTTTAGCTTCTTATAAGAACTCTCTACAATGCTAGTTCTTATAAGTCATTGCACTTTTTGTTTATAAGAATCTTGCATTGGAGATGCTCTAAGAGAGAAACAAAAAACTTGCAGGAAATTTTGGGTTCTTCAAAGAGTGTGAAACGATTGAAAGGATCTTAAAGACAAAAAAAATAGTGATTAGCAATAAAAAAAATGCAAAAAACGTCAAAAAAAAAAAATTAGAAACAAAAATCAAATTGTAAAATAAAAAAATATAATTAAAAAACATGGACATGGACATGGACACGAACACTCCTAACTTTTGGGTAAGGATCCTCTACATGTCTTCTAGTCATCCTAAAGGCATATAGACGCGTCCAACTATCGGAGCAATATAATCCAACTTGCAAAAAAAAAAAAATAATAATTAAGAGAGAAGAAGAAGACTTGAAGGAAATTTGGGAGCTTTGGAAATACTGAAAAGAAGGTTGGAGCTCAAAAATACTGAAAAGAATGTTGGAGCCTCAAAAATATTGTCATAAATACGTACAAAGAGCAATAGAAAGAACATAGTAAAGGTAAAAAAAACCACGATATGGAAAGCAAAAGTTGAATTGCAAAGAAAAGACAAATGAAAAAACATGCATACGAACACTCTTAGCAATTGGGCAAGGAGCCTGTACCTACGTCTGGTTGTCCTAGGGCACAAGGGACCGTTCTATGTGCCCGTCAAAGAGCCCCCTCCCTCAGCCACCCCCTACCTCTACAATCTCCCACATACAGTAACTAATGAACTCTAAGCAAAGTTTGCAATCTTAATTCATCGCTTCTAAACACTCTTATAAGAGGTCATGTCCTCGAAAGTGTCTAAGACCTTCAAGTCTATCATTAGTTGCCTATTCTTCTCTGCCCCTCGACTGATATTTTTTAAAATGAATTAGAAGAAATCTTTAATGCCAATCCATACAATAATGGGGTATTTGATCAAGAAAAGGAAAACAAAGGCAAAATTGATGTACTCAAATAGAGATGTATAACCATAAAAGTCGATACGCGTGATTTTATTTACATTTATAAAAGAATTATTATACTATTATCTTTTAATTTTCCATATTCTTATAATTTATATTTTTAATTGATGAATTACGATGCATGTGTTTCGCCAATAACACAAACCTCAAAACATAAAACACCAACAAGGCATAATACGTTTGCATATGCGTAATCATTTTCCCTTATTTTTTTATACAATTAAGAAAAAGAAAATATAAAATACCTTCTTTTGGCAGAAGATCTGTTATTATAATTCAAGCATCTTTTTATTATTTAATTAAGAAAAAAAAAAACTTTTTGAATAGATGGATGCTAAACGTGCACGCATATCAAGTATGTAGTTGTTTTATAACTTGTTTATTGTACCACAAAAATGGAAAATTCAACAAAAATTAAATAATCATAATTCAATTATAAACAATTTTTCAAACCTCAAAGAAATTTAAAACAAATCAAAAAAATAAACATATTGTAGTCTAGCTTCTAGAATGCACCTAGTTCACGAGTAGACGACATGTTCTTGTAAATTTCGAAAAGCAGTCTATTCTGAAACTCGTCCTCAGAACTAGCAATCTTTGAAGATTGGGTGCTCTTTGAAGTATGTTTCTTGGAGTTGGTGAAGTTAAACATCTTCTTGATCTTCCAAAATCTGCCGTGGTTATCCTCTCCAAGCTGAACAGTCTTCATGCTCCTCCCGCCGTCAAACCCTCCGTTACCTGTTCTCCTCCAAACCCTGTTTGCATCAGCAAAACTCGAAACACTTCTTGAAAGATTTCTCGAAAAACTTCTTGAAAGGTTTTCCATTTCTTCAGTTTTTTAGAGGTCTTTTTTGTGTGTTTCCTTTTGGAGTTATGATTGTTGTGTTGGGATAAATGGTTTTGATGGCTATTTATACATATGTATATATGAAGTGAGGTCCCTTTCAATGATTTCTTGAGATCCAAAACCCATGTGTGATTTGAATGTTTGACTGGCTTTTGTTGACCATAAAAATGGCATAAAGTCAACAAAGTCGATTTATTTAACAAAATCAAAATTCAAATTTGATCATATGTTACCAACCAAAACGAAGAGTATTAGTCATATTCTTGGAAACCAAACAAATTCGTTAACAACATATTTTGTATATCTACAACATATAATTCTGTTTATTTTTTGTTAGATCATATAATCACATTAAATTGATGATGAAAAACAATCTTGCTTAATGGGTTATAATAAAATTTAAATTATATTACATATATTGATGTGAGTTTTATAGTGGAAATTATGGTTTGGGTCCTACAGTTCGTTTACTATACATAATGGTTACTAAAGTTGCAATTTGTATGTTACGGATTGATTTTCTTCTCATATTCCGTTAAATTAGGGACATTTTGGAGTTGTTGGATATTCGAACATCCACTATATCTCCAAAATATTCCGTTTTTATGAAAGTTAACAGTCGAAATTCAATCTATAACGAATTATAAATCATGATGATTTATTATTATAAATAAATTATAAAAATGAAGTTTCTTCCTTCTAGAAAGTCAGCATGTCGATCACTTTGGCCATCCACATATTTATGTCTAATATTTTCTTTATTGTTTATTTATTTTTCCTTCTCTTCTTTATTACTTTGATGTACTTTTTCTAGAAGAAAAGTCAGAATTGAAGCCAAAAGTTATTTCCAACAGTCGCCTTAAAATAAAGTTTTAAAATTTAAAAAACTCTAAAACTTAGTATTAAAGAAAGAGATATATTAGTAGGATTGAGTTTCGGTGAGAAGTGATTATCAACTGTTGGATGAGAAATGAATGTATATTAGGATGAGATGCACCAGATTAATTCCCTTCTAAGTCATTTCTCACGATTCTCACGTTAACCTCGACTTCTCACACGATCATTCGCCTATATTAGTTATTGTTTTTTATACCAATAAGAATGCATGTGTTACAATTTTTTATAAAGATTTTTAAAAAATGTATTGGAAAGATGAACTTAAAAATATTTTAATAATATAGTTAATGTCGTAATTGTTAAAATAGATGAGCGGTTAGAGTTGGATATAACTTTGTTTAGAGATTTGAATTTTAATAGTTTATTTTAGAAAAACTATAACATAATTGCTAAAGATACTATAACAAGAATGTCTTACGACTCATACCCTTGAATTATTTACGACCATTTTTTATATTTTTTTTGTAAAAAAACGACGAATATTAAAATTTTAAGAAAAATTACATTTAATTTAAATAATATTTTGTTTAAAGATTACATTATTAAAATATTTCTTAATATATATTAGGCATATACCCGCGCAATGCAACAGAATGTAAGTAAATAACGAACAATTAATGTTACTTCCTTATAGACATGTCATCAACAATCAACCATGACATAAGAACCACAATTTATGAAACCCTAAACCCATAAAGATATTCAATAATTAGTTTATATTACAATTATTGACGGAAAAAATTGTAATGATATAATTTATAATAAGAATGAAACGTATTTTACGATTATGTATTTTTAATGTGCTAACGGTGGAAAAAAATAAAACGTGTAATAACCTGATATAAAGTTAATAAAGAAAAGTTTGGGGGTTGTTTTGGTCAAGACTTAAGTAAAGAGGGGTGTAAGGAGTAACATGGTTTAATAAGGAATTTTACCCTAAAAATCTCTCACGATTGCATCTGGTGCGCTGTGAGAGAAGGAAGAAGATTTGGGGTGATTCCCTGTGCCGGAGATTCAGAAGGTGAATATTCGATCGAGGCTAGAGATTTCATCATTCTTCTTCAAGGTAATAATCCTCTATAACGTCTTCTTCTTTATTTAAGGTTTTGGTATCAGCTTCTCTTTTGGAGTTGGGTCGATTGGTTAATATGTTTGGTTTTGAGTCTTGGGGGAAGTTTGGGATTCATTCTGTATTTGGTAAGGAATTCTAGATGGTGGTTTTTGTAATGGTTTTTAGTATTGTGCTAATCAATTGTTGTTGAGGGAATCATGTTTTTATTCGTTAATCGACTCCTCTGGGTTGGAACTGTTCGATCGAGCAGGTTAGGGCGGGGGACCCCGGTCGTTGATCTTTGATTCAGCTATGAACATCTGTTGACGCGATACTTGTCTTCAGGGATTACGTTACTGTTTACATCAGAAACTATCAGGGATACTGAACAGACTCAGTTTGATCACTGATAGTGAAACACTAATACATACTAGATGTTTATAAGAAGACTATCAACGATACTGAACAGACTCAGTTTGATCGCTGATGGTGAAACACTAATACATAAAACGTAATTTTCACTAAGTATAGAAAATGGTCGTTATCAAATCACTGAGAGAGTTTGGATCAACAATCTCCCCCTATTTGATAATGACAAAGTAACTGAAGAAAATTACTTTATAATTCAAAATGATGGAATAATCAGGAATCATAACATACATGTCCCAATTACTATTTTGAGGGATCTTTTACAGTACTGATAAAGTTAAGTACTTCACTGAAATTCTCATTAATCCAAGAAAAGAATTACAAGGAATGAAAATTACAAGTACAAGTGATGTACTAACTACTGTAAGTTAAACTAATAGATTACAAGAAAAGAAACTAATCTATCAGCTATCTAAAGAGGGTTTAGGAGGATTGATCAAATACTCAGGTATTTCTTCTCCTTTTTGCCTTCGCTCTAAAGATTCTTTGCAGATGATCGCTATGATTGGCTCAGCAGCAGGAGAGAGAGTACACCATAGGCACATGAGATCCTTGAGAAGAGCGAGGGGACAGATAGGGATTTCAGAGACCCTTTGAAATCTGAGCTGTTCCTCGTCATCTCTGAAGAAGATTCCAAAAAGTTCTTCAAGAACTTGTCCCGCAGCATATGGTCCGCCAGGAGGCAGAGAGAGATCCAGAACTGAAAGATCAGGAGGAGGACCGAACAGATCTTCTCTTGAGAATTTCATGGAGGTTTCATTCCTGATCACTGCGACATTATCAGATGAGGAGGAGATAGGCTTTCTCTTGATTTGCTTTGACTTTGGAGGAAGAGTAGATGGCACCTTTAGTATAGCAGCGACTCTGTTGATGAGAGCATCATTTACCTTTTCAACATAGCCTCTGTATGTAGATTTTGATTTCTTCAGCGCATCTTTGAACTCAAGCCATTCCATATAGCCAAGGTCTTCCAACTTTGAAATGAACATAGCTTTGCAGCTTCCATCCTCTCTGGTAATCTCCATGGTGACAGAGAGTTTATCCTTCTTCTTTCTTCCAGAGATAGCAACCGCTACAATCTTCATTGGGTCAGAGCGATAGTCAATTTTGTGCTTGCACCAATCGACAGAATTATCGCTGACCGCTTTATCTTTGGAGCGTTCCTCTTCAATCTCTTTCAAAAGAGCTGCCTGGACTTCCACTGGTTTTCTTTTTAGCTTCTTGTCTTTGACTTGAGAAGACTGAATTTTGAGAGCCAGAGAGGCATCTCTTTGACAGTCAGCGATCAGCTTCTCAGCCCTGACGGATTCTTCAATTTCAGCTTCAGTCAGGAACTCCAGATCTGATGATTGAGAGGGGATCTTTCTTCGTTGACCCTCCAGATGAGAGATCATCTCTGTTCTTTTCTTTCTCTCCTCCTCTGACCAGTGAGATGGTCTAGAGGGCCTTCCATGATGTTGCAGGGACTCTTCTTCTTCTTCATCCTCTTCCTCAATCTCTCTGACAGAGATTGGGATTATTTGGTCATCAGCTTCAGCAGCTGGGATTATTTGGAGCTCTTTACCCTCAAGCAGGGGAGAGAACTGTCTGGTCAGAAAAAGAAAGAAGGTTAGATTTATATTTAGGGAAGGAGAGAGATAAAGGCTAGAAAGAAACAGGGGTGGGATTTTTATAGAAGGAAAAAGGAACAAGAGTAAGGCATACCTGAGAAGGATTCTCCTCAGGTAGTGAAATCATCTTCAGGGTTCCCTCAGCAGTTGCACCTTTGCTTTGGGAAGGGGTTCCTGAAGGTGTTTCTTGACTCCCCCCTGCTTTGATAACTTCTTTCGAAGCTATCGTTGAAGAAGTGACGGCTGAAGAACACCATAGAGATTGATCTTCATCGTCATCATCATCATCATCTTGATGAGAATCATCCTCTTGATCTTCAAAATCAAGGTCTTCATCATCGTCTTCTTCCTCCTCTTCATCATCTACTAGATCAGCGATGGTGGGAGGGGCTTTGTCAGCAGCTATATCCCTCTCAACCTGAGAGGGAGTTTCCTTCAGTTGTTCAGCAGCATCAGCTTCTTGCTCCTTATTTTCTTCAGATGCTTTCTCCCCCTCTTTGTCATTATCACGAAGGGAGAGACCTTGGGAAGGAGTAGAGGTCTCAGCGGTGGACAACTTCTGGACTTCAGCTTCCAGTCCTTTGAGCCGATCTTCAAGTACAGGGATGTCGGACGTAGCTTGATGAATAAACTCCACAACTACGTCTAGAGCGGTTCTATCGTCTTCTGTAAATGAAGGAGCAGGAGTTGGAGCTGGTTCCTTCAGGCGGGAAAGGATCTGCTGAAGAAGGACTTCACATGCATCAACCTTTGTAGACAGAGCTGCAAACTGTTGCTGTGAGTCTTCCTTGACTTTGTCAATCGCTTCTTGGAGAGTAGCGAGTTGAGAAACGTCAGCTTTGGAGGCGCAGGTGGCAGTCAGCGTCTTCTGTGCTTTACCAGTTGATTGAACAGCGTTGGTGGTGTTGTTGAGAGAGGCAGTCATAGAGTCCACCTTGGCACTCAGATTGTTGACATTGGTGTCAACAGTCGTCAAACTAGGACCTGAAATATAAGTTAGTTGTTGAGAAACAGGCTTATATGGTGAGTTGGGAGAAGTGTTTGAGGTTATAGGGATACCTGAATTATCAAACATTTTGTAGAATTGTAAGGATTCCTCAAAAGATTGATGTTCAGGTCCTATGGGTCCAAACTGTGGAGTAGAGATAGATGGAGGGTTAGAGATCAAAGAAATAGAAGGACTAGATATGGGGATAGAAGATGTAGGGATAGGGGTAGTTACCTCAGGTTGTTGAACTGAGATCGTAGGTTGTGTCACTGTTGTTGTGATAGCGACCGAGATCGCTGGCACGGTTGAAGTGGTTGTAGCTGAGGATGTGGAGGAGAGACCCACGAAATCATCCAAGGAAGTTTGTAGACAAACATCCTTAGGGATAGAGCTAGAAGTAGCTTTATCCTTGGTCACCTTGGCCTTCTTCGAAGGACCAAGGGAGCCAGTTAATGGTCGTTTGGAAGGGGTAGCGGCAGGGATAGCAGAAGAAGGAACCTCCTGCGTGGCCGCTAAAGTAGAAGAAGTGAGGAGAGAGATTCGGGAGCGAAGTTCAGAGATACTTACCTCGTTGGGGAGTAGCTTGACTTCCAGAGATCGCTGACCCACTTTCGGAAAAGATGCATCCGAGTTGGTGGGGTAAGTGGTAGGGTAGAGGAACTTCAGGTACGCGCAGATAAAGCGTATGTAGGGAACTTTGGGATCCCTCTCGGTCTTCTCTATTTTTGACTTCAGGTCGTCAAAGATAGTTGTTGCGTAGTCGAAGTTGCGTCCAGCTATCACTGAGTAAGCCATCTGGACTTGAACCTTGATGGCTTGGTCCAGTGACCCACTCTTCCCACTCATGCACTGAATGAAGTGCGAGAAGATGTAGTTGAGTTGGGAAGGCATCAGTGCCTTCTTCACAAGAGTCAGCTTCTTGTTTGGAATTGTTGTCCTTGGTTTGGGTTCCCAAGCATATTCCATTGCATCCAGGAATTGGATGAGTTCAGCGTCAGTTGGAAAGGGTTCGAATCCATTTCTGGGTTTGTCGGGAAAACGCAGTGCTTTCCTCAGGCCTAGGGCAGTCATCATCCCTGAGCCAAGTTGAGTGCTGAATGAGATAGCAGGAACCTGTTCACCCTTTTTGTTGGTGATTGAGGTTTCATCAGCAGTAAACCAGAATTGCTTGGGAAGAGCTTTGGAGGGTGTGGGATCCACAGTGATAGCATAAGCAATGCAGGATTACTTTAGGAATGTTGCAGCTTCCTTCAGGTGTGGATACTTGACACCGTCAAAATCGAGACGAGCGAGATGATTGTTCTTTGGAAGCTCCGATTCAGTGATGGCGAACTTGACATTCTTAGAGGCGACAAGAGCAGATTGAGCCATTCTGAATATGAGTAGATAAAAGAGTAGAAGAAAAGATTTTAGTCTAAAAATAAAGAAGTTTTTCTAGTTTCTATTTGAAGAAAGAAACACAGAAAATCAACAAATTTGAAGATACAAGAACAAGAAGAAAAACCAAGGATTTTGAATGAAGAATAATCAAAATAAAATGGTTTTTAAAGAATACAATCAAAGATGAAAATGATTTTATGTGATTAGAATCTTATAAACCCATAAATGAAGGTTTATGTAAAAAGATTTAAGAGAAGAATTTAGAAAAAGATCAAGAATAACCTGTTGATCTTTGAAGAAGATGATGCAAATGCTTGAGAGAGTATTCTTGCTCTGAAAGTTTTTCCAGAAAGCGTAAAAATGATAAGAATGGAAAAACATTCCTTTTATACGTGTGAGAGAGGAGAGAGAATGTGAAAGGCGGGAAAGAAAATGCTCATCATGACATGGACACGTCCCACGATGTTGATTGGATAGAAGAGCAATGGACGAACGTGTCAGAAAAAGGCATGTCGTGGATTGTCGGTTCAAATGACGTCATAGAAGAGAGAGACTGTTCATTTGTCCGTTTTGAAATTATCGCTGAAGAAAAGTCAGCGATAGATTTTTCTTTTTGAAAGTATCCCTGATGGAAAAGACGGATAGATTTTCTTTTTAAAAGAATCACTGACTAGAAATATCAGTGATAAATTTATTTTTCAAAAAACTTTTAATCATTTGAAGAAAGTTTCAGTGATTAAAGTTTATATTTTGAAAAATATCTCAACTGAATGAAGATTCAGTTGAGAAAAACATACCTGAGAGTCAGAATGTTTATCAGAGAATGATAAAAGGGGAACTTATGATTACTGACACAATGCATGAACGCTGAAGATTTATTCTTCGAGATTCAGCATTCCAAGCTCACTGATGAGAAAGTTGAACCTTGTCTCATCAAGAGGTTTGGTGAATAAATCAGCAAGCTGAAAGTCAGTAGAGATAAAGTGAATTTCAATATCACCATTCATCACATGATCTCTGATAAAGTGATATCTAATCTCTATGTGTTTCGTCTTTGAATGTAGCACTGGATTATTTGCTATAGCGATATCACTAGTGCTGTCGCAATAGATAGGAATCTTTGATAGCTGAAGGTCATAATCTAATAGTTGATTTCTCATCCATAAGATCTGAGAACAACAACTTCCAGCGGCTACGTATTCAGCTTCAGCTGTGGAAGTGGACACTGAGTTTTGCTTTTTGCTTGTCCAACTTACCAGCTTTCCTCCCAAGAGTTGACATCCACCAGTGGTACTCTTTCTGTCAAGTTTACAGCCTGCAAAATCACTATCAGAATAACCAGTTAGATCAAACCCTGAGTCTTTGGGATACCAAAGACCGAGGTTAGGAGTTCCCTTCAGATATCTGAAGATTCGCTTAACAGCGATTAGATGGGATTCCTTGGGTTCAGATTGATAGCGTGCACATAAACAAGTAGAGTACATGATGTCAGGTCGGCTCGCTGTAAGATACAGCAGGGAGCCTATCATTCCTCTATAGTTAGTGACATTAACAGGTTTTCCAGAAGGATCTTTGTTAAGTGTCAGGGGTGGTGCCATAGGAGTTTTCATAGCTGAAGTTTGAGTAAGATCAAACTTCTTCAGCATATCTTTAACATACTTACCTTGGCTGATAAAAGTACCTTTGTCAGATTGTTTAATCTGAAGACCAAGAAAATATGTCAGCTCACCCATCATACTCATCTTATATTCTGTCTTCATTCTTTCAGTGAAGCGAGTACATAGAGATGGGTTAGTAGAACCAAATATTATGTCATCGACATATATTTGTACAAGAATTATATGACATTTTATCTTTCTGAAAAATAACGTATTATCAATCTTGCCACGTTCAAAATTTTCAGAGATAAGAAATGATGAGAGAGTGTCATACCAAGCACGAGGGGCTTATTTAAGACCATAGAGAGCCTTATCCAATTTATAAACATAATTTGGATACTTAGGGTCATAGAACCCTGGAGGTTGTTCTACATAGACTTCTTCATTCAGCTTTCCATTTAGGAACGCTGATTTTACATCCATTTGATAGACGATGAAATCTTTATAGACTGCATAAGCTAAGAATAGTCGAATTGCTTCGAGTCTAGCCACAGGGGCAAAGGTTTCATCATAGTCTATACCTTCCTCTTGTCTGTATCCCTGAGCAACAAGTCGAGCCTTGTTGCGGGTTACAGCTCCATGTTCATCTAACTTGTTTCTAAACACCCATTTGGTGCCTATAACAGTTTTATCAGATGGTCTAGGAACGAGATTCCAAACTTTGTTTCAAGAGAATTCAGTCAGCTCTTCTTGCATAGCTCTGACCCAATTTGGATCTCTGAGGGCATCATCAGTCTTCTTGGGTTCTATTAAAGAAAGAAATTTGACGAAGAGACATATATTACCTGAGCTTCGTCGTGTCTGAATACCTGCAACTGGATCACCGAGAATTTGATCTATTGGGTGATCTCTGGTGTTTTCGCTGAGCAGGAGCATGATTGCTCAACTCAGAGGTTGGATCAACAATTGGGATGTTTACTGATGAGGACATTTGAGGTTCATCAGTAATTAACTGTTGAGTAGTAGACAGACTGTTGTTATCAGATAGGTTTTCAGACAGAGGTAGATCTGATGGTAGCAAGGTGTTCAGAGGTTCAGCTGAAACCCATGAGTTGGATTCAGCGCTAGGATGTATAATGTTTGGATCATCATCAGCGACTGGAGGATCTGAATGCTGATGGTTTGAGAAGAAGGGTTAAGTTTCTCTGTAGTGAGAGAACATCCAAGCATTTAATTCTTCATTGTCAGTGATTGGTTTAGAGTTCGCTGAGCGAGTTTCATCAAATGTGACATGAATTGTTTCTTCCACAGATTGTCTTCTTTTGTTGAAAACTCTATAGGCTTTGGAGATGGAGGAATATCCTAGAAATATTCCATCATCAGCTTTTGGGTCGAACTTCCCAAGTTGATCTCTGTTGTTTAAGATATAACACTGACAACCAAAGATATGAAGAAAACTGATAGAAGGCTTTCTTTCATGAAAAAGTTCATAAGCTGTCTTCCCAAATCGCTTTACTATCAGCGATCTGTTTTGAGTAAAACATGCAGTGTTTACAGCTTCTACCCAAAATTGAGTAGGGAGATGAGAATCGCTGAGCATTGATCTAGCAGCTTCAATGATCGTTCTGTTTCTTCTTTCAGCGACTCCGTTTTGCTGAGGTGTTCTTACTGAAGAGAAGTTGTAATAAATTCCCTTGTTCTCAAAGAAATTGTTCAGGGAACTGTTTTTAAATTTAGTTCCATGATCACTTCTTATTGAACGAACAGTAAGATTATTCAACACTTCCATCTTTTTAACAAAAGATATTAGTTCTTCTGGAGTATCACTCTTACAGCGAAGAAAGATAACCCAGGTATAACGAGAGAATTCATCTACAATGACAAGCGTATATTTCTTTCCAGCTATTGATTGGATGTTGACAGGGCCGAACAGATCCATATGCAAGAGCTGAAGAGGACTTGTCACTGAGGAAACTTGTTTAGATTTGAAACTAGCTTTTGTTTGTTTTCCTTTTTCACATGCTGAGCAGAGAGATTCTTTAGCATATGAGTGCTGAGGAAGACCAGAAACCAGTTCCTTAGATGAGAGAGAATTCATGGTTTTGAAGTTTAGATGAGAGAGCCTTTTATGCCATAGCCAGTTGACATCAGAAGAGGCTTTAGAGAGAAAACATAAGTTTTCAGTGATAGTAGAGTCCATATCTATTACATAGACATTTTCTCTGCGATTACCACTGAGAGTAAGTTTTCCTTTCTCATCCACCACTGAACATGCTTTCTTAGAAAAGCGAACTTCGTAGTCTTTATCACATAGCTGACTGATGCTCAGAAGGTTATGCTTCAATCCATCTACATAAGCGACTCTTCGAAAGGTAGTTGTCCCATTGCTGAGGACACCAAACCCTCGGGTATATCCTTTTTCATTTCCACCGAAGGTCACAGAGGGACCTTTTTCTTCCTTGTATTTAGTGAGCAGGTCTTTTTCTCCAGTCATATGACGAGAACATCCACTATCGAGATACCAGATGCCCTTTGATCCCTGCACACATAAGAAAGATTAAGCGTTGTTTGGTACCCACTTTTCAATGGGTCCTTTAGAGTTAGTGGATAAGGAAGTTTCAGCAGTCTTCTCAGCAGATGAAGATTCAACTTCAGAGGTGATCTTCACTTTGGTTAATTTCTTAACCTTAGTGGTATACTTCACCTTGATCGATTTTTCAACTTTGGTGACCTTCTCAGCTTTAGAGGCATTTTTCTTCACTTTAGCTGTTTTATCAGCTTTAGTGGTAGTTGGACATTTACTCGCAATATGGTCAGTAAAACCACAGTGATAACATTTTCTGTATTTGAAAATGGTTTTAGGACCAGTGGAAGGTGTTGCAAGTTTAAGATGAGCAGGGCCAGGTCCGAGAAGATTTTTCTCATGAGATCTGGGAGGAATTTTCATTTCTTCAGATCTCGTGGATTTAAGATCAGTCTTTAGCTTTGGAGGACAGAGATCAAAGATTTCTATCATAGAGCTAGAGGATTGATTAGCTGAGGATTTAGAAGAAACTTTCAGCTTTGCTTTCCTGGTAGCCTTCTGAGGAAGGAGAATGGACTTTCCTTTATCCGCAGACTTAGTGTCTTTGGATTTTTCCTCAGGGATAGATTTTGAAGAAGAACAGGGATAGAATTGATTATAAGAAGTGTCAAAGAAAGAGGTGACAAAAGTTCCAAACTTAAGCGAGGAACTTTCTTCTTTAGGATCATCCTGAGGTGTCCAAAAACCAAGACCGGTTTTATCACTTTCAGGAGTTTGAGCATTTATTATCTCAGAGATCTTTGTTGATGATTTACACCATTTTTCAACATGAGCCTTTTCTGCTTTTAGAGCAGCAATGGCTTGTTCGCGTTCAATGCTGATGATTTCATTTATAATGACTTGATCTTTCAACTTTTCTTCTAAAAGATTTAGTTCTCTGATCTTTTCATGACATCTCTCTAGCTCTTGAGTTAAATGAACATTTTTATTCTTAGCTTGAGTTTTGTCGTTTAGAGCATTATAAAGGTCAATCGTCAGCACATCAACAACGCGACTCCTCTCAGCTTCAGGCAGAGAGGGATTAGTAGAGATAGATACCTGAGATGATATGTAGCTTATAGAAGTTTCAGATGGTTCTTCTACTTCTTCTTTAATCTCAGCCATGAGGCAAAGATTAGCGACTTCTTCTTCATCAGAACTTGATTCTTCTGATTCAGCCCAGTCATGTTCTTCAGCGATGAGACCTTTACCTTTTCGCTTGTAGCTTTTCAGCTTTTGATATTTATTCTTCAGTTTTAGGTATTTGTCGTCACTGGATCTTCTTGAGGTAGAGGGTTTGAAGACCTTTTTAGACCTGCACTCACTAGCAAAGTGTCTGATCTTTTCACAGTTGTAGCAAGTAGCAGTAACCTTATCAACAGGCGTTGATTTTGGCTTTTCAGTAAGAGAGAGAGGCTTACTTCTTCGGAAGTTGCTCTTTCTTGCAAATCTCTTAAAAGAGTTTTTCAAGAGTGCTAAGGACTCATCAAACTCTGAAAGATCAGGGTCTGATAGATCCGCAGTTTCAGAATCTAACTCAGTGATGGTGAGAGTAGATCGCTGAGATGGAATTATCTCTAAAGAGACTAAAGCAACAGGAGTGCCTTTGGAGTCTTTAGAATCTTTTACAAGATTTTTCTTCAGAAGATTCGATTGCTCATAGTTGAGCAATATTCCATATAGAGTGCTAAGAGAAAGAGAATTTAAGTCTTTTGTAAGCTTAAGACATATTGAATAACTGTCCCAGCTTTCAGGAAGACATTCTAAGAATTTTGTTAGGACCTCAGAATTAGAATAGGTCCTACCAACAGTTCTTAGGTCAATGATTAAGCAGTTAAACCGCTGATGAACGTCAGAGAGAGATTCATTCTTACCAGCGATGAAACTTTCATACTGTCTTACCAAGTTAATCTTACGAGTTTCTTGGATTTCAGTGGTGCCTTCATATTGAACACATATGGTTTCCCACATTTCTTTAGAAGTTTTCAGATGCATGATGGAATGGAAAACTTCATCAGGCAGAGCCATTGAAATAATGGTCTTTGCTCTTGCATCTATTCCTACCTTCTTTTTATCTTCATCACTCCACTGTCTTATTTCCTTAACGACATATCGTTCAGGGACAGCTTCAGTGGTGGCAGTAGCAGGAACAACAGCTATTATTCTAACAGGTTCATAGGGTCCATTTTCTATATATTCAGGTATAGTAGGATCCGCACCTTCAAGAAATAGCATCATTCGATTTTTCCATAGAGAAAAGTTATCTCTGCTAAATCGAGGAGGTTTAGAAAGTGAACCATTATCATAGTAGTTTGTGTTTGTGTTAAGTGCCATTTAGAACAACAAAGAAAAAAATAAAGCAAGATCTTGTTTATTAGATTAAACAAACTGCTTTGATACCACTTGTTGGTCCCTAAGGTGCTTTAAGATTGTAGAAGGGGGGGGGGGGGTTGAATACAAACACAAGATTTAAAGTTTAATAAATTGTTTATTGATAAATCAAATACAATTTACAAGTTTGTTGCGGAATAAGATTAAGACAGACTCAATCTAAACAAACTTAAGAAACACTAGGATGGTTGCACAAGAAATTCAGAGAATGGGGGATTAAGAGATATAGAAAACAAGGATTTCTATATGGGGTTAAAGAATTGAGCACTCTTCATACACTGTATTGTCTTTAGAGATGAAGGGGTGATCTTTCTATTTATACCCTATGCATTAAATGCATGGCAGGACACTTTACACGTGGCGTTCACTGATTGGCTTTGGGAGTCTGACTTTTGGGAGACATGCTTTCGGCCGGGCAATGAATAGTGTAGTTGACAGAGTAGTTGTACGAATTATGGCAGAGGTATGTCCGTTCTGACACATCGTACTGGGTTGTGCAAGGAGAGACAAAAGGAAACTTGAGGCATAATCTAAGTGATCATCGATCGCTGAATATCTCTTCAGAGATATAAAGAAGTTCAGCTATTGCTGAAGCTTTTCCTTATGTTCCTTCGCATATAAGTAGATTCGTCTTTGCTTCACTGATATCCGCATCAGGTCGCTAGTAGACTTGTCTTTGTTCAGCAGCTTCGTCTTTGATTCAGCTATGAACATCTGTTGACGCGATACTTGTCTTCAGGGATTACGTTACTGTTTACATCAGAAACTATCAGCGATACTGAACAGACTCAGTTTGATCACTGATAGTGAAACACTAATACATACTAGATGTTTATAAGAAGACTATCAGCGATACTGAACAGACTCAGTTTGATCGCTGATGGTGAAACACTAATACATAAAACGTAATTTTCACTAAGTATAGAAAAGGGTTGTTATCAAATCACTGAGAGAGTTTGGATCAACAGTCCCATCTAAGGCAGTGTGAGTCACAGACACGCCGTCACCTTAGGGTGGCGGTAGTGTGAGCGGAGAAGTTTATTGAAAGTTAAAGGTTTTCCTTGAAGCTGAAAATGGTTTATTTTATGATAAATTCTTGATTGTTTGTTTGATGAGTTAAAACTGTTATAAGAGGGGACTCACTAGACCTTTCGGTCTAACCCTCGCTCTTTTCAAATCTAAAACCCTTTTCAGGTAAAGAGTGGTAGTAGAAGGAGCGGTTACGTTTTAAGAGAAGATGGGAGCTGGAACTAATTTAGAGGACCTCCATTGTAGATTCTTGTCAGTGTATTCTCAGTTGTGTATTAGGTTGTCTTTCCGAAAACCTTGTATTTTGGGTGTTGTATTGTGCCGTTTGGCTATAGTATTTAATAAAGTTGCATTTTTCTCTTGTAGTGAGAACTGGGTCGTTACAGTTGGTATCAGAGCCATAGTTTGAGGGATTTAGGTGACCGGATGGGCCTAAACTTAAACTGTGGAGTAGATGGACACAACTGAGATTTAGGAAGCCTTTAAGAAAGACCTTGATCATCGTGAGATATGATAACAATAGTGAGTACTCTCATGTAAGGTAAATTCAGAATCGCATCTGGCCAATGCCATTATGAATTTACAGGTACATAGGCATACTCGATTACTATTGTTGAGTGTGGTTCAGGGTAGAGAGTTCAATCCATAGATTGATAGTTTGAGTCTAGCGTGTAGTGGAAGTTCATTTTTGGTGGTAAGGTTAACACCGTTTAGGATGCCTATCGTGCGGGATGTAGATATTTCGTTGAGATAGGACCTCCTGAGTTCATAAGGAGGAGAATGATGTTAGGAGGTGGACTTTTGCTCCAAGGGAGTCTTCGGTCTGGTAGAGTGGTATTTTGGTTAGTGAGAAGCAGGAGAGTATTAATCCAAGAATTGGAGGATAGAAATGAGGCTTCTAAAGCTGTAGTTAATTTAAGGGGGTGATTGAGAGACGATACCAGTGGACTGATAATATGTAGTGAGGATCAGATAGAAATGAGTTACCGTTTGATTTGTGAATCAATAATCACGGTGGTGACTAGTTGTTGGACTTCCAAGGTTGTTAGAAGACGATAGTGTCGGAGGTTTTGGCACAGTAGAGGACCCCGACTGGTTGGTCGAAAGCAAGGAGTCTTGGATAAATTATAGTGAATGTTAACAGTTGACCTTGTTAGAGTGAATAGCCTTCCATGTCATCGAGTTCCATGCATTGAGTGTCAAACAAATTGTTGGAGTTTTCCATATCAATCTGTAACATCCTCAAATTTGGTAAGAGCAACTAATTAAAAATCTCGATATAATATCAAATACAAATCAAGATCCATCATACCTCAAATATAAAATTCTATAATTAACCTCAATAATTATAAACTCTAGTATTAAACAAGGACCAAACCGAAGTCGGGTGCTACTTAACCCCAATACAGGCTGCTCTTCCCAAAAACCAAGGCGGAAGACTTCGCCAAAGCTACTCGTTTCCCAAGCGCACCACTAGCACTCCACTCTTCATAGTGATACTAGGACTATTCCCAACCAGTACCTGATGCACATGCCGACAAATAAGAGGTTAGGCTAACGCCTAGTGAGTTCAAGAGTTTTAACATGAATAGATATATCTTTAAAAGAAAGGAAATCAGTTCAAATCAAGATCTTTCAAACTAATTTACTTTAGAAATAGAGACGACTCGTTTTCCCACAAATTGTACCATTAAAAGACAACGTTCCAATACAAACATTCTTTATAAAACGATGCGACCCAAAACTCAATCAAAACGTGAATATAAATCGACTCCCAATTGTGATACCGTGAATAACACTCCACATCCCAAAACACCCAAAGCACGGGTGGGGCATAACACTCAATCCATAATTCATGGTTAATAAATCCCATATACAATATGTCATCGAAAACAAGGATACAAGATTCAGTACCCAACACAACACTTTTCGGTGACTGGGAAGACCCGATTCTATTAAATGTGGCGGTACACAAAGTTAAGCCACAGATGTATGTTATATGTGTATCTTCAAGGATAAACAACCATTGACATCAACCTTATCTAGGTCTTTAGTCACGGTAGACATCAACCCTATCCAGGTCTTTAGTCACGGTAGACATCAACCCTATCCAGGTCTTTAGTCACGGTAGACATCAACCCTCTCCAGGTCTTTAGTCATGATAGACATCAACCCTCTCTGGGTCTTTAGTCATGATAGACATCAACCCTCTCTGGGTCTTTATTCATGATAGACATCAACCCTCTCTGGGTCTTTATTCATGATAGACATCAACCCTCTCTGGGTCTTTAGTCATAATAGACATCAAACCTCTCTGGTTCTTGAGTCATAATAGAGATTTAAATATTTGTGTGTCATGCATGAAGGCTATGAACTCTCTAGGTCGAGGGGAAGGGTTGCAATTAAGAATGATGAAAGTTTTTAGAGTGGAAGTGTGTCGCTCGATCAGAGGGCGGTAAATATTTGATATTGGTATTCTTCTAAGTGAGGGCGGTAAATAGCGGAGGTGGTTATTGGAAGTATTGGCCTATGATGTTAAGGATGATGGTACTATAGTGGCATACCGTGATTCCGAGACGTGAGATGTAAATGTCGGCAAATGGTTGCGCCGGGAGTGGAATTTGAAGTCGTAAAGATATTTGTTTTGCAGTTAACTGCCGCACTGGAAGAGGTAGATTTCATTGGGGATCCCTGTTGGTTGGAGACATATTGAAAATATCTCAACGCCGACTGTTGTCGTGGAAGTCAGAAACCATTTTCATGGTGAATAACGGGACGCTGAAAATGAAGAAGTGGTTATGGTTAGTTTCGAGGAGCTTCGTGAGGAAGCGAAGGATTATTTAGAAAAGGTGCAAACCTAGTGCGATGTTGGACAACATTGCGTGGTTCTTGCAAAAAAAATGGAAAATCTTTGGTTCGGTCGGGTGGTTCTTTGCCGATGAGCTTTTGATGGTTATGTGAGAGCGAAGTTTTATATATAGCACAACTGGGAGGGGTTGTGCTTTGAGCATTTAAGTCTTCGAGGTAGTATGCTTAATCCTTCAGACTATTGGAGTTTGATTCCAACAGGTCGTGTTGAGCCGACAAGGAGCGAGATCTTGTTGGGGGATTTGAGGATCATAGTTTTGCGATTTATTCAGATTCGGGAAAGACAAGGTCGTGAAATGCCTTGAAGTTCAATTTTTTTAATATTAAAACCAGTGAGAAAATGACGGTATCGGTATGTGTGACAAGTGGTTGTGGAGATTTGCAGTTGTTCTGGGATGAAGTAGTAGAGTGATGGTTGTAACCATGGGTTAGTGATGTCTTTATAACATATTTGGGGGTGCAAATAATTAAAGGAGTAAGGAGCTTTCTTGAGGATATGTATAAGGCTGGCGTTATTGTTATAGGAGGAGCGTCCTCATCTGAAGATCGAAGGAGAGTGAATTGTAAGTGGTAGGTATGTGGTTGGGATGTGCGAAGGTTTGGTTAGTATTGGGGTATTGCTAAGTTGAGAATAATTTTCAAATGTTGGTGGGCAGTTATCCAGGAGAGGAATTTTGTGTTCTGATTTTCGGCAAATTCTGGGGCGGGATTATATTATACCCCTAGAATGATTGTTAAAAGTGTCGAACCACGTAATTCAGGGGGGGGAGTTGTGTAGTACATAGGAAATCAGTGGGCCGGTTGAAGTTTTCCTTAGGGTGAAAGGATTATAGCAGGTTGGGTAATCCTGTTGGAGAGCGTGAATGTGCGACGTTTCGATTAGTGGATAATGCTTTGGAAGAGTTGGGTTGATTATCTCGCGTAACAATTGTGGAAAGTCGGTTGACCAAGCAAAGTAATGTGAATGGGATTGGACATTTGGGAATCATCGAGGAACAGGGTAAACAATGTTGGGTGAGCGGTATTTCTTGCAACGAGAAGAAGGTGAAGATATCATGGCGGAAAGGTGGGAAATCTAAGAGTAAGAAGTTTGTCAAGTGACACAAAATGTGGAGGTATGTTTTAGATTCTGCTATTAGCAAGTTTATGAATCCCTAGCGTGGGTACGAGAAATAGAATATGGTGTTCGATGCGACGTGAGTGTGATTAATCAAAACCGTGCAGCTGACCAAAAGTTTACACTACTAATCAGTGAGTCGGTCGTCAGAAGTGGGTTTGAAATCCTCAAAGAGGAAGATATATGTATTGGGATATAGTGTTCGGAGCGAAGGACCATAATGTCAGTTTTGGCAATGTATGAAAAGGAGATTCCAAGCGAGTCCGTTGTTCCGTGTTAAACTATTTGGAAAAGTTTGTATGAGCTTGGTCATTCCGTATCGAGCGGGTGAAGCTGGGTTTTATTGCGCTTTTGGTCAGGTGTTTGTGGATGCAATGGGAAATGGAAGTATGTGTCGCATTACTTGGCCAGTTGGAACTGGTGATTTACGAGGGCTTTGAATTGTGGAAGTTTCTACCATATGAGAGAAATTGAAGTGATGACGTTGGGGCGAGGCATACTAGTGTGTGAGATTTGGTTAATGTCGAGGAGTTGAGATCAATGTAGGACGAAAAAGAAAGTGCTTCTGCGTTTGACTTATGAAGTGATAAAAGGGGTTTGCTTGCAAGGGCCAGTTGCATGGTGAAGGAACTGGTGACTGTGAGTTGTTCGTGAGGTCTGCGGTTGTCGATGTGTCATGTTGGCGAGTCGGGTGAGTATTTAGTCAGTGAGGCATGTTGTCGTGGTGTGACTCCGACAAAATTCTATCGGTCAAGGAAGTTGTTGTACTCGAGGGGTAATCTGATGGTTTCGTGCGGCTATGTATTGGTCAGAATGGTTTGGATAATCGAATGGTAATAAAACTGGTTGGATTAAGAATTATGAGTCCTTAGTCCCAAGCGGTGACAAATGTAAAGTTACCAGTCTCGCATTAGAAAGGTGACTTGATTCAGAAAGAAATGGAAGTTAAGACCTAGATATGTTAAGTCGGGCTATCGTAAAACGCGTCGGGAGGGTAGAGTATAGACTGTATCTACCTATGGATCTGCGAGTAGTGCATCCCTTTTTCCAAGTATTTAATCTGAAGAAATGTCTAGCAGAAAGTGATGTCATAGTGCCATTGGAAGATATCCGCGTAGATGAAAAGATAAGTTTCGTTGAAGAACCGGTGGCCATTCTGGACCGCAAGGTGAAGAAACTGAGGAATAAGGAAATTCACTTAGTGAAAGTACATTGGAGGTTTCATAAAAGGGAGGAAGCGACTTGGGTGTTGGAGTCAGTCATAAGGTCTCAGTACCCTAGTTTGTTCAGCGAAGGAATTCCGGAGACGGAATCTTTATGAGGGGTGAGTATTGTAATAACCTGATATAAAGTTAATAAAGAAAAGTTTGGGGGTTGTTTTGGTCAAGACTTAAGTAAAGAGGGGTGTAAGGAGTAACATGGTTTAATAAGGAATTTTACCCTAAAAATCTCTCACGATTGCATCTGGTGCGGCTGTGAGAGAAAGAAGAAGATTTGGGGTGATTCCCTGTGCCGGAGATTCAGAAGGTGAATATTCGATCGAGGCTAGAGATTTCAGCATTCTTCTTCAAGGTAATAATCCTCTATAACGTCTTCTTCTTTATTTAAGGTTTTGGTATCAGCTTCTCTTTTGGAGTTGGGTCGATTGGTTAATATGTTTGGTTTTGAGTCTTGGGGGAAGTTTGGGATTCATTCTGTATTTGGTAAGGAATTCTAGATGGTGGGTTTTGTAATGGTTTTTAGTATTGTGCTAATCAATTGTTGTTGAGGGAATCATGTTTTTATTCGTTAATCGACTCCTCTGGGTTGGAACTGTTCGATCGAGCAGGTTAGGGCGGGGGACCCCGGTCGTTGATCTTGGGTGTCGCCCCGGTCGATTAAGGACCGGTTGACACCGGTCGTGGTTGGATGGCAGACCCCGGGCGTCGGCAGACCCCGGTCGAAGTCGACCCCGGTCGGGGAAGAGGAGTCCGGTCGAATGTCACAGACCTCGGTCGATTTTGAGGCCTCAGTCGACTGCAGCCTCCGGTGGTATCAGACGCCGGTCAGAAGGGAACCCGGTCGACCACTCCGGTCACCCGAACGTGAAGACTCCGGTCGATCTTATTGGACCCGGTCAAATTCTTGCTTTGGCCGTAGTCCATTTTGTTTTGGTTCCAAATTCAGTTTAGTTGGGCCTAGGGTCTTTTTACTCAATTTTGGATTATGGTTCGTATAGTGAGTCTGGATTTATAAAAGTCTCGGTATTGGGAGTAAGTTCAGTAAGTGGGATTTGACCGCTTAGGTTTTATGATAGATTAAGGGTCGGTTGCCGTTCGTTGTAGAAAGTATTGAAAGTTTACCAGTCAATGGTTTCTTTATTGGTTCTTTTTCCAAGTAGGCGTAAAAGATTTAATCAAGGAACTTCGGGTGAGTTTTCTGAACTAAATCCTTCTGCTAGCGAAAGCATGTGAAAGTTTTATTTTAAACTTTGATTTACATATGATGGCATGAGTATTATGGAAATTATATGCAAGCTTTGAAATGATGTTGCTTTAGTACTTACTTGCGAGTTTTACTTAAATGTTAAAGACATTTTCTTATGGTTGACAAAGTGGAAATGTATGCATACATGGTCCTAAGTGAGAAGGCTCAAAGTCGGGGTGTGTGGCCCGCCTGTGCTCATAACGGGGGGGGGGGGGGGGGGTCCCGTTTATGCTATATGGGGGGGGGGGGGTGTCCCATCTAAGGCAGTGTGAGTCACAGACACGCCGTCACCTTAGGGTGGCGGTAGTGTGAGCGGAGAAGTTTATTGAAAGTTAAAGGTTTTCCTTGAAGCTGAAAATGGTTTATTTTATGATAAATTATTGATTGTTTGTTTGATGAGTTAAAACTGTTATAAGAGGGGACTCACTAGACCTTTCGGTCTAACCCTCGCTCTTTTCAAATCTAAAACCCTTTTCAGGTAAAGAGTGGTAGTAGAAGGAGCGGTTATGTTTTAAGAGAAGATGGGAGCTGGTACTAATTTAGAGGACCTCCATTGTAGATTCTTGTCAGTGTATTCTCAGTTGTGTATTAGGTTGTCTTTCCGAAAACCTTGTATTTTGGGTGTTGTATTGTGCCGTTTGGCTATAGTATTTAATAAAGTTGCATCTGTCTCTTGTAGTGAGAACTGGGTCATTACAAAACGTATGGATAGAAAACAAATTAATTTGTAAATATTCATGATATTTAATAGTACGGTTAAATTAAAAAATATTCAATATTTGACTCATTTTGAAGGTATTGATGAGACGATTATAATGGTATAATTTGTAAAAAAAGAAACGTATTTTTTCATTGCATTTTTGTTCATATACAATTATTTGTGTTAATATGATAATGATGGAAAATGAAAAATGAAAAATGAAAAAACAAGGGATATAAAGTAAATTAAATAAGTACGTGTAAGGGTGGTAAATGTGACATTGTACAAGAAATATTTTGTACAAGTAACCGTTTTAGAATGTTTATAATATAGTGTGTATATATATATATGTGGGAGAGATCAAATGAAAACCACTCTAATTTTGCAAACCGTGTAAACCATCAATTTCATTGGTTAAGTTAATGAAATTAGTTCATGAAATTGTTTAATTTGATGAAATTGTGTTATATAATTCTTTTGTTGATGAAATTGTTTCATATATTTGTGTTTTTTATGTAAAAATGAAATTGTTTCATGTTTTTTTCTCATTCTGATGAAATTGTTTCATGTATTTTCTCAATCTGATGAAACTTTTTCATTTTCACATAAAAAACACAAATATATGAAACAATTTTATCAAAAAAATTATATAAAATAATTTATCAAGTTTTACAAATTTATATATATATATATAGTTATATGCCCGCACAATGCGGCGGGTGTAAAAGTTTATTTTTATCTTTCAAATTTATATACAAAGTTAAATAAAGGGCAAAAGGAGCAGTTGAAGATACGCGTAAATTCCAATAATTTTATGCTTATAGTATAATCAAATCAAGGATAACAAATATCACTTCGCTATACGGAATTCGCTAGTTGGTGATTTATGTGAACTATTTCAATAATTTGTTATGTGTGTTACAATGTAACTTTTTCAAAATAAAATGAATTGATGAAACGTCTTTTTAATATATTTTAGTTGGTTTACGTATTTTTAATATGCTAAAGGTGAAAATAAAATAAAGTGTAAGAATATAAAACAATCTTATTTGTAGATATTCATGATATTTAATATTACGGTTAAATAAAAAAATATTCAATATTGGCTTGTTCGAATACGATTATTTATGTTAACATGATAAGGGTATAAAATGGAAAATAAGAAAACAAGAGATATAAAATAAATTAAATAACTAATTGTAAGAGTGATAAACATAACATTTAATTGAATTAGGAAGTGGAACATATGGGAGAAATTTTGGCCTTCAAAGGTTTGTAAAAAACTGTATGTAACACCCGAGAATTTTAAGGTAAGTTTTCCAATAGTCCTTTGGTACTATATTAATATTTGAAAACCTTAATTCAGTATAATTGTGTATAAGTGTATTGTTAATGTTATGCATTAACTGTATCTTGGTTTGCCTTACCGACCCCTTCAAAAATATCAAGTTTTCGGTGTCCCGGGGGTGTGGCGCGATAGTGCCACGCGACAGTGCCCTAGGGCACAGTCGCTGGTCACTATCGCCAGTATTGTACCGAGAGGTCGGAGGTCGACGCGACAGTGACTTCGCGATAGTGACATGGGCACAATCGTCGATCACTATCGTGTGGGATGTACCGCGAGTGGTGTACCTGGCGCGATTGTGCCCTCGCGACAGTGCCAATGGCACAATCGCCGGGCACTGTCGCCGTCGGGGTCTGAGGGTATAAAAACTCAGTTTTGACCATTTAGACTTCATTTCCTCATCTCAAACGTTTTGGGTCCGGTCAAGGGCTCATTTGGGGCGATTTTCTTCCATTTCAAAACCCTCCAACACTTACTAAAACCCTAGTTTTAGTTGGGAACATTTATTGGTGGTTAAGGAAGCTTCAAGACTCATCAAGTGAAGCATTTAAAGCACCTTCAAGTCCTCACTCTCTCTTCTTCTCATCCAAGTTTTCTATGGTTTTGTGTAAAACCCTAGATAGTGAGTTTTCTCCTAATATTTTCAAATGAGATACATATCTTGTACATTTACTTGCTTAGCATCTCATGTTTACATAAAAGTTGATCACCTGATAAGTTTGACCTAACTGCTACATTTGAGTTTGTTGTAAGTATAGTCTTGGTTATTATTGTGGATATCGATGAGGTCATTATTCTTGGTATTTGAGCTTGATGATATGTATTTTGATGAGCCATGGTTAATATTTGAGTATATGCATATTTTAGAGTTTTGTACCTAAATTATGCTTGGGATTGTTGAAGTCTTATACATGTATCTTATGGGTATGGAATTATGTATAGAGATGGACATTGTACGTACATAGAACGAACCATGAGTAAGTGCTAGGAGGATGTAGTCTTAGGTGCCACTATGATGGTATGCGCCTAGACCTCGACCATTTGGAGTAATGTCTGGGAGGTAGTCTTCAAGTGTGCTGGGCCTTCGGGATGTTTCTCAAGCGAGTGAACATCAAGGTACATTGACTTGAAGTAAAACTCATTGGTGTGATGGGTCTCCCCCATTATTGACCCCGTATGGACTTTGGTGATTGAAGCGTATTATTGTTCATAACATGTTTTATATATGTATGTCATGTTTATATGCAACTCACTAGACCCGTTTGGTCTAACACTTGATTGCTAATATGTATCTCAGGTTTTAGTGGTGCAAGCGTCAAGGAAGCTTAGCCGACCTTTAGTGGTAGGCATGGGAGCATTTTTGGGATGCCATTCTTGAAGACAATTCTTTTGGATATAGTTGACAATTGACCGTAATCTTATGTTTAGCAAGAGTTAGATTAGGAAGTTGCTATCTATTATTGCGTCTTTTTACAAACTTGTAATTAACAGACATTTATTGTTCCCTTTTTGTATGGGCTCATATTTTGGCATCTATGCATACCAAATTTCCATTTTCCGGAAATTTTTGTTAGTCCCATTTTTGGGGTGTTACACTGTATTAGAATTTTTATAATATAGTAGAAATTATAGTGATGTAATTTATAATAAGAATGAAACGTATTTTTAATATATTTTACGATTATGTATTTTTAATGTGCTAACGGTGAAAAAAAAATAAAACGTATGAATATTAAAAAATATTTAATATTGGACTCGTTTCGAAGGTATTGACGAGACGATTATAATGGTATAATTTGTAGAAAAATAAATGTATTTTTATTGCATTTTTGTTCATATACGATTATTTGTGTTAATATGATAATGGTTTAAAATGAAAAATAAAAAAATAAGGGATATAAAGTAAATTAAATAAGTAATTGTAAAGATGATAAATATAACATTGCAAGGATGGTAAATGTTATTTTACAAAATATTATACAATAACCGTTTTAGAATTTTTATATACTAGTATAGGTGATTTATGTGAAACAAAATCACGATAAGATATTAAAAAATAATAAAATATTTGAGTCAAACAAAATCAAGCATTAAATTAATTAAAAATCCTATTCCATTTTAATACATCAATCCTTAATTTCCACTTAACAACATAAAAAACATAAACCTAATAACTGAAATATGAAAAATGATCTGGCCAAAAAAACTAGGAAAAGTCGATAAGGAAAAAATAAACGGGTTCAAACAAGAAGGATCACGAAATGAGAAAAACGAACTTATTTTTGGTATGGTGAATTCTAAACATACCCCCTCCTATAGGGAGTATGTGAGTGAGGTAGGAGAGGGTATGTGAGTGATTGTAAGTGAGGAGGGGGTAGGAATAGCAATGCCCTTTTGGTAAATGATTGCCTTAATGGGTGAAATTAAAATGAGTTGGTTCAATGAGTTGAGTTTAATATTAAACATTTTGTATAACTGAATAATTTAAGCTATAAATGCATAGGCATATTAAGAGCATCTCCAACAGCTTCTTCAAAATGGAGAAAATGGAGATTTTAGGCATTTTTGTGCTCCAACAGATTTTCCAAATCTTTCTCCAAAATGGAGAAAGTAGGAGAGAGAGTGTAATTTTCTCCAAATATGGAGAACTCTCCAAAATCTCCAAAAATGATTATCATGAGAGGAAAATTGTTTTTTATTATATTCTACCAACAAGATTTCTTCAAATGAGATGAGTATGAGAGATAAATAATATTTTATTAGATTTATACAATATTTTAATATTATAAGTAATGATTTCATCTCTAAAATGGAGAATCTGTTGTAGATGGATGTAAATTTTTATGTAAATTTTGACTTTTAATTCTCTATTTTAGAGAGATTTTGAAGATGCTGTTGGAGATGCTCTAAGTCAACATCAAACAATATTTCAGAAAAACTACTTACGAGACAAGAGGAATATTAAACTAGATAATATATTCTATAAATTATCAACCAAATCTCGTGTATGCATGTTAAAACCAATTTAGAATAAGAATGATAATAATATCAACAATTAAAACAATATTTATAACCCACGTTGTAGATATATTGCTAATATAATTTTTTTCTTTTTATTATATAGTTCATTTTTTTGTGACGGTTATATAACATACATTATAACTAAAATAAAAGCTATTATGATAATTTATTTAATTCATAAAACCAAAACTAACATATAAATGAAAATTATATAAAAGTGGAATGTATTTTGTTTCTTATATTTATTTTAGGTAAAATTGGTTTATATTATTTATAAGATTTACACAATTTTCATTTGAATATATATATATATATATATATATATATATATATATATATATATATATAGGGTCAGGTTCACGTGAGACCAAGCTGTTTCCGTGAGACCGTGTGAGACCAAGCCTTAAAACATTAAACTTCACATCGAAACACTGTGAAGGTAAAAAACATTCGAACCTTCATAATGTAATCACACTATGAAGGTAAAAAAACCTAAACCAAGTTAAAAAAAATCAAACCTTCACAGATAAAAGACTGTGAAGGTATATCCGAACCTTCACAGTGAAGACGCTGTGAAGGTAAAAAAAACGAACATTCACAGCAAAAAACACCGTGAACATAACATTTACGGTGTTTTCCCTATGAAAAGTTCGATTTTTTTTACCTTCACAGTTTTTTAGTGTGAAGTTTCATACTTTAAAGTTTGGTCTCACCGGTCTCACGGAAACTGTTTGGTCCCACGCGAACTTAAGTCTATATATATATATATATATAGGGGTGGGTTCAAACGAGAACATATAGTGTTTAAAGGAATAAATGGATACATCTTAACCCTTGATTAGATTCAATCAATGGTTGATAAAAATAATGCCATTTTATCTAATAAACTAAAACAAAAATAAATTCAATTACGTGTAAATAGTAATTGTAGGGGTAAAAGTGGAATTTTCCTTTTTTTTAATAATGGAAATTGTATCCGCCGGCTTTTTTTCAGGGATATGATGCATCCTTTCAAATCAAACGAATCATTCCCGAAATCTTCTCAACACGTCTCATATCTTCAAGCAAACTTGATGAAACTCAGAATCGTTGTAATCGGGGAAGGAGACTGCGTGCGATTCATTGAAGAAATCTTCTACGAGGTCGAGAAATTTCAAAGCAAGAAGAAGGGGTTTGAGATACAAGCTCATTGACGAGACCCTGTTGTGATACATTCAAATGGCAACTCCAGGTTTAAAGATTTTGAGTTTTTATTCATCTATTTAGTATTTCCTTCAAAACCCCTAATATGAAGATAACAATGTATGATTAAAGATTCTACAGGTGTATGCAAAAGTGATCGACTTGCTAAGAAGACAAAAAGGGTTGTTAGAAAGTCGACTGAAGTTGGAGTACGAAGGCTACAGTTGGCAACTAGCATGGATGAAACAGAAGGAGAAGTATCAATGCTCTCTGTTAAGACTCGAACATTGAGACCTGATTCTGGTAAGAAGAAATCATATTATTTTATCGATATTGTTTTTATAATCGAATATGGATGCCTTATTAGGGAAAATAATTAGGGTTTTGAGGTAATCCTTACAATGTGTGGTGATGGTTGTAAATAAGATTTATTGATTGTACGTTAATGCTAATGTTATTGGAAAAAGAGTATCTTAAAGAGTACCAGTTGTGTTAATATATGTAAATCATTAGTGATTTGTCACCAAACCTATGTTCAGTTTGTGTAAAATCAATGTTGATTTAAATATTAAAAATATATGACTTTGTATGTTGTTGATTCGAATAAGAAGTGATTAACCATAATAAGATGCTTTTAATGTGTTGAATCAGTGATTAACCATAATAAGAGGCTTTTAATGTTGTTGATTTTTTTGTTTTGGTAATGTATAGATGTTATATTTGTAGTTATTTAGTTCTATACATATTTAGCGATGGTTGTGAATCAATAGTGATTTCTAACAATATATATTTGTTGATGGGTTTCAATCAATGTTGATTTGATGTTTTTTAGAATCAGTAGTGATTTGATTTTTTTGAATCAATGGTGATCTACATTAGTAATAATGATTTGATTGTTGTTAATCAATTTTGATTTACATTAATTTTAATGTTGATTGCAAGTGTGCCTCCTATAAATTGAAGTGATTATTCAATATCAATGTGCAGGTACTTCCTCCGCAATGCGTGGAACTTCAAAGCGAAGCCGTTCCATTGAAAGTGATTTGGCAGCAACAGACAGTAAGAAGAAAACGATAGAGGTAAGGAAGAAATCTAAAAAAGCAACAAAAGAAGAAAAAGGAAAGGGAATGATGTCGGATGCAAACAATGCACCAGCTGAAATTGAAGCTAGGCCAAGGGGGCGAGTGAGTCAACGATGTTGTATGAAAGTGAGGACCACACCATACCCACTTTTTAATGCAATCAGTACGTTGTCATCTGCACAACTACAAGCAATGACAGACATGGGTTTTGGTGGACTTTCGGGAATGAAGATGGATGGCATACCATCAAACCTCGGACATCATGTTGCCTTGAACTTCGATCCATACACGATGACGTTGAAGACTTCAAAGGGCCCGATAGTAATAACTGAAGATGGTATTAGGAACATGATCGGTTGTCCAATGGGTCCTATTAGTTACAATGAATGTGCAACGGACGACTACGGTCTTGATCTAAAAGCAAAGTGGCTAAAACAGTTTGATCGTGTCCTAATACGACCAACAGATGTAAGTAGCAAAATATTGTTGACGGACATAGCGGATTGGAACTTCAGGCTGAACTTCATAGTTGTATTTTGCAACACAATGGGCCATTGTAAGTACAACGGTCTATGTGACTTGAACATCTTATCCCGAATATCAGAAAATACCATTTTCAGAGATATAAACTGGTGTGGGTACCTTCTAAACTGTTTAAGGTACTGTAAGAACACATGGAATGGAAACAGTGAGAAGGCTTTCTTTTGTGGTCCCTTGGCAACTTTAGTGGTATGTTTTTAGTATAGTTATATTCATTATTTTTATATGTTTTTTTTAACTCAATGTGATAATGTTTGCTTTTTTATGTAGTTATTATACGTGGATAACATAAAGTGGGGCATACCGAAAGTAATCAGAGAAAGACCCGCAATAAAAGTATGGTCATTCGAAAGGTTGAGGTTAAGGGTTGAATCAGAAATTGAGTCGGGAGGATTGGGATTAGGGGAGTTTGAAGAACCTTATGTGCATAATGATGCAAATGTGGAGGCAACACAACCTTCATCACCGACTAATGTAGAGGTAATATTCACGATTGACTTAGTATATGTGATCTAAAATGTTGTATAACCTGTGTTTGAATATAAGTAATTTAGAATATGTGATCATTATCGATAAAATGCACGGGATTATTTATATGATCATTTGTGTTTCAATATGTGTTATTCCATAAATCATAGATGATTGATACAATAAATCACTGTTGATTAGATAGATATGATGATTAAGCTAACTGATAATAAATATTCATTGAAACTGCCAAATAAAACATATGTGATCACCATGGTAAATTTGATATTAATAATGTTATGTGATCATATGTGTTTAATTAAAATTATTAGTACACATACATGAACTCAAAACAACTGTAAACACATGCAGGGTTATTTAACTGAGTTTGAGAACTTGTACAACAACATCATGACACTGAAGACATCTTTGAGCATATCCTTTGATAAGGCATCAATGAAATTCCTTGGCGTTGAAGTAATTAATGCATGGAGAGATAAAGCAAAAGATATAGTCGTGAGAGAACAAGAGACAGAGGAAAACGATCAAGTTGTTGTCGGGGACTTGGCAGAACAGATGCATACTGTAAATTTGGCAACTGAGGAGATCCCTGGATTTGGGACAACAACTGATAACAGTGGGCAACAAAATGTAGTATCTGTTGGAATAGGACAAGAAAGGGATGTTAGTGTGGAACCTGCCATATTTGAGAATTCAACGCAATTTTTTGAAGACCCTGTTGTATTAGAGGCATGTGACGAGCTAGTGATGCAACATACAGCTGAAAAAGAGAGAACACCGAGAGAATATTCCATTGCAAGTGACATTGTGACTGCTACGAACGTGACAAATATTCTGAGTGGGGGCAGAGATAATGTTGTTGGGGGATTTGAAACACCAAGAATAGTCATCCCAACAGATACAGATGCAGGGAGATCGGGAAGTGCGTTGAATGTGTATAGGAGAAAAAGCTTATTGTGGAACTGGTTATTCTCAACCCAAGGAGATAGATTGTAAGTTGTATAACATACACTATATTTTAGCTTCATATTACAAGTTATTTTGATATAGTTGCGCAATATTATTAAACAACTGTATATTTAATAATAGGTTTGTAGTTTACAAATCTATTAATGGTCTGGAAGTACAAAAGAAAGACTTCGAAAGTATGGCACCAGGGACACATGTGGGTAATAAGATCATCAATATTTGGGCGTACCTACTCAATCAGGAGGAACAATTCAGAAACAAGGCATCTCCCCATCGATTATTTTGCACGACAATGACAATGGTATGTGGTTAAGTAAAGTCAATTACATTGAAGTATTTTACATAAAAAAATGATGTAATGATGCGATTTTTGGTACGTAGACGGAGGGCATGCTACCACCAAATGTGGGCACAAAAGACATGTTTGGCGTTTTTTCAGGTAATCTGAAATCTTGCATGTCCAATGACAATGAGATGGTGTCTCTCAAGCCAATTGACATGGTATGAACCTCTGTTACTGTTCATTACTTTGGATAATATGAAATATAACGAAATGCATATATGTTATTAATAAACTCTATTACTAACTTACTTTTTGCAGATATTCTTCCCTATCCAGCAGGCAGATCACTTCTACGTTATTGTATATAATATGAAGACACCAAGTTTAGTGATCTTGGACAATAGCGCAAGCAACATGGCGATAGATGACAGATATGGTGAACTGCCATTAATGTTGGTAAGCATAACGTTAATTTTAGAAAAACATATATTGGTCTAAAACGTAATTGTTGAAAACTTATTTTAAATACATCTATTTTGCAGCAATCTTTTATGCAAAAATATCTGAAAAGTGTGCACCATCCAAGGGTTAATAGTATGTCGAAAGTTAAACCGAACATGTTTAGAATGAAGTGGAGGACGATCGATAATACTATGGACTCTGGGATATTCACAATGCGCCACATGGAGAGCTATAAAGGTGAAACGGTAAGCAAGTATGACGCAGAGTTCGTGAAGGAATCACCAGCACAGGATGTACAAATCACCAAGTTCCGGAAAAAATACGTATCGAAGATATTGCTTTCAACACCTAATATTTTTAGGACAAGGTTGATCAGGGAAGCAACAAGTTTAGGTAACGATTTCGGACAACCTAGAAGGATGACAAAGACTGCCATACAAGAGAAAGTGAACATCACTACAGTACGTGCTGGTTAAGTTCTTATAGTTGGTAGACTTTTTGGGTTTAATTTCAAAGTACTTTGACAGAAAAGTTTTGCTCTGTTTTTTTTTGGGTCATGCCACAATTTGAACCTCAATTGTTTTTGAATAGTAGTATTTTGACTTAGTTATGCTTATCATCCGTTTGTTTAATGGAATGGTCATTGGTCAACATGACATATGTTAAGTTCAATCTCAATTGCATTGGTTTATAGTCGTAAGTAGGAAAATGATATCGTGTAGTAACATCAATTAATAGTAGAAATCATAAGTGATTGGTGCTTATTACTGTATGTTTAAATCTGCCACTGTATCAAATCACAAATGATTTATGTATATTCTATGTTGAAAAAGATTCGAATCTCTAGTGCACTTTTTTATACATATAAAAAATTACCTTATAGGGTAAACCTGCGAGTGTATAATAACACAAATGATTCATGTACATGCTATGGTAAAAAAAATTCAAGTCACAGGTGAATTTAATAAATACATATCACAAGTGATGTTATGAAACAATTATTCGTATCATTTGTGATTCTTAGCTTATTTTAAGGTGTATACCAAAAATAGTACATTGAAATGATTATAAATTATTGAAGTTTTTTTTAAGTTATTGGAAAGTTGTACTATGCTAATATACCTATCACTATATTGAATGGATTTTTAACACAAATAAAACGATTCAATTAAAAGAAAATATCACACCCAATTAAAACGATACACATTTAATGAAAATAATCTTGGTTGAATCGAAAACAATTGAAAATGGAAAAAAAAAATCCAACTAAACTATATTAAAATTGCAGGAAATGCAACTTCCTCAATAACCTCATATAAAACAAAAAACCTATGCCATCAATCATCGTTTTTTTCGGACATCGTTCTTTTAACTGGACAGTTCCGGGAATCGTGGTTAGTATATTCATTACAACCCCTACATTTCCACTTCAGACGCGCGTTCTTCAAAGCTCGCTCAGCACCACCGATTAAATGCTTACCTGTGCCACATCCTTTGTTTCGCAAACCTCCTGGAGCACGTACCTCAATTGTCTTGGGCTTTGAGACACCCAAAAACTTTTCGAACTCAGCATCTTTGCTAATAATATAATCATCTGAAGGAACATCAGGTGCAATTTCTGACTTCAACAAACGAACCTTCTCCAAGAAAAGTTCAAGTTGATCTTCATCACCATAAACCCTACTCAAAATCTGGTCAAACTCAAACTGTATATCATTTGTCAATCTATCAAACCGTTCATTGCTTCCAGGTTGTATACGTCTAGTACGAAGTACATCCATCGGGATAACACCTCTCATCCATCTCCTATTAACATACTGACGAGGTATCTCTTCAGCATCTATGTTGAATAAGACACTAAAGATGTGGCAACAAAGAATACCAAAATACTCATATAGTTGGCAAGAACATGACAAGGATCCATCCACTTCCAGTAGCACAACCTGTCAAATATACATAAAGTTTGATTCGTGATTATGTGGACATAGGTAAATCTATGTGACACCACTAAACATAATGTAATATTATCTGTGACACGTACCTGCATTGTTTAAATACTTGTTTAATTTATTATAATAGAAAATTAATTGTGATCAGCATGTAATGAAGTAAGTTTCAATCAGATATGATATGAAGCACAATTGATACGAATAGTGTTCTCATAAAATCACTTGTGATATGTATTATTAAAATCACTGGTGATACACCGGTAGATTATACACCAGCAGATTTATTACATGATAATCTTTACCTGATTTGACACTAAACAATCAAACTTGAAATTGCTCTTGAGTTATTTCAAGTTTATAAATGCCAATAACATAACGCATTATAGGTTAAAGACTCTTGTACCTTAAATTCAGCCTTGGTTTTAAAGGACTTATCCTTCTGCCTTATGGTAAAAATCTGGCGCCCGTCATTAACAACAACGTTCCACTGAGAACAATATCGATCCCCTTTGACTATTTCCTTTTGAACATCAAAGAACACGGTCCTAGTATATACCATAGCAACATGTCGCTCAATTGACCTCTGAGTCTTGAAATCAGGAGTAATGGTGTTGGTGAGATGCTCATCGGTTCGTTGCCTGTTTCTTTGTTTGTCCATGGCAATGTCATGAGATAGAATAAACTTCAAAATATTGTTACCATGGTTTGAAAAACTTTTGAAAAAAGAGTTCAAGCTCTCAGACCGCGAGGTGGTTTTCATTAATCCACACATGGGTAAATCTTTGAAATACCCAGGTATCCAATTGGACCGGTTTCTAAAAACCTCTGATAGCCACGTGTGATCTGACAAATTAAATTCATCCATCAGTGCAATCCACATTTGCTCAAAATCTTGGGGTCCCAAATAGACACTCCACACAAGTTTTACTAAACGCTTCCTGAAATCTGTATTTAGCAATAAGTCAGTGTTAACCTGCATAGAAACATGAAAGACTTTATATGGAGATTTCAGTCCCATGATCGATCACCATAATCAAAAAATATATATAAAACATACCCTTATAGGCAACTTATTCATAATGTGCCACATGCACAGTCTATGCCTTGATTCATTGAAAACTATAGGGAGAACCTCTCTAAGTGCACAATCTTGGTCGGTCAATACAAGTTTTGGTTGAACACCATGAACTTTTAAAAAGGCCTCCAACAACCAAGTGTAAGATGACATTTTTTCGTTACATAGAATACCAGTACCAACCACAACGGAATGCCTGTTGTTGTCAATGGCAAGGAATGGAACAAAAATCATACAATGCCTACAATTAAAAATTTAAATACCAAAAGAATCAAACACTAACATTAATTTATAATAAAATACATAGAAATAATTAAAACATCTTACTTGTTTGAATGATAAGTTGCGTCGAAAGAAATAACATGGCCAAACTCGGTGTAATTGAACCTCGATAGCTCGTCAACCCAGAAAAGTCCCTCGAGTTTTCCGTCCGACACTTTAAACTCGAATGCAAAGTTCGTACCATTTAAGACACGCTCATTAAACATGTTCAAAACCATTTGAACGTCACCATCACCAACAAAAGAATCAAAGTCCCTCTTATAATTCTTGTAGTCGGTGCGACTACATCTAACCTCCTCATATCCACCCTTCATACAAACCTGCAGCTGGTGGGCCTTGGCCGCACCGATATTTGCATTTGCAGCTCGATGTATCATCATCTTATCAGAAAACTTCAACTGTCTCCTACTACGAGAAAGCATTCTATCATTCTCGTCATACAATGGGTGATTGTGGTTCGGGTTGAAGTGGTACAACTTAAATACCGACGTACCCTGAACCCTACAAAAACGAACTTAAGCATTACATCCCGTAACTTTGAAGTTGGAGTTACGCAAAACCTTCCGATGTTGACCAAGATTAGTGCTGTCAACTGAACGTTTGTTAGGTAATCCATGCCGATGACATACAAGATACTTAATCCTAATGGATTTGTCGTTGAACTTTTTTTCAGTTGATCGTCTAACATCAAAACCCGCGTACTCGGCGTACTTCCTGTACATTTCAACACAATGACCTACTGTTTGAAACAACGACCCAACAACTGGTATGAGACCTTCAGGAACATTCAGTACGTAATTAATGGGCTCGTTTAATCGTTCATTCAGGGACAACATAGTACTACCAGTAAGGTCAGTTGACCCATTCGTATTCCTAATGGAATTGCCATTCGGTATGCCCGGAACTTCTAAAGAAAATAAGTGTTTGACACAATATAATTAAAAGTTAGAATGCACATGAGGTACCATAAAAAACTGTTAATTACATAATAGGTAAATCAACTAACTGAATATAAGGGCCAAATGTATTCCATTCTGATTCTGTTTTGAAATAGAGAATCATAAGTGATACAATTATAATAACAATGTATCAACATATGGTTAATCTAGAAATTGTTGTGTTTTCAAACCTTCAGAAAACTAAAAACATATCTACACCCTATTTTAGAAAATACCAAATACACATATCTTCAATCTCTAAACAGGGTATCACTTTAATTCTAAAAAAATCGACACTTTTAAAGAAAATAGAAGATTTACCTGTTACATCTTGAAGAACATTGCCCGCGACGTTGTTATCACGTCGACCTTGCTCATGACTGATTCGGGATTCACCATCATTGTTAGCATCATTTCCATTGATCGATTGGATGCTCCCGTTTGTAGCAAAGATGAAACTTGAATCCTCCATGAAAATCGATCAAGTGTTCTTCGCCTTTGAAATTGGTATGCGAAATAACCTGAATATTGCATATTTGTGTAGCAAAATTCTACTGATTTTGGAAGAGATGAAGATTGCGTTGATGATTGAATGAAATCGCCAAATTTTAGGAAGATAATCTCTATCCAAAATTATTGATTTGTGTTTAATGACGAAATTAGCCTTATGATAATTCAGAAAAATGAAAAAAAAAAATAATTTAATTATTTTGATTGGCTGACATTTATTCCTGTATTCTTTTAAATCGTTATCATTCTCGTATGAACCTATCTCTCTCTCTCTCTCTCTCTCTCTCTATATATATATATATATATATATATATGGGAATGATCAATTGGAAACCAGTATTACATTGGAAACTTTGGAAACTGAAATCAACCAATAATTGAATTTCATTTTTTTAATTTTATTTTTAATTGATAAGGTTATTTTAGTCTTTTACATAATTTCATAATATATATGGTAATTGTTATTATTATTATATTAATAATTACTTATTTTTAATTTATTTTATATATGGTAATGTTAGTCATTTATTAATGTAAAAATGAGATATTTAATTTAGGAAAACAAATTTTAATCATACGGATCCTCTATTTTTTATTCTGATGAATCATTGATTGATTAAAATATTAATATAAAATTAAAATATTTAATTTTTCAAGTATTCATATGAAATTATCTCCGGACACAAAATATTAATATAGTGAAACATAATGGATTTGATATAGTGAAACAAAATATTAATATAGTGAAACCTAATGAAACATAAAATGTTAATATAGTGAAACCTGATGAAACATAAAATGTTAATATAGTGAAACCTGATGAAACATATTTGATATAGTGAAACATAATGAAAAGGTAATGAAACAAAATATTAATATAGTGAAACCCGATATAGTGAAACAAAATATTAATATAGTGAAACCTGATGAAACAGATTTGATATAGTGAAACATATTTGATATAGTGAAACATAATGGAAAGGTAATGAAACAATAATGGTAATGAAACTTAATTGGGTTTTTACATACTGCATATTGATGAACAGGTAATAAAAAGGTAGTCTTGATATATTGTTATTATCTTTTATTAATAAATTAATTAATTTATTACCATATATAATTATTATCTTTTATTAATAAATTAATTAATTTATTAACATATTTCATCTTTGTTGACAAATTTGAAACACAAAAAAAGACACATTTACCCTTTTGACATATTATTATTATCTTTTATTAATAAATTAATTAATTTATTACCATATATAATTCAAATGAATCTTAACCATTGATTAAAAAGATCAATGGTTGAAATTTGGTTTCCAATTGAAACCACCCCTATATATATATATATATATATATATATATATATATATATATATATATATATATATATATATATATATATATATATATATATATATATATATGAAGGATCGTGTGAGAAGTTAAATTAACGTGAGAAACGTGAGAAGTAGATTTGAACCCTTGATCACTTTAAATCTCAAGCCCACCCACAATTCGCGCTTGATACAGGGATTGATTCAATGCATCTCGGTTAACGTGAGAAGCGTAAGAAGTTGTTATCAACCGTTGGATTAGAAATGGATGCATATTAGGATAAAATGCACTGAGATGCACCAGATCAATTTTCTTCTAAGCCGCAATTCATGGGAGAGAATTTGATTAAAAGTGATCAACTGTTCAGATCCAATTCTCACGCTTCTCACCCTAACCTCAACTTCTCACACGATCCTTCGTCTCTATATATATATATATATATATATATATATATATATATAGTAGGCATATACCCGCGCGATGCAGCGAAATGTAAGTAAATAACGAACAATTAATGTTACTTCCTTATAGACATGTCATCAACAATCCAACCATGACCTATGAATCACAATTTATAAAACCCTAAACCCATAAATATATTCAATAATTAGTTTATATTACAATTATTGACAGGAAAAAATTATAATGATATAATTTATAATAAAAATGAAACGTATTTTACGATTATGTATTTTTAATGTGTTAACGGTGGAAAAAAATAAAACGTATGGATAGAAAACAAATTAGTTCGTAGATATTCATGATATTTAATAGTACGGTTAAATTAAAAAATATTCAATATTGGGCTCGTTTTGAAGATATTGACGAGACGATTATAATAGTATAATTTGTAGAAAAAGAAACGTATTTTTTCATTGCATTTTTGTTCATATACGATTATTTGTGTTAATATGATAATGGTGTAAAATGAAAAATGAAAAAATAAGGGATATCAAATGAATTAAATAAGTAATTGTAAGGGTGACAAATGTAACATTACAAGGGTGATAAGTGTTATTGTATAAAAGCTTAGGGTAATAAATGTTATTGTATAAAAGCTTAGGGTGATAAGTGTTATTGTACAAAAGTTTGTACAATAACTGTATTAGTTTTTTTATATAGTAGTAGAGATTTAATTCGTAGATATTCATGATATTTAATAATACGGTTAAATTTAAAAATATTCAATATTGAGCTCGTTTTGAAGGTATTGACGAGACGATTATAATGGTATAATTTGTAAAAAAAGAAACGTATTTTTTCATTGCATTTTTATTTATATACGATTATTTGTGTTAAAATAATAAGGGTGTAAAATGAAAAATGAAAAAACAAGGGATAGAAAATAAATTAAATAATTAATTGTAAGGGTGATAAATGTAAAATTTAACTTTCCAAAAACCGTTTTCCAATAACTACTACCGTTTAAGAATTTTAATATATAATGTGTGTGTGTGATTTGGTAAACATCCTTTATGTTCCCGGTTTTCAATTTTCAAATTTTCTATAATCTAACTACTTTAGATGAAGAAATCTTTCATGCTTTTTGGCTTCTGAATGTTTTTGCATTATGTACCGATTGTCGGTGTAAAGCCAACTCGAGACCCCTTAATCTGATGAAGTGTATCAAAATATGTATTTTTCGAAGTGTATCAGGTAACTTTGCTTTACAAAGTGTATCATAGTATATATTTTCGTTGTTTTATAAATGGTATCACAATGTGCATTTTCGTTGCTTTACAAAGGGTATCACAGTGAATATCGTTTGTATGTATCTTTTTTAATAGTGTCGATGTTTTTTTAGGTATCACATTGTGTATATTGTGTTCAAATGATGTTCGTCGGAATAAGGTTTGGCAGATAGAGGAGAGATGAGAGATAAAATTTATAAAATACCTAAAATGTTCTTTAATTAAAATTTTAAGTCAAAATTACCAAAATTATTAATTTCTTAATTTATCTTTTGATTTGTGGTTGAGATTGGATCTCACAGTTATTACAAATTACTAAGTTTTCTCTTGAATGACCCCTATATATATATATGAACATGATCAAATGCAAGGGTGGAGCCAGGAATTTTAAGGTTGAGAAACCCTTTTTAGTATATATGTTTTTTTAATAAATAATTGTCCTAAAAAATAATTGTAAGAAATAGTTGGAAAACATGAGTGAACTAAACAACATAATTATATTTATATTTATACAAACAAATAGAGCAGACATTTGTTTTGTTTTTGTGAAAGTGTAATAACCGATTTTTTTAGTTTGAAAAAAAAACGAATTGAAATGAATGAAATGTTAGGGACGATTTTGTTAAATTATCATTCTTGAAGGGTATATAAATATGGGTGCACAAAAAGAGGAGTCCTTATCTCTAGTGTGGTTTTGCCGACTCTCAATTCATACTCAATATATGTGACGCCATTAGAGAGAAGAAGATAAAAAAAAAGAGATAGAGAAAGAGATAGAGCTCATATAGACGAACGAAGGAAAAGTTCTAGGAAGGAGGTTTCGCTATATGGATTCTTTTTCATTAAAGATGTACGGTTTGAACAATTTTAACCGTTAAGACTCAGGGTGAAATAGTTGGACCTGAGGTGAGTTTTATTTTAACCATTTTCGAACTGAAATGCATATATTATAAAATGGTTATTATTTCGATATTCTACTAGATTGGTATGTTTGAATTATTACCGTTAACTGCGATAAAATGGTTTATTATTACATGTTTATTATTAACACTTGTGGTTGAATTATAAATTTTTGGGATAAAGGGACTTTCACAACAGAAGTCGGGTGTGTTAGGACGGTGATGGTCCGAGCAAAGGGTTATATATAGAGCCCACAAATTTGTTTCGTGTGGCGGGCCACAACCGATATTGATTGCGATCTTATCGGGGTGTGTGCGATTAAATTGTGGCAACTGTTTTGGTTAGTTACAGGAAAAAAATATTGTGTCTGAGAGCCAATTTATGATTAACTGGTTCGTAGTGTCTGAGAGTTATGAGTAAATGATTTATTTGTGACATTATGTAAAAGTGATTTTATTGGATTATTTATCTGACAAAAATTTACTCAATAGACCGTATGGTCTAACCTTCATTTTATTTTCAAAATATGCATTTCAGGTGTAAAACCCTCAAATTTGGAAAGAGCGACTAATTAAAAACTTTCAAAAATACCTTAAAGGGTAATAAAGTCTCTTACTAAAAGTCCATAATTGAAATACAATTCTAGGTTGAACCATCAACAAATAATTAAAGTCTTACATAAAGACTAACTAAAGTTGAGTGTTACTATAACCCAATAACGATCGCTATCTCCAAATATAAATGCGGAAGACTTCATCAAGCTAATCACATATTTGAGCACACAACTAGCACTCATCGATTCACAGCGTCACTAGAACTATTCCCAACCGGAACCTGTTGCACATGCCGACAAATAAAAAAAGTTAGGCTAACGCCTAGTGAGTTCAATAGTTTTATATCAAGATTATACATGAAAGCGTAAAACGGAAGCATTGTAACTTATAATCATGATCCTTTAAAATTATTTATTTTAAAATAAGAGAACAACTCATTCTCCAATAATATGCATTTTATAGATGGACGTCTCAACGCCAAAACATTATTTTATGAAATAATGCAACCCAACGCTTACTCAAAACGAGGATAATGGTAATGCTCAAATAATGACATTTGAATAACTTTATAAAACAAACGACCGCAAATATGAGTAAACTCAAGTCTCCAAGATTGTAGCATAAGGGAGATAACCCAAACTCAAAGCGTTACTGAAAACACGGATAAAACTGAATACCCCAAAACAACACCTCTCGGTGACGGGGGAATCCCGAATTCCAAGGCTAGTGGCGGAACACAAAAGTAGGCCACATTCCAATTTATTGAACTCACCATACTAGGATCAAGGTCGCGAACACGTCGGCTCGAATAAAGACGTGGGGGGATGACACCCAATGATCCTAGTCATACTCATTCACTAGGATTTACATTTACGACCCACGGCTAGTAACCGGTCCCACATAACCGTACCAAGTTGCCCTCTAGGGTCCAATGTCTCAACTAGCTACATATGGGAGTTACCCCCAAATAATAAGTCAACTAAATACCTATTGATCCAATAGTAATAGTTTAGACTTGTCACAATACACTTGTGACCAACTATAATCAAACATATAGTTCATATTGCCATATAGTTCCCAAATCACATTTTGATGGTTAACTGCTGATAAGAATGAAAATCATAAAATGAGACTATATACATTATTTCGTGTACCTCACATAAATGTGCAAGTAATAATTTATAAAACATCCCCTTTCATGAATGATTCATAAACCCGACAAACACTTAAAAGTGTATTTTCGACCAAAGACTCATTTATGCAATAAATCATCAAAACTCATTCATTTATGACACATTTATCGAAATGCCCAAAAATCCCAAATGTGGGTGTTTTACAAAGTTTATAAAGTTAAATGCTTCAAATAATCAAAGATTACCAACTAACCCAACATTTGATAATTTCATGTAAAACACATAAACACTTTAAAATAGACATTTTGGCATGTACAACGTTTTCACAAATCAACTTTAACTCACCTTGCTAGATTTAGGCTAAATCTAGATTATACCCCCAAAACTTGAATCTCCAAAGATGAAGGCTTGAATCTCCAAGAAACTTCTCTAGATCTTAGATCCGACACACCTACAAGGTTTCCTTCAACATACAAGTCACCAAAATCAAACCCAAGATGGAGGATGAAAGGAAAAGGATAAAATCCTCAAATCCTAGCTTAACATTGAGAGAGATGAAGAGTTTACCACCACAAATACTCTTGTATACTCCAATAGACTTCCAAATCTCTTGCCAAATCCTTGAAGAGCTCTCAAAAACGAAACCATGACAACTTGAATCACCAAAATCGGAGTTGGGATGCAAAAGTTATGAAGGAATGAAGTTTTAGGGTGAAATGGAGTTTGAGGCCGATTTTTCCCCTTTTTGTGTGCCCAGCGGCTCCGCGCGGGTCCATCTGCGCGGAGAGCCGTGCGGAGCACTGCCGCCCCAAATTTTGTCCGAACACTGTTTTGGTCATAACTTCTTCGTTATAGCTCCGTTTTCGCTCCGAAAAGAACCGTTGGACTCGTAATTGAATCCTTCATCTATCAAGACTATAAAATCAAGGATTCAAGTCCAAAATCAAATATCTTATTTTTCCTTAATATATCAGTTTCTGTATTAACTTGAAATGATAACTTTCGAAAATCGGGGTGTTACATCAGGTAAATTTTATATTGAGATTGCTAGCTTGGGGAAAAAGGTAGTTGAGAGTGGATTCAATTACCGGTTCGCTAGTATTGATCGGTTTGTTTATATTCTGTTATTAGTTGGGTGATCATAGATCGGTAGAATCTAAATCACCTGTTAGAATTTATTATTGCGGTTAGAATTATTTCTTACCGTCGTAATTGAGGTGATTCTGGGAAGATTATTTTAATCGTTTCGTTTCGAATCGTACTTGGATGATTTCAGGTAGTTGTGGTTATTTTGGAAACCGGGTCATTACAGAAAGTGTCCATACTCGGAGAGACAAGAAAAAATAGATACATAAAAATTGAGAATATTAATAAGAGGAGAAGGAGACAAGTCCATTACAATTTAAAAATTGGACCTTAAACCTAATACATAAAAAAAGGGTGAGGAGATACCACTGTACCTACTGTACCTTCTTATGCTAAGATAGCTCCGCCCCTAATCAAACGAGAAGTCGTCTAAGCCACACACATCACTATATCAATGGTTAATGTTAGGAATGTCAAAATTGTTAATAAGAACTTAAGAAGCCACAATGGTTTGTTTCACGGTAATATTTTTTAAGGGCAAAATAGAAACAAAAATCAAATAAGAGATCGGTTGGTTATTACTTATCCTAAACTATAGAAACAAAAATAGAAACAAAATTGTTAATAAGAACTTAAGAAGCCACAACGGAGTGTTAACAAATTGTACCCTTACATCATTAACTTGTAATTTAAAATTTTAAGTAATAAACAGAGCAAGAGATCAGTTGGTTATTACTCATCCAAAACTATAAATTAATATGGGTTTCACACTAAAAATTATAAAATTCTCATTTTTTAGTTTATTTAAACTTTTACTATAAAAATATAATTTATGTTAGTTTTAATTATGTTTTTTAAGGATAATGATGATTTTTTTTATAAAGATAATGATTGATATTTTGATTAAAAAATAAATGGCTAATATATTTTAATAGAAAAATAAAAATGGGTGTTTTATCTCGTAGTGTTTATCATGTTATTTATTTTGTTTATCCGCAATTAGCTATACAAATTCAAAAATGTAGCTTTAATAAGTTGTACTTATGTCTCATTAACTTCTAATCTTGAATTTTAAATAATATGCATTGATAAACGGTATTTGATGCATAAAAAGTAGTTTACAAGACTTTATACTAAATGCTTTATAATATAATATAATATATATATACGAGTATTAGATATGCCTCATAATTAATAGGTACTTTTACCCTTTTGAATTAAATTTTAATGTCCGACTAAAATTGTTAATTTAAATAGATAAGTGGATATGATTATTTCTCGCCTTCTCGTAAATTGATCGCATTCTCGCATAATCCTCTCTCTCTATATATATATGTGTGTGTGTTGGACGGAATAAAAACCAGTCTCTTTAAAGGACCAGATAAAGCATGGGTCGGTCTGGTTTTTTGATTATGTTTTTCTTTCTTTCTAAATCCGCTAATTTCTTTTTTTTTTCTTTTCTAAATGGATCATACTGAACTTGTAACATCGTACTTATTTTGGATTGAATCATATTAAGACCAAATTTTTTTTTCTTTCTATTGGACAGGTCTTGAATTAGGCACAAACCGTCAGACCAGGTTTAATCTTTGACCTGTTAGATCCCGATCGGTCCATACTTTTGCCAAACCATGTTAACCAGACTTTTTTGTACTTAGTTTGTATAAAAACAAGTGTCCACATTCAAAAGTAAGTTTCCAATTTCCATTCTCCCCTTAATTATGAGATCAAGTTTCTCTCTCTATTACTATAGGGTAAGATTGTTATTTCGTTATTAAAAACTATAATAATTACATATTTCTAAAACTATATGTCATTGTCATTATAGATATTTATTTTGGGACTGAAAAAGTATTTCTTTTAAGAGTAAACTACAATTTTGGTCCTTGTGGTTTAAACTCAACTATGAAAGTCGTCCCTAGACTTCAATAAGTATAGTTATTGTCCCTATGATTTACATGTTGCTTTGGAAATCGTTGCTGGTCACTAACTCCGTCAAAATTGTCTGTTAAGTGAGGGGCATTTTGGTATTTTTACCCTTTTCTGTCTTCTTGTTGTTTTGTCTTTTTGTTATTTTTGTTTTTAGCTATTAATGCACCCCAACCAAACAAACCCATCCGACCCCTACCATACTCTCCCCACACATACACATTTATACATATCTATATACACGTAGACACCACAGACCAAACGCCATCTCCGACGACCTAGACGCCATATCTGGTGACCCAATCACATACACACATATACAGTGTATATACACACAGAGAGACCAAAAAACATCACCATCTCTTCTATTTTTATTTATGAGAGAGAAACGAAAATAGCAATGGGGTTGTAGATTGGGGTTGATCACGGTGAGGTTGATGGATCGATGTGAGCGTGTTCTACAATTTTGGTCCTTCTATGGGAGTAGGGTGGTGGTTGGTTTGGGACGATAGTGGTGCAGGTAGTTGGACTGGGACGATGACGGTGTAGGTGGTTGGGTAAAGACGATGGTGTACGTGTTGTGTACGATCGTGGGAGGGTGGAGGTGAAAACAAAGGTACGTGGGGGTTGGTCACGATGAGGGTGGTGGTTGGAGGTGGGGGTCGGTCACAGTGAGGGTGGTGGCTGGAAGTTGGAGATGCTCACAGGTGAGGGTGAAGGATTGTTGACGGAAAAAAATCATACTGACCATGGGTGAAGAAATTCCGATTATATAGTAAATTACAATTTTTAATAATGTTACTTTGTTAAAAACAAAATAAAGAAAATAGATAAAAAGAGCAAAATATCTCTAGTTCAACATACAATTTTGACAAAGTTAGTGACCATAGATCCTTTTCAAAGCAAAATGCAAACCACAGGGACGATAACTATACTTATTAAAGTCTAGAGACAACTTTCGTAGTTAAGGTATAAATCATAGGGACCAATATTGTAGTTTACTCTTCTTTTAAATAAAAGAAAACTAGTCTTTATCTACTTTTGAGAAAGAGAGATGGGATAGTAGAGACATCCAGAAAGGGAAAGTTTCATATTCTACCACTCAAAAGGCTGCAATGGGTACAGATAAAAAGTTCCATAAATGTCCCTTATCCCCACTATTGACCATTAATAGATCCTTGCCTCTTTCTAGCCATAACTTTTTATTCCCTCTTTGCCCTACTTCATGCCCAAAACGGTCATTACCAATTTTAAATATTTAAATACCCATTTTTTCAATTAACCATAATAAATTTTGAGTTTTGATATGCAAAGTTATCCAACATAATATAATCGCTTAGTTATGAAATGAATATCAACCTTTTTCCCCCCAAAGGAATCTAATCATTTGCTTTCAATTCGGTTCTTTATAACATGTTGTTGTCTTTTCTGAAGTCAGATTCGTTTAAGTATTTTGATGGACAAGATTCGTAGTAGAAAGGCGAAGGATATGAAAGCATGGGAAATTGGTAGGGTGGAATTAATGGTGATGATTGATGAGATCGGTTCTTTAAACATTTTGTCGTCTATTATGAGGTTGGATTCATTTAATAGTATTGATGGAAATTTAAAGATTCGTAGAAGATGGTAGAAAAGGCGAAGAATATGAAGAGAGTGAAAACATGGGGGATTGACGGGTGGAACAATCATGATGAGATTGGAATATATTGTCGATGATGATAACGTGTTTGTGTGATTAGGGTTTCTTCGTCTTTACAACCATACTTCTTTCGCCACAACTTGTGTCACATTAGTTGGTTCTTGTTTTCACTTTACGTGTTTTCATGGTGGACGTAGAAACTTTATCTAAATTAATGACCACAAGATAAAAATAATCTCCGAAAACGAAAGAGACGCCAATGTTAAATTCCACAAATGCCTTAGTAAGGTAATCGTTGATTCGTTCTTGTGGTTGTCTTTTCATGTAGATTAACAAAATACATTTTCTTGGGGAATTTTTACATAATCTAGAAGCAGTCACATCTCTATGCAGTAATACAAGTATGTTGGAACCTAAATCTAGGAGATTTCGCTTTATATATTAAGATTTTATTCTGTATGTACATACATACATAGATATAAACACATATTATTTATACATACAACATATACAATCTGGAGTGGAACTACCTCTTTATAAGATCATTTCAAAGGAATTATGTGCAACTCGGTGTTTAAGAGAAAAGATTGACTTAGTCAAAATATAAGAAATATGTCGTACGTTGTTTTAACTTTATTATATGCTAGAGTTTTACATCGGCTAGATTTGCACCATTTTTCAACGATATATATATATATGTTTGAACCCTCATTCTGTGCTCAAAGATTTTCTTGGAAAGTAATTTAACAGGGGTCCATATATTATCACTTTATACATGACAATATCATAAAGTAGGAGGTATATCCTTTAAAGTTTAGATTGTAGATACTATGTATATCATGGTTGTTCAAACGAATATATATGACATGATTGACGATCATGTTCACAACTTCAGTTGCTAGGTGCATGCAACAACAGACCTAATTCTATTATTGAGATTCTGTATTCGATTCTAAATGATCACTAACTTAAAGTTTACTGACAATTATAGCTATTGGATGTGCGATTGACACTAATAGCCCTAGGTAGCTCTCACAAAGAGACCGTTGTTTCTTCCTATAAATAGAGGAAACATGTGATCTTCCTATTCATTAAAAGGAAACTACACTTCTTACTTCCTTATTTCAATTATCTAGCTAGTTGTGGATGGGAAGAAGGAGCTAGCAATGGTGATGGAGAATGTGCTACTCTCTTTGCTCTTTAAGTTCTTTCTTTATGTTTTTCTTCCTTTCTTTTCTCTATTCCTTGAAAGTATTACCACCTATCAAATGCTATCAATTTAAATACTTGAAAAAACACACACACATACACACATATAATTTTAAATGCATAGTTATATAAGGATAAACGATATATATATATATATATATATATATATATATATATAACTCTTGACAGGTTGAGTTCATAGTGAATTTTTATGAATTGTCATTGTAATGATCATTGAATCTTAATTTCTCATCTTACTACAATCTGATCAGTATAAAGTTTTTATATATTTAGTATAAACACGTGTAATGGCTATCTGAATTTTTTTATGTCTTCATTCGATGCATGAAGTTAATTAATTAAGATTGAGGAGGAGAGAACAATGGATGTTGACAGAAGATAGAGAGCACAGAGAAGATTGAATTGCATCGTGTTGCATCTCACTCCTTCGTGCTTTCTATGCTTCTGTCATTACCCTTAAATTATTTCCACCCTTATATGTGATTCAGTTATATTAGTTACATCTAAGTCTGTAACACGAAAAGTACAAAGTTCATATACATATACATATATGCATTGATGGTTCATTTGCTTAATCGAGTTTCCTCAATTATTTTATGTGTCATATTTCTCTAGATCTTTTACTTATATATTGATGAATTAGGTTTTTATATATACACCCTTGAGCTTATGGTCATCATGTTGGTTGTTTTGAAGCCTTCTTTCTTTCGCAGGAACAATACTACTTAGATTTAGACCATTTCTCATCTATATATGTTGGAATCTTCCTTTTCCCCTCAAAGACTCTTTTAGAGATTAATTTGAAGGTTTTCCACATATTCTCATAGTATTACAAGAAATATAATGATGGTGCAGAAGAGAAGCCAAAGTTAAACATGTTAACAAGCTTGTTCATAGGAAACAACTAACAATTGTTTTAGTTGGCATTGTCATGGATGTTTTTCAATATTGTTCCATGTATGTTTCTCTAGTTTGAAGAAAAGGATTATTGTTCTACCATATTTATGGATATGTATTTTACGAAAAGAGAAAGTATGTATAAATACTCAAATCATATTCACATCAATCAATACACACACACACACACATATATATATATATATATAGACTTAAGTTCGCGTGAGACCAAACAGTTTCCGTGAGACCGGTGAGACCAAACTTTAAAGTATGAAACTTCACACCAAAAAACTGTGAATATAAAAAAAATTGAACTTTTCATAGGGAAAACACCGTAAATGTTACGTTCACGGTGTTTTTCACTGTGAATGTTCGTTTTTTTTACCTTCACAGCGTCTTCACTGTGAAGGTTCGGATATACCTTCACAGTCTTTTATCTGTGAAGGTTTGATTTTTTTTTTAACTTAGTTTATGTTTTTTTACCTTTATAGTGTTATTACATTATGAAAGTTCGAATGTTTTTTACCTTCACAGTGTTTCGGTGTGAAGTTTCATGTTTTAAGGTTTGGTCTCACGCGGTCTCACGGAAACAGTTTGGTCTCACGTGAACCTGACCCTATATATATATATATACTATATTATAAAGCAGAGATAAAAAACTCTTAAATACAAATTATTAAGCACAAGGTACCATCATCTTATGCAAGATTTTTAAAATATCTTAATTTACAAGTATCAAAGCACAAGATACATATTACTACTGCAGACTTCTAACACCCACCAATTTGGTATGTGCAGGATCTTCCTTTTATGCAGACATTTCCATGTATCACTATTAATTAATATATTATATTACTATAAATTTGTTTTAATTATTTTATTAAATATTTAATTGATTATTTTTTCTAAATGTCATTCAAATATATAAGATAATCATTGAATTATAACAAAATACTTAATTTTTTTATATAAAAAACATTATATTATTAAGCCTAAATTAAACAAATTTATAAAAAAACATTATCACTTTCTCAAAACCATCCAAAATCGTAATGTAAATCGACAAAAAAATAAAAAATAAAATGAAACATTAAAATCGTGATGTATCAAGCTGCATTGCGCGAGTACGCTTCTAGTATATATATAGAGGGAGGATCATACGAGAACAACATCAATTTAAAAGAATAAAGGGACAATCCTAGACCAATCATAATTAAGAAATTATTAATTGTTTATTTAAATAGAAAATTATTTTCAGAAGGGTATAATTGTCATATTTTTCCTAAATATTTTTGGATAGTATATCAAATCCTAATTTCAAGGGATTGTCCAAGCATATCCCAATCCAAACTGATATGGATCGATTAATGTATTCCAACCATTTCCTGATTTCGTTGCAAAAATATGTGATTCAGTTAGATGATGTTGGAAAATCAGAGACCAATTTGAAGGAAAAGAAAAAACATTTCAACGATTTTACATTCGTCCATGGATGCTTTGATGGGATCGATTGTTGTTGATGGTAGCATTCAATCAGTATCGACAAGTCTGTGATTCAACCGACCATGGAGGATGTATCAAAATCGATTGTTGTTGATGGTTGCACTCAAGGTTTATCGAATACGGAGGATGCTAGTGAACCGATGATTCAATGTCCGACAGATTCGATAATTGATGGCAATGGTTATTGGGTTCATCAGGTGATTGATTAAGTTAGACTATTGGTTTGTCGTTTTTACCTTTTTTAGGGATGATTTGTTTTCGTTGAACCTTTTTTCACTTATTGGAGTTTAGTTGTTTGGAATTGGTATTATTCGTTCATTGATTTGATTTTTCCATGTCTTATTCATCTTTTGTGTTGTTTATTGGTATTACCATCTTCATATTTTTATAAAAGGATCATGTATGAGTGAATGATAAATCTACGACGACTGATTGAATCATATGTGATTTTTGAATGTCATTGTTGATCAATAAGGTACTGTTATCTTTCTATTGGCTATGATTTGATAAGAATCATATATGATTTAAAACAGTACCAGTGTATGTATGAAGATTGCTGATACTGTTATGTTCAACACATTCGTGATTTTATAATTGTATTCCATAAAATCAATACATGTCACATATAAACCAATTTTTAATTCATTATAGCAGCGAATCACTTGTGATTACCATGATAAACGAATTTTGAATTCATTATACCAGCAGATCACTTGTGATTAACATGATAAACCAATTTTGAATTTATTATAGCAGTGAATCACTTGTGATTACCATGATAAACGAATTTTGAATTTATTTTCAGAAAAATGGGGAGAGATTGAGACGTGTTGAGATAAATTAGGAAGGATTTCTTTTTTGATTTGATATGATCATCACATCCCTAAAAAATCGTCTGATTGATATCATTAAAAAAAATTCCAATTTTGCTCCTAAAGTCATTTACCAACATATTTTAAAGGGTATTTTGTTGTCATTAATTACATAAAATGCTATGATTAATTTCAACCACTGATTTAATCTAATCAAGGGCCGAGATCTATCACTTTATTCTTTTAAATACACTATGTTCTCGTTTGAACCCACCTATATATATATATATATATATAGGATAAATTAAATACAAATTGTACAAACCAAACTTGGCTCTTGATTTGAAGTAGTTGAATTTTTTAAGGAGTTATTAAATCAGTTGCAGATAAGGATGAGTAAGATTTGGAACATATTTAATCCACGTTGATTTGATAATTTACACGGACGTTTGAGATTAGTTTGTACGATTTGTATTTGAAGTGGTCTCACTCTCTCTCTCTCTATATATATATATGTGTGTGTGTGTGTAGACGAAAGATCATGTGAGAAGAAGAGTTAAGGTGAGAAGGTAAGAAGAGATCTGGATCCTTGATCACTTTTAATCTCAAATCCACCCATTAATCGCGTTTGATACGATGACCGGTGCATCTCATCCTAATGTGCATCCCTCATTACCCTTCTCACTAAAACTTTCATTCTCACTGTCACCGGAACCCCACCCTATGTATATATATATAGGTCAAGGATAATTTACAACCCATATAAATTTTACAATCCATACAACCCACATCTTAACCGTTGGATTCTTGATAAACGGTTATTTTGTTTTTATTTTTTTGATTTTTTTAATTGAAAATATTGAACCCAGATGTATTGTAACCGTCGATCATTAATCAAACGGTTAAGATGTGGGTTTCATGGGTTGTAAATTAAACTACCCCTATATATATATATATGAAATGAATTGTCAAATATCCATAAAGCTTCCTTGAACTGAAAATTTGTGTATAAACAAAATCAGATTGAGACCTACACAATCATAGTGTTCTAAAACATAATTTCTTCAGTAACCTAGAGGATACAAAAACCAATTCAAGTTAAACTTGAATATAGTATATCAAACCATTGGTGATGGAGTTCGTGAAGAAGATGGATGAAAATCCCGGTTATCCAACCCTTTTTCTAGCCAAGAAACAAATATATATATATATATATATATATATATATATATATGGTTTTAATTGAAATAAATGGTAAAAAAATATAATTAATATCGAGATCAAAGAGACCCCAAGATCCCCGATTTTGATTTTGATTTTGATCTTGATCATATCACTCATTTTGAGATCCCCATATTATGTTATCATTCATTTTGAGAGCCATTCGTTTGGCTTTATTAAATGAGTCGTTTTCTAATTTCGTTTCCATCATGTGGGACATGTCTCATAAGTTATGTTCAAATTAATATGGTCCATAAAAAGATGGTAAATAAATGTAATGGTAAAGATGCAAATAAGTGAAGTGTAAAGCTTGTAAATAAAAATCAGTGAAAAACAAAGAAAAATACAAAAAAGCAGTAACTTCGTTAATCAATCGGATACCGAGATGAAAATTTAAAACAAACTCTAACCATCTCTGTAACCAGTTTATTGCCTATACATGGTGATGAGCTGTACAGTCCAACCGGTTCTTTCTTTTTGTAATTGTTTTTCACTCTTGTAAGGATCATTGACATTTGGGTGAGAATCATTGTTGGAGTTTCAAGGCCACAAAAGGAGATACCAATAATGGATTCAATTTTTTCCAACTCCTTGGCAAAAGAACCCAAAAAGATTTCTTGCCTTAACTTGAACCCACTAGAGTTTCTAATGTAGGGAGAATTTGAGAGGCGTTTCTTCTATCTTCGGAAAAGAAGAAAACGAACTCAAAGAAGGTTCGGAATTTAGCATCGAAGAAGGAGCAAACAACCCCTACCGGTAGTTACACCGAGAGTTAAGTCTCGGTACAAGTCTCGGTGACTGCTGGACCAGAAACTACCAAGAGTTTCACCGAGACTTAAGTCTCGGGACAACTCTCGACAACTTATTTCCTTATTTTAATTATTAGGATAATTATTGTTAGCTTTATTTATTATTAGGATTATTATTTATTTTTCTTTTATTGCTTATTTAAATAGTTTCCTAGTTGGTTTATAATTAGGATAGATTTAATTTTCTTAGTTAAGCCTAGTTATAAATAGGATTAATCCTTTTATTGTTTTCAATTGAATTATCAAGTTTAATAAAAGTTCTCTTAGGGTGCGTTTGGTTCGCAGATTCTGATGGAATCTGATGGAATTGGAATGTCCAATTCCTTTGACCAAATTCAATTCCCTTGTTTGGTTCATTCTTTTCTATGGAAGGAATGTGTGAATTCCACCAAATTCCACAAATGAAGGATTTGAAGATTCCATCCTAAAACCCAAGGATTTCAATGGAATGAAATCTTATATTTTGATAATTCCAAATTTACCTTTTACTCCAAACTAAACCCTACTAATATTGATTATCAACAAACACCAACTATCTCTCTCATCTCTATCTCCCTCTCTCCTCTCTCGCTATCTCTCTCTCCTCTCTCTTTATCTATCCTCTCTCTCTTCCCTCTCTCTCCTCTCTATTTCTCTCCTCTCTTTATCTCTCTCTCCCTCTCCCCCTCTCTCCTCTCTCTCTCCTCCAATCTATCCTCTCTCTCTCCTCTCTCTCTCTCTCATCTCTCTTCCCTCTCTCTCCTCTCTATCTCTCTCTCCTTCACTCTCCCCTCTCTTTCCTTCTATCCTCCACTCTCCCCTCTCTCTCCCTCTATCCTCTATCTCTCCTCTCTCTCTCCTCCACTCTCTCCTCTCTTTATCTCTCTCTCCTCTCTCTCACCTCCACTCTCTCCTCCCTCTCTCTCCTCTCTCTCTCTTTATCTCTCCTCTCTCTTTCTCTTCCATCTCTCTTTATCTCTCCTCTCTATCTCTTCCCTCTCTCTTTATCTCTCCTCTCTCTCTCCTCCACTCTATCCTCTCTCTCTCTCCTCTCTCTCCCTCTATCCTCTATCTCCCTCTCTCCTCTCCACTCTCTCCTCTCTCTCTCCCTCTCTCTCCTCACTCTCTCGGCATCATTCATGTGCTAAAATAATAAAAACAATTTTTGTTAAAAATTAAACTATTTAATGACTATTTTATTAAAGTAATTTTTGTTTAAAAAATTAAAATAATCAAAAAGGGTATTTTGGTCATTTACCAAAATTCCATTCCAATTCCAAAGCTACAATCTTTGAACCAAACAGAAAAATTCCAATTCATTTAACAGATTCCATTCCAATTCTGTCAACCAAACAGGTGGTCAAACCTGACAACATTTCATTCCAATTCCATCAAAGTCAAATTTCTTTGACAAATTCCATTCCATCCAAAAACATTCTGCGAACCAAACGCCCCCTTAGAGTTCTCCATATTTTTTGAGTCTTACGCTTGTAAACTCATAATCCTTTTCGGGTTTGACGTTTGTCAATCCTTCCGCGTATTCCTATGTAACAAATTAAAAATAGGGATAACAAAAATCCGAAAAACGGATATGTGGTATATAAAAATTGCCATAGCAAGAGCCTCCAAAAAATGGGGAAATATACAAACCTGTTTAATTACAGTTGTAATTTAACGGACAATAAATAACAACCAACTAATCTAATTTCTATCACTATAAAAGAGATTACAAAAAAGGGTGTCATCTATAATTAAATTCCAACGTCTTCTCCAAAAGTATAAGTCCAAAAGAAGTTTTCCCCAAGCTCTCACCCAAAGCAACTACGCCTGCTTAGGAGCGGCGCCACTAGAACCTGAGATACACATTGACACCAAACAAGTGTTAGGCCAAAAAGCCTAGTGAGTTGCGCAAGAAATAGCATATAAGGTTAAATACAAATCTTATCAGCAGTTAACCAATGTTCAATAAATGTGGAGTCAATAGGGGAGACCCATAGAACCAATCAAGTTCCACCCAAAGAGTCGATATACCTTGATGCCAACTAACAAGAGGCACCCGAAAGGCCCGGCACATCCGGGGACTACAACTATGGAAATCCCGAATGGCGGAGGTCTAGGCACATACCATCACGGTGGCGCCCAAGACTACATCATCCTAGTGTCTATTGACTTGGTTCGTCCAACATAATTTATAGAAGGTCTTGAGGTATATTTCAATACCAACCAAGGGTACAATATTACCATCCTATTCAATATAAGATCCAACATAAATCCATAGCACAACCATATTCATCATGAAGATATTAACTCACCAAGAGGTGTCCCAAATAGAAATCATTATAATACTAAGATATGCATCCATTAGATCATGGTAAGTTACACATAACATATATCCATGAGAAAACCCCAAATACTTGAACATTTAAAGATGAACATTTTGAGTAAATATACAATAATAACAAGTAGGAGATTATGATGTGTATCTAGTTTTAACAAAGGTTTAGTAAACTCACAATCTAGGTTTTTGGACCAAAACCTAGAAAATATGAAAACCCTAGATGAAGAGGTTGAGACTTGAAGGCAAGGAGTGAGGATCTTGAAGAACACTTCAATGAATGCACTTGGATGAAGCTTGATGATCAATAAATGCTCTCACCAACCCAAAACCCTAGAAAATAAGTGGGGTGTGTACTGAAGACCCAAAAATCGCCCCAAAGAAGAACTCTCCCGTTTTTCCCAAATGAAAAGTGATAAAATGAGATAAATTCGGCCAAAGGGTTCATTTAAGGCCCAGACCCCGTTGGCGACAGTGCCCGGCGACAATGCCCATGGCATTGTCGCGTGTCACAGTCGCGCGAAGCCCCAAGGCCACAGTACACTCCCCGAGAGAATGACACCGCGATAGTGACCTTGTCACAATCGCGTGTCACAGTCGCACCCTGCACACGACTCGCGGTACACTCCCCGCGATAATGACACGGCGATAGTGACCTTGTCACAATCACGTGTCACAGTCGCGCCATACGCCAAAAGTCACGAAAGTTGACCAAATTCGATAACGAGCGCGAGGTTCAGTCACTTAAACTAAATGTATAACTCATAAAACATTAAAACATTATAACAATGATCATGCGCATAATAAGGGCTCATATCCTAAAATAATCGCAATTAATGAAGTAAGGAAAACAATTACTTACCTTATAAATTTCCGGGTGTTACATCCTACTGCGTCAGTTTCACATTTGGACACCATGGTACCTGCAAACAAACCCAAGAGCCATTTCTAAAATGTTACCACCATAATTTAATTACTACCAACAAACCTAAAAATATGGGGTTGTTAACTAAATGCTTACTGTGTAACGCCCGGAATTTTGGTAAGCTTTATGACGCCATCTTTATTTTTACAAGAGCATTATAGGATTTGTGCAAGTTAGATCCCTTCTTATTCTCTTACCGAACCCGTAGTGTCAACTAAGTGAAAATGTGATTTTTGGACCTTCAGTACGTTTGGGGCGAGAATACCCGGCGACTATACCAATGGCATGGTCGCGGTGTCACAATCGTGGGCTTCGATAGGGTCTTGGCACAGGCTGAGCGAGAGTGCCCGACGATTATGCCTGAGTCACTGTCGTGGGGCACAATCGCGGATGTTGTACCGTGGGCCTTCCCCTCTGGGCGACTATGCCCGGTGATTATGCCCTTTGGCATAATCGCGTGTCATTATCGTCATCGAGGCCTGAATGCATGTAAGACATTTTTCTTCCTTTTTTCTCATTTACTACATTTTACCTTTTCCAAAATCACCCTCCCTCCTCATTGAATACGAATTTGGGAGCTACCAAGAGTTCATCCACACACATTTATTTCAAGATCTTGTGTCACTATCGAGTTAGAAGCTAGGATCAAGTATTCATCATCTTCATTTCCACCTTCTTTAAGTAAAGAGGATCTAGGGTTTTTACCAAAACCCATTATTGTGGGTTCATTTTACAAACCTCCAACTTTATTTACATGTGAAAATGTTATTTATACTCATAGGTTTTAACACATTATTCTCCTAATTTAGGTAACTTTGGAAATTTAGGTCAAAACTAAGGTTTGTGGATTTTTGAGTAAAATGATATTTTGGATATGGAGGTTGATTTTATATATAAAAATGGTACTATAATTCTATTTGGAGGAAATTTTGATGAAAGTTTTGGTATGAGCTAAACCTATGTTGAAATGCTAAAATAATTGATTTCACTCTTTACATGCTTACTTGTACAAAGGTAAGTATCATGTTGAATACATGTGGTGTATATATTGAAAGTGTCAAATGGGTGACTATAGTGTAATGGATCCATAGGCACTAGTTTTTATATGAAATGGAAGGTTGTCCTTCATTATGGCTAGACATGGTGTTATGAATATTGAGAACTCGAGCTATTGACCGTGTGTGGTTGAATGCGATAACCTTGTGACCCATGACCCTTTAATTCTAGCAAGTAAGTCCTTCTTAGAACAATTGGGAGCTCGAACTATAGACCGTGGGTGGTTGAACTCGATAACCTTTGGTGCTATAATAGAAGCTCTGTAACATTGATATGTGACCTACTTATTTATTCCATCACTCTTAATGGTAAATCGGGTCTCCCCCTTTACTTGTGAAACCTTAATCCCTTCCAAGGGTAAATGAGGTTTGAGTCTATAATCAAACTTTGGTTATTATCACGCATTGGTATCAAATGTTTTCTTAACATCATTGTATAATTGCTTGAACTCACTAGGCATAAACCTAACATTTGTTTTCTTAAATGACATGTATATTCAGGTTCCCTTAGTGGTGGGGCTCGCAAGGATTAAGGGGAAAGTGTTGAGTGGATAGCGAACATTTTGAAGTAAACCTTTTGGGAGATTGGCATACAAATTCGTATAGATACCTTTTTGGGAGATTTTGATGACAATTTTTTAATTTAGATGATTATAGCCTATATTAGTGAGTTGTCATTTATAATTTCCATTTATAGAAATTGTATACGCTTTAACTATTCCCCTTTTTGGGTGATCTCCGTTTATTTTAGTTTCATATTTCGTAAGATTTGAGGTTTAAATTTACCCCTATTTTTAGGGTGTTACGTACTGTCTCTTATCTTACTGTTTCATATTGGGTAAGAGACTTGAGACTCTTATCTGGTAAGAGATGATGGTCTTACCAGCAATCTTATTGTTGTAATTTTGATAACTGAGAATCTTACCATTAAGTCGACATCAAGAATTAGGATGTAAGTTGATTGAGAACGTTGTGACCCTAGGTTTGTTGCTAATATGTTTCTTTGAACCTTATCGATCATCACCTTTTGTGGAGGTTCCTCTTTTAGCTTCTCATCGTCATTGTTCACATAACAACCCACAAGCACAAATTCCCGATTCACATAAGAGCACGTCAGCCAAAGTATAGCGACTCCGAATCTATCTTCTTAACGTATCTCTTATGGGTCTGGAGGGTCCGCTTGATAATGTTATACAAGGGATTAATGTGGGTTGTCAATAACCAATATAGAATAATATCATTTATTCGGTTATGGTTATTCTGTAAGTTTAATTTACATGAACCCTAAGATCATGAACTACATGGTTATGATAAGCATAATATTGATCTTTGCATCAAGTAAAAATTATCTTCAAACATTTTAATGTTAATGTTGTTTGCTGGCGTGATCTGATTGCAAAAAAGACCAATTCGGTTTATCCATCATCTATAACCTGCAATTAATGTATGTTGTATATCATGAAATAAAGGCGCCTTTCATCTGAAAGACACTCTATTTTCATTATATATAACACACCTTGGAGGTTACAGATAAGGAGTCAGAAACCAAATCATTCTTTTTGAAATTGGATCGAATCAGCAAATAACACCACCATTAGAATGTTTGAAGGTATTGTTTATTTGATACAAGATTAAATAATATTGTGCTTGTGATAACCGTGTAGTTCACAATCTTAGGGTTCATGTAAATTAACCTTACAAAAATAACTAAATAAATGATATTATACTTATCGGCAAACCCACATTAAGCCCTTGTACGACATTGTTGAGCGGACTCTCCGAACCCATCAATGATTCGCGAAGAAGATATAATCAGAGTCACTAAACTTTTGCTAACATGCTCTTATGTGGGTCAAGAATTTGTGTGTGTGGGTTATTATGTGAACAATGACGATGACGATGAGAAGCTAAAAGAGGAACCTCCACAAAAGGTGATGATTGATAAGGTTCAAAGAAACATATTAGCAGATAAACTTAGGGTCACAACATGCTCGATCAACTTTCATCCAAATTCTTGAAGTCGACTTACCAGTAAGATTCTCAAATATCAAAATAAGAACGATTAAGTTGCTTGTAAGATCATCATCTCTTACCAAGTAAGCGTCTCTAAAGGGCCCGCAAGGGGTAGGGTATGGATAGTGTAAGGGTTATTTTATTACCTTATCCAACTAAAATAGCGGGTAAATCGGAACAAATAATTATCCATGTTATATAAATCTTATCCATATCCATACCTTGCCCATTAAAATAGCGGTTAACATAAATGGAAAAAAGAAATCATTTTGAACTATAAATAATATTGTTAAACATCAAACATATAAGGAGAACATTAGTTCATGAATATAGTAATTATTATATATCTAAATTATTCTAATAAACATTGTTATGTTATTATTATAAGAAACAACAATATAAAAATTCAAAGACAATTTTTTTGTATTTTTTTCGAGTCCATCTTTATTCTAATTTAATCATCATGAACTTTTTAACTCAATAAATATAAAAAGAAAATTAAATTATTCATTAATATACGATGTGTGTATATATATATATATATATATATATAAAGGAAGGTTCAAACGAGAACGTTAACTATTTAATAAAACAAAAAAAAAACAAATCATGTACAGAATTATATATGATTTTACATTAATCGACAAAAACTGGACGCAGGCGACTTTGGTCGCGACTTAAGTCGCGGGGCAAAGTCGCGTGAATCATATGTGAATTTGTATGTGAATCATGTATGATTTTGTATGTTGACGGTCATTCTCATGTTTTCTTAAACAGTTAGTGTTCTCGTTTGAACCAAGATCGATATCATATATGATTAAACACTTATCGCATTCTCGCAAAATGTTTAACTTCTCGCATGATCCTTTCTCTCTCTATATATATATAGGGAAAGGTTCATTTGAGAAACACTAAATATATGAGAAATAAAGAAGTGATCATGGCCATTGGTTTAAATGATCAAGGGTCATTAATTGAGGGGTCAAATGTGTAACACGGGATAAATTCGGTCGCACAATAAAAAAAATAGGATAACATAAGGGCAATTTGGTAAAATGCACAACTAAATCAAAATAGGCGGCAACTTAAACATAACAGTACTATGCACGATTTTTTTCATCACAAACCATCGAGACTCTCCAGATTCTTCTCCAGAAACCCTGATTCATCAACAAAAAACATCAAAAAATTCATCGCTTATTCATCTTGAATCTGAAGTAATGGCAAAAGCAAGTAAGGATACTCCGATTCTTCAACAAGAACAATCAAAAAGTCGAGAGAACGAAGAAAATCAGATGAGCGATAATGAACCATTGATAACTATAATTAGAGACGGTACTTATACATACTTTTTTGTATAATGTTTGAATGATTATCATAATGAATCATCATATACATTGATTATATGTTTAACGAGTTGACGAAATCATTTAGAAAAATTTAGGGTTTAATAATGTTGTTCTGTTTTTTTATTACAGCGAAAAATGCAGATGGTTTACCAAAACTAAAAATACGAAGGAAGAAGAAAGGGCAAAATACTGAAGGTATATTCGTTCATAAATGAATGCGTTATTCTTGTTGAATATAGGGTTTTTAGATGGCAACATTCATATATGAATGTTGAATATTCGATGGTTCATATATGAATGTTTAATATTGTATAGTTCATATATGAATTTTTTGAAATTAGGGTTTTTAATTTTTGAATATAGAATAGTTCATATATGAATCTTTTGAATGTTTCTTCGATTATTTATTCATATATGAATCTGTTGAACATTCAACATATTCATATATGAATCTGTTTAATATATTCAACATATTCATATATGAATCTGTTGAACATTGAACATATTCGTATATGAATCTGTTGAATATTGTATAGTTCATATATGAATCTGTTAAATGTTGTATAGTTCATATATGAATCTGTTGAATATTGTATAATTCATATAAGAATGTGTTGAATGTTTGTTCATATATGAATCTGTTGAATTTAGTATTGTTCATAAATGAATCTGTTGAATAATGTATTGTTCATATATGAATCTGTTGAATATTGTATAATTCATATATGAATGTTTGTTTATTCATTTTTTTACTTAAATCAATATCTTGCATATATGAATCTGTTAAATATATTCAACATATTCATATATGAATCTGTTGAACATTGAACATATTCATATATCAATCTGTTGAATATTGTATAGTTCGCATATGAATCTGTTGAATGTATATGAATGTTCATATATGAATCTGTTGAATTTAGTATTGTTCATAAATGAATCTGTTGAATAATGTATTGTTCATATATGAATCTGTCGAATTTTAATATCAAAGATCAAACTCATTTATTCATATAAATATCAAAGATCAAACTCATTTATTCATATATGAACTATACAATATTTAACATATATGAATCTGTTAAATATATTCAACATATTCATATATGAATCTGTTGAACATTGAACATATTCATATATGAATCTGTTGAATATTGTATAGTTCATATATGAATCTTTTAAATGTATATGAAGGTTCATATATGAATCTGTTGAATGTATATGAATGTTCATATATGAATCTGTTGAATTTAGTATTGTTCATAAATGAATCTGTTGAATAATGTATTGTTCATATATGAATCTGTTGAATATTGTATAATTCATATATGAATGTGTTGAATGTTTGTTTATTCATTTTTTTACTTAAATCAATATCTTGCATATTAACAGGTGATGTAGAACCTTCAACAATAGAAGAACAACATGCTTCTATTGAAAGAAACAATACTGGAGAAGCAAAACAAATAGTTTTATGTAAGTAAACCATAATACACAATGATAACATTTTAAATTAAAATGTTGTTTCATTAACTATATTAACCAATGTCTATAAACAGATAAACAGAAAAAGCCCAGAACAAAAAGAGAGAAAGTTATAACAGTTGTTGAAGAAGATGATGATTTATATGTCCAAAAGAGCAAAAGGTTGAAGAAACAGGGAAAAAAAGAGCAAGAAAAAATAAACTACCCAGTGATAAAGGTTAGGACTTCTCCAAAACCTCTATTTGAAGCCATTCAAGCTTTGAGTAAAGAGCAAAAACAGTGTGTAAAAGACATGGGTTTTGAACAATTACTGGAGATGAAGATGGATGGAATTCCATCTAAGCTTGGTTTCTATGTTGTTGATAACTTCAATGATGAAAACATGGAGATGAAAGTGGGACAAAACTCAATCACATTAACTCAAGAATAAATTCATGATATGCTTGGAGTTCCAAATGAAGGAGAGGAAATATTCAATGGCAAGTATTTGAGTGATGACAACGATATCATTGTCAATTGGAGATCACAGTTTAACAAAACAAACATACGACCAACTGACATCAAACAGAAGATCATTGACAGTAATGAAGCTGACTTCAATTTCAAATTGAACTTCATTACACTCTTCTGCAACACGATGGCAGAAGGCAACAAAAGTGGTACCTGCAATCTGGCTGTGGTAAACTACATCAACCCAGAAACAGAGATTGCAAAGATAAACTGGTGTTCTTACATTTATGGTTGTTTAATGAGAAGCAAGAAAGGTTGGGTTAGAGACTCTGACATGAGTTTCTATGTTGGATGCATCACATACTTGATTGTAAGTATACTATAATATTTTTGAATTAAAAATATATATTACATTAATGTATTAACTGTTTTAAACGATTCTTATATGCAGCTCATGTATGTTGATAATATTGAATGTGAAGTTGTCAGTGTAAAAAGACAAAGACCATTGATTAAGATGTCGACAGCTGAGAGACTAAGAAGAAGAGAAGGTTATGAGATAGAAAACGGTGGATTTGGTAGGGGGAAGCTTCTTGAAGAGTTTGTAACAGATGCTAAAAAAGAAGTAAGTATAGTATAAACATTTATGAATTCATATATGAATACTTCATATATATCAATTCACATATTCTCATATGAATTCATATGTGAGTCATATATACTTAATGAATTCTCATATATGAATCCTTCAAACTTATTGAATTCATGTATGAATCTTATATATGAATCTAATTTTAATTCATATATGACTTATCATATGAATTCATATATGAGTTGACATATAAATTCATATGAATTCATATATTAATACTTAATATATATCATTTCTCATATGAATTCATATTTGAATCATATATAGTTAATGAATTCATATATGAATCTTTCAAACTTATTGAATTATTATTTGAAGTTTTATTTTAATTAATATATGAATTCATAAATGAACTGTATATAGTTGTGAATTCAATTTCATCTTAACACATAAATTCATATATGAATCTTTTAATAATTCATCATAATTTTTATACACAATGTAGGTTCTAGAGCTTATGATAAAGGAAAAACTGGATGAGATAAAGTATGATAAAATGATTGTAGAAGGAGGACTAAAACAAGCTTTGGAAACATTTCCAAATAATGAGGTTTTCAAGAAATACAAATTAGAATTCGAAAGGTTGTTCAAAAACAAAGATGAGATGACAGATGAACTTATGGTTGTGGCTGAAGAAGAAGAGTTTTTGTTATCAGAAAATCAAGAGTTGGAGAGAAATGATGATGAAGGATTGGAAATGACAACTGTTACAACTATGATGGATGCAGACTTCTCACAAAACCCAAAAACTTGTGGGAAAGATGAATTGATAATGAAAGTATATGATCCAAATGAACAAGAAATAGAGGTCATGAAAAAGGCACATGAGTTGGGAGAAGAGGAGAAAGACAAAGAAGAAACAATTGAAAAAGACGATGCAGAGGTAGGAGAGAAGGTAGAACAAGAGAAGGTAGAAGAAGTAGAGAAGAGTGTTGAACAAGAAGTGGAGACAGAACAATCACCAGATGTTGTAAAAATTGCATCTTCATATTTGAACAAAACAAGTTTTGGATTATCAGAAGATGAGGATGCAAACAATGAAGATAAAAATGAAAAGAAAGAAGAGGACCAAGAAAAAATGGAAGGAAAAGGGAAGGAAGTGAAAGAGAAGGAAGGAAGTGAGGAAGAAGGAAAAGAAGAGGAAAGAAAAAAGGAGAAAGCTATGGGGAAAAGAGAAGTGAGACTATCCGAAACACTAAGGTCACCATACCTTGATAGAGTGGTCCTAATCTCAAAAGGATTATCAATAGATGAAAAGAAAGTTGGTAGATGGTTGTTCGCATTGACTGGTGAATGGTGGTAAGTTGATATTATAATTTTAAATATCTTACTTTAAAAATTTAAGATCTGCATATATGATGAACTTAATTTGATTTTATTGCCTTATAGTGATATAATCTATGAAACAAATGATGGAGCATCAATGATTAAGGTGGCAGCTGAAAGTTTAATGCCAAATACGTATGTAGTGGCAAATGTGATTGATAGTTGGGTTGCATTACTGAACTCAGAGGAGCCATTAAGAAGCAGAGAATCACCACACCGCTTTTTTCTGAACACGACAGTTATGGTATGACTTGATTCATATATACATTTTATGTTCTTTCTCAAACATAAATACAAAGATTCATATATGAATGTTAAGGTTCATATATGAATGTAAACTTTGGTGTTCATATATGAACCCAAAGGTTCACATATGAACCCTAATTTTCATATATGAACATTTGGGTTCATATATGAACCTTTGGATTTATATATTCTCTCAAACATAAATAGAAAGATTCATATATGAATGTTAAGGTTCATATATGAATGTAAACTTTGGTGTTCATATATGAACCCAAAGGTTCATATATGAACCTTAATTTTCATATATGAACCTTTGGGTTCATATATTCTTTCTCAAACACAAATACAAAGATTTATATATGAACCCAAAGGTTCATATATGAACCCTAATTTTCATATATGAACATTTGTTAAGGTTCATATATGAACGTAAACTTTGGTGTTCATATATGAACCTTTGGGTTCATATATGAATTTCAACTTTTGTCTTCACATTTAAATTTTTTGTGAAAATAAAAATTCAAATGTAATTACTTTGTTTACTTAGCCGGATGGAGTTGTGAAGAAAGAGACCACAGCAGAAGAAAGTTTTAAGATTTTCAGCTCAAACATCAAGGATATGTTAAAGAACGATGAAAATCTGGCAAACTTGAGGGAGTATGATCTGGTATGTATAAAAATTATATACAAATTATATACACAACATACACAGTTAGATGAAATCTAATTGATTTTTCAATTTTATAATGAAAACAGGTATTCTTTCCAATCATACAATTAAGCCACTTCTACTTGTTTGTTTACAACTTGAAGAAACCACAATTTCTTGTTATAGACAACATGTCTACAGATGTCTCCATACAAAACAAATATGGACATGTACCAGTAATACTGGTAAACATAGTACTCTTTAAAATTTCATAAACTTCATAACTGAATATATTATGAATTTTACTGATATGAATAATAATATTATGCAACATGAATTGTTTATCAAGTATTTTAGAACAGTTGAACATCCAAAAGCTGAAGAGATGACACCACTACAACCACTAAGGCATATAATGAAGTGGTGTTCAGAAAAAAAAAAACACAATTGATTGCGGGATCTTCACCATGCGGCATATGGAGCACTATGTAGGACAAGATATCATGAAGTGGGATTGTGGTTTTCATACAAATGTAAAGCCTCAAAAACAACAAATCTTTCGGTTGAGATACAAATATGCAACAAAGTTGTTGCTTTCTGAGAAGAATTTGCATAGGCAGAAAGTTATCGATGAAGCAAATACGTTTGACTCATTCGATGAAACAAAGAAGAAACATATTGAATCTCTTGCAAAGACAAAAAAGAATGAAAGACAAGAGATGTTATAGGTAATGATGGGTTTGTTGAACAATGTTTGTTTGTTGGTATGGGTGTTTGTTTTTTGAATGATGGGGGATTGGTAAAAACAATGTTTTCTGCTACATTTAGGGTTGGTGATGGTGAACATACATTTTGTATAGTCATAGTGGGTTGCACATTTGGTATATTTGATGGTATATTTGATATGCTTTAGTATATTTAATCTGTTTTGGTATATTTGATAGTATTTTTCATATGTTTTGGCATATATTTATTCTTTATACTTCATATATGAATCTTTGATTATACTTTTTCATATATGAACATAAATATTCATATATGAAGCTTTGCATTCATATATAAATAACATTTATATATGAATAAGCTTCATATATGAGTCCATTATTTATAATTTTTCATATATGAAGATAAAGCTTCATATATGAACCATAATATTAATATATGAAACTTGAGTTAATATTCATATATGAATTGAATCATTATATGAATTCTTTATAATTCATATATGAACCTTACTATTAATATATGAAAATTGAGTTCATATATGAATATCAATTGAATATATGAATTCAATAAGTACAATGGATTCATATATGAATTAATTTACACAGATATACGATTTTAATGTTTTTTTTTTTTTTTGTTGATTTACAATAAGATTTTGGATGATTTTTAGAAGGTAATATTGTTATTTTTATAAATTTGTTTAATTTAGACTTAATAAAAAAATGTTTTTTATAAAAAAAATTAACTATTTTGTCATGTAGTGATTGGGAAAAATCATACCATGGGATAATTGCACACACACTATAAATAACATGGTACGGTTGAGGGGTAGTTTTGTAATTTCTTCACCTACATTAATAGGGCAAAAATAATGATTAAACTCTAAAACACTCATTACACTAAATCATCAAAAACTGTCGATGATTTATTGATTCTCTCTTCAAAAATCACTCAAAATACACATATTCATATCACAAATCTTCGCAAGTCGATCGAAATAACTTACGAACATCAGCAAATGACAAAAACACGAAAAGATTCAAAGCATTCTGAAAATTCAGAAAAAAAAGGAAATCCAAAACAAAGAAGATAAAACGTTGAATACGTTGAAGAAGGAAGGTAATGTACAGATTATAGGTATTTTTCTGTAAATCATTGAATAATCGACATAAAACACTGTTATATTGAATGAATCTGTATGTAACAACATTTAACACTGTTATATTTCTCTTCATTTTTTATTACAGTAAGGAGCTCGAATGTTCAAAAGCAAAAATTAAAGAGAAAGGCAACAACACAAAAAAGAAAAGGTATATTCGTTAATATCTGAAATTGTGACATAGATTCGTTGTTCATTTATGAATGTTGAAGATATAGCACTTCATAAATGAATATATGTACTATTTTACTGTTCACTTATGTTTTATGAAATATTAGGGTTTATTAACCCTAATATTTATGTTGAATATCTTATAGTTCATATATGAATGTTAAATAATGCAAAAGTTCATTATAAATCTATTGAATATCTTATAGTTCATTTATGAATGTTAAATAATATGTTCAATATATGAACATTTGTTAAGGTTCATATATGAACATTTGTTAGTATATGAATATATTGAATATTGTATAGTTCATATATGAATCTGTTGAATATATATTAATATATGAACACAAAGGTTCATATATGAACCCAAAGGTTCATTTATGAATCTTTGTATTTATGTTTGAGAAAGATTATATGAACCCAAAGGTTCATATATGAATGTTAAGGTTCATATATGAACACCAACGTTTACATTCATATATGAACCTTAACGTTCATATATGAATCTTTGTATTTATGTTTGAGAAAGAACATAAAATGTATACATTCAACATATTCATATATGAATCTGTTGAATATTGCATAGTTCATATATGAATATTCAATAAATCGAAGTTCATATATGAATATGTTCATATATGAATCTGTTGAATATCGTATAGTTCATATATGGATGTGTTTATCTCAAAACCATATTTTGAAAAAATAATAGAAGAATCATTCAAAACAAATTGATTTGTGTATGTAAACAATAAAAATTAATATCAATTTCAAAATTATGTTGATTTGTTGTTTCATTAATTATATTAACAATTGTATATGAACAGTTAACGAAGCGGATACAAAGAAAAGAAAAAAAGATAGTGATGGATTGAAAGGAAAGAAATTGTCAAAGACAAAAACTTCAAAAGTCATTGTTGAAGATGATGATTTTGAGACTCCTGTTCATAAAATAAAAAGATCAAAGAAAGAAGAAAAGAAGTCAAAACAACAACATAAGTTTCCATCCATCAAAGTTCGAACTTCACCAAAACCACTCTATGAAGCAATTAAAGGTTTAAGTGAAGACTAGAAAAAATGTATCACAAGCATGGGTTTTGAAGATCTTCTAGAAATGAAGGTCGATGGAATACCTTCCAAGTTGGGATTTTATGTTGTAGACAGTTTCAATACTGAAACAATGGAAATTCATGTTGGGAATGAAAGCTTGAAGGTTACAGAAAAATCAATTCAAGATATGCTTGGGGTCCCTATGAGAGAAAAAAGCATATTCGATTGTAAGTACTTGAATAATGACAGTCAGTTGTTAGTTAATTGGAGATCCCAATTTTCTAAAGAAATCATTCGTCCAACAGACATCAAACAAATAATCATTGACAATGATGAAGCTGACTTCAATTTCAAGTTAAACTTCATTACCCTTTTCTGCAACACTATGGGAGAGGGTAACAAAAGTGGAACTTGCAATCTTTCAGTCACAAATTTTATCCAACCAGACACAGATGTATCAAAGATTAATTGGTGTGAATACATATATGATTGTTTGAGAAGGAGTAAGACTGAATGGATACGAGACTCAGAGATGAGCTTTTATGTTGGATCGGTTACATATTTGATTGTAAGTTTACTATAACATTTATGAATTAAATACATCATGATTTTAATATAGTATAGACATCTTACAATAATGTAATGATTATTTTAATTGATTCTTATTTGCAGCTGATGTATGTCGACAACTTTGCTTGTGAAGTTGTGAATGTTGGAAGAGAGAGACCGGTTATAAAAAGATAGAATATAGAAAGATTAAGAAGAAGAGAAGCATATGAAGTTGACAAAGGTGCATTTGGATTGGGAAGACTACTTGCACCAATGGAGAATATGAGACTTTCTGATAAAGAAATGAAAGAGACAGAGGAGAATGATGATAAAAAAGAGATAGAAGAAGATGAAACAAAAGAGAGAGAGAATGAAGAACAAGTATGAATATTAAAAACTCATATATGAATTCAAATGTATGAGTTCATATATGAATTCATATAAAATGTTTAATATAAGAATATATAAATTCATATATGAATTCATATATGAATCCTTTTTATAAAATAATCTATAGCTTACATATGAAATATTATATATGAGTTCATATATGAATACTTCAAATAAATGAATACTTATATAAATTCATATGTGAATATATAAACTCATATACAAATGCTCATATGTGATCCCAAATGAATTCATATATGAATGTTAATAAGAATTTATATATGAGTTCATATATGAATGTTTATATGAGTTCATATATGAATCCTTATTATATATAACTTGATATATCAGTTCATATGTGAATATATGCATTCATATATGAATCCGTATATATCTAATATATAAATTCGTATATGAATGATTATATGAGTTCATATATGAATGCTTATATGAATTCATATCTGAATAACTATTATAAATTGATATATTCATAAATTTTTATAAATTTTAGGTTTATGAATCAATGATAAGAAGCAGAATGGACTGCTTAAAAGCTGACAGATTGAAGATAGAAGAAAGCTTGGATGAAGCTTTAAAGAAATTTCCAGATAATATTGTATTCAATGAATACAAAAAAGAGTTTGAAAAGCTGTTTTTAAAGGAGACGGATGAAATTTCATCATGCATGAAGGAGCCCAAAATTACTACTGGAATTGAGATTGGGACTGAAGAAGAAGAAGAATTTTTGTTGGCAGAGAATCTAGATTTGCAAAAAGATGTAGATGTAGACAAAGTTACTGAATCACAGTTTTGGGAGGACCCAAAAACATTTGGAGAAGTGGAATGCTTGATGAAAAACTTTGACAAAGGAGGGAATGAAATAGTGTTGAGAGAGAGAGAAGTAACATATGACAAACTTAACAAAGAGGATAAGAAGAAGATAGATGAAAAAAACCAGATGTGGCCAAAATTGCATCTTCATACTTACTTGATATACCAAGTTTCAGTTTGGGAATATCATCAGAGGAAGATGAATTACAGAAAAAAAAAGAAGATGAAGAGATAGAAAATGAAAAGAAAATGAAGGAAAAGGAAGAGGATGAAAGAAGGATGAAGGAAAAGGAAGAAGATGAAAGAAGGATGAAGGAAAAGGAAGAAGATGAAAAAAAGATGAAGGAAAGGGAAGAGAAGAAACATTTAGGGAAGAGAGAGGTGAAAATGACAGAGAACATAAAGTCACCATACATTGACAGACTTGTTCATATAACAAAATGTCTGTCACAAACAGAAAACAAGATTGGAAGATGGTTATTTGCATTGACAGGAGAAACCCAGTAAGTATAACCTTTACTATTTCACTTTTATGATATGCATATATATCAAATTGCTTGATCATTTAATCATGATTCTATTTTCTTTATAGTGATATCATTTATGCAACAAGCGATGATGTATACATGATACGGGTGGCAGCTGAGAGCCTAATGCCTAACACCTATGTTGTTGCAAATGTTATCGACGCTTGGGCAGCATTATTGAATAATGAAGAGGAATTGAGGAGTAGGGAATCCCCTCACCGTCTATTCCTTAACACTGGGGTATTGGTAAGATTATCAAACTACTTTAACTAAAAACTAGTTCATATTAACTTGAGTTTTATGTTCATATTTTCTAACTGTTTTGATTCATATATGAATGGTTTAACTTACCATATTCTAAATATTCATTTATCAATGCTTATATGAATTCATATGTGAATATATGAATTCATATATGAACCTTTGGGTTCATATATGAACACAAACGTTTATATATGAACCTTAATGTTCATATATGAATCTTTATATTTATATGAATTCATAATATATGATTTCATATACCAATTCATATGTGAATATATGAATTCATATATGAACCTTAATGTTCATATATGAACACAAACATTTACATTCATATATGAACCTTAATGTTCATATATGAATCTTTATATTTATGTTTGAGAAATAACATAAAATGTATATATGAATCAAGTCATACAATAACTGCCATGTTCAAAAAAAGAAAAATGGTATACCTCACATATAAATTGTTATTAACAAATACATATATTTTTAAAATTGTTCATATTTTAGATGGCAACATTCATATATGAATGTTGAATATTTAATGGTTCATATATGAATGTTTAATATTGTATAATTCATATATGAATGAATATATGAGTTAATATAATCATTATTTGGTGGTTCATATATGCATAATTTTCAAGGTAACATCTCCTAGCAGGTTTGATTAAAATATGAACTAATATTTTAATTACTTTGTTTACTTAGTCGGATGGGATATTGGGTAACAACACTACTCATGATGAAAGATTTGGAATCTTCAAATCAAACATTACAGCTGCATTGAGGGAGAAAGCAGAATTGATTAATTTGAGAGATTATGATTTGGTATGTATCTAAAATATATAAATCTTCAAAAAAAAATTCTAATTACTTTTTTCAATTTTTAATCATTTTCTATTTATAAAATGAAACAGATATTCTTCCCAATTATCCAATGAGAACACTTTTTTCTGTTTGTATACAACTTGAAAAACCCACAAGTCCAGGTGATAGACAACATGTCTACAAATGTATCCATAGAAAGCAAATATGGAATTATACCACAAAGGCTGGTAAGGATACAACTGTTTACATTTTTAAAAATTTAATAAATGAACATATTATCAAAATTACTTATATGACTTGAAATATTATGCAGCATGAGTTGTTTACAGCATACTTGAGGTCAGTTGAGCACCCAAAAGCAGAAGTAGTTGCCCCACTACATCCAAATAGACAGATTATGAAGTGGTGCTCAACTAAAAACAAAGTTGACTGTGGAATCTTTATCATGCGACACATGGAACACTACACAGGGCAGGACATATAGAAGTGGGATTGCGGATTTTTATCAAATGAGAAAGCACATAAACAACAAATTTACCGACTGCGGTACAAATATGCCACCAAATTGTTGTTATCAGAGAGGAATTTGTACAAGAAAATGGTGATTGATCAAGCAATTGAGTTCGACTCCTTTGATGAAGAAAAGAAGAAGTACCTTGAATCAATTGCAAAATCAAATAAGAAAGACAAGCAGGCTGCATTATAAACAATTCAAGTAATGGGTATCGGTGATATGTTTGGTTTATGAACAATATTGTATTCTTTTCATGTTTTGTTGATGAACAATATTTTGATACATCTTGGCACATTTTGTATGTTTTAGTATGATGATGTCTATAATATTACACTTTCTAAACGTTGTTGATATATTTTTGGTAGACTTTTAACATTATTATAAATTTGTTTTAATCATATATGAATCTTTGAGTTCATATATGAATTAATGTTATTCATATATGAAGTGCAAGAGTTATAAAATAATATGAATAAAAGCTTCATATATGAACCTTCGCATTCATATATAAACAAGAATTGAATAACAGATGTGTTCATATATGAATCTTTGAGTCCATATATGAATTAATGCTATTCATATATGAACTGAAGAGTTATAAAATATTCAAATAAGAATAAAAGCTTCATATATGAACCTTCAAATAAGGATAGTGAGTTATGTGGAATTTTTTGGGCTGATGAAATTGTTTGTCAACGATCAACTATATGAAGTGCAAGAGTTATAAAATAATATGAATAAAAGCTTCATATATGAACCTTCGCATTCATATATGAACAAGAATTGAATAACAGTTGTGTTCATATATGAATCTTTGAGTTCATATATGAACATTAATACATAAACAACTATAAAAATAAATTCTAATGCTCACAATAAAAGAATTGTCATTTATTCATGAAATTATTGCAATTAACAATGGTTATTGAATTAGAAAAATGACCTATAAAATGTATCTATCAACTAATCAACAATCTTCAATGGGCAATTACGAGAATCATGATAGTCAATCTTTTGACAGTTTCTACACAACCTCTTGGTCTTTTGATTCTGTTTTGCTGCTTTCTCACCTGCACCGATCAAACGTTTTTCGGTTCCACAACCTTTATTGCGGATACCAGATGGTGGATGAATATCAATTTTGTCCGGTGGATTCACACCAATAAGATTTCTTATAGTGTCATTCTTCTTCTGCAATCTGGTTTGGTAAGGAACATGAGCATCTACATCAATCTTCATACTGTGAATTTTCTCAACAACCTATTTAAGTTTCTCTTTGTCATTTCTAAGACTCATCAAAATATAATCCAAAGTTGATTGTGTATCATAGCTAATTCTTGCCAATTCACCATTTGGATCCCCTTGCCTCCATGAAATGTGCCTAAGATTAAAAGATATCAAGTCTTTTCTCCAACGAAGACATATATACTTCTCGGGTATGGCATCAAAATTCTCATTCATAAGCACTTTGAAAACATGACGACATAGATATCCATGTTGAACAAAATGATTGCATTGGCATTCAAATGTTGAATCCAATTGATTCCACACAACCTACAACAAAAATGAACAATAAAATGTAAGTTGTGTTAATAAATAATAATAAAAATGCATATATGAATAACTGTTCTTACCTTGAATTGCCTCTTTTTATTATCCTTATCATTTTGCTGAATTGTATAAACTTGGCATCCATCCTTTTCAACAACATTCTGCTGAACACATGACCAAGCTGCTTTATTTATGTAACACCCTGGAATTTCAATACATATTTATCGTTGTAAATCTCGTGTTTAACTCATATCGTTATCATCATATTCAGTATAACGTTCGAGTTTATGGTTTCGGTGAATTTGTGAAGTTCCAGTAAGCTTCGCGACTTGCTCACGACTTAGAGTCGCGGCATAGGTCGCGATGTTCACTGATGTATTGTGGGTTTTGGTATGTCGCGAGTTGCATGGGGAACAGTAGTCGCGGCATAACCCGCAACGTTCACTGTTGGTTTGAGTTTTTGTGCATTTCGCGAGTTGCTCGCGACTTATAGTCGCGGCATTAGTCGCGACATCCACTGTTTGGGTTTTGATTTGAGGACACGGGCGAGTTGCACCGCGACTTGAAGTCGCGGCATAACCCGCGACATTGCCTGGACCGACTTAAGGGTTTCAAAACACAAATATCTCATTTGAGTTATCAGCAAAAACTCTCTCATTCTCTTTCTAGACATCTCTCTCTCTCTAAATTTTGTTAGCTTTGGTTGGATCTTTGAGCTTCCTTTAGTCGATTGTATTAAGGGTATTGCTCGGGTTTCGGTGTAGAAAGCTTCGTCTTGTCAAGAGGGTCGATATCTGGTTCTTCGGGTTTTCGTATAAACCTATTGGGTGAGTTCCTACTACCTTTCTAAAACATTATACATGTCAAAATGGTTACATTTTGAATGCCTATATATCTCCATGATTTCGGTTTTAAGATTTATACATTTTGATATCAGTTGAGTTTGGGGAGATTTTAGGGTTCCGATCAATTTATGATGGATTCTATTTTATTTGAAGTAAAATGATGTTTTACTTGCACATTATGTGGACATGTGAAAGAATGTTTATGAACTCATTTTTAATGATTTTCATTCTTACCAGAAGTTGATCTGGAAATGACATTTTGTTTATAAAATGTGTTTATACCATATGATTATCTATGGTTGGTCACATAAGTTGTTGTGACGAGTTTGTACCATTACTAGTGGATCCCTAGGTTTTGAGTCGACTTATATTTCATTATTTGAGGTTACCAAGTAATATAAATGATAGAACTACATGTGCATTAAATTGTGAGGTTCTGACCGTTAACAAATGATAGAACTACATGTGCATTAAATTGTGAGGTTCTGGCCGTTAACAAAATATAGAACTACATGTGCATTAAATTGTGAGGTTCTATATAGTAACCAAAACGAAGAACTACATGTGCATTAAATTGTGAGGTTCTGGAAAGAAGGTTCATGACCTTATTTTAATGAATTTTATCCTTATCAACCGTTATCTTGGAAATGCTTATTTGAAAAGGTTTCTGTTTGGATGAACATGTTTATATCTCTTAAAATTGATAAACTGTATGTTCTCACCAGGCTTTAAGCCTGACACTTTTCTCAAATGATATGTATAACATGTTTCCCTTAGCAGTGGGATGCACAGGGTTTTGAGAGACGAGTTTGGTCTCGAGGCATTTTTGAGATGACTAAAGTGTTGATAGTTGGGCATTGTTAAGTCCCATTCTTTTGATGAATTCTGGATTGTCAACTGATGTAATCTAGATAGTATGTTTAGATTAGTTGTCGATGAACCCTATACCAGTACAGGTTTTTGTAAAGTCTTAAGGACTGATACCCCTAACTTTTGGGAGGTTTATATCAATACAAATGTCATGTTGCCTATTTTGAGAAGTTTTAAATTACTCTGAATTTTAGGATGTTACAATTTATCTCTTTTTGAACTTCCAAAAATATACATCGTGTGTAAACTTCAAATGCATGTTTCTCAATAGCCTTTGGAGTGCACATATGAGGAATAGTTGTCTTTGTCACATGATCAAGCCTACGTTGAGAATTTCTTTGCTTACGCATTGCATTATCAAATCCAAGCATGAATGTCACAAACTTGTTACCATGGTGAGCAAATTTGTTGAAAAAGGAATTTATGCTCTCCGACCTTGATGTAGTTTTCATCAATGAACAAAAAGGAATAGTCTTGAAATAAGCAGGAATCCATCGTTGACGAATACGAAACATGTATGAAAACCATTTGCTCTTCTGAAGTTTAAACTCACTAATCAAATCCAACCACATACTTTCAAACTCTTCAGACTCTAATTGAACATTCCGAACAAGTTTATTAAAGCGTTTGTTAAAATTTTTCTCCCTGTGTATCCTTGTGCTAACCTACAAAATTGGCATAAAGAAATAACGTTTTATAACTAAAACACAACTATATAATGGATGAATATATGATTGTTGATTAACAAACATAATACATGCATATATGAACTTTCATGATGAACTAACTAAACAATAATTCATATATGAACTATCATTAAATGAAAATAATTCATATATGAAAACAATATTAAGTAAACAATAATTCATATATGAACAGATTTAATACTAACTATAAACACTAATTCATATATGAACTTAAATTATATATCAACAATTCATATATGAATAGAAACTAACCTTGTTTGGAACTTTGGCCATAATATGCCACATACATAATCTGTGACGTGATTGCGTAAAAACCAATGGAATAGCTTGTTTCATTGCCAAACACTGATCTTTTAAAACCAAACTAGGTTGCTTCCCACAATGTGCTTTCAAAAACGCCTCAAGAAGCCACTTAAAATTATCAAGAGTTTCACCAGACAACAAAGCAGCACCAACCATGACAGATTTTTTATGATTATCAATAGCAGTAAACGAAACAAACACCATTCTATACCTATAAAACAAAAGGTATAAAAAAACAAAAGGTATAAACATAAAAACCAACATATAAATATTCTAAAATAATGAATTACAGTTGACAAACTTACTGGTTTGTGCGAAACGTAGCATCAAATGAAATAACATCTCCAAATTCCTGGTAATTCAGTTTAGCAATTTCATCAGCCCAAAAAATTCCACATAACTCACTATCCTGCCGATTGTATTCAAAAGAAAACTGTGCATCATCCTTTGATCTATCTTCCAACATACCAAGAACCATTTCACCATCACCAGCACCAACAAATGCATTCAAATCTCTCCTAAAGTTCTTATAATCATTAACAGTACAACCAGAAACATCAAAACCACCTTTCAAAGACATGTGCAATGTATGCGCTTTTGTTGCTCCAACATTACAACTTGCAGCATTGTGAATAAAAACTTGATCGGTTAAAGACAACTGCCTTCGTTTTTGAGACATACTCATATCATTCTCATCAAGAAGCATATGATTATGTTTCTCCTCAAAGTGATAAATCTTATACAATGATTTTGAAGGTACAAAACGCACTTTAATGCATGCTTTACAACCTGTCCTCTTCGTAGTTGAATTACAATGACTTTTACCTTCAATACTATCATGAACAGTATTAAAACTCCTTTTTGGTGGATCCCCTTCTTTATTGCAAACAACATACTTGATCTTCACAATACCATATTGACTATTAACAGTTGTTGAAAGTGTTGATCCAAACTCTCTCAGTGATTTGATAACGACCCTCTTCTATACTTAGTGAAAATTACGTTTTAATATGTATTAGTGTTTCACGATCAGCGATCAAACTGAGTCTGTTCAATTATCGCTGATAATCTTTCTTATAAACATTTCTATGTATTAGTGTTTCACTATCAGCGATAAGACTGAGTTTGTTCAGTTATCACTGATAGTTTCTGATGTAAACAGTAAACGTAATCCCTGAAGACAAGCCTCGCGTCAACAGATGTTCATAGCTAAATCGAAGACGAAGCTGCTAAACAAAGACAAGTCTACTAGTGACCTGATGCGGATATCAGTGAAGCAAAGACGAATCTACTTATACGCGAAGGAACATGAGGAAAAGCTTTAGCGATCGCTGAACTCTTGATATCTCTGAAGAAAGAGATACTCAGCGATCGAATGATCACTTGGCTTATGCCTCAAGTTTCCTTTTGTCTCGCCTTGCACAACTTAGTACGATATGTCAGAACGGACATGTCTCTACCACAATTCGTACAACATCTCTGTCAACTACACTGTTCATTGTTCGGCCGAAAGCATGTCTCCCAAATATCAGACTCCCAAAGCCAATCAGTGAACGCCACGTGTAAAGTGCCCTGCCATGCATTTAATGCAGAGGGTATAAATAGGAAGATCACCCCTTCATCTGAAGTGTGCTTAATCCTTGAACCCCGAAATAGAAACCTTTGTTTTCTATATCTCTTAATCCCCCTTTCCATGAATTTCTTGTGCAACCATCTTAGTGTTTCTTAAGTTTGTTTAGATTGAGTCTGTCTTAATCTTATTTCGCAACAAACTTGTAAATTCTATTTGATTTATCAATAAACAATTTATTAAACTTTAATTCTTGTGTTTGTATTCAACCCCCCCTTCTACAAACTTGTTAAGCACCTTCAGGACCAACAAGTGGTATCAGAGCAGTTTGTTTAATCTAATAAACAAGATCTTGCTTTATTCTCTTCTTTGCTATTCTAAATGGCACTTAACACAAACACAAACTACTATGATAATGGTTCACTTTCCAAACCTCCTCGATTTAGCAGAGATAACTTTTCTCTATGGAAAAATCGAATGATGCTATTTCTTGAAGGTGCGGATCCTACTATACCTGAATATATAGAAAATGGACCCTATGAACCTGTTAGAATTATAGCTGCAGTTCCCGCTACTGCCACCACTGAAGCTATCCCTGAACGCTATGTCGTTAAGGAAATAAGACAGTGGAGTGCTGAAGATAAAAAGAAGGTAGGAATAGATGCAAGAGCAAAGACCATTATTTCAATGGCTCTGCCTGATGAAGTTTTCCATTCCATCATGCATCTGAAAACTTCTAAAGAAATGTGGGAAACCATATGTGTTCAATATGAGGGCACCACTGAAATCCAAGAAACTCGTAAGATTAACTTGGTAAGACAGTATGAAAGTTTCATCGCTGGTAAGAATGAATCTCTCTCTAACGTTCATCAGCGGTTTAACTGCTTAATCATTGACCTAAGAACTGTTGGCAGGACCTATTCTAATTCTGAGGTCCTAACAAAATTCTTAGAATGTCTTCCTGAAAGCTGGGACAATTATTCAATATGTCTTAAGCTTACAAAAGACTTAAATTCTCTTTCTCTCAGCACTCTGTATGGAATATTGCTCAACTATGAGCAATCGAATCTCCTGAAGAAGAATCTTGTAAAAGATTCTAAAGACTCCAAAAGCACTCTTGTTGCTTTAGTCTCTTAAGAGATAATTCCATCTCAGCGATCTACTCTCACCATCACTGAGTTAGATTCTGAATCTGAGGATCTATCAGACCCTGATCTTTCAGAGTTTGATGAATCCTTAGCACTCTTGACAAACTCTTTTAAGAAATTTGCAAGAAAAAGCAACTTCCGAAAAAGTAAGCCTCTCTCTCTTACTGAAAAGCCAAAATCAACGCCTGTTGATAAGGCTACCGCCACTTGCTATAACTGTGAAAAGATTGGACACTTTGCTAGTGAGTGCAGGTCGAAAAAGGTCTTCAAACCTTCTACCTCAAGAAGATCCAGTGATGACAGATACCTAAAGCTGAAGAACAAATATCAAAAACTGAAAAGCTATAAGCGAAAAGGTAAAGGTCTCATCGCTGAAGAACATGACTGGGCTGAATCAGAAGAATCAAGCTCTGATGAAGAAGTCGCCGCTAATCTTTGCCTCATGGCTTAGATTAAAGAAGAAGTGGAAGAAGCATCTGAACCTTCCATGAGCTACATATCATCTCAGGTATCTATCTCTACAAATCCCTCTCTGCCTGAAGCTGAGAGAAGTCGTGTTGTTGATGTGCTGACGATTGACCTTTATAATGCTCTAAACGACAAAACTCAAGTTGAGAATAAAAATGTTCATTTAACTCAAGAGCTAGATAAATGTCATGAAAAGATCAGAGAACTAACTCTTTTAGAAGAGAAGTTGAAAGATCAAGTCATTATAAATGAAATCATCAGTATTGAACGCGAACAAGCCATCGCTGCTCTAAAAGCAGAAAAGGCTCATGTTGAAAAATGGTGCAAATCATCAACAAAGATCTCTGAGATAATAAATGCTGAAATTCCTGAAAGTGATAGAACTGGTCTTGGTTATTGGAAACCACAGGATGTAACTAAAGAAGAAAGTTCCTCGCTTAAGTTTGGAACGTTTGTCACTTCTTTCTTTGACACTTCTTTCTTTGACACTTCTTATAATCAATTATATCCCTGTTCTTCTTCTAATTCTATCTCTGAGGAAATATCCAAAGACACTAAGTCTGCGGATAAAGGAAAATCCATTCTTCTTCCTCAGAAGGCAACCAGGAAAGCAAAGCTGAAGGTTACTTCTAAACCTTCAGCAAATCAATCCTCTAGCTCTGTGATAGAAATATTTGATCTCAGTCCTCCAAAGCTAAAGATTGATCTTAAATCCACAAGATCTGAAGAAATGAAAATTCCTCCCAGATCTCATGAGAAAAGCCTTCTCGGACCTGGACCTGCTCATCTTAAACTTGCAAAACCTTCTACTTCTGGTCCTAAAACCATTTTCAAATACATAAAATGTTATCACTGTGGTTTTACTGACCATATTGCAAGCAAATGTCCGACTGCCACCAAAGCTGATAAAACAGCTAAAGTAAAGATAAATGCCTCTAAGACTGAGAAGGTCACCAAAGTTGAAAAATCAACCAAGGTGAAAAATACCACTAAGGTTAAGAAATTAACCAAAGTGAAGATTACCACTGAAGCTGAATCTTCATCTGTTGAGAAGACTGCTGAAACTTCCTTATCCACTAACTCTAAAGGACCCATTGAAAAGTGGGTACCAAACAACGCTTAATCTTCCTTATGTGTGCAGGGATCAAAGGGCATCTGGTATCTCGATAGTGGATGTTCTCGTCATATGACTGGACAAAAAGACCTGCTCACTGAATACAAGGAAGAGAAAGGTTCCTCTGTGACCTTCGGTGGAAATGGAAAAGGATATACCCGAGGGTTTGGTGTCCTCAGCAATGGGACAACTACCTTTCGAAGAGTCGCTTATGTAGATGGACTGAAGCACAACCTTCTGAGCATCAGTCAGATATGTGACAAAGACTACGAAGTTCGCTTTTCTAAGAAAGCATGTTCAGTGGTGGATGAGAAAGGAAAAATTGCTCTCAGTGGTTATCGCAGAGAAAATGTCTATGTAATAGATATGGACTCTACTATCACTGAAAACTTATGTTTTCTCTCTAAGGCCTCTTCTGATGTCAACTGGCTATGGCACAAAAGGCTCTCTCATCTAAACTTCAAAACCTTGAATTCTCTCTCATCTAAGGAACTGGTTTCTGGTCTTCCTCAACACTCATATGCTAAAGAATCTCTCTACTCAGCATGTGAAAAAGGAAAACAAACAAAAGCTAGTTTCAAGTCTAAACAAGTTTCCTCAGTGACAAGTCCTCTTCAACTCTTACATATGGATCTGTTTGGCCTTGTCAACATCCAATCAATAGCTGGAAAGAAATATACGCTTGTCATTGTAGATGAATTCTCTCGATATACCTGGGTTATCTTTCTTCGCTGTAAGAGTGATACTCCAGAAGAACTAACATCTTTTGTTAAAAAGATGGAAGTGCTGAATAATCTTACTATTCGTTCAATAAGAAGTGATCATGGAACTGAATTCAAAAACAGTTCCCTGAACAATTTCTTTGAAAACAAGGGAATTTCTCATAACTTCTCTACAGTAAGAACACCTCAGCAAAACGGAGTCGCTGAAAGAAGAAACAGAACGATCATTGAAGCTGCTAGATCAATGCTCAGCGATTCTCATCTCCCTACTCAATTTTGGGCAGAAGCTGTAAACACTGCATGTTTTACTCAAAACAGATCGCTAATAGTAAAGCGATTTGGGAAGACAGCTTATGAACTTTTTCATAGAAGGAAGCCTTCTATCAGTTTTCTTCATATCTTTGGTTGTCAGTGCTATATCTTAAACAACAGAGATCAACTTGGAAAGTTCGACCCAAAAGCTGATGATGGAATATTTCTAGGATATTCCTCCATCTCCAAAGCCTACAGAGTTTTCAACAAAAGAAGACAATCTGTGGAAGAAATAATTCATGTCACATTCGATGAAACTCGCTCAGCGAACTCTAAACCAATCACTGACAATGAAGAGTTAAATGCTTGGATGTTTTCTCACTACAAAGAAACTGAACCCTTCTTCTCAAACCATCAGCATTCAGATCCTCCAGCCGCCGATGATGATCCAAACATTATACCTCCTAGCGCTGAATCCAACTCATGGGTTTCAGCTGAACCTATAAACACCTTGCTACCATCAGATCTACCTCTGTCTGAAAACCTCTCTGATAACAACAGTCTGTCCACTACTCAACAGTTAATTGCTGATGAACCTCAAACGTCCTCATCAGTAAATATCCCAATTGTTGATTCAACCTCTGAGTTGATAGATCATGCTCCTGCTCAGCGATGGACCAGAGATCATCCAATAGATCAAATTCTTGGTGATCCAGATGCAGGTATTCAAACACGACGAAGCTCAGGTAATATCTGTCTCTTTGTCAACTTTCTTTCTTTAATAGAACCAAAAAAGACTGATGATGCCCTCAGAGATCCAAACTGGGTCAGCGCTATGCAAGAAGAGCTGACTGAATTCTCTCGAAACAAAGTTTGGAATCTCATTCCTAGACCATCTGATAAAACTGTTATAGGCACCAAATGGGTGTTTAGAAACAAGTTAGATGAACATGGAACTGTAACCCGCAACAAGGCTCGACTTGTTGCTCAGGGATACAGACAAGAGGAAGGTATAGACTATGATGAAACCTTTGCCCCTGTGGCTAGGCTCGAAGCAATTCGACTATTCTTAGCTTTGCAGTCTATAAAGATTTCATCGTCTATCAAATGGATGTAAAATCAGCGTTCCTAAATGGAAAGTTGAATGAAGAAGTCTATGTAGAACAACCTCCAGGGTTCTATGACCCTAAGTATCCAAATTATGTTTATAAATTGGATAAGGCTCTCTATGGTCTAAAACAAGCCCCTCGTGCTTGGTATGACACTCTCTCATCATTTCTTATCTCTGAAAATTTTGAACGTGGCAAGATTGATAATACGTTATTTTTCAGAAAGATAAAAGGTCCTATAATTCTTGTACAAATATATGTCGATGACATAATATTTGGTTCTACTAACCCATCTCTATGTACTCGCTTCGCTGAAAGAATGAAGAAATAATATAAAATGAGTATGATGGGTGAGCTGACATATTTTCTTGGTCTTCAGATTAAAAAATCTGACAAAGGTACTTTTATAAGACAAGGTAAGTATGTTAAAGATATGCTGAAGAAGTTTGATCTTACTCAAACTTCAGCTATGAAAACTCTTATGGCACCACCCCTGACACTTAACAAAGATCCTTCTGGAAAACCTGTTAATGTCACTGCCTATAGAGGAATGATAGGCTCCCTGCTGTATCTTACAGCGAGTCGACCTGACATTATGTACTCTACTTGTTTATGTGCACGTTATCAATCTGAACCCAAGGAATCCCATCTGATCGTTGTTAAGCGAATTTTCAGATATCTGAAGGGAACTCCTAACCTCGGTCTTTGGTATCCCAAAGACTCAGGGTTCGATCTAACTGGTTATTCTGATAGTGATTTTGCAGGCTGTAAACTTGACAGAAAGAGTACCACTGGTGGATGTCAACTCCTGGGAGGAAAGCTGGTAAGTTGGACAAGCAAAAAGCAAAATTCAGTGTCCACTTCCACAGCTGAAGCTGAATACGTAGCCGCTAGAAGCTGTTGTTCTCAAATCTTATGGATGAGAAATCAACTATTAGACTATGACCTTCAGCTGTCAAAGATTCCTATCTATTGCGACAGCACTAGTGCTATCGCTATAGCAAATAATCCAGTGCTACATTCAAAGACGAAACACATAGAGATCATATATCACTTTATCAGAGATCATGTGATGAATGGTGATATTGAACTTCACTCTATCCCTACTGACTTTCAGCTTGCTGATTTATTCACCAAACCTCTTGATGAGACAAGGTTCAACTTTCTCATCAGTGAGCTTGGAATGCTGAATCTAGAAGAATAAATCTTCAGCGTTCATGCATTGTGTCAGTAATCATAAGTTCCCCTTTTATCATTCTCTCTGATAAACATTCTGACTCTTAGGTATGTTCTCTCAATCCCTACAACTGAATCTTCATTCAGTTAAGATGTTTTTCAAAATATAAACCTTAATCACTGAACTTTCTTCAAATGATTAAAAGGTTTTTGAAAAATAAATTTATCACTGATATTTCTAGTCAGTGATCCTTTAAAAGAAAATCTATCCCTATCTTTACCATCAGGGATACTTTCAAAAAGAAAAATCTATCGTTGACTTTTCTTCAGCGATAATTTCAAAACGGACAAATGAACAGTCTCTCTCTTCTATGACGTCAATTGAACCGACAATCCACAACATGCTTTTTTCTGACACGTTCGTCTGTTGCCCTTCTATCCAATCAACTTCGTGGGACGTGTCCATGTCATGATGAGCATTTGTTTTCCCGCCTCTCACATTCTCTCTCCTTTCTCACACGTATAAAAGGAATGTTTTTCCATTCTTATCATTTTACGCTTTCTGGAAATACTTTCAAAGCAATAATACTCTCTCAAGCATTCTAGCATTCTCAAGCATTTGTATCATCCTCTTCAAAGATCAACAGGTTATTCTTGATCTTTTTCTAATTCTTATCTTAAATCTTTTTACATAAAACTCCATTTATGGGTTTATAAGATTCTAATCACATAAAATCATTTTCATTTTTGATTTTATTCTTTAAAAACCATTTTATTTTGATTTTCTTCATTCAAAATCTTTGGTTTTTCTTCTTGTTCTTGTATATTATATTAAGAACACCTTGTTAATCGTCAAATTTGTTGATTTTCTATGTTTCTTTCCTCAAATAGAAACTAGAAAATCTTCTTTATTTTTAGACTAAAACATTTTCTTCTACTCTTTTATCTACTCATATTCAGAATGGCTCAATCTGCACTTGTCGCTTCTAAGAACGTCAAATTCGCACTCACTGAATCGGAGCTTCCAAAGAACAATCATCTCGCACGTCTCGATTTTGACGGTGTTAAGTACCCTCATCTGAAGGAAGCTGCAATGTTTCTAAAGCAATCCTGCATTGCTTATGCTATCACTGTGGATCCCACACCCTCCAAAGCTCTTCTCCAGCAATTCTGGTTTACTACTGACGAAACCTCTATCACCAACAAAAAGGGTGAACAGGTTCCTGCTATCTCTTTCAGCACTCAACTTGGCTCAGGGATGATGACTGCCTTAGGCCTGAGGAAAGCTTTACGTTTTCCTGACAAACCCATGAATGGATTCGACGCCTTGCCAACTGATGTTGAACTCGTCCAATTCCTGGATGCCATGGAATACGCTTGGGAACCCAAGCCAAGGACGACGATTCCAAACAAGAAGCTGACTCTTGTGAAGAAGGCACTGATGCCTTCTCAGCTTAACTACATCTTCTCACACTTCATTCAGTGTATGAGTGGGAAGAGTGGGTCACTGGACCAAGCCAGCAAGATTCAGGTCCAGATGGCTTACTCAGTGATCGTTGGACGAAACTTCGACTACGCAACAGCTATCTTTGACGATCTCAAGTCAAAGATAGAGAAGACCGAAAGGGATCCCAAGGTCCCCTACGTACGCTTCATCTGCGCGTACCTGAAGTTTCTCTACCCTGCCACTTACCCCATTAACTCGGATGCATCTTTTCTGAAAGTGGGTCAGCGCTCTCTGGAGGTCAAGACGCTCCCCAATGAGGTAAGTATCTCTGAACTTCGCTCTCGTCTCTCTCTCCTCACTTCTTCGTCTTCAGCGGCCACGCAGGAGGTTCCTTCTTCTGCTATCCCTGTCGCTACCCCTTCCAAACGACCATCAACTGGCTCCCTTGGTCCTTCGAAGAAGGCTAAGGTGACCAAGGAGAAAGCTACCTCTAGCTCTATACCTAAGGATGTTTATCAACAAACTTCCTTGGATGCTTTCGTGGGTCTCTCCTCCACATACTCAGCGACAACCACTTCAACCGTGCCAGCGATCTCGGTCGCTGTCACAACAACAGTGACACAACCTACAATCTCAGTTCAACAACAACCTGAGGTAACTACCCCTATCCCTACATCTTCTATCCCCATCTCTAGTCCTTCTATTTCTTTGATCTCTAACCCTCCATCTATTTCTACTCAACCACAGTTTGGACCTATAGGACCTGAACATCAATCTTTTGAGGAATCGTTACAATTCTACAAAATGTTTGATAATTCAGGTATCCCTATAACCTTAAACACTTCTCCCAACTCACCATATAAGCCTGTTTCTCAAAAACTAACTTATATTTCAGTTCCTAGTTTGGCGACTGTTGACACCAATGTCAACAGTTTGACTACCAAGGTGGAGGCTCTGACTGCATCTCTCAACAACACCACCAATGTTGTTCAATCAGCTGGTGAAGCTCTGAAGACGCTGACAGCCAACTGCGCCTCTAAAGCTGACATTTTTCAAATCGCTACTCTCCAAGAAGCGATTGTCAAAGTCAGGGAGGACTCACAGCAACAGTTTGCAGCTCTAACTACAAAGGTTGATGCCTGTGAGGTCCTTCTTCAGCAGATCCTGACCCGCCTGAAGGAACCAGCTCCAACTCCTGCTCCTTCATTTACAGAAGATGATCGCACCGCTCTAGACGTAGCTGTGGAGTTTATTCATCAAGCTACGTCCGATATCCTGTACTTGAAGACCGGCTCAAAGGACTGGAGGCTGAAGTCCAGAAGTTGTCCACCGCTGAGACCTCTACTCCTTCCCAAGATCTCTCCCTTCGTGATAATGACAAAGAGGGGGAGAAAGCATCTGAAGAAAATAAGGAGAAAGAAGCTGATGCTGCTGAACAACTAAAGGAAACTCCCTCTCATGTTGAGGGGGAGATAGCTGCTGAGAAAGCCCCTCCTACCATCGCTGATCTAGTTGATGGTGAGGAAGAGGAAGAGGACGATGATGATGAAGACCTTGATGTTGAAGATCAAGAGGAAGATTCTCATCAAGATGATGATGATGACGATGAAGATCAATCTCTATGGTGTTCTTCAGCCGTCACTTCATCAGCGATAGCTTCGAAAGAAGTTATCAAAGCAGGGGGGAGTCAAGAGACACCTTCAGGAACCCCTTCCCAAAGCAAAGGTGCAACTGTTGAGGGAACCCTGAAGATGATTTCACTACCTAAGGAGAATCCATCTCAGGTATGCCTTACTCTTGTTCCTTTATCCTTCTATAAAAATCCCACCCCTGTTTCTTTCTAGCCTTTATCTCTCTCCTTCCCTAAAAATAAATCTAACCTTTTTTCTTTTTCTAACCAGATAGTTCTCTCCCCTGCTTAAGGGTAAAGAGCTTCAAATAATACCAGCTGTTGAAGCTGGTGACAAAATAATCCCAATCTCTGTCAGAGAGATTGATGAAGAGGATGAAGAAGAAGAAGAGTCCCTGCAACATCATGGAAGGCCCTCTAGACCATCTCACTGGTCAGAGGAAGAGAGAAAGAAAAGAACAGAGATGATCTCTCATCTGGAGAATCAACGACGAAAGGTCCCCTCTCAATCATCAGATCTGGAGTTCCTGACTGAAGCTGAAATTGAAGAATCCGTCAGGGCTGAGAAGCTGATTGCTGAATGTCAAAGAGATGCCTCTCTGGCTCTCAAAATTCAGTCTTCTCAAGTCAAAGACAAGAAGCTGAAAAGCAAACCAGTAGAAGTCCAGGCAGCTCTTTTGAAAGAGATTGAAGAGGAACGCTCCAAAGAAAAAGCGGTCAGCGATAATTTTGTCGATTGGTGCAAGCACAAAATTGACTATCGCTCTGACCCAATGAAGATCGTAGTTGTTGCTATCTCTGGAAGAAAGAAGAAGGATAAACTCTCTGTCACCATGGAGATTACCAGAGAGGATGGAAGCTGCAAGGCTATGTTCATTTCAAAGCTGGAAGACTTTGGCTACATGGAGTGGCTTGAGTTCAAAGATGCGCTGAAGAAATCAAAGTCTACATACAGAGGCTATGTTGAAAGGGTAAATGATGCCCTCATCAACAGAGTCGCTGCTATACTAACGGTGCCATCTACTCTTCCTCCAAAGTCCAAGCAAATCAAGAGAAAGCCTATCTCCTCCTCATCTGATAATGTCGCCGTGATCAGGAATGAAACATCCATCAAATTCTCAAGAGAAGCTCTGTTTCGGTCCTCCTCCTGATCTTTCAGCTCTGGATCTATCTCTGCCTCCTGGCGGACTATATGTTGCGGGACAAGTACTTGAAGAACCTTTTGGAATCTTCTTCAGAGATGACGAGGAACAACTCAGATTTCAAAGGGTCTCTGAAATCCCTATCTGTCCCCTCGCTCTTCTCAAGGATCTCATGTGCCTATGGTGTACTCTTTCTCCTGCTGCTGAGCCAATCATAGCGATCATCTGCAAAGAATCTTTAGAGCGAAGGCAAAAAGTAGAAGAAATACCTGAGTATTTGATCAATCCTCCTAAACCCTCTTTAGATAGCTGATAGATTAGTTTCCTTTCTTGTAATCTATTAGTTTAACTTACAGTAGTTAGTACATCACTTGTACTTGTAATTTTCATACCTTGTAATTCTTTTCTTGGATTAATGAGAATTTCAGTGAAGTACTTAACTCTATCAATGCTGTAAAAGATCCCTCAAAATAGTAATTGGGACATGTATGTTATGAGTCCTGATTATTCCATCATTTTGAATTATAAAGTAATTTTCTTCAGTTACTTTGTCATTATCAAATAGGGGGAGATTGTTGATCCAAACTCTCTCAGTGATTTGATAACGACCCTCTTCTATACTTAGTGAAAATTACGTTTTAATATGTATTAGTGTTTCACCATCAGCGATCAAACTGAGTCTGTTCAGTTATCGCTGATAATCTTTCTTATAAACATTTCTATGTATTAGTGTTTCACTATCAGCGATAAGACTGAGTTTGTTCAGTTATCACTGATAGTTTCTAATGTAAACAGTAAACGTAATCCCTGAAAACAAGCCTCGCGTCAACAGATGTTCATAGCTGAATCGAAGACGAAGTTGTTGAACAAAGACAAGTCTACTAGTGACCTGATGCGGATATCAGTGAAGCAAAGACGAATCTACTTATACGCGAAGGAACATGAGGAAAAGCTTTAGCGATCGCTGAACTCTTGATATCTCTGAAGAAAGAGATACTCAGCGATCGAATGATCACTTGGCTTATGCCTCAAGTTTCCTTTTGTCTCGCCTTGCACAACTTAGTACGATATGTCAGAACGGACATGTCTCTGCCACAATTCGTACAACATCTCTGTCAACTACACTGTTCATTGTTCGGCCGAAAGCATGTCTCCCAAAAGTCAGACTCCCAAAGCCAATCAGTGAACGCCACGTGTAAAGTGCCCTGCCATGCATTTAATGCAGAGGGTATAAATAGGAAGATCACCCCTTCATCTGAAGTGTGCTTAATCCTTGAACCCCGAAATAGAAACCTTTGTTTTCTATATCTCTTAATCCACCTTTCTCTGAATTTCTTGTGCAACCATCTTAGTGTTTCTTAAGTTTGCTTAGATTGAGTCTGTCTTAATCTTATTCCGCAACAAACTTGTAAATTGTATTTGATTTATCAATAAACAATTTATTAAACTTTAATTCTTGTGTTTGTATTCAACCCCCCCCCCCCTTTACAAACTTGTTAAGCACCTTCGGGACCAACAGAAAGTCTAACATCAAATCCACCTTTCTCAGCATACTTTTCATACATTGAAATAGCTTGCTGATAAGACTGAAAAAAGGTACCAATTCTTGGCTTCAAATCCATATGCACATTTGGTACCCAATACTTTGAACCAGATGGTGAAAAACAGACATGATGAACAGCAGATGAAAATGAATGTGAACCTATTACATATACATATTGATATGTTAACACATAAATTTATTTCATTCTTTTAAATTAAAAAACATTCATATAAACACATTCATATATGAATCTGTTGAATATTTTATAGTTCATATATGAATTTGAATCTGTTGAATGTATATGGTTGTTCATATATGAATCTGTTTAATATTGCATATTTCATATATGAATATGTTTAATATTGTATAATTCATATATGAATATGTTGAATATCTTATAGTTCATATATGAATGTTAAATAATGCAAAAGTTCTTTATGAATCTGTTGAATATCGTATAGTTCATATATGAATCTGTTGAATGTATATTAATGTTCATATACATTCAACATATTCATATATGAATCAGTTGAATATTTAACATAATTCATATATGAACGTTTTATAATAATTAACATACTTCATATATGAACATAATAACAAATCATATACGAAAATTTCAAACCAATTAAAATTCATCAAACGTTCATATATGAACTTGAATTGCTTTAAAATAATAACTCACATTCATATATGAATCTACATTGTTTCTAACATACTAAACCACAAATTAATGTAAATTATCAAAAAAATAGATGTAAATAACTGAAATTCTTCAAATTAATCGTGTTGAACAACAACAAAGAAACTAAAACACAAATGTCGTAAAAGAATTACTTCAATCTTCATCAATAATAAAATTAATAATAAAGTTAAAAACGATACCTTCATCTTCATCAATCATATCTTCGTCATTCGATAACTGACCGATTTCTTGATCGACTTCATTATCAACAACAGTTTCTGGATTCGACATCTTATTAAGAAAAATATGAACTAAAAACCTAAATTTTTCGATAGAAGAAGAAAACGAAAATAATTAATCTGCAAACGATAACTAAATTGGAATCCTCTTAATGATACGATTGACGCTAATTTAGGAAAAGATACGTTTAATTTGATTTTGATTGTAATCGACATGATTGACCCTAATTACAATTTTACCCTTCCGCTAAAAAAATAAGATTACTTAATCCAAGGGCCCAGATCACTTCTCTATTTCTCATGGATTTGACATTTCTCAAATGAACCAAACACTATATATATATATATATATATATATATATAGGCTAAAGATCATGTGAGAAGTTAAGGTTAACGTGGGAAGTGGATCTGAACCGTTGATCACTTTTAATCTCATACCCTCCCATGAATTGCGCCTTATAAGGAAATTGATCTGGTGCATCTTGGTGTATCTTATCTCGGTGCATCTCATCCTAATGTGCATTCATTTCTCATCCAACTATTGATAACCACTTCTCATGTTTCTCACGTTAACCTCAACTTCTCACCGGAACCCAACCGTATATATATATATATATATATATATATATATATATATATATATATATATATAGGGTGCATTATTATGATTCATTAATAATGATTGTGATATATATGAAAGATTATAAGGTTCATTTATTATGATCATGACTTTAGATTAGAAAACATAATAAAATCATATATTTATTAGACTTGATGAACAGCTAAGATTGGTTTGCAAAGTTTACACAAGTTACTTGGTTTTCAAATGAAATATATATATATATGACGGTAATCAAATGAGAACTAAAAAAAGAATGTGAACCGTGAGAACCGATCTAAGTCGTTTAGTGATTTTAATCTATGGCCATTAAACATAATGGCATTTTTGTGATTTCTTTTAAATCTAAAACCATTTATTGAATATGTACCAAATTGAAAGGGCATTTATATCCATTTTCCAGATCTCATCCCTTTTCCAGATCCTATTCATCATCTTCCTCATACCAACGCAGATCTCATATGTCTTCTAGATCCACACCGGTTTCTATAATCACCGATCAATTTCCAGATCATATTCATCCTCATCCTCTTCCCCCACCGTTTCTGATATTTTTCCGTCCAATTCCACGCACACAACACCAGAAACATACATATTTCACGTAGTAATCAACAATAAGAGGTCGTTCGTCTTTGATTTTGATAGGCTTTTCCGGTGGAAGTTTCAAATTTGGGGCAGAATTACCTATTTTCAAATTCTAACCTCGAAGAAGTTTTGCCAGATGAAATCAAGAGGCAGATCTCGACGAACTAGAAAGAGGAACGCAATTCTAGGGTTTCCTTCAAAACCTTCGTCGTCTTTCCGAATCAGGATGTGAGATCTTCGATAAACTCAAGAAGAAGAAGATGATGATGAGAACTGTGGGGAAGTATCGTAGTAGAATTGGATCCGAACAAGTGTTGTAATTAAGAAAGTGATGCTTAGAAGAATCACAAACTTCCAAATTAGCCATAAATTTTGGGGTTTTGATAACGAAGAAGATAAAACAAGCAACTGCTCAAGCAAGTATCCTGATAACATGAAGTCAATCTTGAGAAATCAATGAGCAACTTATGATTTCTAGTTCAACATGGTGTAGGGGAATGGCCTGCTCAGTGGACAGTAACAGCAGGGATGGTGGACCTATTGTTGTCGTGGCTATGATGTAATAGTGGAGGTTTAGGGAAATGCAAAGTTGATAGCAGACCTTATCTAATGGAAAAGAAAAAGCAAGTATCCTGATAACATGAAGTAAACAACCTATCTGTCTCAAACATCGGGTTTAATTTATGTTTGGATTTCATTAGATGAAATAGCATATTTATGAAAATTGTAATTTTTTTCATGTGGTGAAATTAGGTTATAGATGAAATTTTTGTTTGATTTCATGTGGTTAGTTAAGACATACATGAACTTATGCTTGGATTTCATTAGATGAAATAGCATATTTATGAAAATTGTAATTTATTTCATATGGTTAAATTAGGTTAATATGTGTTTCATATGGTGAATCTGTGTGTTTCATCTGATGAATGAACTTGTATGTTTCATCTGGTGATTTTTGTTACCAAAATGACGATTATGCCGTTTTCATGTGGTGAAACAACTTTTAATTAAAACCATTGGATCAAAACCAAATTAAGACTTAGATCGGTTCTCACGGTTCTCAATCTTTTTTTGGTTCTCACATGATTTAACCCCTATATATATATATATATATATATATATATATATATATATGTATATATATATATGTATATATATATATGTATCTATATGTACATATATATATGTACATATATATATGTACATATATATATGTACATATATATATGTACATATATATATACATATATATATACATATATATATATGATGGGTCAGGTTCACGTGAGACCAAGTTGTTTCCGTGAGACCGCGTGAGACCAAGCCTTAAAACATGAAACTTCACACCGAAACACTGTGAAGGTAAAAAACATTCGAACCTTCATAATGTAATCACACTATGAAGGTAAAAAAACCTAAACCAAGTTTAAAAAAATCAAACCTTCACAGATAAAAGACTGTGAAGGTATATCCGAACCTTCACAGTGAAGACGCTGTAAAGGTAAAAAAACGAACATTCACAGCGAAAAACACCGTGAACGTAACATTTACGGTGTTTTCCCTATGAAAAGTTCGATTTTTTTTACATTCACAGTTTTTTGGTGTGAAGTTTCATACTTTAAAGTTTGGTCTCACCGGTCTCACGGAAACTGTTTGATCTCACGCGAACTTAAGTCTATATATGATAATTGATACATTATAACAAAAATTAATATTAAATTTTATATAGTATTATATATTATCATAATTATGTATGTATATATATATATATACACACATCGTAACAGGTAACGGGTAATGGCTAACGAAAAACATTTATCTATACCTTATCCACTAAAATGCCGGGTTACCCGATAACAAATAAGTGGATAAATCAATAAATTTTTCTTTACGCATACCCTTATCCAACAGATGGAATAATGGGTACCGACTTTATCCTTACCAATTAATGTCAACCTTACGTCTTTTACCTAATAAAAAACAGTAGTAAAAGATGATAAATGTTTAGTTAATAGCCCTTTTTTTATTTAACCGGTAAAATAGGAACCTCCACAAAAGGTGATGGCCAATAAGGTCCAAAAATACATATTAATAGACAAGCCCAAAGTCACAAAGTTCCCCTCAGGAAATTAATCCTTGGAGTAACTCGAACTAGTGACCTATGAGTATGAGCCCCAAAGGCACAATTATTAATCGAATGATTATTTGTTTCAGTCTTTTAACAATGTCCTTAACACAAACAAAAAAAATACATATAACGAAAAGGCTAATAAAAGATCGACGACATGCTACTTTGATTTCAATCGATACATATACAAATGATGGAAATAAAAGGCATGATCGGTATTTGTCCTAAAAATCATTTGTCTTCAAATTCAATGTTATGTTCTTGTCTCACCAATCATTTAAATACATATCATACTTTATTAAAATATATATTAATTTAATTTATTTTTTTATTCTTTCTCTTTACAGTATTAATGGTAACGTATGGAGTTTGGAGGTAGGTGATTTTTATATTTAATATATATTTTTTAATTTATTTATTTTATTTTCTCTCGTTAAGTTGTTGGTGGACATGGAAGAGACGTACAATTGAGACGGATGATTTTTAGAGTGCTCGACCAAATGAGTCCTTTCTTTCGTAATAATATGAGGTTAGATTCTATGGGTCGAGCACTCTAAACTTGATTATAAAACCAACCATGCTTGCAATCTTTTTCATGCATTTCTATCCCGACTCGTTCTCTAATTCCTCTTTCGACATTCGTTCCTTCGCCTTCGTTGCCTGTAAACATAATTATTAGAGTGTCACATCAGCTAGACTTGACAGTCTTTTCAATACATGCATTGGTCTGATTTGGAAAGTTACATAATTGAGTTCCACATATTCTAACGATAATAGTGTTCTAAAATGATATTAAAATTAATGACATAAACAAAAGAATTGGACCCGAAACCGAACCTGTTTTCGCCAATCGGTGAGTCCGGTTATTAGTGACAGGCTCGTCGATTGTATGATTGATCCTATCACGATCCCGATCCAAAGTCCCTTGGCTTTCAAATGTAACGGAAACCCCAATCCGACCGCTGCTGGGATCCCAAACAGATAAAACGCTCCAAGATTCACGTACGCTCCTATATGTTGCCACCCGCTTCCCCGTGCGATTCCTAAATAGTCGAAAAACTTTTAGCCAAGATTTTGTATCGTCAGCAGTTTCCGGGTTATTAGTAAATCCCAGCCTTTTTCGAGATCAAGGGTTCAAAACTCGCCAAATGTGAAGAGTGTGTGTAAGTATTTACCGTATATAAATATTATATACTTTCAAGAAGAGGTGACGATCGATCACTGACCAGAAATCACTGCTTGTAGGCTATCGGTGATGATTGAGATGGATATAAACGGAGCCATCGATGCAACATAGCTCACAACGGGTTTGTCGTTGCTGTAAGCTTTTCCAAGAAAATGGCGGCAACTGAAAACCGCCGTGCTTACTATTACGGCTTCGGTGATGATTACAAACATCACAACGCGAACGGCTAGTCGTGCGGCTTGTGGGTTCCCAGCCCCTAACTCGTTTGAAACCCGAGTGCTGTGTAATCGGATATCATAATATGATTTGCTTAATAATCACTACAGCAAAATTGGCTTTTAGGACGTCCAACCGTTCTTGTATCATATCTAACAAGTTCTATCGACAAAATTGAACAAATACACAAAAATAAACCGTATAATTAACCTTTTTATATGAAATTACACTTTTTAGAAATGTCACACATAGGCGTAATTTATTTTATGTGTCCTATTAGGTTGTCCATCTTCACAGATATAACTTCTGAGATCACATAATTTCGTTATGACAACTTATTGTAACATCTTTTAGATAAGATGCAAGGTTGGTCCATTAAGTATTTTGTTAGGATGCATTTTGCGTTATAAAAAGCGTATTTTGTTGTAATAAATGGAATGAAAACGGTGTGTTGTACATAATAGTGCGGGAAAAATACCTTGCAGCCGCCCCAAATCCATACGGTATGGTGAAGTGTAATGTTGAGATCGTTAGGCTGATCGAAACAAATATAGGAAAAGAAAACGTTGATAAGGTGTTTGCCGTTAAACGGGAGTTAATTAGCATGGAAAAACCTAATTAACGAAAGTGTACCATATCGAAAGAACTGAGGTTTCGAGCTTCGGATTTGGTAACAAACCGGAGACCAAGACAAGCACTTCGAGCGACCACCATTTGAGACTGAAAAACATACGCACTGCCATCAGAAAACACACTACAACAAAATCGTCTTTATAGGATATCAAATATGTCTAAATATTATAATAGACTATTTTATGGACTTAAGTTTATATGATCAAATAATTTTGATTTATATGTAAAATTGTTACAATATGTTGATATGACGTTTTTAAGCATCCTAACAAGCTTTTTAGGACATTAGTTCTTTTATATGACGTTATTGAAAAAATGTCTTATAAAATCAAATGTTTTATAAAAAGATGTGCAATATTTGAGTTATTGGTAGAGCCAGCCTCTCAAGAAATCAAAGTGTCATATAAAAAAATTTAACAAGACACATTATATTTAAAAGTGTTTAAAAAACTTGTTGACATCTTGTATATAATATTTATATATGACAGATACAAAAAATAAATTGATACACTTTCACATTTGGTAAGATTTGAACCCTTAACCTCATAGGAGGTCAAAGGCCCTTTTGGTAGAGCTAATTTTGTTGCAGTGATAATTAAGAAAACACTACAATAAAATCGGTTTTATAGTACACTAAATATATCTAAATGTCATAACATAATAAGTTGTTCGACGAGAACTTAAAACGGATTCATGAGTTTACCAAATCATAACGGCTGACGGGATCCCAAACCTGAAGAATTCCTTGATACCAACGATCGCATCCATGGAGAACGTCACACGGGTATTCTCACACGATACCGAGAATTTGATATAAAACACGATCAACATCAAATAAAGCCAGTTTGACACACTAAACGCGATGGCCGCACCAACGCTTCCCATCTTAAACTTGAACACGAAAGCCCAACAAAGAGGGACATTGATACACAAAGCGAGCGCAGAGCTCAAGAGCAAGGGTTTAGTCAAGCTCTGGGTCTGAAGCGATCTCACGAGGGGCTTAAGAATTGCACCCGAAAACAGGGCCGGAATGAGGTAAATCGAGAATTTGCGAGCGTGGATCGAGATCAAAGGGTCTTGGCCGATTAGAATTAGGAATTTGTCGAGAAAGATCCAGGATATCGAAACCGGGATGCATACTAATAGTAATGAGATGATGGCACTGCAAGTGTAGACACCAATTTTGTTGTATTGTTTGGCTCCAAAAGCTTGGCCACAAAGGGTTTCTAGGCCTCCCACCAGTCCTGACTATTGAAACAAAAATATTAATTTTGATTCATAGATAATATATTTGATCATTATAATATCAGGGTTGGGTTTCAGTGAGAAGTTGAGAGTTGAGGGTAATGTGAGAAGCATAAGAAGTTGTTATCAACCGTTGGATGAGAAATGAATGCACATTAGAATGAGATATACCGAGATAAGATGCACCAAGATGCACTGAATCAATTCACTTCTAACACGCAATTCATGGGAGGAGTTGAGATTAAAAGTGATCAACGATTTAGATCCACTTCTCACGCTTCTCACATTAACCTCAACTTCTCACACAATCCTTCGTCTATAATATCATGCGAAGGATCGTGTGAGAAGTTGAGGTTAGCGTGAGAAGTTGATCTAAACTGTTGATCACTTTTAATGAAATGTCCTCTCATGAATTACGGCTTAGAAAGGAATTAATCCAGTGCATCCTATCTCGATGCATCTCATCCTAATGTCATCCAACGATTGATAACCACTTATCATTCTTCCCACGTTAACCTCAACCTCTCATTGGAACCTAACTCTATAAAATCATAAATTTATGTTAACATATTACAATGGAATTTCATTAGATTAGTTTTTAAAGAGCTGTTTATAAAGGGTATCCTTGACCTATGGTCCAGACTAATCCCTGGCAAAGCAACCGACTGCGAAAGAATGCAGCCCTGAGATTAAACCCAGTGGTCACAAGGCGAATGCAGGGAATCGAACCCGGGTTGAGCGCTATGAACTCCCCAGGTGATTACCACTACACCACAAGCCTTGTGGTTATGTCTTAATGTGTTAATAGATTGGTTTGCATGATTTAGGTTTATAAGAATAAACAACTGTAAGTTCCATATGAAAGTGTTACTATAAATTTATAATATAATTTTTAACATTTTCACAAGTTTTTTAGAAACATTTTTAAAATAAAACTTTCTATTAATGATTTTAGAGTAAAGTTTGAAAGTGGACTTAAACTTTAATAAATCTAGAAAATATCCTTGTAATAAGCATTTTGATCAAAAAGTCCCTGGCCACCAACTTGATAAAAAAAATAAGAGATGTTTAATGTTTTGGTGTTTTTTTCTTTTTTCTTTATTTTCTTTAAAATATAAAAAATATATAATTAATATACTTAAATAATAGATAATATACATATACTTTATAACTTATAAGAAAGGGTTGTGTTAAAGTGAAAAAGTGTTACCTTAACAGTATTTTGCTCTGAAATTTTAAGTGTAAATATATGGTCTCAAGGATCTCATGAAAAAATGTTGGTGTCACGTAATCCCAACTCCCAAGTCTTACAAGGAATGGTTCAAACAAGTAAGCCTATCATTTTATTCTAAGCCTACATTTTTGGAAAGACTGATGAAACAATAAAATAATAAATAAATATTTACCAATTTTTAGGGATAGCTACAACTTGCAAGAGTAAAATGGCAAAAAGACCACAAATCACATAACGAACATACAGAGCTGATAATCGTGGATGTGATCATAACTGGTTTTCGATTTATTATAGCAAAATCACATCATTATCAAAACTTTATCGTATCATTATCACAGCAAAATCGTATCATTATCACATCATCGCCGACAACGAAGACATCGACATAAACAATCTTTGATGACACAACAAATATTTAAAGTGATAAAGACAAATCAATAAGATAATAGAAAATTGTTGATAAATACATAATTACATTACTACACTTAGGTGGCGTTTGTTTTTTAAGAGGTCTGAAGTCTTATTTCACTTCTAATTGATAAGAGGTGGTGCTGAAGTCTGAAATCTAAATCAACAATACTGTTTGTTTTTGTAACGTCTGGAGGCGTCTCGAGAGAAAGGATAACATATAAAATGAGGCGATGATATGAGATTTTAAGAAGTTAGGTCACCACTTCTTATTTCAGATGTATTTAAAAGCTTAAAGAGGTTCTGAAAATTGGAACAATTAAAAAGATATTTTAAAGAAAACAAACAGCCCCTTAATGATTTGTTTCCCTTTATTCTAATATTAATTTATTATAGGTTAAATAGTTTCGGGTTTCGTATTCTCTTTTTTTATTTTTATTTTTTCCGAAAAACACGATGTTTTCCGTAAAACAAACAAAATGGTGGCCGTGATTCACGCAGGAAACCATAAAAAAAAGAAAGGAGATGATGAGAGAGATTTCGTCCATCGTGCTGGTGGCGACGCAGATGAGATGGAAGGAGAGAGAGAGAGAGTTGAGAAAGAAATTTGTCATTGATTTGCTAATATTAATAAAAAAAAAATAGTTTATATAAGAGAGAATTGCACTTTTGGTCCTTGAGGTTTGGTGATTTTTTTGAAAATAGGACATGTACTTCAATAAGTTAAGTTGTAGTCCCTAAGGTTTGAATTTTGCTTTAAAAGTGGGACCTGACCACTAACTTCGTTAAGAAACTCAGTTAGAGTCAGGGGCAAAATCGTCCAACCATGTTTTTATCCTCTTTTTGCATTCTTTTTTTTTCTTAATTTTGTGAAAGACATCAAACAATAGGGACCAACTATATATATATATATATATATATATATATATATATATATATATATATATATATATATATACGAGATTTATAGGATATGTATATAGGGGGTCATTCAATGGAGAACTCAGTTATTTGTGATAACTGTGAGATCCAGTCTCAACCACACATCAAAAAAAATTAGGAAATTAATAATTTTGGTAACTTGACTTAAAAGTTTAATTAAAAGGCATTTTAGGTATTATAAATTTTTTCTCTTTCCTCCCTCTAAGCTCCAACCTCCAAGACACACGTACAAACATTCATCGATGTGATACGAAACATTCATCGGTGTGATACCACTGTGATACAACTATAATATTACTGTGTGACAGTGTGATTCCCAAAGTACATACCTGATGCACTGTGATATTCAATATGATACAACTATAATACTACTGTGTGACAATGTGATACCTAAAGTACATACATGACGCACTGTGATATTCAATGTGATACAACTATAATACTACTGTGTGACAGTGTGATACCCAAAGTACATACATGATGCACTGTGATATTCAATGTGGTACCATTATGATACAACTATAATACCACTGTGTGACCGTGTGACACAACTATAATACCACTGTGTTACCATGTGATACAACTGGTATACCTTTGAATTTTGAACCAGAAAATCCCTTGAAAACATAGGGGCATGTGTTAAAAACGAGATGACCCATGTGTTCCATCAGAAAAACGAGATGGGTCATCGACGTAAAGGGAGAAGTCATGGTTGAGAAGGTTGCTAGATTCGTGAAAAAAAAAACATCTTCCACCCAGAAAAACCCAACTTCAATCTCTGTAAACAAAAGCATTAGAAACTTCAAGCAAGACGTATTTGTGGAATGGAGAATGTTGATGGATTTCTAAGCCGCCGTATGTGAATAGTGATGTAGATTAACAGATCTGGGACCGAAACAAGGTGGCGATTGACCGGGTTAGTCCTTTGTCTTTATGTTACCGGTGATATAAACTTCTAACGTTGATAGAGTTTAAGGAGTCGAATGCATGATCTAATCTGGGAGAGAAGAAGGTAGGAGAAATTTATTTTGAGAATGAAAGGTGAAGGAAGTGTAAGAGAGGTAAAAATGAATGGATGTGAAAGAAAATGAAAGAAATAAGGGAGAAATTTAATTAGTTTATCAACTTTCCTAAAAAAATGATTTGATTAGTTGTCAAGAAAAAATATATTAAATTACTAAATCACCCTTTATATTTATTTAATAAATAGAATTAATTATTCAAAATGAGTGGTCTATATTGGATCTCACAGTTATCACAAACTGTCGAGTTCTTATTTGATTAGGCCCATATATATATATATAGGCCACAGATAATTTGAAACCCACGTAAATCTTACAACACATGCAACTCACATCTTAACCGTTGGATTAGTGATAAGCGGTTATTTTATTTTTATGTTTATGTTTTTTTAATTGAAAATATCGGGCCCACATTTATTGTAACCGTCGATCATGAATCCAACGGTTAAGATGTGGGTTGCATGGGTTGTAAGATTTACGTGGGTTGTAAATTAAACTACCCCTATATATATATATATATATATATATATATATATATATATATATATATAGGGTGCGTTTCTTTTACAAACCAAGCAATTTGTACAAACTATGCAAACCAATCTTAGCCGTTCATCAAGTCTAATGAATATATGATTTTATTATGTTTCCTAATTTAAAATCATGATTATAATTAATAAACTTAATATTTCCTAATTTAAAATCATGATTATAATGAATATTATAATGAATAAAATTAACATTTTCCATATTTATATCACAATCATTATTAATGAATCATAATCATTATCCATAAATATATCTATTGTTTCCTAATATAGTGGTTTGCATAGTTTGTACAAACTGCTTGGTTTGCAAAAGAAACGCACCCTATATATATATATATATATATATATATATATATATATATATATATATATATATATATATATATATAAGGGTGGGTTCAAATGAAAACTCATTTTTCATTGTGCACATGAGGACAAATCTTAACCATTAATCAAAACTTAGAAAACTAATCAATGGTTAATACATAATAAGGTTAATTGGGAAGTGATTAAGGAAAAAATTGTAATTTTGAATAAACGCCTACCTTATTTGACTTTTTATTTTTATTTTTATTTTTAATTAAAAAAAATTTACCCCCTTAAACTTTAAAATAATTTATCTTAAAAATTACTAATACTTTAATCAAACAAATTACATCAAAAAAACGAGAATTTCGTGCTCTTCGATATGACATCCATCTCGATATAGTTTTTTTTCTTCGTTTTAACCGTTTTTTACGTGAAATTCTATATACGTGTTATATTTATTATGAATATGCATGCACGTCTTCGGGTGTCCACATTCAGTATGAATAACAAAGGTGAACGTTCATTCACTATTCATAATAAATAATACCATATGCAGGATGAATAATACAATATTCGGGATTTTTTCGTTTTAACGGTTTTTTATGTGAAATTCTATATATGTGTTATATTCATTATGAATATGCATGCACGTCCTCGGGTGTCCACATTCAGTGTGTTATATTCATTATGAATATGCATGTACGTCATCGGGTGTCCACATTCAGTATGAATAACAAATGTGAACGTTCATTCACTATTCATGATAAATAATACAATATTCAGGATGAATAATACACGGATCCATGATTCATGTATTATTTATCATGAATCGTGTATTATTCACCCTGAATGTTCTATTATTCATCCTGAATGATACATTATTCATGATGAATAATATATGAATGACCCGTGAAGGTGTAAACACATGGCGCACTCTATTTTGTTTCCCAATTCACAACCGAAATTTGGTTTAATTCATTATGAATATGTATGCGCATCCCCGGATGTCCCACATTCAGTATGAATAACAAATGTGAACGTTCATTCATTATTTCATGATGAATAATATAGTATTCAGGATGAATTACACAACATTCATAACGAATAATACACGCATTCATGAATCGTGAATTATTCACCCTGAATGTTGTATTATTCATCCTGAATGATACATTATTCATGATGAATAACACATGAATGACCTGTGAAGATGTGGAGATGTGACGCACTCTCTTTTGTTCCCCGATTCACAACAGAATTACTCGATAGGTTCTCGATTCGTCTTGATGGGTGTTGGGTTATGGTGCTGAAGAAACGTGATGCCTTACGACGTTGAAGAAAGTGGTGAAGAAGGTGATGTCGAGTTACATACTTACGGTGTCGAGGCGTTATACAAACTTGAACGTACATAAATATTCATAATGAATATAACACATATATAGCATTTCACGTAAAAAACGGTTAAAACGACAAAAAAAACTATATCGAGATGAATGTCATATTGAAGATCACGAAATTCTCGTTTTTTGATGTAATTTGTTTGATTAAAATATTAGTAATTTTTAAGATAATTTATTTTAAACTTTAATTGGGTAAAAAGTTTTTAATTAAAAAAGAAAATAAAAAGTCAATTATGGTAGGCGTGTATTTAAATTTTCTTCCAATTTTACCCCTAAGCATTTTAAAATAAAAAACTCTATTTAATATGAGTTGTTGGATCAAAAGAAATCGAGTGGCTGAGATTTGTCCTCACGTGCACAATAAAAAATAAGTTTTCATTTGAACTTTCTTCTCTCTCTCTCTCTCTCTCTCTCTCTCTATATATATATATATATATAATAGTTAATTACAGAGTTGACCCCTAAAGTTTGATGGATTTTATAAACATAAGAAAAAAAAAGAACAAAAATATGGTTGGACGATTTTGCCCCTGACTTTAACTGAGTTTCTTAACGAAGTTAGTGGCCGGGTCTCACTTTCAAAGCAAAATTCAAACCTTAGGGACTACAACTTGACTTATTGAAGTACATGTCTCACTTTCAAAGAAATCACCAAACCTTAGGGACCAAAAGTGTAATTCTCTCTTTATATAAAAATAATATGTGTAAACTACAATTTTGATCCCTGAGGTTTACACCTTTGTCCGTGAATGGTCCCTAAACTTCAATAAATGCAGTGAACATCCCTATTGTTTGCATTTTGCTTTGAAAATCATTCCTGGTCACTAACTCCGTTAAAATTATCAGTTAGAATCAGGGGTATTTTCGTCTAATCATATTTTTTTATCTCTTTTTGCAAATTTTCTTTGTTTTTTCGTATTTTCGTTTAAACCATAACACATTATGGACCTAAATGTAATTGTTTTCTCTTAATTTATGTTGATATTTTATACACACACATATATGTGTGTGTATATGTATCGTGTATGCATATATATATATATATAGGGGAGCGAATTGAAACCACTCTAATTTTGAAAACCGTGGAAACCTTGATTTCATTGATTAAGTTAATAAAATTTTTTCATTAAATTGTTTAATTTGATGAAATTATTTCATATAATTCTTTTATTGATGAAATTGTTGCATATATTTGTGTTTTTTTATGTAAAAATGAAAAAGTTTCATCAGACTGCGAAAATACATGAAACAATTTCATCAGAATGAGAAAAATAGATGAAACTACATAAAAAAACACAAATATATGAAACAATTTCATTAATAAAAGAATTATATGAAACAACTTGATCATATTAAACAACTTTATAAACCAATTTCATTAATTTAACCAATGAAATTGACGGTTTCCAAAGTTTCCAAATCTAATATGGTTTCCAATTGAAACCACCTCTATATATATATATGCATACCCACACGACAGCATATATACATACGCACACGGACACCTTCTCCGACACCCTCCTCCGGCGACCACATCATCACTTTAGGCACTCTCCAACCCTCACCATCCCAACCTGCAACTCCGATCAAGATCATCGCAACGTCGACGACCAAGACCATCGCACCCACTGCCAGCGATCCTCCAGCCCCATCCCTCTCATCACTCTTCGTCTTCTTTTTCTTCTTGTCCTTTATTTTCTCCGACAAACAACCCCGATCAAAAAGGACCATCGAACAAGAAGACACATGGACCATCGATTACACCACATTGTAACCTCTACCCCCATCTTTGCACCACCGTGACCAATCCGCCATACAAGAACGATCCAGCTAACGGAATTGAAGTTGAAGTCGAAACTAAAACCCTGACTGAATTTTGCATATTTGTAGTCTAAACTGATACCCTGACTGAAATTTTGCATATTTGTAGTCAAAACTAATTTGGTTGTTTACATTTGATCTTGAATTGGTGTTTGTGTAAATTTGGGTTTGCTTTTGGGGTCTAAAGATGACCGGAAGGTCGTCGGAGAAGATTGTGTTCAATGGAGGTATTAAATCTAGGGAAGAAAATGAGGTTGGGGAAGAAGAGGGTGATGCATCAATGAGTTGTACACATGCTTAAAGCATGTGTACTTTAAAAACTATTTAATAGAAAGAAAAAAAAACAAGAAAAGACAAAAAAATGTGTAAAAAGACGAAAATATCCCTCACTTAACTGAGTTTTTTAACGGAGTTAACAACGAGGGACCACTTTCAAAGCAACATGAAAACAGTAGGGATGTTCACTGCACTTATTGAAGTTTAGGGACGATTTTCGTAGAAACATGTAAACCTCAGGGCCCAAAATTGTAGTTTACTCAAATAATATTTATCCTATCTTATTAACGGAGTTATTATAATTTGAGAGCAAGCGAATGATCGTGTGAGAAGTTAAGGTTAACGTGAGAAACGTGAGAAATGAATCTAAACCATTAATCACTTTTAATCTCATTCTCTCCCATGAATTGCGCCTTAAAAGTGAATTGATCTAGTGCATCTAATATTGGTGCATCTCATCTTAATTAATGTGCATCCGTTTCTCATCCAATGATTGATAACCACTTATCACAGTTCTTTCATTAATCTCAACTTCTCACCGGAACCCAACCCTTTAAGAGCAAAATTAATACATATAATATAAGAATGATTTATAGACTTATTAGGTCTTACTTCCGGACTTTTCACTAAACCTTAAAGGACCAAAATTAAACTATACCCATTTTCTTATATGACATTATTTGAAAAATGTCTTATAAGAATAAGTATTCAATAGACTTTTCTCAAAAATGTCTTATAAAAACAAATAGATATTTTATTTCCAAAAGTATTGTAAAATTCTTATTAAATTGCTCAAAAACATCATATAAAATTATTGTAACATTTTTACACATAGTGGATATATAATTGTTAATGCCTATAAACTTAAGTATTATAAAATAACTGTTAGGTTAGACATTTTTAACATCTCATATTCTTATATATCTGATTTTGTTGTGGTGTATAGAGAGAGCCACATAGGTGATGTTTCTATGTATATACATATTTGATGTTACGTGTATATATAGATTTGATGGTCTGTATCTAGTGGTTGTAACATAAAATATTCATGACGATATGATAATTTTAAAGAGAACTTACGAGAAGGCTGAAACCGGTGACATTGGTGAGCGAGGTGGCAATGGCGACGCTAGATAGCGCGATTTCATCGACATGTCCCACCATCACGACCGCCACCAGTTGCATCAAATACTGTAACACCGCGACCACCACCATCGGTGCTGCGATTACACTCATCTTCTTCACCTCACCACCGTAATCCGCCCATCTTTCTCTTTCGCCGCTTCTCTCCGGCGACTCTTCCATCTCTCCCTAGATCTCTCTCCCTCTCTTGAATAGAAAACTGGCCATATATATATATAAAAAAGAAAGAAAGAAGAGACAAAACAAAGGAAACAGTGGAGGTGGATTAAATTTGATTTGAAGATCAATAAGGTGTTTGTATGTATATGTTTTTGTTTAATCTAAATAAATAATATTTTTGTACATATACATTTTTCTGTTTTTTTATTTTATTTTTACAAATTTCCTATACTATTCCTTAGAATAAAGAAAAATAATAATTCTAATGTAAGAAGAGAAAAATTTTCTTTTATTCTTTTCCACCAATAAAATTGAATATTATTGTTATTGTATATAACTTATTTTTAAAAAAAATGTATTGGTAATCCTGTAAATATTTTATTTTGTTTCAGACAAAAAAAGATTTCTAGAATCACATTATTTTTTGTCTTGTTTTTTCAAAAAAAAATATAGAGTAAATAAAATTGAATATTATTGTTATTGTATGTATATAATCGTACATGTATTTTGCTGAATTTTTGGTTTTCGTTTTTTAAGTTTTCGAAATTAAATCAAACACCCAGGTGTGCAATTACCTGCTTCTTCCTAGTATCCCTTGTTCTTCAACTCAAAAAGAAAATCAAGAACAATAACCAAAAATTCAAATTTTTTGATACAAAATCATAAATCTAGAACAAGAACACTTTTGCTTCATTTTAAATGTTTGTGCAAATTTGTTCCTAAATTTGTGATACAAAATTATTCAAAACATCAATATCAAAAACAACATCAAGAACATTAAGGGACTGTTTGGTTGGTTTTCCATTAAGTTCTGTATGGATAAAGTTGTTTGTGTGGATTAATCTGTCTGTATAGATTTAGAAGTTTTTATTTGAGAGAGTTTTTTCATAGATGGAATGAACATGTTTTTTAATGGGAGGGACTGGTTTGGAAAAAACTTGGTTTTCTGCATAAAGCTCCCCCTTAAAATCTTACTGAATAAGCCACTTTCTATATCATTAAGCCACTACCAAACAGTCATATATAGCTGACTGAATAAACTGTGAGTCTCATTAAGCTCATTAAACTGCTAACAAACAGACCCTAAGGGTTGTTTCTTTTTTTTTTTAAAAAAAACTCGTAATAGGTCTTAAGTCTGAATTGGTCCGACTTTTTTACATTTTTTTCCAGTTTTCAAAATCTCTTAACTGTTAAATAAACCTGAAATAAGAAGTGGTGACATAACTTCTTAAAACCTCTTATCGCCGCCTCATTTCAATGCTCTCCTTTCTCTCAACACGCGTCCAGACGTTACAAAAACAAATAGTCTTATTGATTCAGATTTCAGCACCACCTCTTATTAATCAGAAGTGAAATAAGACTTCAGATTTCAGACCTCTTAAAAAACAAACGTCATCTAAAACTCTACAACCCTAATTGGTGGTGGACTGTTGGGGTGACTTATTCTGAATATGGGATAAGTACATAGAAACCAATTATGTTCGGTCTTGATCTGTTGCCTAAAAGATATCCTTCTTTGAAGCTCACAAGAGAGTCGTTGTTGAAAAAGCAATTGATACCACGACATTGCTTGATAACGGCCACTGCTACCAGCCTCAAATCCCGACTTAAAAGAAACAATTTGTGGTACAAATCATGGTGCTATCATATACAGAAGCAAGTAGTGTTGTTGAACTCCCAAGATTCACCAAAAATAATATCTAGAAAACCATCAGCGTTAGGAACGAAATCCAATAAGGCGAAGAATCATGTGAGAAGTTGAGTTAACGTTGAGAAGTGTGGCGTACTGGTTAAGGCCCTGGGGGATGTGGTGGAATATCCCATCTGTCCAGGGTTCGAATCCAGACGTACACAACAATTGTGACCACCGAGGTTTAATCAGGGTTGATGTCTTACAGTCATTAATTTGTCAAGTGATTAGTCTAGGCATTAACCTAGGACATCCTTTCAAAAAAAAAAACTCAACTCAACTCTTCACCGGAACCCAACTCATCCACATAATAGCTGGTGTAACTTTAAATCGCGATTAATGAAAGCTAGGGTATCACTCTAGAGGCACGCACGGTTTTCCATAATTTACTCAAAAACAAATAAGATTTTGTTGTTTTGTTTTATTGTTTAATTCATAATAATTTAAATTCACCATCTTACAAAAGAATATTTTTATAAAAAAAAAAAAATAGCATCCCAATAAACGCTATCAGGTATTTCACGTTTTACAAACATCAAAATCTAAAAGATATTATTTGATTTTAAAGTATTATTAAATATTAAATATAATTTGAAATATTGAGTTTGCAGAGCATGTATAATGTTTCGTTCCATGCCAGATCGTGGGGACAAAACATTAGACTCATTTCATGCTACTTATATAATTAAGGTGGGGTCATGACAAACAAAATTTATTAAAAGAACTAATTTATATTATTTTATTTTATTTTATATTTCTGTTCAAAATATTGTAACTAATATAACCATAAACTTGTATATACTAAAAATATTAACGGTTTTCTTATAATTAAATATAAATGATTAAAATTAGTGATACTCATCTATAAAATTATAAAATATTTCATATGGTTGTAGTAGAATGCATTTTATGACAATTTTATAAAAAATTTAATAATTTATGATTATGAATATTCTGACTATATCTCAAGTTTTGAAACGATGCAATTATCAGGGGAGCACTCTACCTACTGAGCTAATAGCCCGGGATAGATTGGTGTGGTTCATCTATGCCTAGGACACCAAATTATAAAACCATGAAACTAAAAATTCCAATAGATTTTGGCTACTATAATCTTTCCAACCACGATTTTTTTTTATATATAAAATTCTTCCATGTGGTTATATAGCATAATGGATTGGGTCCACCAACAAAATAATTATAGATATTATCATTGTGGTTTCATTTTTGTTACGGATTAAATCCCTTGACATGATTCCATCAACTATGTGCCCGTCAAACCCCTCACGTGCCCCTCATGCGAAGGGAATTTTAGTCATTTAACCATTTCTTTGATAGTTTTTTATTGTTAAAGTTAGGATGTAATTGGTACAAATTTTCAAAGCATTTAATAATAATTAAAACAACAAAACTAGAAACCTCCCCTTCACCGGGCATCATCCCCCTTCTCCGGTCATAGATCGTTTACAATATGGAGATTTATTCATAGAAGATATAAATCCCAACTACACCTATTAAGTTTAAATAAATCATAGATATATATTGTATGTGTCTTTATGCAATTTCATACTTGATGTTTTATGCATCAACGAATTAAATCACATAAAATATGAAGAAAAAGATGTTAATGGTGGTACGAACTCAAGGCCAAAATGAACTCTATAGTTTTTGTCTTCCTTGTCTTGCCTCCTTCTTCTCCGACCAACATCAACCTGAAACCTGGCCAACCCGAAACCCGAAGCAATCCGAAATCCGAAACCTAAAATTCGGGTATTGATTTCCATATCCGAAATCCGATCGGGTTTTGATTTTTCCACCCGAACCCGCCCGACCCACGATGCACACCCCTAACTACAGTGACATCCCTTGTTAAAAATTCTTTTCAAAGACTTTACTATGTAAATTACAAGGACCAAATTTGTATTTAACTCTATTCTAATATTACATTTTATTTTTAATTAAATTTGTATCTTATATTTAATTGTTTATTTGTCACCATTAATCAAATGAAAGAAGAGGAGGGGGTGCATCATGCAGCCATTTTCTTGTTGATAGATGACCTCTATTGGGGTATAATCAGGATGAGAGTCAAACAAATCGACGATAAAATAAAATAAATAAATAGAAAATAAAACTCAATAAACTTTTGTCTTTGATTATCGGCTACTTGTTTCATAGATTTAATTTAATCTATAGACCCCATTCAGAAAACAGAGAATCAATATTAAGAGTTGGTCAGATTTCAGCATCGAATAGATTGATAGATAAGAATATTTGTCTATTAGTAATCAAATTACATTGATAGAAATATAATATTGGTCTCATAGTGGAACTCGTTTTGATGCAAACCTTAAAAATAAGAACCGGATAAATTGGTTTTCGGTTTATTCGGTTCTGGTTAACCGGTTTTCAACTTGTTTAAAACTAACTGATAACCAAACCAAATAAGATTCGTTTAATTGGTACGAATGAATCTCCACCCTTGGATCAATCCTAATTGAAAATCAACACGTGTGAGATGCACCGGATCAAATCCCGTATCAAGCGCAATTCATGGATCCCTTCTTACGCTTCTCAACTTAACTCTTATTCTCACACAATCCTTCGTCTTGAGATTCATATCCGAGAGGCATAAACCAGCTAAGTCAGTAGCAGTGAAAGGCTATATTGGTTTCATGGATTACAGGACTTTTAATAGATGGGTAGCTTGTCGGGTTTCACATGTTGGTTCAGTTTAACATAAGTTAGGCCTAGACCACGAGGGTTAGCCCAGGTTAGGTTATTGGGTATAGTTATCGAGTTGGGTTGGTCAGGTTTTTGTGCACCCCTAAACGAATGAAGCTTAGAAATCATTTTGAGGTCAAATAAATATTAACAAAAGTAAAAAGGGTCTATCCTCTCATTACTTTCCAGTTTGATCAACCATTTAAGGATTCCAGTTTTCTCCAACATGCCATACAAACCCCAAAAGATTTCTTGCCCTCAATTGAAGTTGAAGCCACTAGAGCTACACATATGGCTATGTTTCTAAGCCACAACCAAAAGACGTTTCTAAAATGTCACCACCATATGCATCACCCCACAGTTTACCTCCAAACCAACAAACCCAAAAACTAAGGTTCCATTTTAACAAAACAACACCTAACCGAGAACCAAAGAAATTAGGGTTCCGTCTTATCTCAAGGATTGCCGCCAGGTGAATTAGGTGGTTGTTGTTCACTTGTTTCGGCTTCCGGTGGAGCTGCTTGCTCTCCACTTTCATTGTTTTCAGGGTGAAAGTTGATCGGAAACCTTGTGACCCTCGGCTTATCTGTTAATATGTTTCTTTGGACCTTATCGACCATCACCTTTTGTGGAGGTTCCTCTCTTAGCTTCTCATCATCATAGTCATTGTTCACATAATAACCCACACGCACAAATTCCTGACCCACGTAAGAACAGGTTAGCAATAGTACAGTCACTCCGATTATATCTTCTTCACGAATCTTTGATGGGTCCGGAGGGTCCGCCTAACAATGTCATACAAAGGCTTAATGTGGCTTGTCGATAATGACCAATATAGATATAATATCATTTATTCAGTAATTTCGCTAAAATGGCTTTAAGGCTCACCTGAAAAACGAAACGGTAGTTTCCAACATTGACGGGACCAACAAGCACACTTTCTAACAGTTGGTCGTAAGTTTCATCCTCGGCAGATCCAACGTAGATGAGTTTCCATTCCAGATCTGCAAATAAAAAGTTTCCATCGGTTCATGTTACTAAATTAAAAATTGAACATCAACAAAAAAAAATGGAGATCTTTTCAATAATATCATATAAAAGGGTTAATTGTTTAGGGTCTTCATGGAAACAGCCGCTCTACTCTGAGAGTAAAAGTCACATCTATGTAAATCTCACCCCCAAACCCCACATTCGGGTCAGGTGGGATATATTGGGCTCGTTTGGTTTGTTTAAAAATAATGACACAAGATGGTAGGATATGCTGGGCTCGTTTGGTTTATTTGAGAGAATGACACAAGATCAAGTGAACAAAGTATCCAGGTTTTTATGAAGTATATAATATTTCTATACAGCAAATACTCATGGACACTCCGCACCTTTGGTGAGGTTTGAACCCTTGACCTCCTTGGAGACTGGGTTCAATGGCAATATGGCATGTTCTTCGAAATATTCAGATGAGGTGTAACTAGTGCTTATGTTTTAAGAGTTCTCTGGCAATATGGAAGAGAAAGAAAGAGATGAGGCTTAACACTAGCAATTTGATACAAATATTTGAGTATGAGATGAGATCTAAATCCTGGTCGTCTTCTGATACTTCATAATTAGTATAATTTGGAGATTAACGACAAAGAGGATTTGGAGAGAAAAAGCATGGGCTTAACAGAAGTGCCTCAGAGTGATCTGTGAAAGTGTTGGTACCTACGACACTACGACCAACCAATTAGAAGAGAAGGAAAGACAAGCTTAAAGAGACATATGAGAGACACCATTACAATTTCAATAAAATATACAGGTTAATTTTCAATTCTTTCATGTACAAAATCTTGTAAACATGGAGAAAAAAAAAACATGTGCTATAACCCTTCAAAGGTGAACTAAATTGCTATTGCTCTTATTCTGGGATCGTGTTTGTGCATATGCTAAGTACTAGTCCATCTTTCATTCTTGATCCAAATTGCTAAAGATGGGATACATTTATGATGTGAAAGATTAATAAGCACCCAACTTTCAATAGCTAACAGGTAAAAGCATTTTGCCATCTCCATGTTGCCATATTGCCAGAATCCAGATAATACCTAATGGCATCTGCCTTTACAGAGATAACAACTGTAGTGGATGCAAATGCCTATCTGTGCTTATTGGTTGCTAAAGGAGAAAAAATGACTTATCTAGGTCTTGTTTTAGTGAATGTTCCCTCATTTGTGGCATGATTTGGTCAAAGACACATGTATGGGTGTGCGAACATAGAGTTGTTATTACATGGTTCATGCCGAGTACATTCTTTGGGTACAAATATATCTATGCAAGTTCTATTCGTGTGTAACCATACGTACTCCAAACGTTATGAGATCTAAAAACCCATGAGATCTTGATATGAATCAAGGCAATTACAATGAAGCAGGGGAACTGTTTTGATTATATTTCCATACACAATGGAGTATAGATTTATCTATCAATTAAAATTTGGTGTAGGAAATCATAAGAAAATAATGGAAAGGAAGTGTCAGTGTTATATGCCCACCTCCTCACAAATTTTCCTCTTTCTCTCTCTCTCTCTCTCTCTCTCTCTCTCTCTCTCTCTCTCTCTCTCTCTCAACAACAATGTATGCTTTTGAACTCCCATGTAGAACCCTAATAATTTGTTAAAAATAAGATAATTGTTGAACGAAGCGACAGCAACAATCAAGAAGTCACTCTCTAAATATATTTGTTAGTTTTATTCTTCTAATTTTTTTCAGACCCGCTCTGTTTATATGCATCTCGTGATTTAGACATGCACTAGTTGCATCTCATGAAGTCAGTCTCTAAATATATTTGTTTTGGTTCTATTCTTCTAATGTTTTTCAGATCCGCTCCATTTATATGCATCTTGTGATTTAGACATGCACTAGTTGCTCTTGGATTCACCAAATTTGTCTATGCCATGAAACTACTGGGGCATGGATGTGGAATAACCAAACATTGATTATGAAAAAAGTTACAAGATAAGAGAGTCAATATGAATGAGAAATGTTCAAAATATGCTTATATTTAACACCAGATAATGAAATAGGAAGCCCCTCCAGCTTGTGCTGGTTTGAAGGCTCCCACAATGAGCTTCCATATGGAAATGCGAAGGGAGACTTTCAATCCTATGGTTGAACTGATATTCATATTCAGGTAGCTGAAAGGACTTCCAATCTCATGTTATATAATATAAATAAACAGTGATCACAGACAAACACAGATCGTTAAACACTACAAAATCACCGCCATGCTTGATGCTAACTCCCAATTATAAAGTAGGATGCAATTATGCAAACATCTAAGAAAGAAACAAGCTTAAAACTGAATGCATATACAAATGCCTAAGAGAAGAATTGCTTTCAGTTCAAAACCATTCTCAAGGAAGATACCTAGCATTCCGATACTTGATTAGAAATATACACATAAAGCTCATGGTTAAGGAATCACAGAATCATAATTAAACATGATGTTCAATTCAAGACTGAACACACCGTGGACAATAGTACCCTGCCATCTCAAAAAATAACCCATAAACACTGCTTCTTGTCCCATACAAGTGTACAATACCATAAGCATAATGTTGGTGTATAGAAAATTACCCAGAGGAACTGGTTTCTTTAACAATTTCAACGCCAAATATTTAACATACAAAACAAGCCCAATTCACTAGTCTATATTTCCACATTACTTGATAAACAAAAGATTCCCTAAAGCTAAGTCTCAAGTCTCCACGCTTTGCTTAATATCCAGATTATTAAGCTACATGTGCCTTCAAATCAATAGTCAATTCTTCACAAATACATCCCCATTTTAACCTACTTTTCTCATATAATTTGGTATAAGCTGCTAATTAAAGAAAAATCCTACCAATTATCTCTTACTAACATATTCGAACAAATTGTATCGATCATATGTGACTCGACGAGCCCTAGATATCAATATAAACAATTTGATTACGTCATGAACCCTAACTGAAACAACAAGAACCTAATTCAAGAAAAATGAGCATGCCGATAAAATTAAACTTGAAGGAGTCGATAAATATTACCTTCTTTGAGAGGCGAAACGCACTCGTACGATATCTCGAACTGGAACGGCGTGAGGAACGACGCCGGATTGTCCAACACCGTCACGTTCGTAATGTTCACCGCGCTCATTGTGAGAACTAAGAAACAAAGAGAGAGAGAGAAAGTAAGTGAGAGAAACGAGTTAACGAGATATGGTTCGATCGGAAACCCTAGCTCTGGAATCCTTCATCGGAGTTTAGAAAACCCTAGGTCGCGAAGAGATATCGGAGACGATGATAGCAGAGAGAAATCTGCCGGTCGGAAAAAGAAAAGAATTGGCGTATGATTTTCGTGTTCTGCGATTTATTTATAGTGTTGACCGGCTATTGACCTTGTTTACCGGGAAGAGCCGGTGGAGTAACGGCTTAGGGGGTCAACTTTTTTGGTGTTTTTGAGTCTCTTGATGGCGGGAAGGAAGTCACGTGACACGCACGTGTCAAGAATAGTAGAAATTGGAATACAAATGATTTTTTGAATAAATCGTATTTTGTTTTGTTTTATTTTATTTTGTTTTGTTTTATTTCGGGGAAAAAAGAAAAAAAAACACATCAATTATATTGGATCCCTCCCGATCTCCCTTTTGGGAGTGGCATAGGGATCCTAGGGGTCGAACGAGTTACTTGATTTGACCGCTTTAATTGAAAACGTTAAACCTCTTCGTAATTGCAGGGATAAGTGGTGGTGGCTTTTAGATAACGACGGATAATTTTCGATTAAAATTTTGAAGGCGTTAATTGAAGAGAAATCTCTAATCGAAGGCGGCATTATTTCTGAAACTCGTTGGAACTCTCTCCTTCCCATTAAAATAAACATCTTCGTTTGGCGAGCTCTTCGTGAAAGGCTTCCGGTTCGTGTGGCTTTAGAGGATCGAGGGATCGATTTGGACTCGGTGCTTTGTCCTATATGTAAGGAAATACAGGAATCATTGGATCATTGTCTCGTGAGATGCAAGTTTGCAAATGAAATGTGGAAATCGGTTAGGAATTGGTGGGGTCTTGACATAAATTTGGACAACAACATAAACAATGTTTTAAATCATTCAGGTGATTCTTCTTTTTCAGATTCTCTAAAAAAGATTTGGCAAGCAACTATTTGGGCAACATCTTACTTGATTTGGGGTCATCGAAATAACATGGTTTTTAAAGAGAAGTCGTCATCTACGGAAGCATTGTTTGCCGACATACGGGTTCGAGTGTACAAATGGATTTCGCGAAGATCTCGTAAAGATTTTATCCCTTGGGATTGTTGGGTTATTGCTCCTTGTATGTCCTCCGCTTGAGCTCCTCATTTATGTTGTTGGCTTTCTTTTGGTCAGTGCTCCTTGTTTCCTTCGTGTTTTCCTAGCTTTGTTGTTACTGTTCCTTTTCCGTTCCTTTTTGGTTGGAGGGGTTGTTGCATCTCGCAGTGGGCTCCTGTTTGTAGTTTTTTTTTTGTTGATTTTCTTAATAAATTGTTGTTACCTTTAAAAAAAATTATATTGGATTTTTCCATTTTCACGATAATAATGATATTGTAAAAAATCTATCTGTTTATGGCATAAATACATTAGTTGTAATAGGTTGGGCAACGCATATATATGAGATTCAAATTTACAACTACTAATTAAATTACACTTAAATAAAATTCATTCACTTAAAAGGTGATAGTTTGGACAACCATAACAGGTGAGTCTTAAACTGTTCTCACATGTACCACAAACCAAACTTTTTGCAACCAACATAAACCATTTATTTCCTCTCTAACACCTCTGATATAGTGTATGTCTATAAATTAAACATTATAAGACCTTCTCGGTGTGAAACTAGGAAGGTTGGACGTATGATGTGACTTATTGGTGATGATTCGGATCAATAAATCTTTTTTTCCGGATTATAATCGTTGAGCTTTTGGGAATATTAGGTTATATTGCACAAATTCAAGTTTATCAAGTTAGCGGGTTTTTGACATGTTACACATCCACATGAGATCAAAGTAAAATTTGGGCCAATCGCTCAGAATTACTTAAAGTAATCTCTAGGGATAGGGGTGGAGATTCGGTTTATTCAAAGTATGGGTCACATTTTATTCTATGATTGTTTTAAGAAAATAGTCTGACCGTTCAAACCGGTCGAATCAAGTTAAATCAGACCGTTTTTTGTGGTTTGAGCAGTTTGATAGTCCGACCCAGTCTGAAAAATAGTCAAACCACTCGATCTGCTTCGGTCTGTGATTTGAACGTTTTTTTTAGCAGTTTGGACCAAACCAACCGCCAAAATTATATTTAGTTCTTATGTTGTATGCTCAACTATTATGACTCAACCAAAAATTTTAGTTCAAGCCATTAAGTTTAAAATTTTCACTTTCAATTGTTTATGTTTAATACATCAGCAAAATTCCAAAATCTACCAAAAATAAATATCTAAAATTTCAACTTGTTTTTCGACATGCTAAATGTTTGTCCAAGATTCAACTATTGTTGGTAGATGATAACTCTCATTTTTTAGAGTTATTTGTTATTATTTTTATAGGTTTTATTCTACTTTTTACCCACTTTGCTTCTACCGCTTCACTTGGTCCATAATATTTGCAATGTGTGATAAGAATACCAAATGATTTAATTTTGTACGAATCGGTGTTGTTGGTTCTATTTATGGGCACATTTGTGCCTACTATGGGCACAAATGCAATAAATACCCATTGGGTAAAGTTATTGACCGGATAATAAAAGGCTGACATTTGCTGGAAGTTGTTGGATTTAAGGTATTGGTGTCCACACAATTTTCGGGGCAATAATTACCGTTAGATGTTCAAGATATTTCAAGTATAAATACAAGCTTTGAGGAAGAGTATTAAGGGTGCGTTTGGTACGCAGACAGGAGAGAACAAGATGGAACAGGACAGAACAGTTGTCCAGCGTTTGGCAAGACATGACAGAACTGGACAGGACTAAACTGGTTAAATGAAGAATTTACCCCTGATGAAAAATCATAGATTACATCACATAAAATTAATTTACATCAGTAATACATCGTGCAATGGATTATCAAAAAAACATAAAACTAATTTATCACGATTGGATTTTGGATATGGAAATCAAAAACCAAATTTTAAGTTTCGGATTTTATGTTGTTTTGGGTTTGGGTTGGTCGGTTTCGGATTGATGTCAGTCGGGTTCGGGTATTATATAATGCAAAAGATATATATAAATTCAATCGTTTTTTAGGATGAATACAATTGATTGAAAGATTGATGAAATCGATAGCAAGTTTAAAATTTAAAAAAATATTTCAATAGACTATAATTTACGATTTTCAACAGATAATTAGATAAATATATATACATATATATATATATATATATATATATATATAACTAGATTCGACCCCGTGTATTACACGAGGTAATTTAAAAAAATTAAATCATGTCAAAAAAATTTATCTTACAGATATGAGTGATCATCGAAAATACGATGCTACTTTTTCAAGCTTTTTTCCCTTTAGAATTGTTTTCTTTTTGCAGTTGTTTACAAAATGTCCTTGTTTTAGGCAGTTTTCACAAATGAAGTTTTGCAAAAAATTAATAAAAAATATGAATAAATATTAAAAATTTATAAAACAAAATTTATAATAGAACGTAAAAGAAATTATAGAAAAGTGCATAGTTAAAATATTAATAAAATAACAATCACGTATCATAAATTACCAAATACTTTTTTATATACAACATATTTTGTTCTATTGCTAATTATACCTTCATCATCTATAATTAATATTTTTAAAATTAAAATACCATAATGTCAAGAAAATAAAATTAATAATTAAAAAATATTATTTTATAAAACTTCATGATAAAAAATATATATATATATATATTAAATATCATCACGACATATTAATTTGTATATATTTATGATACCTAATTATATAATTAAATCCAAAAATATTCACTATTTGACTCATTTCGAAGGTATTGACAAAACAATTACAATGGTATAATTTGTAAAAAATAAAAATGTTTTTTTCAATGCAATTTAGTTCATATACATTATTTATTCCTCAAAGCAAATGTGGTGGACCATGTTAGCTTCATTTGAGAAATGGTAAATATATGAGAAATAGAAAAGTAATCATAGTCATTCATACAGTCAAGATCGGATTTGACTAGTCAAATATTTCGGCTTTGACTGGTCAAAAGTTGCGACTATTCCAAAAATAAAACGATTTCGTAATTTTTACAAAATACATGGGTTGTGTTCATATATGAACATGTATAATTCACATATGAACTATATGTGAATCAGTGTAATTCACATCTGAACTCTTTTAACTGATTCATATATGAACTTATTAACTGTAAGTTCATATATGAACTTATTAACTGTAAGTTCATATATGAATCAGTTGAACTAATTAACAGATTTATATATGAACTTTTGTTATTCATATATGAACTAATTAACTGATTCACATATGAATGTATAGTTCATATGTGAATCATATAGGTTCATATATGAACTTATCCCGCATATTTTACGGAACTATCCCTCTACCTTCTATAGATTATACAAGGAATTATATGGTGCTTCGCGGTTAAAGCCGCAAATGTTGACCAGATGAATAACTAAGATTACTTATCTATTTCTCATACATTTACCATTTCTCAAATGAACCTCTTTCATGATGTGCTAGGCATGTTGACCCATTTAACTTAAATGAGTTGAAAAGACCCATTTAACTTAAATATTTTAGGTTAGGTTCGGATTGATGGATTGGGTCACTTTTTGTCACCCCTACTTTAAATGTTAGTCGATCCTTCCGCATTTTCCAACCATCTGTATTTACTTAGATATAGATTTGGAGCAGGGGTTGATATTACATCAAATTATCAAAAAGTCCCCGTGACATGAATTTTAACCACACAAACACCCTAAATTCACACATTATTCAGTAGCAAAACAAACAACCCTGAATTTGATCCCCAAAACTTTAGCGTTGCGATTAAGATATCTCAAAACATAGAAAAAGTACCAGATTCCGATCAAAAAGACCGGACTTATCGACACAATATCAGGTTGAAAAACAAGATCAAACAAAGCTTCAACAATCCAAAAAACATGGTAAACAAAACAACTCTGAAACTCACCCTTGAAACTAGTTCATGCCAGTTATTCAGCCAAATACCCCACCAGAACCAAAACAACTCATTCATTCAGTCCTCTTCTGTTTCAGACTCTGCACTCTGAAGCCACTCCACAAAAGGCTTTGCATTCTTCCAGATCAAAGAGCTCTTGTTTCCTCCATTCAGCCCCTGCTCGTACCACTTAACCACGTGCTCTTCTTCCAACACATCTGCATCGTATAGCGCCTTCAAAACAAGCGGCACTTCCTTCACTGCAATCGGGTTCGACTTCCCACAGAATTCCTCCATTGCCCGAAGATGAAGCATTTGCGAATCCTCACCTTCCGCATATGGTCACTCCAAACATGGGATAAGTCTATTATGTTCTGTCCTGTTCCATCCTGTTCTGCGTACCAAACGCACCCTAAAGGATCCTCTCATCCCATCTTCCATCATCCATCATCATCCATCCTCTCTATCACCAATAGGGCTGGCAATGGGTAAGGGTAAACTCGTTACCTGTTATGTTTCGACCTATTGGATAAGGATATGGATAAAAAAAAATTATCCATTTATCCACTTATCAATTACCCGTTTACCCGAAATTTTAGTGGATAGGGTATGGATAAACGGTTTTTCGTTATCCATTACCCGTTACGATATAATATATATGTATGTATAATTATATAAAATTAAATATTGTTGTATACATACATAGGGTGCGTTTCTTTTGCAACTCAAACAATTTGTATAAACTATGCAAACCAATCTTAGTCGTTCATCAAGTCTAATGAATATATGATTTTATTATGTTTCATAATTTAAAATCATGATTATAATGAATAAACTTAGCATTTCCTAATTTAAAATCATAATTATAATGAATAAACTTAGCATTTCCTAATTTAAAATCATGATTATAATGAATAAACTTAACATTTTCCATATATATCACAATCATTATTAATGAATCATAATCATTATCCATAAATATATTCATTGTTTCCTAATATAGTGGTTTGCATAGTTTGTACAAATTGTTTGGGTTGCAAAAGAAACGCACCCTACATACATAATTATATTAAGTTAATTATTAATATTTTTTTAATAATGTTGTCGTATATTGACGTACACTTTAACTTATTTCTTATATTTATCGAGTAAAATATTTCATGTTGATTAAATGAGAAACAAGAGGGATTTCGAAAAATAAATACAACGACAAGTGTTAGTCTTACAATTTTTTATTGTTTTTAAAATATTATACAATTATTATATTTAGAGTAATAAATGTTTACTACAATAAATTACATACAAAATAATAACTATATTTATGAACTTATGTTTTACTTATATGTTTGAGGTTTAATAATATCAGTTGTAGTTCAAAATGAAATTTTCTTTTACCATTTATCCATTACCCGTTTCGTTACCCTCTACTTTCAATGGGTAGGGTAGGGTACGGATTAGGGTTTTATGAGATGAATAATTACCCGTTTCGTTACCCACTATTTTAAATGGATTTAATAACGGATTAATTCTTAACCTACCCATACCCTACCCCGTTGCCAGCCCTAATCACCAACGCTTCCATCACTCTCCCCTCTTTCAAGACTAAAACACTTCAAGCAAGTGTTTTTGGTTTGAAGTGTAGGATTTAGTTATTGTATTTAATTTCTGTCTTTTAATTTCCGTCATTTATTTCTCGTATTTACTTTCTGTACTTACTTTGTCGCATTTAATTTCCGTACTTTACTTTCTATTTACGCTTGTAGTTTATCTTTATTAATACAAGTAGTTAACGAGTATTTCCTTCTTTACATTATGTCTTTCATTATTATTATGAGCTAAGCACCCTCTTGGGTGTGGGTGTGGGTGTGAGCCAATTTGAGATTAGTAGGCAACACTTGGGTGTGGTCATCGGTACTAGCTCTTAAGCTTGGTCACTTGATTCGGGACTTCAACTCAACACGGACAAGTCGATCACTTTGAAGTGTTAATATTAGATATTGACCTCGAGAGGGTCGGATTCGAAATACGGCTTAAGTCATGCACAAAGATTTGAGAGAGTCTTTGATAACTACGTAGAGATATGGGTTTCGTATGATTTGTTAAGATTCAAACTTCGGTCGAGATTTATATCACAAAGAGATTTGGGTATAAATCTTCATATTGGTAGAACTTGATTCTTTTATCAACCTAGTCAAATCGGCAAGATTAAGAGTCGGTAACAATGGACGCTTAATGGACATTTTGAAGGACCGGTCTATAAAAATCCACTTTCGAGAGATCGGACTTTTTATAGACATTTCGTACTACAAAGTGTCTGACTATTTTGTTACTACGGTTCTCTCAAGGAAAGATTACACCCATACCCAATCTTTAATTATAAAGTACATTTCATATTTTCTAGCATTATTCTACCACTAAAAAGATAATTTTTCTCACCACCAAAACTTGTGCAAGAAGTTCATGAAAGTCTGTAATTCTCAGTAGTTCAGTCCCTGTGGAAACGATACTCGGTTTTACTATCATTATATTACTTGTAGCGATCCAGTGTTGGTATATACTTGTGCCCTCAATATAAAACATTGTGCACACTTCGTGGATTACACGATAAATAGCTATTAGTGGACTTGCTGAACTTTTTATCAACTTGCTCAAATGTTTTTTTTTTATTTTATTTTGAAGATAGATGTTTCTTTTATAATCAGGTATAGTATTTTTTTTCTCTTAATAATGTTATGCTGGTAGAAATTTCAATTTCGAATAGATTTTATGCTTCTTTTAGTTTAAAGTTTATAATAGGTCCAGATCGCCTAAATCAGTTAGAGTAGACTGTTTTTTTGTAGTCTGGTTTGACCGGTTTGGTCATTTGTTGTCAAATCGCTCTGTTTGGAAAAAAATTAAACCGCCATTGCGGTTTGCTTTGTGATTTGGGAAGTTAAATCGTCCAAAGCGGACCGTAAACATCCCTATTTTATTCGATAAGTTTGATTTGCTTTGGTTAATGGTTATATGGGTCTAAACATTAGATTTTTTATGCAAAGTTTGGGTTTAAAAACATAGCACTTTGGAATAGTGTCATTATATGAATAATGAAAGTTATAAACTATAATCATACAACCGAACCAAAATCTCTGTTTTGCTACCTTTTTGACCCCATAACATACCAAGACAATTAAACACAATCAAATACCTCAAAATTAACAATGTTACATCAAAAGTAGCTTGATCGACATGGAATTGTATTCTTTCGAAAATAGGGGTGTTACATTGGAACCCTTGACTTCAAGGAATGTTAGGTTAGAAGATACCACTAGGCTAAAAATCCTTTGATCCAAATTGTTTTTATCAGTAAACGCTTGCTAGAAAATAATTGGTAAACAACAACTTTCAATAAGTGTTTATCCAAATTGAACCTCTTATCAGGACCATACTTTTATCCAATCAATACATACCCAATTTGTATCGATAAAAAACTGATAAACAGACAACTTCCAAACATAGAATAAATAGATACACTCATACATGAACGGAGAGACCTAGATGAAAAACAAAGTATAAGTAAAAAAAATGAAATAAATCAATCAAAATCAACCCGATCCTTCTCTTCACATTGACCTAGATTCGAATTTTAAATCAACTTTCATTTACATGTTATTTGAATATTTGTTCCACTAATTTCTTTTATCATATATCAACATTAAATTTTTATTTTACATTTTCAGTGCTATGATTTGATCCAAAAATATTTGAATGAAAAATCCATATATAATTAGTAAGAGCATCTCCAACAGCTTCTCCATTTTAGAGAAAATGAAGAAAATTGATTTTGGGAGTAAAATGAGCTCCAACAGCTTCTCCAAAACTTTCTCCAAAATAGAAAAACTAGGAGAGAGAATACATTTTTCTCCAAATTTGGAGATATTCCAAAAATGATTACTAAGAGAGAAAAATTATTTTTTATTACATTTCATCAATGAAGAATAATATTTTATTAAATATATATAATATTTTAATAATATAATCAATGATTTATCTTCAAAATGGGGAAGTTGAAGATGGTTGTAATTTTTTTTTGAGATTTTAACTTTTGATTCTCTATTTTGAAGAAATTTTAGAGAAGCTATTGGAGATGCTCTAAGGTTCAATTATCACATAGAAGAGTTCGTTTAGTCTTGTCGACTTCTTTTCTTGAACCTATAAATACCGAAAACCGTAGGTACCCTTGTTTCTGTCTACATTCATCCAATGAAACCCTTTCCAATGTTGATGGAAAAACCATTACAAAATTTTGCATTTTGTTTACCTAGTTTTAATCGATGAAGCTTTGTGACATTCTACCTTTTTATTAACACTTCTCACCTTTGTTTTTTCCCACCTCTAAGATATATATATATATATATATATATTCAAATGAAGATCAATCATGATATCATATATATATATAGCAACGTGATTACTATACATACATATTTACGTTAGTACGAAACCGAACGAAGGGATGGACACGGTTCAAATTCCTACAAACAACGGGTGTGGTTTATTGATTCAGGTATGTACTCTTGTTTTTGTAACTTGAGCTTACTTTATAACAACAAAATCGGTTTTATGAGTCATCACTGGTTTATAGATTTATAAAACCAAACAATTGTTTTAACAAATTACACACGCACCCGCGGTTAATTCATTTAAAAATTAAATAAACAAATTACATATTTGGTCCTTGTAATATATAAACTTTTACATTTTTATCCTAATTTATATTTTTTTACTTTTTCTTTATTTATCGTATTTCATCAAGACATTTACTTTTCTATTAATTATATTGTATATTTTCATAATTATTATAACTTTAATTATAAAAATAATCAAATAATTTCATTAAAAATATTGATAAATACATGATTTTTTTTCAAAGTTTTAGGTTTAAATCTCCTAAAATTAATATTTTTTTATCTATTGATTTATTAAAGCTATTTCTTATTTTAAATTATCATTGAAAAAAGTTTAATAAAATTCGAGAAAAAAATAGTATTATTTTATAACAACCGGTTGTTTTTTGTTAAATACAATTTACTATTTACTCCACTATTCTAAATTTTCATTTAATATTTATCTTTTATTAATTAATCAAATTTGTTTAATATTTAAATAAGATATACACACATAAACACACACACACACCATTTTAAATTAGGTTATATATTATAAACAAAAAATAAGAAAATAAAAGGATAAGAAGATTTCAATATGTTGTTATAAAAATCATGCAATGGGTCATGACGTGCCTCAAAATTAACGTGACGTCAAACACAAGCATTATTTAAAACCTTGATATATATGAGAAATAGAGAAGTAATCTTAGCCATTCATATGGTCAAGATCGGATTTGACTAGTCAAATATTGCGGCTTTGACCGGTCAAAAGTTGGGGCTTTGACTGGTCAAAAGTTGCGGCTCTCCCAAAAATAGAAGGACAATTTCGTAAATTTTACAAAACACACGGGCTGTGTTCATATATGAACATGTATAATTCACATATAATCTATATGTTCATATATGAACCAATGCAATTCACAACTGAACTCTTTTAACTGATTCATATATGAATCAGTTGAACTAACTAACAGATTCATATATGAACCTTTGTGATTCATATATGAATTTGTATGAATCACAAAGGTTCATATATGAATCTGTATGAATCACAAAGATTCATATATGAACCTTTGTGAATCACAAAGATTCATATATGAATCAGTTGAACTAATTAACAAATTCATATATGAATCTTTGTGATTCATACAGATTCATATATGAACTCATCCCGTGTATTTTACGAAATTACCCCTCTACCTTCTATAGACCACACAAGGAATTATTAGAGAGAGAGAGAGAGAGGCATCTTCTTATAGAAACTGATGAAAAGTTGCAACCTGTGCAAACTAATCTTGACCACACAATTTAATGATCGACGACTCTGATTGAAGCGGGGGCATACTTGTAAATAATGTGAAATTAAAGGACAATCCAGGAAACAATAAAATATGAATCAGGGCAAATTGGGAATCAAATTAGGGTGTTCGTAATATAGGAAACCCATTATACGAAACCAAAGGGATAATACGAAATCAAATCTCAATGCATCTGCGGATTTCACGGTTAATCGGAATACACACGATCGAAGCATCTATTCTACAACCCGATTCTTCATGATTGACTTTCATATGTGAAATTACCTTCTGAAAACGAATGTGTGAAATTATGGCGGAAAACCGACCACAACGAGGTTTGATTTTCAAATTTTTTAGGGTTTATAACTACCCCAAAAACCAACTATAAAATATGAATGAACAATTCTAATATGAACCATATCGTTGCAGTGAGAAGACCAAGCCAGAGAATAATGCTCAAGACGGCGTTTTCGAGGTTCAAGAACACGGCAGACGACCCAGTTGAACTGGATGCTGACACTCCAGTCCAAGTTGTGAAATCAGGTATGATTTCTGACTGATGAATGGATTCGTGTTAGATATATGAATGTTCATTAAAACCACGTACGTATGTAAAGAAATATTAAGATGTTAGTACACAGATATGTATTTCAATAATACATATAAAATACAAATATCGTAATAACTGAATATAATCAACAAATGATTAGTATAACTCAAATACAAAGTGGAATCGACAGAAAACGTAAATGAATAAACCGTATATTCAAACGATGCTGAGGCTCGTGTTGGACACGATTCCCTTAAACAGATTTGCCGTCTGTTCCCAGGGTACAACAGCGTAAACAGTGTGTACTGTCGGATATTACCACTTTGCCAGGAAAATCGTTGGATAGAAACCGTATGCAGAGAGGATTAGAGAGAATATGTATTGTTCGGTATTCGAGGTGTATGAACCGAACTCTTCAATTTATACTCGAAAGTAGAAACCGACAATTTATTATGAATTAATCTGTAATTAAACAATTTTTACTTACCACGCGGGTAAGGTCGCGTCACTACCCGCGAGACTTACTGTTTTCCGTCCACAAACAGTGGATATCGCGACTTGCGAGCACAAGATTTCGGAGCGGCATTCGTGTCCGCAGGTCGCGCCCACGCACAAGTTTGCCGAATTTAGCCTACGAAAGTCTCAATCGGCACCCCCCCTGCGCACGGGTAGGCGATGGAGTAAAACCAAACTAAGGACTTGAAAGTCCCTCCCACATTTTTAGTTATAAACCACTAAAACTTTGGTCCTCCTTCCTATGTGGGACAAGTTCCCACACCCACTTGGTTTTGCCAATTTTCATCCCAAACACTCAACTTTGAGCATCGATATCTCATTCACATATTCCGTTTTGGACACACAATATATCATTTCAAAGCTCTCATATAGAAGAACACAAACCCACGAAGAGTTAGATATATACAATACATATACATGTATTTAATTGTGTCCAAAGTTAGTAAAAAATCACATTTTTACTAAAAAAATTCCAACATAAGATTCTAAGCAAGAAACGTAAGTGGAAAATGTGATTATCATGAAATATATCATTAAGGAATTGCGACTGCATCAAAGATTGTTATATGAAATTGCAGGTGTCTATGTGTTTTTATTGAATTAAACACTAGTGTCGTATTTTAATTGAATATGAAATTTAAAAAAATAATAAGAACATATGGGTTTTTGTATCAGGGAATCAAGATTTCTAAACATAATATGTAGACCAATGTGAAAATCTAACAATTCTTATGAAAAAAGAATGGAATAAAAACTGGTTTCTAATCTGGCATGGTGTAAGGAATTCGATGTGTTTATCTCGTTTTGTTGAGTATACAACTTTGAAAATAATATAAAATATGCATGTTGAAAATATGCATAAAAACATATAGGGATGAACGATTTGATCATACGACCAACGATATGAAATTTGTGAAGAAATGCTATGTTGTGAATAACATGAAAAGGGTTATGAAGAATGTGGAGTATTGTGAAAAATGTGAAACCTGCGTATATGTTTCATGTGAGTAAGGGATGGGCTAAATGTATGAAGGCTATGAAAAAGGGTTAGGTTGTTTATGTCAAAAGCAAAAGAAAGTGACTTACAATTAAGGGTAACATTAAAGCTATGAAATTAATCTATCTACATTCTAAACCGCATATAAACATGTTACTGTCAATTTACAAACAATTAGTGTGCATCTGGTTATTGGTTACAACAACCATAATTATGAATGAATTTCATAAAATGTATAACATACCTATCCCTTACAAATTTGACTAACTGAATATTAGTTCCTACTACCACACCGGCAACGAGGAACAACAACAAGGGTAAAGGAGTTGCACCGAACGAACCACCTTCACGAGGTACATGGACCATGTTTCATATACTTTGTTCATAAAATTTATCTTATAAGATTAATTCCCAAAAATCAAACAAATTTCCTAATCCACAGTTATGATATCAAGCGGAAATACGAGAGGAACGAAAAGGAAAGAGCAAGCAACCACAGTTTGTGACGCAAAAGATATGAATTTACCTGTCAATATTGTCCGCATACCCATCAATTTTTATGTCAGGCATGATTTAATGCATTATAATATGATGAAAAATGAAAAGACATTCTTAATTTTTTGGATATGAAGCAAGCAAAACGAGGGAAACAACAACGGACAGAAACCCGAAGCTGAAAACATCGGGAACAAGTGGTGTCCAGATTATAACGCGAAGCACACAAAAAACAGCGCCAATATTTGCCGTTAAAATCGCGAAAGGAAAAGGTACATGATTTATAAATTAAGAAAATTTTATTAGGATTAAATCAATCTAAAACCCGCGCAATGAAACACATGTATCGATGAAAGTGACACACCCAGAAAAGGCACTTGACCATCAGGTACGCACTACAAACATACAAATAGTATAACGATAAGCCCACGCTCAAAGCATATAGCATGTTCAAATTTGATAAAATGCAAACTAAATAACTTCTTGACAGGTGAACATAAAATGTTGCCGACCGCTGTGAAAATTAAGCTGAAAGGGAAACAACGAGCAATTCCAGATTACAACAGCGACAGTGATTTCGAGGAACACCACAATGATCCTATCAGACCGCCAACAACACGCACCCAAACTTTAAAGGACAAAAAGTTGGAGAAGAAGGTGAAACAACCAAGGGCAGTGGTGCCAAATTTGTTATACTGCCCAACATTCATATCTGCGTCTCAAATTTTCATAACTGTTTTATTTGTTATACCGCAAAAACATTCATAACTGTAAAGTTTTCATAATTGTAAAATTTGTTCTACTTCAAAACATTCATAACTGCGTCTAAAAGTTTCATACAATTCTACTTGTTATACTGCCAAACATTCATAACTTCTTTAACATCAAGATACGAAAACACAAATTCATACATTCCATATAGACCTTCAAATGCGGTAAAAAGCTAAGCATCTACTAAACCAATTATATCTTTCATATAAACTAAAATATACACTACTGCATAATATCAAAACAGAAAAAAAAAACCTAACATGAAAAAAAGGCATGAGATAATAAAAAAAAAACTTCACTTGCCATTGACTTCTCCCAACACCATAGACTCTTTCGAAGGAACTACATCAACCGAAAGTTCATCAGAATCATCGTCCAATGACCCACCGAATAAGTCGATTTCTGAATTTTCATCATTCAAAGGGATTAAATTACATAAAATTTCACGGAAAACAACCTCTTCATCCACGCCGTCATTGATTAGTTCATCCTCCATTGACATCACAACGAAAACCGTACGATTACAAACGGACTTACAGGGGATAAAATCGTATGAAGACAAGATAACGACAATATAGAAACTACCAACATGATAACATAATAATTTCCTATTTTAAAATATTAAATGCCAATCAATTTCACAAATAACTGCCGTTCGATAATAAAGGAAAATAAAACAAAATCCGAAAAGACATATATACCCTTTTTATTTAAAAAAATTGAAAAACCAATTTAACATTGATCAAGGGCCATGATTAGTTTGCATAGTTTGTAAAATCTCATTAGTTTGTAAATGATCATACCTCTCTATATATACACATATATATATATATATATATATATATGTAGTGGAAGGATATTTTGCAACCCTTGCAACCCACATCTTAACCGTTGGATTCATGATCGGCGGTTATTTTATTTTTATTTTTCTGTTTTTTTTAATTAAAAATATTGGACCCCATATCTATTGTAACCGCCGATCATTAATCCGACGGTTAAGATGTGGGTTGCAAAGTTTGCAATCTTTTTAAGGGCTGCAAATAAAACAACCCCTATATATATATATATATAGAGAGAGAGAGAGAGAGATAGAGAGAGAGAGAGGGAGGGAGGATCAAGCGAGAACGATGCCTATTTAAAATGGATACGGCAACGGCAAATCACATACAAAATATAAGTGATTTTACATGTGATTTCCGCGACCTTAATTTGCGGCAAAAAGTCGCCCGCATACTGTAATTTTGTACGACTTCCCCGATAATGTAAAATCACTTATGATTTTGTATGTGATTTGCCGTTCTCGTGTTCTTTTAAATATATATCGTTCTCGTTTGAACCCGATTCTCTCTATATATATGTGTGTGTGTGTGTGTATGTTTGTTTATTTTAAATATTAACAAATTTGATTAATTAATAAAAATAAAGTTTAAATGAAAATATGAAATAATGAGAGCAAAGTGAATTTACCAATAAACAACCGGTTGTTATAAAATAAGATTTTTTTCTCGAAATTTATTAAACTTTTTTCCAATGGTAATTTAAAATAAATAAAAAGCTTTAATAAATCAACAGAAAAAATATTAATTTTAAGAGATATAAATCTAAAGCTTTGAAAAAAAAAATTCATGTATTTATTAGTATTTTTAATGAAATTATTTGATTATTTTTATAATTAAAGTAATAATAATTATGAAAATATACAATATAATTAATACAAAAATAAATGTCTTGATGAAATACAATAAATAAAGAAAAAGTAAAAAAATATAAATTAGGATAAAAATGTAAAAGTTTATATACTACAAGGACCAAATATGTAATTTGTTTATTTAATTTTTAAATGAATTAACATTTAATATTAATAAAATTGGAGGGAGAGATGAAAATAGAAGCAAATAGAAACCATAAGAACTAAAAAAGCAATTTTGAAAGACCAGAGACGAAAATCGTTATAAACATCAAACCATAGGGACTAAAATTGTAGTTTACTCTTATTTAAAATAGAGAAAATGAGGGCTTGTGTTATCAATTTTCCTTCAATAGATTCTCTATATTGTTCTCTAAAATAGTGAAAACAAAAAAGGGAAAATTGCATCAAAATGGAATCAACTTTCAACTTATTCCTATTTTGGGAAACCAACTTTAAAAGTTATCATTTAAGGGTTTAAACCAAACTTTATATTTAAGGGTCTCAATTACCTGTTTAGCAATGAGATTAATTCATTGTAATGATAAAATTAATAGAATATTTTAATAATATTTTAATAATATAATTAATATTGAAATCTGTAAACAAACAATCTGTTAAAATCGAAGGTAAACTTTTTCAGAGATTTTAATTTTTTTTATTATTTATTTTAAAGAAATTATAAAAAAAAATTGTTAACAATTAGGGGTCGTTTACTAAATACTTACTCGGGTAAGCACTTACCGGTATCACTTACCTTACGGTTCTTATCTATAAAGCACGGAAACTACCTAGAATGTTACCCGGTAAGGGTCATAACAAATACCTGGAGTCTTACCCGGTAAGTGAGAGAAATTACTTTTACCCGGTAAGTGCTTACTGGGTTTAAGACACTTACCAACAATCAATTTTAATGATCAGAAATGTTATACGATAAGATAAGTGATGGTAATGGCCTTAACCACAAGGCTTGTGGTGTAGCGGTAATCACCTGGGGAATTCATAGCGCTCAATTGGGGTTCGATTCCCTGCATTCGCAACTTTGTGGCCACTGGGTTTAACCTCAGAGTTGCATGCTTTAGCAGTCGGTTTCATTGCCAAGAGAGTAGTCTGAGCCAAAGGCCCAGGACACCCTTTCAAAAAAAAAAGATAAGTGATGGTAATGGTCTTACCGGTAAGCATTTTGGTAAACGGCTCCTTAGATGTTTTTTTTGTAAATTGTAATTGAGATCAATTTGTGTGTTTTTAAAACTAAATTCATTCATATTATAAGGGAAATACCAACCAATCCTATGAAATCATGTGAAATACCAATCAAGCTCGTTATCTCGTGGAATTTCAAATACATACAGGAAATCCTTCAAACCAAATATAGGATTAAAATTGAATTCAATTTCAAATCCAATAAAATACTGTAAATCAAACGGGACCTTAATTAGAGTTTTTAAAAGATAAGATATATATGGTATAGATAAATGTTGATACACTGAAGATGCTGTCGGAGTTGTTAGACATGTGATGTCGAGTTCACTCACCAAAAAGCCAAATAGTGGTCGTTAAACACAATAACATAGATTCCCCTAATCTTTACTCCAAATATTCCTCGAATAATATTCCATCAATTTGTAATAAAAAAGAAAATTAGTTGTATTACTTTTTTTCCGGTTTTCGAATTGGTCTAGTTTAGTCATTAGTGGGTTCGGTTTCGGTGAGGAGTTGATGTTAACGTGAGAAGCTTGAGAAGTGGTTATCAACCGTTAGGATGATAAATGGATGCACATTAGGATGAGATGCACCAAGATGCACCAGATCAATTCCCTTCTAAGGCGCAATTATGGGAAGGTATGAGATTAAAAGCGATCAATGGTTCAGATCCACTTCTCACGCTTCTTAGGGTAACCTCAATTTCTCACACGATTTTTCTCCCTAGTTTAGTTCAAAACCATAACCAAATTGCTTTTTTTCTTCCTTCTCAAAGTTGAAATGATGTTGTTTTGAATTTGTAATTTTTAAACTAAAACGTACCCAAATGTATCATCAGTTTAAGTTGAAACTAGTTCAAGACAGAAATTGAACCGGCTTAAATTGATTGGGTTTTATGTTTTATTATATTTATTTTTCAGATGCATTTCAATTTGGTTTTTGGTTTCATTATTTTTTCGGTTCCAACCCAATGCACATCCCTAATCATTAAGTGTCTAAAAGATAATAACACAACGTAATTAATATAATCATGAGCGCATGTATAACTATGTAAAATTGTAAATAATAAGTTTTTGTTTAATTCGAATATGTAATTGGCAAAAGTTTGAAAGTGAATGCCATTTTTATCTATTTTGATTAAGGTTCACATTTCACCGCTTATCTCCACTTAATGATTGTTAAAATAGTTGCATGATTCATCCCAACAGTGGATCCGATATTTTTGCTGAGCGGATGCACCTTTTTTAAGGTGGATCAAAGACCCGGAAAGTCGTCCGATGTGTTTACAGCTGAATTCCATTGTTTTGAGATATTTTTTCAAGTTTTTTGGTTGATTTCGATGGATTTTGTCAGTTTTAATTGATTTCTTTTCTAATATCCCAGAGCACCTCTCAGTATTTACCGGTTGCACCTTTCGTGCCCCAAGAAAAACTCTACTTACAAAAATTAGTTGAGTGGGATCCGTTGGGCCTTCATAGATTCGCCCCTGATTCATCCTATTTCGACCTTAACAAACCTTAGTATAAATCAGTGTTAGTGTTATACTCAACAATTGCTTGATAAAATGTCTGAGAGAAGCCTCGTAACACCTTTAGAGTTCTCTTACACAACTGTTCTTACTAAAATGAAGACAATTCCGTCATGAATTCACGATTTCATTCCACCAAAGCATGGGAGATCAAGGTGATAGGAAAGGAAAGACAGAAGCATAAACGCTTTTTCTTGATCATTATTACAATTGTGGTTTAAAAACATGATGTTTTATTTAACGTTAAGAGTATCAAAAGACTCTGAACAATTATATCTAAAAGATAAAAAATTGATAAACAAAATTTGATCCTGAGATGTGGATCATCCAAGGCATATTAATTAGCATAGCGTACTCCTCTTGTTCGAACCGAGAGGTCTATGAATCGGGATCTTGATGCATATAGATACAAATGGTCCATTGGGAACAAGAATTTTCATTTTTTGGGGACAAATGGAATATTTATTAATTATATTTAATATAAAGGATAAAAAGATTCGATTCAAGCTGATTGGCACGAAGGATAGTAAAACAAAGGGAAAATTGCGTCAAAATGGAACGAACTTTGGTCTTATTTCTATTTTAGGGAACCAACTTTCAAAATCATCGTTTAAGGGTCTGAAACAAAGTTTACGTTTATTTAAGGGTCACGTTGACCGGTTGAATAGGTAACCGGTCATCTTAATATGACTTGGTAAATTATAAATTAAAAAAAGAATACGTGGAATAAACCACAAACACCCTACCCACCCTTCTTATTCTTCTTCCCCAAAAAAACCTTTACCTGTTGCTTTTGTCTTCCCCAAAAAATAGTTAAAAAAAAAGCCCCATTCACCTATTTTGCAGCAACAATCTCAAGTGAAAACAACATGTGAGTTGCTTATTGGCAGCACAAAGAAATAAACAAGCAACTTTGAAATTTGAAAGGAATAATGGAAAAATCCACTCAAGTGTTTCTTTCATAGCAGAAAATTAGGTCAAAAAGGAGAAAGCAAAAACCTCATGAAGAAGATGAAATTTGAGAAAATTAGGTCAAAAATTGGGCTTTTTTTTCCAATCGCTCTTCCTCGATTTCTTCATCATCAAACATAAATTAATTTGATTTTTCTTTTGATTTTCTTGATGATGAGGGTTTATGATGTTCTTCGATTTAGGTTTTGATTTATGTTTACTATCATACGTTTTAGTAGCAAAACAAATATGTTGTTTCGATAATCTTAATTTCTGGGTTAGACATCAAACCATCGTTTTTTTCTTGATATCTCAATGTCGTACATACTTTTACTTATTTTTGGGTTTGAGTTTGAAGATGATCTTTTGGATTGGAGTGAGTGTTCTTGAAGAAGCTGAAAAGCTGAAGATGGAAGAAGCAGAGTAGGCCAAAATCAATGAACTTTGAAACAATTTTGTTTATATGCCATGTCATCATTTCAGTTTTATTTTTGTAAATTTAATAATGACATGGAATCTTAGTCGACAAAATGTTAAGTCCAAGTCATCGTAAACAGGTTATAACAGGTTAACAAGACCCTTAAATAAACACAAACTTTACTTTAGAACCTTAAATGATAATTTTGAAAGTTAGTTCCCCAAAACAGAAATCAGGCCAAAGTTCGTTCCATTTTAGCGCAATTTTCCCTAAAACAAAAGTGTGATCCACTAAAATTACTTCTTTACCCTATTTTTATTATTTTAGTTACTTCTTTAGATAACTGAAATTTATAAAATATTTGATAATATTAAAAATAATATTACAATTTCAATTAATAAATAAAAAGTAAAAATAAAATCGAATTACTTTTAAAGTTCGAGTGATTAAGTTTTTGAACAAATAAAATCTTGAACTTACTAAAATCGAAAAAAAATCCAATACACTTTTATATTTTGAGACGCTCAACATTTTTTTGAACGAATAAATACTTATACTTGAAAAATGAAAGAAAAATATATCATTTTTTTTCAAAGTATTAACAAATCAGTAGCAAAGTAGAACGAAAACACACCATTTTTATTAACCGTTATTAGCTTTTAGATTCAAATAGCAATCACAGGTGTTTGTTATGATCCTATAATTGTCAATTGAATTAGAAAAATAATAATTTTTAATTTCTCTCATAATTATCATTTGAGTCTGAAAAATAAATAATGGATTATGGGAATGATATAATCATTTCGTTTTGTTGCTTTATTGTACTTTGTTACTGATTTATTGATATTCTGATAGAGAAAAAACTTTGTTACTTTGGTATTATAAGTGTAAAGATTAATTCGTTCAAAAAAAATATTTGAAGACTTAATTATTCAAAATCTGAAAATTCTTTGAGATTTTCACGTTTAATAAGTTTAAAATTTTATTTGTTTGATTTCAACACATTAAATGATTTTTTATTTAAAACGATTCAGAAAACTTAATCACTTAATATGTAAAATTACGTTGAGTTTTTTTTAAACATTTTCCAAAAATAAATATAAACAGTTTTTTTATATTATATTTCATTACAACTAATTATTTAATTTTGATTTTCAAAAAAAAAAAATCTTTTTCTCTTCTTAATTAAAATCGCAACGCGGATTCAAACCCAATTATTTGTCAACTCATTCTACTTCCCAACTGTCATGTTTTTTATATTTTATATTTTTTTAATAAACCATTTTAAAATCTCTTATATATATAACCCCCACTCCCTCCCATCTTCACTCGAAAAAAGTTTTTGAGTCACAATTTGTTGACGTGATACGATCAAATCAAATGGGTAACTACGTCTCGTGTACGCTAACACACCAAGACGGGAAGTTCTCGAGGGCTACAAAAGTAATTTTTCCTGATAACGAAATTCGAAAATATCAAGAACCAATTAAAGCGGCAGAAGTCATGATGGAATCACCAAACTCGTTCGTTGTCCACTCCAAGTCCCTCCGTGTTGGAGCACGGTTCTCTGCCCTCAACGCAGATGAAGACCTCGAATTTGCATCTGTATATGTCATGTTTCCAATGAACAAAGTTAATGACGTTATCACCACTGCTGACTTGGGTTCTCTTTTTATAATTGCTAAAAAGATCGATGGCAGAAGGATTTGCATGGAAAATGTGCCGACACCACCAAGGTTGAAATTGGAGGATATCGAGGAAATGTCGTCGCCAGAGTTTAAACGTCGGATATCGATGTGTAGATCAAAGAAACCATTGTTAGATACCATTGTTGAAGAGCAAGTTTGCTCTAGATGATCGGTTCATGGACTTGTGAATCTTACAGATTTGGTCCTTGAGGTTTTTTTTTCCATTTAATTATTCCATAAAGTATTGTTTTTAGTTTGGATTATGTCGAAATATATGTATTTATTTTTTGTTTTTTGTTTTCTTGCAATTTAAAATTCTCCTTGAAATATACATTTTAAATATTTGGTTGTTGAACGATAATAAATTAACAACTATTTAGTTTTTATTAATACCTTTAAAGAATTTTAATGATGTTTTTTTATATATAAGAGCATCTCCAACAGCATTGCTAAAATAGAAAAAAATTGGTTTTTGTTCTCTAAACCTCTCCAACAGTTTTGCTATCTTGTTTGCTATAATAGAGAAAAGTTGAAAATTTTCCAAGTTTAGAGAATTCTCTAAAACTTGATGGTAGGAGAGAGAAATGATTATTTTATTCAATTCCACCAATGAAATTCACTTTTTATTATTTTATATTAAGATTTTTTTTAAAAGTGTATTAGGATGATAAATTATAGAATATTATAATAATATAAGTTGTTTTAAAATCTCTAAAATAGCAAATCTGTTGGAGATGAATGTAATACTTTTTAGAGATTTTCATTTTTGGTTTTCTATTTTAAAGAAATTATAGCAATGTTGTTGGAGATGCTCTAAGTAATTTTAAATTAATGTTTATTACAAATATTTTAAAATGCATTTTAAGACATGGACGGACCTATATTGGTGGCTACGGGGGCACGTGTCACCGCATTATTTCTCCGGTGAAGGGTAAAAAACTTTAGGTTTTAGTGAAAGGTGCAATCGTATTATTCTGGAATCTGGTACCGTATTATTTTGAAAACTTCAAGAATATGCAATCGTACCTCGTAATCAACCAAAAAAACCTAGAGAAAAACTCTTGAAATCAACCAAAAAACTGAAAAAAACTCTTAAAATCAACCAAAAAACTGAAAAAATCCCTTGAAATCGATAAAAAAAAACTTAAAAATTTCTTGAAATCAAGTAAAAATACTTAAAAATCCCTCGAAATGGTGAAATTATACTAAAAACACATCGGACAATATTGAACGTCGGAAAAAGATGAAAGACATGTCGATAAAAGCAGTGTTTTTTGTAATTATTTTTTGTCTATATTATATGGTGTCACCGTATAAAAAAATTTATGAGTCTGCCCTTATTTTAAGGTAAGGTAAATATATGATATATTTTTTCCCGGTTAATTAATTTAGTTTTCTGATAATTATTTCCAGACAATCTATTTTCGGCTTAAAAAATGAGATTTAAATGGGTCATTGTCGAACCTATTTTGGAGTAATTTTAACCCAATTAGTAATTTATTGCCTAAGATTTAATTAAATCGTATATTCTTTTTCAATGCATTACGCTTTTAAGTTGTTGGGTTGCTTGTTGATATTCGACCTTTTTATGCCGTGACTTCTTCGAACAAGCTTAAATTATATATATTAACATTTAACATGAATGATGAACAGTAACTTACAGATTTGGTCCTTGAGGTTTTTAGTAAATTACAGATTTGGTCCTTTAGGTTTTATCTCCATGTTAGATTTAGTCCTATGTTTGTAGAGTTACAGATTTGGTTCCTATAGTTTTATTTTCCTCTTGGATTTAGTCCCCATAATTTGTTGATTCCAAAATAGACTTTCGATTTTGCATTTGCGTAACGTTTTGGTCCTCGAAACTAAAAGTTGTTAACTCCTGACCGTTAAGTAAATGCCATTTCGATCATTTATAACTTTTTCATTTTCTAATTTAAATAAATAAAAGTTATATTATAAAAATTATTTCTATTATATAAGCATAAAATAAAGATCCCTTAACATGCATCGCATCTCAATGACTGTGTCTTCTCCAACCCAAAACCTTCCGTCTTCCCCATCAATCCAAGCACATAGTCGTAGGTGATTCACGCACCAATTTTTTATTTATTAATAAAGTAATTTATCATAATTTATTTTATGTTTAATAATGATGTAAAATTTGTTTAATTCATATTTTTATTATAATTTAATTTAGGTTTAATAACAATGTAACTTTTTTTAGGTTTAATGATGTAATGTACCATTTGCCAATTTATTTTCGCTTCCTATCATACACACACATCATCCTCATAGGGCATTTTGTAAATTATAGTCATACTGCTAACAGACACAAAATGTTTTGTTCTCATAATTGGTCATGCTCAAATTTATGGTCTTAATATTTCTTTCCATCCGCAGCAACGCGCGGGCATTAATCCCACCTCGTTAGTTAACAAAGAGGAGAAAGACTATAAATGTAATTTCTTTAATTAATTGATGCATGATTTAAATAAAAAATATTTTAATCATTATCAAATTAATTATTTTAAATACAATATGTATCAACATCATAATCCAACGGTTAAGGAGGCAAAATAACTTCAAAATTTCTTTACAAAATTAATAGGGGAATGATTGTGTGAGAAGTTGAGGTTAGCATGAGAAAATAGATTTGAATTGTTAATCATTTTTAATCTTATGTCCCCACATGAAATGTGCTTTAAAAAGAAATTGACCAGGTACATCTTGGTGAGTTGGTGCATCTTATCTCGGTATATCTCATTCTAATGTGCATCCATTTATCATCTAACGGTTGATATAACCACTTCTCACACTTCTCATATTAACCTCAACTTCTCACACTCCTAGGTTATTATGCAATCTCTTTACATGATGCAACACATTTAGTCTTCTATCCACCACTCATTTTATTTTCACTTTTGTAATTAAGAAAAAGAAAAAAATTGAAAATAAAATGAGTGGTGGATAGAAGGGTTGCATGGGTTGAACCATGTAAAGGGGTTGTATAATAACATATCTCTCTCTCTCTCTCTCTCTCTCTCTATATATATATATATATAGCCTTCATTTGAGAACTCATAAAATTGTCATAGCCTTGAAAAATCGGTGGCATCATATGTTATTTCACATATTTTTTTTATCTACAACTTGGATTAATTAGTGTATTAATTAACATATATTTATTTTACAATGTGTTTGTTTCACAATGTGAAAATTTTTATATATGTTTGTGAAAGAAAAAATACAACTAAAAAGTTTCATATCATGAACTGAATACATATGAAACAAATATATGTTAATCAATCTATTAAATTCTAATCTTAGATGGAGAAATCATGTGAAACAATATCTTACAATAATAGTTCTCACAATATATGGTGTTCTCAAATAATTAAACCCCACCATAAATTATATTTTATTATATATTAAATAAACTAAAAATCAAATAAATATAATTATATAACAAAAATATAGCATGATAATCAAAAAATATCACGATAATTAAAAGTCAACATACTCGGATTTGGGGTTGACTTCTCTATTTATTTATTTTTATCTACGTTACGATTGTCTTCAAGTCAACCCGTATTTGTGGGGACTATTTCCTATTTTCAAAATACAATTGTTGAATTATTTTGAAATTTAATATAAAAAATTGTTTTTAAGATGTCTGAGTAACTTTGAGTTTGACTGATTCATGACTAACAAGTTGAGACTCCATCATATGCTGTTTTACGTATGGGATCTTGATTGTTCACATTCAAGTTGTATATTTATGCATGTTTAGCATACATTATACATAATTATTATGGAATTCATGTTTTAAAATATATACATATAATAACTTATAAGAGCATCTTCAACAGTTTTCCTATAATTTCTCTAAAATAAAGAAAATCAAAAATGAAAATCTCTAAAAAGTATTACATTTAACTCCAACAGATTTGTTATTTTAGAGATTTTAAAACAACTTATATTATTATAATATTATCTAATTTATCATGTCAATACACTTTAAAAAAAACTTAATATAAAATGATAAAAAAATGAATCTTATTGATGGGATTGAATAAAATAATCATTTCTCTCTCTCACACATCATCAAGTTTTAGAGGATTCTCAAACTTGGAAAATTTTCAACTTTTCTCTATTATATAGCAAACAAGATAACAAAGCCGTTGAAGAGATTTAGAGAATAAAAACCCAATTTTTTTTGTCAATTAATTTTTTTCAAAGCTTATCACGAGAAAAGAAAATTCCCCTCTCTTCTAAATATATTTGCCTTGTTATGCAATGAAATGGAGGTTTTATTTAACCACTCAAAAGTCAATCTTAGGCGCTGTTTATTTTTTAAAAGTTGTTGAAGTCTAAAGTCTTATTTCATATTTTTTTTACAAGAGTTGGTGTTGAAGTTTGAAAACATAATCATAAAGATGATTTGTTGTTGTAAATTGGTAAATGTTTGAATGTGTAAGCGGAATCAAAGTTTAACAATATTAAGAGACTATTACCAATAAATAATATAACTTGAATGCTAATTAAAAATTATCAAAATAATATTTTTATTTTCTTAATTCAAAATAAAAAGGGTTGGTATTTTTTTTAAGAGTGCTAAATTTTGTGTTATTGAGATTTATACATCTGAGATGTTCTGAATTCTCAAATGTTCCATTGTCCTCTTAGGAGCTTCTCTCCGCTCATTGCCGTACTCTGTCCACCAAATACTTTCCATAACCACCAGCTTTTGGCTTCATTTCATCACGACACCACCACAATACAGATGTATTTATTATTTGAAGATTATTTAAAAAATGGAATTTAAAATCTGTCAAATAAATTGATTTAACGTTCAAGCTCGATTTCTAGCTTGCTAGTTGGTGGTTCTTTAGTTGAATTGGTGGTGGCAAAGACCAATAAAAAAAGAGTAGACGTCACCCTCTGATGCATCCCCACCGTACCGATCTCACTAGCATCATGGGGGAGGTAAATCAGTGCATGCATCCCATTAGCAGAAGAGCGGTGCAAAGACCAATATTGTCATATCGATCTCTTTTTGGTGAAAGATATGATGGATTTTGGAAACTATTGATGATGACAAAGTGAAAGGGGAAGAGAGATGGCATGATTTTTACCTCTTGTTTTTTAGGGTTCTAAATTTTTTGTTTTATAGAAATAAGAGGATTATAAAAGACTAATAAGAGATAAATTTACCTCTTATCTTAAAAGGGAAAAAAAGGAAGTTTTTTAAAGCTCTTATCAAAGGAAAAAAGTAAAAGAAAAAAATAGGTTTCATAAATTTATCCTCTGATAAAACGTAAACGGTCAATAAAAGAACTATGGTTTCTCATCCACCCCTTGACCACTGTCATCTTGACACCCATTTTTCCAATTATTGACTGGCTCAAAAAATAAGGCTAACAAATAACCACCCATTTGATTTTCGGTGGACTTAATCCCAACTTATTCCTCAAAGCAAATGTGGTCCACTTTCATTTGAGAAATGGTAAATATATGAGAAATAGAAAAGTAATCATAGTCATTCATACAGTCAAGATCGAATTTGACTAGTCAAATATTTCGGCTTTGACTGGTCAAAAGTTGCGACTATTCCAAAAATAAAACGATTTCGTAATTTTTATAAAATACATGGGTTGTGTTCATATATGAACATGTATAATTCACATATGAACTATATGTGAATCAGTGTAATTCACATCTGAACTCTTTTAACTGATTCATATATGAACTGATTAACTGTAAGTTCATATATGAATCAGTTGAACTAATTAACAGATTTATATATGAACTTTTGTTATTCATATATGAACTAATTAACTGATTCACATATAAATGTATAGTTCATATGTGAATCATAAAGGTTCATATATGAACTCATCCCGCATATTTTACGGAACTATCCCTCTACCTTCTATAGATTATACAAGGAATTATATGGTGCTTCGGGGGTTAAAGCCGCAAATGTTGACCAGATGAATGACTAAGATTACTTATCTATTTCTCATACATTTACCATTTCTCAAATGAACTTCTTTCATGATGTGCTAGGCATGTTGACCCATTTAACTTAAATGAGTTGAAAAGACCCATTTAACTTAAATATTTTAGGTTAGGTTCGGATTGATGGATTGGGTCACTTTTTGTCACCCCTACTTTAAATGTTAGTCGATCCTTCCGCATTTTCCAACCATCTGTATTTACTTAGATATAGATTTGGAGCAGGGGTTGATATTACATCAAATTATCAAAAAGTCCCCGTGACATGAATTTTAACCACACAAACACCCTAAATTCACACATTATTCAGTAGCAAAACAAACAACCCTGAATTTGATCCCCAAAACTTTAGCGTTGCGATTAAGATATCTCAAAACATAGAAAAATACCAGATTCCGATCAAAAAGACCAGACTTATCGACACAATATCAGGTTGAAAAACAAGATCAAACAAAGCTTCAACAATCCAAAAAACATGGTAAACAAAACAACTCTGAAACTCACCCTTGAAACTAGTTCATGCCAGTTATTCAGCCAAATACCCCACCAGAACCAAAACAACTCATTCATTCAGTCCTCTTCTGTTTCAGACTCTGCACTCTGAAGCCACTCCACAAAAGGCTTTGCATTCTTCCAGATCAAAGAGCTCTTGTTTCCTCCATTCAGCCCCTGCTCGTACCACTTAACCACGTGCTCTTCTTCCAACACATCTGCATCGTATAGCGCCTTCAAAACAAGCGGCACTTCCTTCACTGCAATCGGGTTCGACTTCCCACAGAATTCCTCCATTGCCCGAAGAAGAAGCATTTGCGAATCCTCACCTTCCGCAACAGCAGCCGCTAGATACTTCTTTTTCTTAATAACCTGTTTCGCAAACCCCTTCTCAACCCCGTCGAATAAAGCTTCATAAAGAGCGGTCATTATTTCCTGGCGGGACCCAGAAAGAGATGACAATAGTTCTTTTGGGGCCATTCCGTTTTTGAGGTTTTCTTTAGCCTTATCAACAAGTGTCTCGTGGGTCGTCTTGCCATTCACGGCTTTGGTAGGTGCTGCTTTCACGGGCTCCTCTGTGGCTAGCATGACCATCTCAGCAGTTGCAGCACTAAGCTGCTCCTGGACACGTAAGCGTGCCGCTGCTGCTGATGTGTCGGTCTGCCATTGGACGTCATCGTCATCTTCTTCATCGGCATCATCCTTGTCGCCAGCCTGGCTTACAGTTGGCGAAGACCGATCCTCATCAGAACCACTGGGCTTCTTTTTTGAAGATGTGGATTTCACTGGGTGCACATCTTTGGAAGTGGAAGAAGAAACCCCCTTCTTTTTAACCTCTTTCTTCAGCTTCTTTAGTTCCTCATCGGCTGCCTCACCTTCCTTTAACCGCTCCTTTTCAGCCCTTCTCAAGGCCTTTTTGTCTTTCGAATTCTTCTTTTGTTCCGGAGGATTCTTCAGAATAAATGACGTAAGTTTGTCCCGCATGTCCACATCAGAAATGAAACCACACGCAGCACATTTCAGTTGGACCATTTGCGTTTTCGTGATTAAAACCTCAGTCTCCGGGTTGCCACAACCATAACACTGAACATATTTCTTGATAAAGTTCTCTAGAAGCCCGGCAAGTTTCGCGGTGTCGTGGGACCCGTTGACAAGGGACACACCGGTTTTCTCATCAAACTTGGATTGGGCTCCGAGCTCACATCCAAAATATTTGGTTGTGTAAGAAGCAGGTCTTGCCAAAGCCTTGGCAACATCAACCATGTTGACGATATTCGTCTTGATGCCATTTCCACGGCCCTCAATCTTTGTTATCATCTTGGGCATTTTGTACCGATAGAAGGCATCATCACTGTTGCTAGCACCAATATTCTGCAACGCCATTTTCAGTTCTTGTATGGAAAACTCAACAATATCTTTGGTACTACAGCAAAGAAGTAATGGGAGTGTAGCTGTCTTTCAGAGAATACTCAGATGTAGCGACTAAAGGTTGCACCCAATAGCAACCGCTAAAATCTGTATGGTCCTGAAATGGCGCTCGATGCATACAGCCAACTGTTTCTGACAAGAAAGGAGTCTTTTTCCTAGATATAGGACAATACTCACCCAACAACCCAATCCACCCTAAGTAGAGAATAGCCTGCTCGGACATAAAAAAGCACTTTTGACTTTTTGCAAGATCCAACGTGCAATCGAAAGTAAGTAGGTGACTGTGTGTAACCTTCAAAAAAAGGGAAGATAAATGGTCAATATCAAGAAAGCCAAAATCATAACACTAACAACATCATCAGGCACACTATGTGATGTACAACAAAATTCAATTCAGAGCAAACAGAGGCAAGCAATAAACAAGACAAAGCATTCAATTCGGTAACAAATACTAGAACTTTACAATGCAAAAATAATGGAGCACAATTACCATTAAGCCCAAGCTTACGTATTTATAAACACTCTGTTTTCATATAAAAGATTTAAGAATATGTTTTATCACCAACAAATTTTAGAAACAACCATGAAAAACATGATGACACTTCCACGATATCACATAAGAAACATGTAGGACTTGGTTTTATTGAAAAATTAGCATTTTTGGGAGAACTGCACCAAGGACCCTTAAGATAAATAAAAGATGACCATGGGAACAAGTGGTCAGAGCTAGTATGGTTCACAATTTATGATCCAACATAATTTCAGCTACAGCATTGTAAAACCAGTAGTCAGAACTAGTATAGTTCACAATTCATGAAGCAAAGAGTGTGGATAGAATTAGGGAACAAAGACCTTCTCTTCATAATAGTATATTCTGGTCTATACATCACCGGACTGCTTATTTTGTGTGCAATATATATGTATGCATATTATACAAAGTGTTTTTAGAAATTTGAATTTAATACATGATTCACAAAATTGCATAATGATTTGTGATTCAATCAACAGATTAAAATCAAGCAGTTTTAGTATCTAAATAAACATAAGAAAGTTCATGTTCATATCTGCAGTTGCCCAAACTAAATTACACAAAACTGTCTACTAGTCCATTTAAAATATTGTTAGATTCATATGAATTTCTATCTATGAAAACATGATTCACATCTGTACTTGTTATCAGTAATGAAACAGCCTAAACCACCATAACATCAACTAATAAATGCCGATTACAATAACTATTGAAACGGATACACTTTAATACAACTTAGAAATACAAACTCAAATAGATCTGAAAATAAAATCAACCTCTTAACCTAGATTACCAGGCATTTTGTCAGTACGATTTCTCACAACAGCCAACTACTCGGAGCTCCATATCTAAACTCAACAATCACGAATAACAAAAAAATCAAAAAATGTAAAACGGTAGGTGAGCATACAGCCGTATCAGATTCAGATTACAATCACTCTAAATCTCCAACAACATCATCGATCATCCGATAAACAAAACAAAAAATTATCCAGATTTATCAACGGATAGAGCTGAGATCCATGATTAATCCGCAGAATCATAAGTTCAATACAAACAACATAAATCTATACAGTATCATAACATGTATACAGTGACAGAATCAAATATGATGATGATAAACGAATAGAAATTTCGATAAACTTACCGACCGCTGGCGAGATTTGGAAGAGAGAGAGAGACGGTGTTTTAGGGTTTTGAGTTGTGGAGGGGAAAAGAGCGATTTAGAGAGAGGCTGTCAATGTAATGCGTTATATAGGGTTGGTATCGTGTAGAGATATTCCAGCTGCATGCTCTTTAATCTAAGCCGTTCAATATCAACTGACGTGATCGACGGTATACGCATACACTTTTATAGTGCAATTGTAACCCTATTTCCGTTTTGTGATTTTTTAAATATAAATTACATATTTTTCTTCAAAAAGAAAATATATATATATATATATATATATATATATATATATAATTGCATTATTCGCATTCAAAACCGTCCTATTATTTTGTTTGATTTTTTACTTTACTTTTTAATATTGATTTTACCACCATTAACTCATTACTAATTTCGCCACCAATTTATTATCAATACTTTCAAAAGAATAAATAATAATAATAATACATAGTTATGTAGTGACGACAAGATCAACGAAAGAGATGACTACAATCAAACCAATACATAGAAGGGGAAACAGAGTCTTTCGTGACCTTCTGTGTGACTTATGTTGCCCAAGAGGTTGCTCAACTCTCTAGATGTTGAGATAGAGAGTCCTGTGACCAGCCACACGACTTGTTTGTGTGCTACTGGATAAGGGTGTCCGTCAGAATCCAATCCTTTCTTTTATTATTTATGTAATACGTTCCTAATTATTCTGGTTCCTTTTTAATTATTAGTTAAAAAAATTGTTAGTTGATGTAGGATTAGTAAGAGGCGGAGACAGTAGGGGGACTGGCCAATGCTAAGCCCCTCTAACTCTCCACCAACAAAGGAAAACATCCCATATTACTCCTGTATAAAATAGTTTTATATTAAAAAAAAAAAAAAAAGGAAAAGCATGCCATTTAGAGAAATCACATTCCCCTACCCAGTGCACCATCTTAGACTCTTGACAAAGGAGGTTAGTATTTTTGTTTTTCTCTTTTTAAATAGTTATACCTTACTATTTGTTTATTGTTTTAACATTTTCTTGTAAATAACAAATTTTTATAAGGAGACTATTATTTAAACTCTAATTAATTAATTAATTAATTTAGTTGAATACTTTATATTTAACGTGATATATAAATTATGTTAAACATTGTAGGATATGTAAAAACGTAATTATAACTTTATTTAGATCTTAAGTTCAGTAATAAGTAAAACCCGAACCATTGATTCTTTTTTCAAACAAAAATAGGATTTTAGTACCCATAGTCACGTCCTGAGACTTTGTTAAGTTATTAAGACATGATATTTATTGTGCCATTTTACAACAAACTATGACCTTAGACAGTCGGCCCCCCTTATCTTAATTTCCTAGCTCCGCCTTGGGGATTAGTTTAGAGCTTTCATAGTCATATCTGGGATAGTTTAGCCTATAAAAAACCTTCATTATTTTTAAAGAAAATTACGTTTTTTGTCCTCATTGTTTGTTGAAATTTTCACTTTTCATTTGTTACGGTTTTAATTACTGTGGTTTGTACTTTATTTATGTTTTCGTCCCTGGAATACTGACAGTTAGTTAAAAAGAATTAGCTCTATCCCACCTCCAATTAGATGTTTTAAGCATGTGGGAGGTGGAGTTCGTCCTTTAAAGCATAGTTCAGTGTTGTAACAAGTGGGTTGTTCAGCGAACGGGAACTGTTAGTTATTATATATTTTCTCTATTTACTATTTTGGATTTATCCCTCCACCTCCATGGCTCCACCAGTACACCTACACCCACCCCTTACCCCACCTCATCTTATTACTCACCACCAATCCACAATGGCGGATTCAAAAACTTAGGTGATTGGGGGTATAAAAAAAATTTGAAACCGAATAACTCACACAAACCAAAACGATTTTGGATTATTCGGTTTGCGAGTTACACGATTCGTAGGCATGGAAATGGGGCGGGGACCTCAATCCCCATCCCCGTCCCCAATCCCTCATCTTCATCCCCGTCCCCGTCGGGGAATATGATCACATCTCCATCCCCATCCCCAACGGGGAACGGGGATCCCCAACGGGGAAACGGGGATTTTCTTTTCCGTTTATGTAATCTATTTAAATCAAATATATGAGACACCGCACATGTTTAAATATCACATATTTCCAATAAACCTAAAATCGAAATAAATTTAATTTAGTATAAAAAAACCACAACATCATATAATAATTAATAACTTAAAACCAAAAGAAATTCAACCGAATTCGGAGAAAAAAACTTAACTTCACACGTACCAAAAGATATCGAGTAATATTCAAAATCATATCGAGTAATTGTATTTTGATTGACATCCAAAAAATAACAATTTTATATTATAAACCTAGTTACGAAATAGAAAATTATGAATTACCGATTTAGTTTAAATAAATAATATATATTAAATATTAAATAAAATATATAACGGGGACGGGGCGGGGCGGGGAGTGCGATACCCGTGCCCGTCCCCATCCCCGGTTTGAGACAAACGGGGATCCCCGTCCCCATCCCCGGTTTAGCGGGGAATCCCCATCCCCGATCGGGGCGGGTGGACCGGGTTCCCCGACGGGTCGGGGCCCATTTCCATGCCTAACGATTCGGTTAACCAAATAAGATAAATTTCAATTTTGATTCTTTTTTTTTTTACCATATCAGTTAACCGATTAGCAAAGTATTCTATTATTTAACTTATATAATTTTCTTCTAGATGAATTGGTTTGAACATATATAGAACTAAAAGAACAAGAAATTGAGATATATTTAACAAAATCATCAACAAACGCTACCATTGTAGCATGATACAAGAACTAACAGTAACAATATATGAGAACAACGACTGAAGCAAGAGAGTGGGGGGTCTCATAAAAAACGGACTTGGCCACTAAGGGAAACCGTATAAAATGACTGGGGGAACTAATCACATAAGAGTAAAAAAACAAAATTTTACCTATAAAATTTCAAATTTTGTACATATGAGTGGGAGCCTTTCCCCCCACCTTTACAAAGCTATGTCTCGCCCCTGCCAGCCCATCGAGTCCAACCCCACCAAACCTGCAATCCATCTAAATTGTGTAACCCAAAGCAAAAATCCAAAAAACAATGACATCATTAAGAACATGAAGATATCCTCATATGATTATGTTCATCGTTGGGTTGAATGATTTCCTGTAACTATGATTTTTTTAAAGGCAAAAGTAACTACGATATAAATAATCTCTCTCTCTCTCACTCTCTCTATATATATATATAGGAAGTAGAGATATGGTTTTGAACTTGTGGTTTGTTTGCGTTTGCAAAAAAATAGCAAACTGTAGTTGTTGTATATTGTTTTTCGGTTTATTTCCTTGTCATCCAGTTATGAAGTAATCTATAGAGCTAACAGTTCTCAAAAGAAATCATCATCTTGTTCTTGATACAATTAATATGTTACTTTCCAAATCTTATAGTCTATTTACCCCTTGAGACAGCGAGGTCGCTAGACATCGAAATAGAGGTCGGCATAACGGACGTCGACGGTGTAACACCTCGAATTTTGGGTCTTAATGGTGTTATGATCTGACATATCTATCTCTTTCACTTGTTAGTCAAGGTGGTAGAAAGGAAGAAGAAGAAATCCTAGCAGTGTTTGGAGCGGATCACCGCGCGGGTGGAACCGCGCGACCAACCGCACGGGTCTCTGCCCAACCGCGGCTCCAATGCTTCGCGTGGATCACCACGCGAACACCCGCGCGCGCAGAGAGCTCTAAATAGAAGTAATAGGCCCCAAACCCTCATTTCTCCCATATTCTTATTTTGGATCCTTAAGCTGCGTTTTTCCTACCAAGAAAGACCTGGTAAGTCCTTCTCTTCACTCTCCCACCATTAATGTCGCCCATCTACTCTAAGCCCTTAACCATTTATGACATTTAGGTTTGTGCTAGTCCAAGTCTCTCAAGTATCTCCTCTCATCTCTCTAGTTGCTTGGAATTTTTAGGGTTCTTAAGTTACAACCCTACAAGGTGAGTTCATTCTCTTTATAAAACTTTATACATGTTAAAATGTGGGTTTTAAACATCTAAATATCTCCATCCTTAAATATATACTTGTCTTGTTGAATTTTGTATCAAACCTACTTTTGGAGATTTTTAGGGGTTTTATGATGAAATTATGGTTATGGGGTTGATGAACCTTTATGCTGAAATCAAGGATATATTGTACATGGAAAACTTGTTTACTTCAATTTTGGTCTAAATACTTGGAATCCAAAATTTGGGTTTTGAATATTGTAACATCCTTAAATTTATAAGATAAGCATTTGTTCCCTAATACTTTAATTGTGTTTATCTAAAAATATGAGTTTTTCATATATGCATATGATATTTATTTATGGGACTAAGATGCTATCTGATTATATAATAATTGCATATGTTTAGACCTCGTGCTCATTTTCGAAATTTGCTAAGTTTTCGGGCTGGGATGAGCTTGGCGCGATAGTGCCATCGCGATAGTGACATTGTCACTATCGTCGGGCACAATCGCCAGGATTGTACCGAGAGGGGGGAGGGAGTCTCGCGATAGTGACAAATTGTCACTATCGCCGGGCATACTCACGAAAGATGTACTGTAAGTGTGTGTGTGCTTGCGATTGTGACTCGCGATAGTGCCCTTGGCACTATCGCCGTTGGGGTGCAGTGCCTTAAATGAACCCTTATCAGATTTTAACCTCATTTCTCTCAAAACCTATCTTTTGGTTGCGATTTTTGGAGCTCCCATTTCAGTCTCCATTCTTCCCTTACCAAACCCTAGCCGTCATAAATACTATCCTTTGGTGGTTGAGTTTTGGATTAAAGCATTAACTTCATTTCCAAGGAAGATTCAAGGGTTTCTCCAAGTCTCATTCTCATCTTCAAGTTCATCCTCTAACTTCTAGAGTTTCCATATTTTCTAGGTTTTGGGTTCAAAACCTAGATTGTGAGTTTACTAACCCTTTGTTAAAACTAGATACACATCATAATCTCCTATTTGTTACTTTATCTCTATGTGTTCAAATGTTTGGGGATTCTTCATGATAATAGTTGGAAGATGCATATATATACATGGGTGATTTTCCATGACTATTGTTATATGTATCATTATTTGGGATTTGTCTCATAGATACATAATGTGGCTACCTTGACATGTTAAATGTATGCATATATGGGCATGATGATGATTCTAGTTGGAACACCATTTTGGTGATATGTTTATATGTATGATGAGCATGATTTACATTGGGTCTTTTGTTAGACATCATGAGGATAAGGTGGTAATATTATACCCGTAGTTGGTATTGAATTATGTGGGTTGAAATATACCTAAAGGACCCCTTATAAATGTTATGTGGACGAACCAAGTCAGTACACTAGGAGGATATAGTCTTGGGCGCCACTGTGATGGTATGTGCCTAGACCTCCGCCATTCGGGGAATTTTCTTAGCGATAGTCTTCGGGTGGGTCGGGCCTTTGGGGTGTTCCTTGTTAAGGGCATCAAGGTATATCGACTCTTGGGTGGGACTTGATTGGTGTTATGGGTCTCCCCTATTGACTCCACATTTGTTGAACTATGGTTAACTACTGATAAGAAATATGCCTGTTCATGCATGCTTATTATTGTTCAACTCACTAGGCTTTTTGGCCTAACACTTGTTTGGTGTCGATGTGTATCTCAGGTTCTAGCGGCGGCGGTCTTAAGCAGGTTTAGTTGCATTGGGGTGAGAGCTTGGGGAATTGCACATGGACGCGTTATACTTTTGGATATAGACCGTTTGGGTCTATAGATGACAACCCTTTTTGTAATCTCTTTTCTAGATGTAGAAATTAGATTAGTTGGTTGTTGTTTATTGTCCGTTAAATTACAATTGTGATTAAACAGGTTATTTAAATATATATTCCCATTTTTGGGAGGCTCTTGCTATGACAATTTTAGTATACCTCATGTCCGTTTTCTGGATTTTTGTTATCCCTATTTTTAGGGTGTTACAAGTTGGTATCAGAGCTTTAGTTTAAGTGAACTAGGTATTGTTTAGCATATCTAGACTTAAGTTTTAGACTTTATGACTTCACTGTCCACTTGGGGTAGGAATCCTAGGTGGGGAGAGCGTTAGGATTACGGAATTACTGTAATTGAAAGTTGTGATGATGGTGACCAGAATACTTGTGTATGGTTCGTTCATAATTTCACTTAGATACTGCTATTATGAATGCATTGTTACGTGAGCATACTTGGTTTACTATTATTATGATAATTGATGAAAATAGTAGTATGTACAATGAGTTCAACTCGCTTAGTCTTTTCTCAATCTATTTCTCGTACGTTCATGACAGATTTTAATGGTAAACACTCGAAGTAGATTACCGGAGATGCCAAAAGGGCAACCAGAAGTGGAATCTGCAACAGTACGACCCCCGGTGGGGGCAACCTCCGATGACATACCTATACCCAGAATCTTGGCAGGAGGGCCTGAGCACATTCCACGCCGAAACCTCAACACAGGTGAAGCCATCATGGAGGAAGTTACCATGGAGAACCGGCTTCAGGATAGCATGATGTTGGCCATGAATGCGGCTTTGGCTCAACAACAGTTGGTCATGACTTCGGCCATGACCCAACAACAAGAGTTTTTCATGAAACTTCTAGAGGATCGAGACATCAGTAACCGTCAACTCGAGACTATGGCTGAAACGTTATTGTGGGGTCGGGTGGACCGAATGTGGTAACGGTTGAAGAACCATCCGCTGAGGGAATTAGATCGAAGACTAAAGGGTGTACCTACAAGACGTTTCTGGGGTGTCACCCTAAGGAGTTTGCGGGTTCAGACAACCCGGTTGCTTGTATGTACTGGCTCAAGGAATTAGAGATGGCCTTCGAGTCCAGTGAATGCAATACTTCTCAACGAGTCAAGTTTGCTTCTCAGCTACTTCGGGGAGAGGCTCTGATTTGGTGGAACCTCACCCGATCCGCCCTCACCCCGGAAGTTCTGGCTAAGCTAACTTGGACGGTGTTCAAAGAGAAGATCATGGACAAATACTGCAGCGAGCGGTCGTTGGACAGGTTGGAGCGGGAGTTCCGAGATCTAAAGAAGGGGAATATGTCGATTGTTGGCTACTCCAAGCTCTTCTTGGAGAAGCTAAACTTGGTGGGACATCTAGTCCCCGACGAAAAGTCGAAGATGAAAGCATATCAACAGGGTTTACCGGCCGGAATGCGAACGGATGTAAGGAATGCTAAGTGTTCGACTCTACAAGAGGTTATCGAGGAGTCCTTACTCATTGAGGATGACATCAATTCAGAAAAGGATGAGAAGAGGTACGTTGGTGAGAAACGGAAGTGGGAGGGGCCATCTGGGCCCGTTCGTCAATCTAGACCCTTTGTAAGCGGGAGATCGGGTGATCAACGCCGTGAAGATCGGTGGTACCACAAGTGCAGGTCAAAGCACTCGGGGTCGTGCGCTGTAAGGACTCCCTCCGGTCCAGCTGGGTGTAGCAAGTGTGGTAAGAAAAACCACACGACTCGAGAGTGTTCCCTCCGTAGGGCGGTTTGTTATGAATGCGGAGAGTCGGGGCATATGAAGTGAGAGTGTCCAAGGCTGGTTAGAGGAGGTGGTGGAAATTCTGTGGGTTCGACGGCTAGGGTCGAGCAACCATCACGGGCACTGAGTCGAGCTTTTCGGATGACTACCGAGGAGGCAAAGGAGACCGCGGATGTTGTTTCGGGTACGTTTCTAGTAAACTCCATGCCTGCTCGTGTCTTGTTTGATTCGGGTGCTACATGTTCTTTTGTGTCAGATGCTTTCTGTAAACAATTCACCATTCCTATTAGTGTTCTTCCCGATGCGTTAGTAGTAGAAATAGCTAATGGAGATTAAGTGATCATTCGCGACCGTTTTTGTGATTGCACTCTAGAGATCGACGGAATTTCTTTCGGAGTAGATTTACTACCTATGGCTATAGGAGAGTTTGATGTAGTCATAGGCATGTATTGGTTAGTGAGGCATAAGGCGGATATCTTTTGCTCCAAAAAGATGATCCAAGTACCAATGTCGGAAAATGGTGTGGCAACCATTTATGGAGAGAAAGGAAAGAGGAATAATCCTATTATCTCATCTCTTAAGGCTCGCAAGTTTTTAGCGAAAGGCTACCCTTCGTACTTGGCCTACGTTGTGGACGCAAAGAAAGAAAAGAAGTCGGTGGGAGATGTGGAGGTAGTGCAAGATTATCCGGACGTCTTTCCGGAAGACTTACCCGGTTTACCGCCGGAACGGAAAGTGGAGTTTCAGATTGACCTCACACCGGAAGCGGCTCCGATAGCTCGTGCTCCATATCGTTTGGCACCGACATAAATGAAGGATATGATGACGCAACTTCAAGAGTTGTTGGAGAAGGGCTTCATTCGACCAAGTTCGTCACCTTGGGGAGCACCGATTTTGTTCGTGAAGAAGAAAGATGGATCCATGCGGATGTGCATAGATTATCGGGAGTTAAACAAAGTCACGGTGAAGAACAAGTACCCTCTACCTCGCATCGACGATCTTTTTGATCAACTCCAAGGGGCGGGATGTTTCTCGAAGATTGACCTTCGGTCCGGTTATCATCAAGTGAGAGTGAAGAACGAAGATATTCCGAAGACGGCTTTCAGAACGAGATACGATCATTACGAGTTCTTGGTGATGCCGTTTGGCTTAACCAACGCTCCGGCCGTATTCATGGATTTGATGAACCGTGTGTGTCGCCCATTTTTGGATAAATCCGTGATCGTCTTCATCGACGATATTTTAATATATTCAAGGGATGAGTCCGAACATGGAAGACACTTACGGGAAGTATTAGAAGTTCTAAGAAGGGAGAAACTATTCGCGAAGTTCTCGAAGTGCGAATTTTGGCTTCAAGAAGTGCAATTCTTGGGGCATGTGGTATCAAAGGACGGGGTAAAAGTGGATCTGGCAAAGATCGAAGCAATGATGAGTTGGTAACCCCCAACAAGTCTGACGGAGATCCGAAGCTTCTTGGGTTTAGCGGGTTACTACCGATGTTTCATTCAAGATTTCTCAAAGATGGCTACACCGCTCACTTCCCTTACAAGAAAGAAAGTCAAGTTTCTTTGGACCGATGCACAAGAGCAAGCGTTTTAGACGCTCAAGAGGAAGTTGTGCGAAGCCCCGATCTTGTCCTTACCCAAAGGATCGGAAGATTTTGTGGTGTATAGTGACGCTTCCAATGCGTACTAATGCAAAGGGGGAAGGTGATAGCCTACGCGTCGCGACAGTTAAAGGATCATGAGAAGAACTATCCGACTCATGATTTGGAGTTGGCGGCGGTAGTTTTCGCGTTGAAGTTGTGGCGACACTACTTGTATGGAACCAAGTGTACTCTTTTCACGGATCACAAGAGTCTCAAGTACATCTTCGACCAAAAGAAGCTCAACATGCGACAAATGAGATGGCTAGAGCTTTTGAAGGATTACGATTGTGACCTACTCTATCATCCCGGTAAGGCTAATGTGGTGGCGGATGCATTGAGCCGAAGGAATCATGGCGAAGGTGTCAAAATGTCCCTTACCAGAATCGATGTGGTGTCGAGTTTGTTGGAAAGTATAAGAACGAGCCAAGCGGAAGCACTTAAAGAAGAGAACCTCAAGGCCGAGGTTATGACCAAGCAAAAGGAACTCTTAACAGAAGATAGTCGTGGACTCAAACTCTTCCAAGGGCGAATTTGGGTGCCCAAGATTGGGGGAAATCGTGGCTTGCTTCTCGAGGAAGCACATAAGTCGAAATATTCTATACATCCCGGTAGCACTAAGATGTATAGAGACTTAAAGTTAAATTATTGGTGGCCGGTGATGAAGTTAGACGTGGAAAGTTATGTGGAGAAGTGTGTCACATGCCTCCAAGTCAAGGCGGAGCATCAAAGACCGTATGGGAGTTCCATTCCCGAGTGGAAATGGGACAACATTACTATGGATTTCGTGACAAAGTTACCGAAGACCTTGCGTGGTCACGACACCATTTGGGTGATCGTGGATTGTTTGACCAAGAGCGCGCACTTTCTTGCGATGCGGGAGACTTTGCCAATAGATAAATTGGCTAAACTGTACATCGACGAGGTGGTGTCAAGGCACGGAGTTCCGAAATCTGTGGTATCGGATCGGGATAGCCGATTCACTTCGAACTTTTGGGCTAGTTTGCAAAAGGAGTTGGGTACTCGACTGAATTTGAGCACGGGGTATCATCCTCAAACGGATGGTCAAAGTGAGAGGACGATCCAGACCTTAGAAGATATGTTGAGGTCGTGTGTAATAGATTTCGGGGGAAGTTGGGATTCACACCTACCTTTGGTAGAGTTCGCATACAACAACAGTTACAATTCTAGTATCGGAATGGCACCGTTCGAGGCCTTGTATGGGCGGAAGTGTAGAACCCCAGTTTGTTGGCTAGAAGCGGGCGAAAAGCAATTCGCCTGGACAGAAATAGTGCAAGAGACGGCGGACAAGATGAAAGAGATTCGGGAGAGGCTAAAGGCGGCACAAGACCGACAAAAGAGTTATGCGGACAAGAAGAGAAGGCCGGTTGAGTTTCAAGTGGGTGACCGGGTCATGTTGAAAGTGTCTCCGTGGAAGGGGATCATACGTTTCAGGAAGCGTGGGAAGCTTAGTCCTCGTTTCCTTGGACCATTCGTTATTTTGGAAAAGATTGGGTTGCAAGCCTATCGATTGGATTTACCACCGGAAATGGATGGAATACATCCTACATTTCATGTATGCTACCTTCGGAAGTGCCTAGCCGAGGAGGAAATCGTTATTCCCTTGACAGAAATACGGGTGGACAATGGGAATCGTTGCGTTGAGGAACCGGAGGGGATCTTGGAGTCAAAGGTGAAGAAGTTACGACATAAGGACGTAGTCATGGTTAAAGTCCAATGGAAGCACCATCGGGGTGCTAACATTACTTGGGAGTCCGAAGATGATATGAAGAAGCGTTATCCTCACTTGTTTGCTTAGAGTAAGATTTCGGGGACGAAATCCCATTTAGGTGGGGAGGATTGTAACATCCTTAAATTTATAAGGTAAGTATTTGTTTCCTAATTTTTTAATTGTGTTTATCTAAAAATATGAGTTTTTCATATATGCATATGATATTTATTTATGGGACTAAGATGCTATCTGATTATATAATAATTGCATATGTTTAGACCTCGTGCTCATTTTCGAAATTTGCTAAGTTTTCGGGCTGGGATGAGCTTGGCGCGATAGTGCCATCGCGATAGTGACATTGTCACTATCGCCGGGCACAATCGCCAGGATTGTATCGAGAGGGGGGGGAGTCTCGCGATAGTGACACGCGATAGTGACAATTGTCACTATCGCCGGGCATACTCGCGGAAGATGTACCGTAAGTGTGTGTGTGCTTGCGATTGTGACTCGCGATAGTGCCCTTGGCACTATCGCCGGGCACTATCGTCGTCGGGGTGCAGTGCCTTAAATGAACCCTTATCAGATTTTAACCTCATTTATCTCAAAACCTATCTTTTGGTTGCGATTTTTGGAGCTCCCATTTCAGTCTCCATTCTTCCCTTACCAAACCCTAGCCGTCATAAATACTATCCTTTGGTGGTTGAGTTTTGGATTAAAGCATTAACTTCATTTCCAAGGAAGATTCAAGGGTTTCTCCAAGTCTCATTCTCATCTTCAAGTTCATCCTCCAACTTCTAGGGTTTCCATATTTTCTAGGTTTTGGGTTCAAAACCTAGATTGTGAGTTTACTAACCCTTTGTTAAAACTAGATACACATCATAATCTCCTATTTGTTACTTTATCTCTATGTGTTCAAATGTTTGGGGATTCTTCATGATAATAGTTGGAAGATGCATATATATATGGGTGATTTGCCATGACTATTGTTATATGTATCATTATTTGGGATTTTTCTCATAGATACATAATGTGGGTACCTTGACATGTTAAATGTATGCATATATGGGCATGATGATGATTCTAGTTGGAACACCATTTTGGTGATATGTTTATATGTATGATGAGCATGATTTACATTGGGTCTTTTGTTAGACATCATGAGGATAAGGTGGTAATATTATACCCGTAGTTGGTATTGAATTATGTGGGTTGAAATATACCTAAAGGACCCCTTATAAATGTTATGTGGACGAACCAAGTCAGTACACTAGGAGGATATAGTCTTGGGCGCCACTGTGATGGTATGTGCCTAGACCTCCGCCATTCGGGGAATTTCCTTAGCGATAGTCTTCGGGTGGGCCGGGCCTTTGGGGTGTTCTTTGTTAAGGGCATCAAGGTATATCGACTCTTGGGTGGGACTTGATTGGTGTTATGGGTCTCCCCTATTGACTCCACATTTGTTGAACTATGGTTAACTACTGATAAGAAATATGTCTGTTCATGCATGCTTATTATTGTTCAACTCACTAGGCTTTTTGGCCTAACACTTGTTTGGTGTCGATGTGTATCTCAGGTTCTAGCGGCGGCGGTCTTAAGCAGGTTTAGTTGCATTGGGGTGAGAGCTTGGGGAATTGCACATGGACGCGTTATACTTTTGGATATAGACCGTTTGGGTCTATAGATGACAACCCTTTTTGTAAGTTCTTTTCTAGATGTAGAAATTAGATTAGTTGGTTGTTGTTTATTGTCCGTTAAATTACAATTGTGATTAAACAGGTTATTTAAATATATATTCCCCATTTTTGGGAGGCTCTTGCTATGACAATTTTAGTATACCTCATGTCCGTTTTATGGATTTTTGTTATCCCTATTTTTAGGGTGTTACAAATATTGATGGTGAAATTAATGAACGAGAACTTGAAATGTTGAAATTAAATTATGGATATGTTATTCATATGACAACTAGAAATCTCTTGATAAATTATGTGGGATATTATATGGAGTCATACACTTGTTATTATCTTGGTTAGTATGTTGAATGTTGGATTGTCCTGTTGGCCTTATTGGCGTTATGTGACATATTTAATTTCGATTGGGAGTCATGACCCCATATTTGTGTAACATTTTGTCTAATGATGGAACGTTAGATTTCCCCATTGAGGCACGTTTAGGCATCAGATTGGGTTGTAAGTCCTACGTGCTAAGTATTACGATAGTGGATGAGGATTTCAACGTAAGGGCCCTATGTGGTTGAAATTGACTTTCCGTGGGTGTACGTTTAAAGCCACCGAGCCAAACATCCCTTGCGTGTACTTTCTATATGTATTGGTTTTACTGACTTGTTAAGTGACTTACTCTTGTGTTCTGTCACTTGTGTTAGTAAGCGGGTCCCCCCCGTTAACCCAAGAGGTATTCTTTTATGGTATAGAGTATTATCATTATTATCATAAATTCATTTTCACTCACGCTTGCTATTGACACATTCTAAATACAAATGTTTGATCTCACTAGACTCTCACCTAACATTTTTTCTTAAAATGACATGTATAACAGGTCAATCTAGCGGTGGGATTCGCCGGGAATGAGTGGTCGACTTTGGAGTCGAGAGCGGTCTTTTTGGAAGATTTATTGGGAGATACAATGATGATAGTGGACACATATTTTGGGAGGATAGCGACACCCGACCTTAATCTTTCTTGTCTAAGTTAGATTATTAGGTTGTCAAATTTATTCTTCAGTTGGTTTGGTTTGTAAATGTCATAACTTTATTCCCCGTTTCGGGAGGTTATTTTGGGATTGATTTGACAGGTTCTTACTTATTCATGTTTACTCATTTTATAGCCGTCATATTGTCGAATTTTCGAATTTTTAATTTCCCGAAAATTTAGGGCGTTACAGACGGTTATGAAGACCGAATGGTTTTTTTGGGTGAGGGTGAGGGGGTATTGAGACAAGGGAGAGAGGGAAGAGAAAATAGAGGGGGATCGACACTTCGACATGGGAGATGGTGGTTGGGGGAAGTGGTTTTTTTTTTGTGTTTGTGTTCAAGTACAAGGGTTTTCAGTTTTAATGTGTCTATATAATAGAATTAATGTTTTAATAGAAATGTCAATAAAAGGTTAAATGACGAAAATACCATTATTTACTGGATTGTTCTACCAGTGTTAAAGCCAAGTCAGGGATGAAAAACGCAATAAATTGCAAACCATAGTGACTATCAGTATAATAAGTGAAGATCAAGGACGAAAATCAAAATTTTTACCAAACTATGAGGACGAAAAACGTAATTTTCTCTTATTTTTTATTATTATTCCTTTTATGATTATTAATAAAATATTTCGAGAGTTTTCTCTTATATCTCTTTGAGTTCTACGCTTGTAAACTCATATCCTTTTAATGGTGTTTTTGGTTCCCAAACAAGACATGACAGAATATTTGTTTAGCGTTTGATAAGACATGATAGTACTGGTAAAACACTTTACCCCTTAATGAGTTGTTTAATGTTTTGTTTTACCAAAAAATGAATTTGAATGAAATTAACAAAAAATATTTAAAATTACAAAAAATTATAGCATAACATTGATTAAAAACTCACATTCATAAAATCAAAATACGTGAACATTTCTTATGTTATATTTCATTTATAAAATCAAAAATACCTAAAATTAAATTCCTAAATATTTTATCCTCTTTAAACTTTCGCTTTACTTTTGTCCGATTTTCATTTCTAATTTTATATATTTTGATTAATTTATTTACTATATTAAATAATATAATAAAAATAAATATTTTTTCTAACAAAGTAGATCATTAGAAAGTTTTCGTCAAGACAATTAAAATGATATCAAAATATAAAGTTTATGTAACTTTCAACTTTTTTTATACCTTTTCTATATTATATTTATATTATTAATATTTAATAAATTACACAGATTAACCAAAATTTAGAAAATGTATAAAAATTGGAATTTTGAGAATAGTAAAATGAAAGTTTAAAGATAATAAAATACAACAAATAAATTTTAAAGAATGAATAAAATGTAAAATGAGACGTTTTGACGTTTAAGAAGAGAATGGATATATTGTTAAAATATAGTCTTGTTCCACCTTGTTCAATATGGTGGAGTGAGAAAGCGTCTTTTACATTATGTTCCTATTTATTTCACGTAAAAGTCATGTCAATCATGGAACAATGATTTATATTTTGTCCTATCCAATATATCAAACACACCCTTAGATCCCGTTGGGATTGTCAGAGCAGATTGGATTTCAAAGAATTTGGAATTGAATTCCTTATCAATCCTAAGGGCGCGTTTGGTTTGCGGGATTGGAATGAATTTGGAGGGATTTGGATTTCAAATCCATTCCAATCCTGCGTTTGGTTTGCAGGAAATGATTTCGTTGACCGGATTTCAAATCCGTTGACCATTTTAAAATCTCTCATATGATGGATTTGGAAATCCTTGGCATTGGGTCTGGATTTGAAATCCAAATCCTATGGATTCTAAAACTTGATCTAGACTTCAAATTGTATCGATCCAAATCCGACGTTTACCAATAAAAATAAATTCTTTATAAAACAAACATATAAAAAAATAAAAAAACTCAATCCAAATGCAAATCCTACAAACCAAACAAGACTTGTAAAGGAATGGATTTGAAATCCATTCCAAATCCTACAAACCAAACACATGAAGGGATTTCAAATCCCCCCAAATCCAATTCCCTCCAAATCCAAATCCCTCCTTGAAATCCAATTCATTCCATTCCAATTCCGCAAACCAAACGCGCCCTAAGTGTGGTATAAAATGATTTCATTGATTTAAAATCCTACCACAAATATTAAGATTTTAAAATCCCATGAAGATGATTGACATTTCACAAAATTTCATAGGATTTGTTTGTAATAATGTTTTAAAATCGGTTAAAAACATTTGATTTGTAATAATCAATTAATAAAAAGGTAATTTAATAATTTATATTTTATTTTTTATAAAGAATGAAATTCAATAAAATTTCAAATACTACAAACCAAAAATTCCATTTCCAAATCTTTCCATGTTATTCAAATCGATTCCATCAAACCAAACACCCCTTTATGATATAGACGTTGTCGACCTTCTACATTTTCCTATTGCGCCAATTGGTAATTTTATAGTAGTACAAGCTTCTCCTATCTTTTTTATTGACGGTGACATATCAACAACCCTCTACCAAAATAGACGTAACAAAGATGATTGTGGTCATTAACACAACCATTGCTACTCTAAGAATGGCTGTTATAACAGACTATTTTTGGTATAAAATGGTTTGAAATTTAGTGCATCAATTATTTTCCTACAAGTAACACAATTTTACATTTAGACAGAATATTTTATTCTTTTTTAGCTTTAATTATATAAAGTACACCCATATTTTATTAATTTTATAATAACTTAATAAATTATATTATTCATAATCAAATTTGAATTTCAACATGTTATCTTCTTTTAAAATATACACATTATTTAAAAACTGTTTTTTTTGTCCTTGTGGTTTTTAATTCTTTTCGCTTTTCGTCCGTAAAACTAACTCTGTTAAAAAAGTACATTAACTTAAGGACTTTTTAATCATTCCTCTTTTTATTTATTTTTAATTGAAGGAATTTTATTATGCACATCAGAATCATTTACTAAAAATAAAAAAAAGAAAATTACATCAAAATGGAACCAACTTTCACCTGATTCCTATTTTAAGGAACAAACTTTTAAAATCATCATTTTAGGGTTTAAATCAAACTTTATATATATTTAAGGGTCTAGTTTATCTAATGACCTGCTAATGATGACGTGGCTCAGGTATCAAATCCAACTAATATGCCATGTCATATTTATAATTTAAATAATAAATCTAAAATGATGACGTATCTTTCTTTTATTACAGCTAAAATTCCACATCAAATATTAAGTATTAAGATAAAATAATTTAGTAGATAAAATAACAAAACAAAATCTAAATCAAAACCAAAACCAAAACCAAAAGCAAAACGAAGAACTATAATTAACATCGTCGTCAACAACCAAGAACACTTCAACATAAGCAAAAAACTTGTGCCTAACTAATTCAAAGTTTTGTAATACAAAGGTAATATCAAAAAATTATCAAAATCCTAAATCAAATATCTAGATTGAAACCCTAAATGTAAATCATAGAAACAAAAACCTAAATTGATTTTAAACAAATAAAACCCTAAAAAGATTGGTTAGGCTCTCTGAATTTTCAACAACACCCAAACAACATATCATTAAATATATTTATGATTAAGAACTTTTCCAGAACTATTTCAATGAAGTTGTGTGATGAATGATAAAAGTTTATGATTAAGATATTCATTCATCACCCAAACAACATATCATTAAAGGTCTTTTCCGGGAATGAAGTTTTGTGCATCTATTTGTATCCTTCTTGCCCCCTTTTATTGTTTTTCTTTCCGTTGGACTTCCTCATATTTGTCCAAGATCTATTGCCAAGAATAGTTGTTGATGCTTCCAGCAGCACCAAAGAGTTCGTGATACTTGTGGGTTTGGATGAACTCAAGCGACATGGTGCAGCGAGTGGCGATGTGACAGAGCAACTATATGACGGTACTGAGGAGGAAGAGAGTGTCGGAGGACGAGAGACAAAGAGGCAGCAACAGAGAGTGGCGGTGCGGCGGAGCAAATGTACGAATGTAAGGAGGAATAAAGCGTCGATGACGAGAGACAAAGAGGCAATAACAGAGAATGGCTGTGTGGCGGAGCAACTGTACGATTGTGAGGAGGAAGTGAGCGCCAACGACGAGAAACAGAGAGGCACAACCGACAATGGCGATAACCACCGGACGAGAAGACGCAACGGCTAGCGGGAGGGAGGGGAGGAAGTGACGATTGGGTCTACAATTTCTTTCTTTTTTTTATTTGTGTTAATCTTTTAGTTTTTTTATTAATGATGACATGTCACCCTCACTATTCATTTAATTTTTTTTTAAGATTTGCAGGATCATACTTTGGTGACCCATTACCTATTCAACAGGTTAACGAAGTCCTTAAATAAATGTAAACTTTAGTTTAGACCCTAAAATGATAATTTTAAAAGTTTGTTCCCTAAAATAGGAATAAGGTGAAAGTTGGTTCCATTTTGATGCAATTTTCCCAATAAAAAATAAACTAAAGTTAACCTAAACCTACCCTACCCATTCCCCCCCTCACCCACGTGACTCTCCCCCACCCCATCCCACCCATCTTCTTCCCCACCCATCTTTCTCATGTTTAAGAAGTTTTTTAAGACTATTCACAACATTCAGTCCAGGAGCTTCATAAATCATCAAATAATATTTTAGTCTGGAGTAAATAACTATTGGGTGGTAATGTCCTTTCAGATGACATCAATAATTTTTTTAAGCCTACGAGAAAATATATACAAGAAGATGGAAGAAGAGCTTGATGAACTCTCATATGCAAAATCATACTTCGATCTGTACTTGAGGACTCATAACTCATAAGGAGACGTTGTTTGAAGTAAGTGCACATTTAAAAAACGAAGAAGATATTATAAGAATTCTCACACAGTTAAAACATAACCCACTCTGGAAAACCTCAACCCATCAATGCTTCCATACATCCCCCACAGTCGAGAACTATACTACAAGCCTCATCCTGTTGTTGGTCAGGCAAATAATCATCCCCAGCGCCATCGTCTCATTTAGGGGTTGCAAGTTTGGGAACAAGGCGTGAGGAAGGTATAGCGATTTGTGGTGAAGAGTGGAAGGAAAATGTTGACGTGGTGGTGGTGTTCACCGGATGGAGGGGCATCGTCTGGTCAATGGCCGACGATGATGATCGCCGGAGGGGAAAATATACCGCAGATTGTATTGAAGTCGGTTAGGAGTTTCACGTTCATAACTTCATTTATATATATATATATATATATAGATAGAGAGAGAGAGAGAGAGATTAAAATAATGTAAAATATATCAAATATATTGTTGTTAATTTTTAATGAAAAATAAATTAAATAGTAAAAAGACTAAAATATCCCTAATTTAACGGATAGATTTGACAGAGTTAGTATAAAGGACCAAAAAAAAAAACAAAGTACAAACCTCAAGGATGAAAAAAGCAGTTTTTAAAGACTATGGACGAAAATCGTTATAAACATCAAACCACAGGGACGAAAATCGCAGTTTACTCTAAAATATGTTATCGTGTTTTAAATTATTTAAAAAATAAATTATTTTTTAATATAAGTTCGAATATAAAAAATGTAAACTCATTTTCAAGAAATGTTGGTATTTTCCATAATCTTGGTGGCTGAAATATCCCAAAGAATTATATTTTCCGGTTGTCCTCGAATTTGCATCGCCCACGACAATGACAACAATCCACAATCCGATAATTTAACACAAAAATGATGCATACAACCAATAAAATACAAACTTTTATCCTCAAAACCTCCAAATAAAAATAAATATATAAAAAGAGAAACATGAACACATAAAAAACACACACACATAAGAAGAAAAACACGCGAACAATATGTAAATAACACTCAATAAGAGTTCAAGCTACAAGAAAGCATGATCTATGCATGACAATTGACATCTTCCCCAAAATATTTGCTTCCAGAGTGGGCATGGCAATAACCATTGATGCCATGTTTTCAAAGTCTACGCGCAAAATGGTAGCACTTTGTTGGACTTCAGACAAAGATTTCTCCAAAACAAAAAACCAAACCAAACGTAATCATGAAATCCCACTCCAGGGGGTGGGGGGTGGGGGATCAGGGGTTAAGATGTACCGTGTACATAAACCTGACCTCTACCCCAAATAGCAGAGTGGCTATTTCCATGAAAAGTCTGAAAGTTCAGAGAAAATTAGGGTTGAAGATGAAGGTTTGATGATTTCTTTGGGGATCATGTCCATCTTCACTCCCCTTAGGCCATGAAAGAAGCTTTGCATTGCATCTACAAATCATGTAATAACTTAAAGACATACAAGGATTTGAGAGGCTTCGTCCTTTCATTAACGTTTAATAAGATAAAGAAATCAGTCAGGTTGAGCAATAATCGAGAGATAATCAAGTGATTAAAGCTAGAGTTCAAGCATTTGAGGTAAGATTTCGGTTCTAAACTTATTGCATGCAAGAAACAGTGATTAATCTTTGGTAGATGATGTTTAATCATCAGTGTAATGTAGCTCAACTAGCATTGGGTAAAGTCATTTGTTAAGACTTAGTGGCGGTTTAGCAAACGCTTATCGGGTAAGCGCTTAATGGGTTACATAGCTTACCGGGTGAGCATGTAAAAGACCGAGAATCTTACCCGCTAAGAGGCATGACAACAAAGGAGGTTCTTACCCGGTAAGTGAGTGAGAACACTCTTACCCAGTTAGCGCTTACCGGGTAAGAGACGCTTGCAACCATTTTGATGGCCGATAATGTTACAACTTGAATCATAAAAAAATTACTAGATTCTAAGTTGCAAATCATGCAGTTAGAACAAAACAAGTTTATGAATTTACAGATGGCATAGGGTTACAAACAGGGTATCGTAACCCTACGTTGTACCCCTAGTAATGTAACGATGTGAAGAAGATTTTGAGCAAAATTTTAGTTCTACGACTTCTCATCCAAAAACGATATCTAGTGTTTATCTATTTCTTTAAATAGTTGCAAACATGAAAGCAATCAAGAACTAAATATAAATCTTCTCCATGAAATATTCATATTAATACTAGAAATCAAAATATTTGGCACCGAAAAGAGCAAGTTTCTACAACTACTCTGCACTTTGGGGTAGAGGTTGAGTCTACATACATCTCACTCCCCTAGACCCCACCTCCAGGTGGGTGGGATATACCGGCTCGTTTGGTTTGGTAAGAACAAGTTTCTGAATGATGCAAGTCCGAGACACATGCCATGAGAATGCATAATTGAATGTGTGTGTATAAGAACAATAAAACTGTAGCCTTTTCCTAGACTTGAAGCAATGAAGACAGCAAATGTATGTAACGTACACGAGAAGAATAGAGGACTTAGGGCTCGTTTGGTTTGACAGAATATTTTTTTTGAGGGATTTGGATTTCTTGAAAGGATTTTGAATTGAAGCGATTTAGAATCTTTGGCGTGTGTGGTTTGTAGAATTTGAAATGAAATTTAATTTTCTTGTAAAATATTTTAAACAACTTATTTTCTTCGGTAAGACATGGAGGCGACGGAGAGATTAAGGCAGATTTGATGAAAGAGGCAGGGTAGAGATGAGATGGAAACAATTAAAATCCATGGGATGGCTTTGAAATTACAGTCATTTCCAAAGGATTTCTAAATCTATAATGAAATCCGGGGTTTAAAATCCAAACTTCCTTCAAACCAAACCCAAGATTCGAATGGAATTCAATTCCAAATCCCGCAAACCAAACGGGCCCTTATACTACTACATGTTTCAGGAACAAGGAAGATAGTATTTGATTTAAAGATACAACAATTTCTATTTATAAAAAAAGAACTAAAAATAAAGAAATTCGGGTCGAATGAACCTTGGTTGTCTTCAATGTGCAGGAAAATACATCAATCATCATAGGACGAATGAGGAGAAGCAGTGCAGCCAGGGTCAAAGGGATCTTCTGATCCACAGCAATGCCAATACTGGAACACTTTACCCGATTCAGAAGTATTCATGGTGCCTCCGCTATACACACTCTCGAACTTCCTCTTAGTTTCTCCTAAAGAGTCAAGACAATATTCACAATCAAAACATCATAAAAAACCAATCCATGGCACCGCGAGTAATGATTTTATCATGTAAATGAAACCTTGTTGTAACAACACATCATGAACACATGGATGCACATAGCTTGGATATCAATTTCTCAATGTTATATATGGCAAATACTCATGCACACTCCTAACATTTGGTGAGGTTTGAACCCTTGAACTTCTAAGAGGCTGGGCTTTACTGGTATCCCGGGTACCACATGACGATGACCCTTTGGGAAATTTCTCAATGTTATGGTCCAAGCTCTTGTCTATCTTCCATATGTACTTTGTGCATACCCATAATTTGAAGTCTTCCATACATAATCATATGATTCCCAAAGAGCAAAAAGGTTCGACAACCCCAACCGGCCCCACACGGAACCCGCCCCCTAGGAATCACATGTGAGGAGGCATTTCAGAGCTGACTCAACGGAGGCTAGCGGAGGGGTTCAAGCTCGTCTCCACATAATTCAAACTTGAACCTGTTGTGTATTTAAGCAAAGTCGTTCCGTCCCTTTGCCAACTAAGCTACATGCATGAGGGTTAAAACCTTTCTTTTCAAATACTAAACCTGGATGGATCTATCAAGAATTCAAAACCCTAAAACCTTCCTGTGTTCCACTTCTAATATAATTATAATGCTCCCAAAAGGCCAAAAGTCTTGAATTCATAATCTTCCTCAAAAGTTTGGAATTCGTATTAGTTTTTTTAAAATTTAGAAAAGAACAGTTACAAATGTAAAATCCTTGAAACATGTGAACGCAAATTATGTATTCATAGTTATACATAGACATACACAAATTACACAGGCTATTCTTTTTCATAATTCAGTGCTAATCGTTTCGAATAACAACAAATAAACTAACAAATCGATTACCGCCAAAATGAGCAGTGTGGAAACGACAAGCTTGGGGATGATTTTGAGAAGGATCGAACTGAGTTTTACACAGCTTACAAGTTCTCAAATTCATCTTCTTCGTTTCTTCTATCGAGCATTGAATCGAGTACTTTCTGATACTACGATGACTAATTCGCGTTGATGATCGAACCAACGGATGAAAGTGATGAAGCTTTACAGGATTCCGGTGAATGCAGAAAGCATATATTGGCGGAATTGAGGAATTCGTTGAACAGATTTGCATCGCCATGATCAATTACATGTACTAGGGTTTCGCTGGTTAAAAATTCGTAGAATTTGGGGGAAAATTATAACATGAGAACAGAGACTGCGCCAAAAGATGGGATTATTGGCCTGTCAAAAACTCAAAATGGGTACTCCTAAATTTAATTTTCAAAATTATACCCATGCATTTTTTCTATTTTCACTTGTGAGTCCTTGTAAATATTGGGGTGTTTGGTTCGCAGAATGATTTCTAAAGAAATGGAATCTGTCTAAGAAATTGGAATCTAGAAGGAATTTGAATGGAATGTTATCAGGTTTGACCAGTGTTTGGTTGGCAGGAATGGAATGTAATCAGTCAAATGGATTGGAATGTGTCTGTTTGGTTTGCAAAAGAATTGGAATGAAATTCTGAAAAATGACAAAAATACTCTTTATTTTATTTTTTATTTATATTTTTTAAATGCCGAGAGAGATAGAGAGGAGAGAGAGGGAGAGGAGAGAGAGGAGAGGAGAGGAGAGAGAGGGGAGAGAGAGAAGAGAGAGGAGAGAGAGAGGGGGGGTAGGAGGGTATTTGTGTCATTTTGAGAAAATCTGATAGAATGGAATTCAATTCCACACATTTTAAGAAGAAATGACCAAATCCATGATTAAATGATTTCTTCAATTTCATACCCACATAGTTGAAACTTTCTCTATTGATAATATTGACACTTTAAGTTTCATTTAGGGAAAATTGCATTAAAATGGAACAAACTTTGACCCCATTTCTATTTTGGGGATTCAACTTTCAAAATCATCATTTAAGGGTCTAGAACAAAGTTTTCGTTTATTTAAGAGTCTTGTTTACCGGTTACCTTAACATGACATGGCATAATCATAAATAAAAAAAAGTATTATGTGGATATTTAGGATGCCATATCATCATTAATTAAAAAAAATACAAATTAAAACCAAACGTCCCTACTTCACTTTTCCTCTCCCGCTTGTGGTTACAGGAAAAACTGAAGGCATTCAGATCTTGAAAAGCTTAGTGGATATGTATATAACCTTTGGGCTTGATTTGGCAAGCGTTGGTGGCGACCGGGGGAGTGCAGTAGAGGGAGAGGACAAGAAGTGGGCTTTAGATCGGAGATGGAAGGAGGGGAAGAAGGAGCGATGGTGGGACGGTGGATATCGACGGGGAAGAAAGAAGAATGTTGGTGGGGTTGTGGAGATTGGCGGCGAAAGATTAGCGGTAGGATGGTGGATATCGACGGGGAGGAGGGCAGGTGAAGGTCGTCGGTCACCAGAGTTTTTAGGAGAAGGTGGTTACAGTGAGTTGGCTAGAGTTTCAGGTGAAGGTTATAAAAATTTAGGTCGCCGGAGTTGCAGACGTAGATGAGATCTACGACGAAGGGGCTTGACTTTTGTTTTGTACATTTACCCTTTGACATGGAAGGCATTTTCACTATTTTGTATAATTATATTAAATAATTAATATTTGTTTTTACAGAAAAATAAAATAAAAATGTAGTTTACTTTTTTTTATTTTAAAATTTAAACTATGACATGGAATTTTAATTTTCAATAAGAAAAAGTTTTATGTGCCATGTAATAATTTTAAATTTATTTTTATAAATTTAATCATTACATGAATCTTAGTTGGCAAAATATTTGAGCCAAGTCATTATTAGTAGGTCACCAAGTCAATTAGACCCTTAAATAAACGAAAATTTTGTTCCAGACCCTTAAATGGTAGTTTTGAAAGTTGGTTTCCTAAAACAGAAATCAGGTCAAAGTTTGTTCCATTTTGATGCAATTTTCCCTTTCATTTATTCAAATCTAACCATTGATTTTTAATGAGATCACGAATTTTCTTTCCTATAGCCCTGCAATTTTAAACACAATTAATAGTTGTTTAGTGCATGTTGACATTGATAAATTACTTTAATATTTAAAATCATAATCATGGTAAATTTTATGGGTGTTTATGTGGGACGAAAATGAAGGTACTTCTAGGATCGGATTTCGTAAGCACTCAGATCTGGTGGAGTACCCCAGATTTTTGTCGAGTGACTGAATCTTTTATGGTGGATCAAAGGACCACAAAGTAGCCCCATATGTTTTTAGAGCCAAATTCCACCGCTTTGAGGTACCTTTTAGGTTATTTTAGTTGGTTTCGAACTTTTCGGTTTTTTTTTGTTAACGTCCCTTTGTATTTCCTAATATCTCAAAAGCACCCCTCAAATTTTAATGGATGCATCATTCATACCCCCAAACACATTTCTACTTGCAAAAATCGATTGAGCGGGTTCACATATTTTTATGGTTCTTAGCAAATCCGCCATTTTGCTTTGTTGTGTGCTACGATGGTGCCATCACTTGAAAAAAAATATATTAGGATCCTTCTTTTGGTGCTTCTCATGCCATATACAAGTTAGGTGGTATTTGGTACGTAAACAATATTATATTGGACTGTACTGGACAAGACCAAGTTTGTCTGTTTGGTGTTTGGTACAAATAGAACTAGACAATTTACCTTAAAATTTTGTTTGATGATTTTATACATCATATAATAGTTATAAATGACAAAAACCAAGTCAATATTTAAATAGTTTAATTCATAAACATTTCCATACAATTTTCATATACATAAATACATACATATATAATAGTACCAAATTTGAATGAATAGTTTGATAACCTTTTTCGTACCCATTTTATAACCTTTTTGGTACCCATTTGAGCTTTTCTCATTTCTTTGGTCTAAAATGTTACAAGATTTTCTAAATAACTAATGAGATCAAAAACATCGATTTTTCGTGAAATTTTCGTACGCCACTGTGGCCACAGTGTCACCACTGTGGCGAGTACTGCACCTGCGATTTTCTGCAGATTTTTGAAGCCATTTTGGTGCAAGTTGGAGGCAGGCCTGTTGAAGTCAAGGATGACCCTTGCATACAAGAAGACTCAAGAAGAGGACAAGCATAATAGAGCCAAAGGAAGGAAGAGGACATGCATGAGAGGTCTCTTTCACCCTCTCATGTCCCTTTCTTCCCAACTCATCTTCTCCACTATAAATACAAAGGGTGCTTAGCTTTGAAGAGGATTCATTGACCATCCTACATCTCATATATCACAACACTTGGAATCAGTAGTTGTAGAGCTTTGCATTGTATTTCTAGTTCTTGTAGTAATTTTCTTTAGTTTTATTTACTTTCTGTCCACCACTGTGGTGAGCTTGTGGCCACAGTGGTACGTTTACGTTTTGTGAAATTTCAGTTTATGCACTTCTTCTTCTTCTTTATTATGTCTTTTAATACTATGAGTAGCTAAACCCCCCTTTGGGTGTGGGTGTAAGCCAACCCGAGAGGTTAAAATGTAACACTTGGGTGTTACCGCATTCGGCTAACTTCTCGGTTTGGTCATCCAAGTTGAAGCTTCATCTCAACGCGGACAAGCCGATCACTTGTGTGTGTTAATATTAGATCTTAGACCTCGAGAGGGGCGGATCCGAATACGGCTTGGGTGATGCAAGGAGGTTTGAGAAAATCTTCAATAATCGCATAGAGATATGGATTTTTGCATAATCAAACTAAGGTCTAGATGTTGGTCGAGTTGGTGTGTCATAGAGATATGAGAATATCTTCATACTGACGAGGCTAAGATCTTCGAGGTCTACTTAGTGAGATTGGTAAACCGAAAGTTAGCAAGTGTGGTAATTTTATAATAAAACCGTTATTGCAACCGATACAACGTCGCTTCGAGAGGAGGAAATCGTGTAGGGTTCATTGCGACCGGTTTTGTTAACCATTTGAGTTATTAAAATACTCTCGGGGGAAACTTACACCCGTACCCGCTTTTTACTATCTTGTTTAGTATTTAATATTTCGCTAAAAATCAACCCATCAATTTTATAAATCTAACTTTGCACCGGAAGTTCGTAGAAATCTCTGATTCTTAGTTAAGTCCAATCCCTGTGGATACGATATTTGGTTCTTACCATTATATTACTTGAGAAGCGAACACAATACGTGGTGTATACTTGCGCCATTATTGTGCCACATTTTACACGTGTGCATTTTTCCCATCAAGTTTTTGGCGCCGTTGCCGGGGATTGGCAAGATTTTACATCCTAAGATATTGATTTCTACTTGAGCCCGAGTCGCGAGTTTTTCTTTTCGTTTTCCCGTGTTGTATGCCACAGCTACAACACGGTGCACTTATACCTCTAGATCCTGAGATCGAAAGAACTATTCGGAGACGCCGACGAGGTAGAAGAGGTAGAGGCAATCGACAACCGAACATCATGGGTGACGCTGGAGGAGGACTTAATAATCCACCATCTCCACCTAATGTGGAAAGTACGGTAAAAATTGCCGATGACAAAGACCGTGGAATAAGGGACTATGCTACACCCGAATTTGCTCAATTAAATTCGGGAATTCTTAGACCCGACATTGCAGCCGCAAATTTTGAGTTAAAACCGTTAATGTCCCAAATGATCCAAACAATGGGTCAGTTTGGGGGATTACCGTCGGAAGATCCGCATTTGCATTTAAAATCATTTTTAGAAATTGCGGACGTTTTTAAAGTTCAAGGAGTTCCTCAAGATGCCTTAAGGCTCATGCTCTTCACTTTTTCGCTAAGAGATAGAGCTAAAGCTTGGCTAAATTCCCAACCTCCCCATTCCATTTCTACTTGGGCGGATCTTGCGGAAAAATTTCTGAAAAAAGATTTTCCTCCAACGAGGAATGTAAAACTCAGAAATGAAATTTTACTGTTTCAGCAAGGGGACGACGAAGCAGTGTCAGATGCATGGGAGAGGTTCAAAGAACTTCTTAGGAAATGCCCTCATCATGGAATCCCCCATTGCATTCAATTGGAAACATTTTATAATGGACTTTCCAACTCTGCAAAAATTGTCCTCGATGCTACAGCTGGTGGTGCTTTTACCGCCAAGACATATAATGAAGGATACGATATCCTTGAGAAAGTTGCCAACAATAACACTGAGTGGTCTAACCCCCGTGCACTTCCTCCAAAAAATGCAGCGAGAGTTCGTGAAGTAGATGCCATCACAACCTTAAATGCACAAATTGTTTCTTTAACAAACTTGGTAAAAAATAACTTGAACTTAGGAGATAAAAACCAAGTGCATGCTATGAACGCTAACATGACCAATGAAACTTGTGCATTTTGTGATGAGAATCGCGCGTATGAAAATTGTCCAGGCAACCCCATCTCAGTTAATTATGTAGGAAATCACTCAAGGAACAGTCCGTATTCCCAGACATACAATCCGAACTGGCGAAATCACCCAAACTTTTCATGGTCGGGAAATCCTGGATTACAACCCTCTGGGAAAATCCTGGTCAAAACCGATCCCAAAATCCTCCGGGATTTCACCACAGTGGGCAGCCCCCACATCCTCACCACAGTGGGCAGCCCCCACATCCTCACCACAGTGGGCAGTCCCTACAGTCCCACAACAATAATCAAAACCCACTTCCTCACGTAAACAGGAAGCAAAGCACGATGGATAATGGTTCTTTGGAATCATTGCTTAAGGGTTTCATTAACCAAACTAACGCCACGTTACGAGGTTTTGAGACCCAACTGGGACAATTTGCGGCCGATTTGAGGGGAAGACAACATGGCACTTTACCGAGTGATACCGAGACCCCTAAGATTAATCCCAAAGAGCACGTCAAGGCCGTTACGTTAAGAAGTAGCAGCGACCTAGTGGACATTCCCATTATGCAAGAAGAAGGGGAAATAACGCATTCTTTTGACAAACGAAATTTTCCGGACTTGTTCCCCTCAACTTCTGCAATCCCAACAGCTCAAACAACCCCGGTGGTAGTTGAGTCTGCTGTTTTACCCGCGGCTGCTTCTGACCACAGTGGTGACACTGTGGCCACAAAACCAGCCAAGAAGTCGAAACCCTCAAAGCACGTGGAACCAGACCTTAGAGACCTCCCTTTTCCTGGTAGGATGAAACAAAAGAATGTGGATGATCAGTTTAAGAAGTTCTTGGACATCTTTAAACAACTCCACATTAACATACCTTTGGTTGAAGCTCTCGAGCAAATGCCAAACTATGTTAAGTTCCTCAAAGACATCCTCAATAAGAAGAGACGGTTGATTGAGTATGAGACGGTAGCTTTGACCAAGGAATGTAGTGCCCTCCTTATGTGTAAGATTCCTCCCAAACTCAAAGACCCGGGGAGTTTTACCATCCCGTGTTCCATAGGAGGCCAAGAAGTGGGACATGCCTTGTGCGACTTAGAAGCTAGCATCAACCTCATGCCCTTGTCTATTTTTAACAAGTTAGGAATAGGAGAAGTCCGTCCCACCACCGTGACTTTACAATTGGCGGATAGATCCTTGGCTTATCCAAAGGGTAAAATTGAGGATATATTGGTTAAAGTCGATCAATTTATCTTCCCGACGGACTTTTTAATTTTAGATTATGAAGCCGATAAAAACGTCCCAATCATCTTGGGACGACCTTTTCTCGCCACGGGAAGAACTTTAATCGACGTCCAAAAAGGTGAGCTCACGATGAGGGTTAATGACCAACAAGTGACATTCAACGTGTTTAAAACCCTTAAGTTTCCTGAAGAGGTAGAGGACTGTTCGGCCATTAGTGAGGACTTGAGTTTACATTTGGGTGATTGTGGCCACAACCTCACCACTGTGGTGACAGACGATGACCTGATTTTTGACGACGAATTTTTGGAAGAATTAGCAGCTTTTGAGCAGCTAGATTTTAAGGATAAAACCACCCAACTCCCATCCACAGTCCAACCACCCGATTTGGAATTGAAGCTTTTACCTAGCCACCTTAAGTATGCTTATCTTATGGAAGACGAAAAGTTGCCGTTATCATTTCGTCTAAATTGAACCTTGAGCAAGAAATAAGATTATTGGAGCTTTTGAGAAAACATAAGAAAGCACTAGGGTGGACCATAGCCGACATTAAGGGAGTAAGTCCTTTGATTTGCCAACATAAGATTATTTTGGAAGACAATAGCGTTGGCAAAGTGCAACCTCAAAGGAGACTTAACCCGATTATGAAGGAAGTGGTGAAAAAGGAGATTTTAAAGTGGTTAGATGCGGGTATAATTTACCCGATATCTAGTAGTAGTTGGGTGAGCCCGGTCCAATGTGTTCCAAAAAAAGGTGGTACCACGGTAATCACCAATGAAAAAAATGAGCTCATCCCAACTAGGACCGTGACCGGGTGGCGTATTTGCATGGATTATAGACAATTAAATTTGGCAACCAAGAAAGATCATTTTCCATTACCATTTATAGACCAAATGCTCGATAGGTTAGCGGGAAAAGAATTTTTTTGCTTCCTAGATGGGTACTCGGGGTATAATAAAATCCACATTGCACCCGAGGATCAAGAGAAAACTACTTTCACTTGTCCGTACGGTACATTTGCTTTCCGAAGAATGCCCTTTGGTCTATGTAATGCGCCCGCAACCTTCCAACGGTGTATGATGTCTATATTTTCGGATATGATTGAAGACACCATGGAAGTGTTCATGGATGATTTTTCGGTGATTGGAACTTCGTTTGAAATTGTCTTAATAATTTGCAAAAAAGTTTGGAAAGATGCGAAAAACATGACTTGATTTTAAATTGGGAAAAATGTCATTTTATGGTCCAAGAAGGAATAGTCTTGGGACATTTGGTTTCTTCACGAGGTTTGGAAGTCGACAAAGCAAAACTAGAAGTTGTAATGCAATTGCCCGAGCCTTCCTCGGTCAAAGGCATTAGAAGCTTCTTGGGTCATGCTGGGTTTTACCGAAGGTTTATTAAAGATTTTTCAAAAATTGCAAAACCTTTGTCTAATTTGCTTCATAATGACCAAGTTTTTTATTTTAATTCGGAATGTAAAACGGCTTTTGCAAAAATCAAAACCGCACTTGTATCGGCCCCGATTGTTGTAGCACCGGATTGGACATTACCTTTTGAGGTTATGTGCGATGCGAGTGATTGGGCCGTTGGCGCCGTCCTCGGTCAAAAGCATGGTAAAAATTTTCACCCGATTTATTACGCGAGCAAAACTTTAATTGATGCTCAAATCAATTATACCACTACCGAAAAAGAATTGCTTGCCGTAGTTTTCGCTTTCGATCGATTTCGGTCTTATTTAATTGGCGCCAAGGTCATTGTGCATACCGATCACTCCGCGATTAAATATCTCATCAACAAAGCCGATGCCAAGCCTCGGCTCATACGTTGGGTCCTACTCCTTCAAGAGTTCGATCTTGAGATAGTTGATCGAAAAGGGGTTGAAAATCAAGTGGCGGATCACCTCTCCCGGTTGGAGGGTGTCATTTCAAGTGGAGGAAGCCATGACATTAATGAAATTTTTCCCGATGAACAAATCTTGGCCATTCAACACTTTCGTGGAGAAACACATCCATGGTATGCAGACATAGCCAACTATCTAGCTAGTGGGTTACGGCCGTATAACCTCTCCAAGCAACAATTTAAAAAGTTTCTCCATGATTGTAAGCATTATTTGTGGGATGATCCCCTCCTTTTTAAAATGGGAGCGGATCAAGTGTTAAGACGTTGTGTGCCCGAGTCGGAAATGCAAAACATTTTGCAAGAATGTCATGCGTCGCCACATGGTGGTCACTTTGGTGGCCAACGAACGGCCGCTAAAATTTTGCAAAGTGGATTTTTTTGGCCAACGATCTTTAAAGATTCCTTTGAATTTGTAAAGAGATGTGACCGTTGTCAAAGGACCGGGAACGTGTCTCACAGAAATGAAATGCCCCTTAACAATATCTTGGAAGTGGAAATTTTTGATGTATGGGGTATTGATTTTATGGGACCGTTTCCAATGTCCTTTAATAATCAGTATATTTTAGTTGCGGTTGACTACGTGTCAAAATGGGTGGAGGCTATTGCATGTTGACAGTGCTTGGAATACACCTATAGACGTGTGCTAAATTAAACCTCAAAGCAAGTATACAATGAGATCTAATATCGTCTTTCAAGTAATAAAACGGTAAAGTACCGGATATCGTCCCACAGAGACTAGAGTAAAAGTTTACTAAAAAATAGAAGAAAGAAATGATTTCAGATGGCGAATTTGAAGACTTTGGTTTGGTTGAGTTATCACTTTGATTTAGTTAACAGAGAATAAAGCAAGTACGGGTGTTAGACTTTCTGGTGGGATTTAAACACAAATTCCAGTGGGCCATGCTGCAGGCATGCTGCAGCATGAAGTTCTGCCACAACTAGATACACCATCTATTTTGAGGGTATTCCTCTCGGACTTCAATATTCACACTACTGTTTAGATTCGACTAAACACATCTCTGTGTAGTCTCCAACTATTTATAATGTAGAATAGAGTCCTCAAAATATATGGAGATACAAATCTCTTTGTAAAAACCGCTCTCTCGAGCCGATTCCCATATCATCCAAGTTGACGTGTTCGAAGGGGCTTATCTCTAAGTCCTCTACACTTTAACACTATTGATTAGCGATCAACTTGTCGAGAATAAATCAGTTTAGAAGGATATAAACGATAATTGTCCTTATCAGTAACTCTCTCAAGTATACTTCTTATATCATTCAAACGGACGTGCTTTTCGTGGCTTATCTCTAAGTCCACGACACTTTAACACTTTAGCAAGTGATCGGTTCGTCAAGAAGTATTATTGATATTTATAAAACTTGAATGAAATGGTGGATCATTGTTATTGCGAAACAATGCCCACCTTTCTTTGGTTTAAAATCCCACCTTTCCGTCAAACACCCATACTAATAAAATTAGCTACTCATACGGAAAGTAAATGCGTAAAATAAATGACATAAAATAGAAGACATAATTTAAATTACAAGAATGTAAAAGACGATAAATTAAATGACAAGAAAGTAAAAGACGATAAAGTAAATGACAATAAAGTAAAGTGCGATAAATAAATTGCGGTAAATTAAAAATGCAAGAAATAAGAACTTCAATATATTACTAAATTACTTGACTTTAATAATCAAACCAAGAGAGTGTCAATTCTCTTACTTTGATTTTTAAAGATCACAAAAGATATTCTAAGATTTACTACAATTTTTCTAAGAGTGCAAGTAAGAAGATCATGTCTTCAAATACACCTCCCAAGCCTCCTTTATATACTAGGAGGGAGAGGGGCAAAAAAGATTTTTAACCTAATATAATAATAATTGTACTATATAGTTGGTGACAAGGGACAATAATTCAAGAAATAAAGAAAAGGAGATACAAAAGATAATTTCCAGCCAACAATTTGATCTAGAAGGTTCCCCAAATCTGTCCAAAATATTGTTGCAAGCTGTCCACCATAAGCTCCTTTTCTTCCCTTCAAACTACTGTTCATTGTCTGATGCTGCAGAGATGCTGCAACATAAGTCTGCACTTATAAATCTGCCAAAAAAAGATATTGACTAGCCATTCTAAGTCGTAAAACAAGTCATTCAATACCTTAGCTCCATGAAACAAGAAAAGAAAAAATAATGAACTAAAATGACTCAAAGGTTGGGATTAGAAGGTAAAAACTATTCTAAAAACAAGATAAAAAAACATAATGGCACTAAATAATTAGTGCCATCACATGTCCTCATAATGACGCTAATACGGTAATTAACTTTTTGCACAAAAATATTTTTACACGTTTTGGAACACCTCGCGCTTTAATTAGTGACGAGGGAACTCATTTTGTCAATAAAATGTTAAGTGTTGTTCTTAGCAAGTACAACATCCAACACCGTGTGGCCACCGCTTATCATCCGCAAACGAATGGACTTGCCGAGCTTTCAAATCGAGAAATAAAAACAATTTTAGAAAAAGTCGTCAAGCCCCATCGTAAAGATTGGTCACTAAAATTGGATGATGCACTTTGGGCTTATCGCACGACCTTCAAAACCCCATTGGATATGTCGCCATATCGCCTTGTGTTTGGTAAAGCGTGTCACCTCCCATTGGAATTGGAGTATAAAGCGTTTTGGGCCACCAAAGAGTTAAACATGGCCGAGGATATCGCGGGAAATAAGCGAAAGCTCCAACTTGTTGAACTTGAGGAATTGCGACATAACGCATACGAAAATGCCAAAATTTATAAAGATAAAACAAAAATATGGCATGATAGTCGCATCAATCAAAGACATTTTTTGGAAGGTCAACAAGTGTTGCTTTTTAATTCACGCTTAAAGTTATTCCCGGGTAAACTCAAATCCCGTTGGTCCGGACCGTTCAAAATTGCCGCAGTTAGCCCATTCGGTACGGTGGATTTGATAAATCCTCAAGACGGTAGCACCTTTCGAGTAAATGGACACCGCATTAAGCATTACCTTCCCGAGGAAATGCCTAACGAAACCGAATGCTCCGTTTGAATTGTCGGGTTACTTGTAACCCATGTAAATATTAGGATCTAGTTTTTGTTTTTATTATTAGTGCAGTCTTTTATTTTAATGAGCAAAAGTTGTTTTTGTATGTGCAGACCACTGTGGCAGGCCTTGTCCACGGGCCCCTTGGAAGCTCCAGATTTTCAAATGCATGCTGGATATTAGCTTGTCTTTAAAAAGCTAAGACTCCTCTGAAAAATCAGCCTCAAGCCTAACTGTTGGTTCCTCATCTGATTTTCCCTCTTCCATGTCACCTCTCACCCACCTTTTTGATGGTCAAAAGAGAGTTTTTCACCAAATCATGCAATTGTCCTCTAGCCACCCTATACACCACCCTAAGCTTTCAACTTTTTTCTTCCCTGTCAAAATTTTTTTTTTGAATTTTTCTGTCTCTCTTTCCTCTCACCCGACCCCACCCCCCTCTAACCATCCCTCTCCTTTTCTTCTCCTAAAACAAAAACCCTCTACCTAGAAACCACCACCAACACCACTTCCTCCATACCGCTAAACTCAAAACCACCCTTTCACACCCCACCTGCATACCTCCCTTCACTCTAGCCGACGACACCTATGGCGCGGCAGAAAGTCCCCACCTCCGACCCTCACCCCCCGTGGCGTAACCTCCGGCGACCTGCCACCACCGTTCAGCCCTCGTCGATCGGTGCCGACGACCCTTCTGCTCCCCCCACGTCAACCGCCACCACCACCGTAGCTAATCCTCTCGTCGCCACCCCTGATAATCAACCTCCACCTTCCCCAAAACACGCTGTCGCTCCGACCCCCGTCACTCCCGCCGAGCGCCGTCCCCCATCTCCGGCTATTATCCCCACCACCGACGAAACCACCGCCACCATCGCCTCCACCTCTGGCCTTAAGGTAAAAACCCCTCCACTCCTCCACCTTCTCATCCCCGCCACCACCGACCCTACCCTCCCTCGCTCACGACGGAGGCGGTTTTTCCCCACCCCGCAGCTTCTTCTCGCCCTCCTCCCGCTTTCGCCACGTTTAGCCCACCTAAACACATTCCAGATGTTAGGGACTTCGATCTCAACCTAATGGGTGATATCGAGCTCCCGGGTTACGAAACCGACATCGGTCGCTATTTTGCCGATGACAACCCGGGGGAAGTTTTAACCGAAAAAGGCTTGAGGAATGATAAAGGGAAGGGACCAATGCTTGAAGACTCTACGAGGCAACTGAGTGCCACCACTGTGGTGGGTGACCACAGTGGCGGCAATGTGGCCACACATGCTGACAGTGGTCATTCTGGGTCTGATTCGCCGTCCACTGAAGTGATTCCGGAAACCGAGCCAGTAGCTACCCGGGCATCCGCACGACAATCCCGCAAGAAAACTTTTGACGATCGTGACTACAATCCTGATGATGACGCACCTCGGCCGCGTGTCTCCCGTCCTTCTCGTCGTCGCCGCTCCACTCGTTCCATCGCGCCACCATCTTTTGAGACCAGGTATCTTATTTTCCTTCAGAAACAGCTACTGGTTGAACGTAGTTTTCAGCCTTCCTTGGTCCACCGGTTTGACTATCTGCGCGCTTATTTGACCGCCCATGGGTGGTCGAATTTAGTTCCTCTGGAGCCCACAGTCAATGTCTCTTTAGTCCGCGAGTTCTATACCGCCATGAGTGGTACCGGCGACAATGTGGTACACATTCGGGGTACCCGTGTGGTGTTTGATGATGCTTCTATTTATGCCACTCTGGGTCTGACACCCCCGTGCGACTGCGTTTAGCTCTCCACACCACGGTTGAGGAGGATGACGATATTGCGACCACTTTGACTATTCCTGGGTTTGGTTGGACGATGGACCACAAACGAGCGATTATTAGCTCTGGCCACCTCACTACCGCGCGCCAGTCTTTGGTTTCAGTTTTTACGGCACAACTTTATGCCAACTTTACACGATGGTACACTTTCTCGCGACAAATGCATCTTGTTGTATTGCATATTACGAGACCATCCGATTAATTTGGGCCCTATAGTCCGGAGTGCGTTTCGAGAAGTTTTGGGGCGACTTAATGCTCGTCTGATCTTTCCGAGCTTGATCACTCGGTTACTGAGGCACTTTGAGGTCCCGGTTGACGATGACGACGAGACTGAGACACATACTTCCTGCATCGACCAGGGGACCATCGACCGGATGAAGCGGTCTTTTCGATTTTCAGGTAAGAGTGCGACACATGTACCTCTCTCTCATGGAGCCTCCTCCTCGCGTGCCCGGTCGCATGCTACACCTTTGCAGCCACAGGTTCCTGATGCCGTTTACGGCACCGGAACGTGGTTGACTATTCTCACAGGGCAGCTTGAGGAGCAAACTGTTGCCATCCGCGGGCTCCAGGAGACTCTTACGGCTGCTGTATCTTACCTATCTGTTGTTGATGAGCGCTCCCGGCGCACTGCCTCACGTTTAGCTGATTATTGGACGTACGCTCAGGCTCGTGACAGTTTGCTTATGCGCCACAGCTTGGATCCAGTCCTTGCTGTCAGACTCCCGCCCTTCCCCGATATTTTGGATCCTCCGACAGGTACACCGACAGACGCTGCTGCATCGGTCCCTCCACCGCCTACTGCTGATGCTGACCACAGTGGCCAGCCACCGCATGCGTGATCTCGTGGTTATTTTTAAACTCTTGGAACATTTATCTCGTATCTTTTGTGTTGTCTTCTTTTGGGGTACATTTTGTTATTCTTTGACTGTGAACCCTCTCTGATATTATCTGCATGGTGGTTATGTTTGTTTATATGCGTTATCCGTTTCGTTGTGCTAACCTTGTTTGCAGGTGCTTTTCATTTTTTTTCTGCGTATTGCGATGGTTGAAATGATTTAGGCCTCCATTTCTCGTTTTTGGACCATACACGTCCCTTTCGTAACCTAGCCGTGTTTTCTTAGATGACACCTCCCCGGCAATGGGGACATTGCCAATCTCTAAAGTTTGGGGAGGGGTTTTTAATCAACCCAAATGAATCCAGAAAAAAAACAAAGAAAAATATACATTAGGCAATTGTAAACTATATTTTTGGGTTCGTTTTCGAAATGGAGGTTAAAAATAATCAAAGGAAAAAAAAACTAGCCCACTCAAAAAGCCGAATTATTCCTTTCGATTAGCCCCGTAAAAATATAAGTTTGGGGAATAAAAGGGAAAACCCAAAAATCGAGCGAGCATACACCCTCAAAAAGCCCTATTGATCAACAAAGCAATACGAAGACGAAAAAGGAGTGCACCGGCAATTTCCGAAGGTAACGCATCGCCATCGCAAATTTTTGTTTCGCCTTTTTAGCCAAAATTTCGGTCTATCTTTTTCTTCCATTCTTTTTTTTTTTACTTGAGGACAAGTAATATCTCAAGTTTGGGGAGGTGATATCCCTCAATTTTTAGAGTTATTTGTTACTCTTTTTAACCCATTTTATAACCTTTTTGGTACCCATTTGAGCTTTTCTCATTTCTTTGGTCTAAAATGTTACAAGATTTTCTAAATAACTAATGAGATCAAAAACATCGATTTTTCGTGAAATTTTCGTACGCCACTGTGGCCACAGTGTCACCACTGTGGCGAGTACTGCACCTGCGATTTTCTGCAGATTTTTGAAGCCATTTTGGTGCAAGTTGGAGGCAGGCCTGTTGAAGTCAAGGATGACCCTTGCATACAAGAAGACTCAAGAAGAGGACAAGCATAATAGAGCCAAAGGAAGGAAGAGGACATGCATGAGAGGTCTCTTTCACCCTCTCATGTCCCTTTCTTCCCAACTCATCTTCTCCACTATAAATACAAAGGGTGCTTAGCTTTGAAGAGGATTCATTGACCATCCTACATCTCATATATCACAACACTTGGAATCAGTAGTTGTAGAGCTTTGCATTGTATTTCTAGTTCTTGTAGTAATTTTCTTTAGTTTTATTTACTTTCTGTCCACCACTGTGGTGAGCTTGTGGCCACAGTGGTACGTTTACGTTTTGTGAAATTTCAGTTTATGCACTTCTTCTTCTTCTTTATTATGTCTTTTAATACTATGAGTAGCTAAACCCCCCTTTGGGTGTGGGTGTAAGCCAACCCGAGAGGTTAAAATGTAACACTTGGGTGTTACCGCATTCGGCTAACTTCTCGGTTTGGTCATCCAAGTTGAAGCTTCATCTCAACGCGGACAAGCCGATCACTTGTGTGTGTTAATATTAGATCTTAGACCTCGAGAGGGGCGGATCCGAATACGGCTTGGGTGATGCAAGGAGGTTTGAGAAAATCTTCAATAATCGCATAGAGATATGGATTTTTGCATAATCAAACTAAGGTCTAGATGTCGGTCGAGTTGGTGTGTCATAGAGATATGCGCATATCTTCATACTGACGAGGCTAAGATCTTCGAGGTCTACTTAGTGAGATTGGTAAACCGAAAGTTAGCAAGTGTGGTAATTTTATAATAAAACCGTTATCGCAACCGATACGACGTCGCTTCGAGAGGAGGAAATCGTGTGGGGTTCATCGCGACCGGTTTTGTTAACCATTTGAGTTATTAAAATACTCTCGGGGGAAACTTACACCCGTACCCGCTTTTTACTATCTTGTTTAGTATTTAATATTTCGCTAAAAATCAACCCATCAATTTTATAAATCTAACTTTGCACCGGAAGTTCGTAGAAATCTCTGATTCTTAGTTAAGTCCAATCCCTGTGGATACGATATTTGGTTCTTACCATTATATTACTTGAGAAGCGAACACAATACGTGGTGTATACTTGCGTCATTATTGTGCCACATTTTACACGTGTGCATTTTTCCCATCATAGTGGTAGTCGATAGTGGTGGAGGTGTTCGTCGACGGTCATCGATGGTCGTCGTTAGGGGTGGTGGCAACAACAATGCGAGGTGGTGACTATTAAACCAAATACCATATTAGGGTTATATGTAATGAGTCATAGATTAGTAATTTTTTAGTTATGTCCCATTCTTATCCCATCTTATTCCACATATTTTATGGAATTAAAAATAAACTTGTCCCACCTAGTCCCAGTCCTTGTATTTGTTCCATATCGTGCGAAACATAAAACTGTTAGTTTTTGTCGTGTTCCATGTTGCGTCAAACATGAGACAATGAGTTTTATCTTGTCATATCATACGCACCAAATGGAGCTTTAAGGTCTTCTCAAGGTATAAAATTTGAAAAACAAGGATGTAAATGTAAATAAAAAACCAAAACATTGAGTTTCCTCCAAGTTTGTGAAACCAAAGGGATGATTATCGCAATTAGCCATAACCGAACAACAACTAGTGATTCAAACGCGGATCCATCGATTTTCATTCCCAAATAGATTTTCTAGGGCTCCAATATTGGGATCACACAACTCCAATTCAACAGTGTAATTGGCTGAATATATTCAATTAAATGGCAAATAGCAACAAAAGAGATGAACCATTAACAGCTCCACCAGTCGATCGATGGTTTGGCCTATCCCTAGGTTCCTCTTTTCAAGACAATCCTTCTTCCAAATTCTGCACTCTTCGCTGTAAGTTTATCTGTTCGAATATGTTTTATTTTTCTTATGCAGATTCGTAGATATGTGTAGTAAAATATGTTTGTGGGATCGTACCAATAGTTTTCTCAGAATATCGATGTATCTTTTGTGAAATTTGATTCAAAAAACTCTTTTGGAAGTCTCGTATTCGGTTATGGCTTTGAGAATTACATCATGAAAAAAAAGCCCTAAAATTGCCATTGAGATTAAATTAACATTCTATGACTTTAGGATGTAAATTGTGTAAAGTGTGAAATCATTTGGTTAATTTATTTTGGACGAATGTGGAATCTCATTTAGCTCTGTTAATTTGGGAATAATGATTTGATATCAAGATCAAATCTTTTATTTCTCTGAAATTGAAAAATAGATCGTTTGATGAAGGTTAATTGAGTATTGCAGTTTGGATATTTCAGATGAATTTAAACCTGCATCGATCGATAAGAACCAACCGGGGAAATTGCATAAGTCCAAGGATAATAAAGTGGCGGTCGAATTTCAGAACAACCAACCAGGGAAACCGAAAGTGAGTTTTGAAGGAAGTAGTGAGGATTACAAAGACAATGATGCGGTTTTGTTCTTTGATGGATCGAGTTTCAGGTTGGAGCGGTTGCATAGATCGGTGAAGCGTTTGAGGCATGTTCGGCAACCTGGTGAGTCTGCAGCCGTGGCTGCAGCCAATTTACCAGGTCCGGCACCCGAGTCTAGTTCGCCACCACTTGGGAAAGGATCTAAACTTCAATCTTCGAATAAGAGTTTACTTCCTCCATCGGTAAGTTATTTTGCAAAGTTGAAACTTTTTCTTATCTAAAATGACAAATATAACCAAAAAAGGCTTTGCTTACTCATATATAGTTTATCAAAGGTTACCCAATTTGTCTTTCTCTCTATATAGTTTTATGGTTGTGTTTACTCTTATCTAGCTTTTCTTTATTTATCATATATGTTCTTCTCCTTTCACACACTTTTCACTAGCTGGGGGTCATCAAGAAAAACAACCGTTCTACTCTTTAGGGTAGAGGTCAAGTCTACGTACATCTTATCCCTAGACCACACCTCCGGGTGGGATATACTAGGCTCGTTTGGTTTGGTTTGGTTTAGGCTTTGCATGACGTAGCTAGACAAACTTGTTGGGAAAGAGGGAGGGAGGAGCTCAATGAACATGTATATTTGCATTGGCAATTTATAGTTCTCTTTTTGGTGCAAGTTTTATCCTTTCTTTTTGCACACTTTGCGCATGTTGTGGGTGTTCATAGAAACAACAACTCTACTCTTTGAGGTAGATGTTAGGTTTGTGTACATCCCACCCAAGACCCCAACTCCGGGTGGGATATACTGTGTTTGTTTGGTTGGTTTTATGGTGCATGTCTTTAATAACTCGGTTTGAGTTTATTGTTTTTTGTTTTGAGCCTAATAAACAAGTAACAGTTGGTATTTTAGAGATGCCATCGTGCTAGTAATGTCTGAGTAGGTTGTTGGACAGTAACGTTACTGGTCAAACTCCCCCAAAATGAATTCGTTTACTATTTACACTTGAGATTGATACATAAAATGAACCACTTTTTTACACTTTTACAGGTCGAAGTTGAACAGATTGAAATCGGCAACTTCAAAGGCTACGGTATGTTCCATGCTAATGCAATATCCATTACTCGTCTAGACATGCAACATGTGGTTGTGGGGAGCTAGCAGAAGTTAGGTCTTAGTGAATTCGAAAGTCTCCATGAGTTAACCAAGTCTTAACGATATAGCTTAAAGTTCATGTTGGGCATGGGGTGTAGACTCTGTTGTGAGGCACTACAACAAAATCGGAGTCCTAATATACTGTTTTATAGGACCAAACTCCTATGTAAAAGTGTTGCAATAGGATGTTAGCACGTATTTGGGCATCCTAACAAGTTTTTTATGACACTTTTATACATGTCCTATTAGCTTTTTCATAGGATACTTTTGAAAAGTATCCTATGAACACATCTTTTTGTAAACACTTGTTTTTATAAAACATGTTTTCAAATAATGTCATAAAAATACTAATAAGATGTTTTTATATCAAAGGTTTCCTAAAAAGGTGTTACAATAGAATGTTGGGACGTATTTGGGCATTTTTAGGACACTTTTGAAATATGTCCTATTAGCTTTTTCATAGGACATTTTTTAGAAGTCTCATATGAACAAATCTTTTTATAGGGCACTTTTTAAAGACATTTTTCAAAGTACTCACAAGTGTTCCATAACATCTTTACACCTGACTCACAATTTTTTGGTCCTAATAAATTTAAGTCCTATAAATCAGTCTATTAGGACATTTAGGGGGTTGCTTGTTTACCTCTTAATGGTTCCATTAATAGGCAACCTCTTAATGGTTCCATTAAGAGGCAACCTCTTAATCGTTAAGAGGTGAATTTTGTTTGGCAAAAAAAAAGTTTGCCTCTTAATGGTTCCAAAACCCTTTGAATGATTTTGTATCTTGGTCTCCCTTGACCATTTAGCGCCCTAATTTCATTCTGAACAATTAGCAAACCAACCATATTTCATTTTGCACTATTTCATAAGAGCCTCTTAATCATTCTGACCACTTAATCATTCTGCACCAAACCATTCTGCAACTGCCAAACAGCCCCTTATAACCCCTTAGACTTATCTGGATACCTATAAAATAGATTTTGTTGCAGTGACGGTTGATAGGTGGGGTATTCGAATCTTGATGGATGAAGCAGAATACTTGTTATTGATTAAGTTGAATACAATCTTAGCAATTGTTTTTCTTTTCCTAGATGGGAAAGCCAGAGAAGAGAAGGTTGTCGATAATCCATCTATCCCACCTTCAAATTCATTCTACGCATCACCAGATCCCAAAAACGACGATGATCTAGACGAACAGCTCGACATACTCAACGATGACGATGAAATCGACATTGGCCGAACTGATAATATGGAGTCAGCACCAGAAAGACAACCATTCACCGGCATCGATATCAATATCCCGCACCAAAATGAAACCGATGACGAGATTGCAGAGGTTGATGTGAGTGACGACGAAGGGAATAAAGGTCCGAATGCTGCAGAAGCCCTCCGAGCACAGGTGAATGCTGAAGAAAGAAAAGAACGGTCTTCGAGCTCGAGTGATAGTAGCGGAAGCAGCAGCGGCAGCGGTAGCGGAAGCGGGAGCAGCAGTAGCAGCAGCAGCAGCGGTGATAGCAGCGATGCTGACTCTGTCAGCTCTATTTAAGTAAGTTTAAAGTATTCAGTTCATGTAACCTTAACAATAATACTATCAACATAGTGAGCCAAAACAATTTAAAGTAATCTTCTTGTCTGCAACTTCTTTTATTACAATTTATATATATCACATAGCCAAAACACAATGAATATCTAAAACCTACAACAAAATCGGCTTTAAAGAAGGTCAAATATGTCTAAACGTCATCATAAACTACTTTACATGACTTAAGTTTTGTAGGACTAGACAATTGTGCTTCATATGTGAAACTGTTACAATAAGTTTATGAGACATTTTTAGGCGTCCTCAGAGCATCCACAATGGTTGATCTTTCTCACGAAGTTCGTTGTTATTAAAGGACCCACAAGAAAAACTTCGCTTGTAACGGGATAAATAAAAAGGGGTTTTCTTTGTCGACACATTCTCATGTGGATGTGGCCAATAAGCTTTCCATTAAGCTTGGCGACAAGCACCATTGGGGATGCTCGTAACAAGATTTTAGGACAGTTTGAAATGAAGCGTACTATAAGTCTTTTTATACGACATTATTTTAAAAAGTGATGTAAAAAGATGTGTTGATAAAAAAACACTGATAGGACATTTTATTTCAAAAGTAGGTCCTAATATCATGTTGTAACACCTTTATATAGAACATACAATTATTTGTTTTTTATAGACTTAAGTCCTATAAAACGGTCTATTGAGACATTTAGAGTTCTTTGCCGTCTTGTAAGGCTAATTTTGTTTCTAATATCAAATTCGGGAATGGGTGATCGATGAAAATTGAGACAACAGATATTGTTTCTGATATCATTTGAGACAACGGATATTGTTTCTGATATCAAATTCGGGAACGGGCGATCGATGAAAATTGAAGGAGTTCTTGATTACTTTGGAATAATCTCATGTGTTCTTCTTCAAGACTGACCACGGCTTCAACTCCGTCTCCGTCTGGTGTGTCGTACAGTATGAACGTGTTCTTCACCAACACGTCCGCAATCGTGCACCATTTCGGATTTCCCCACCCGAAATTCATCTGGTAAAACGATCCTCCTCGGACATGGCTGCACCGGTAAACATCAAGATTATCGAACAACTCTTTAACATTATATGCAGATTCCCGAACCCCGATCAACCAATCTTCCAAACGAAGATTATCCCGTAATTCTTTGATCCCTTTCTTCAACTGAACCACCAAATTCCCTAAACTGGTTTCGCTCTCACGATCGTTTGATGTCGTGAAGTACCAAGTGAAATTTCCTACCGAATTTTCCGGCAACTGAGCCGCCAGTCGTTGCCGCATGTTCACTAGCTGAATCAAAGTCGAGTTTCTGAAACCACCCGTTTTCACCGTGGAAGAGGCAATTGCACATCTGTAAAGCAAAGCGGTCACAAGCCCGATCTTCGTCGGGTTTTCGACTAACCCGATAACCGACCGTCTCAATCTCGATATCGTCCCCGCATCAAATACAAACCGTTTCGTCACACAAGCCTCACTCATCTCGATCACGATCTCCGGCATCGTGTACGCAAGATCCAACGAAGGGATTGATGTCGCAAGAATCAACGGCGCCGGTCTCACTTCGCCACGGGCCACAGCCGCCCAATCGCTAAGGAAAACCCCGAGCGAGGGTGCATCCGCCACCTTGTGAGACATGGACACCGTCACCGCCATCCCTCCGCCGTCGAAATACGTTACTTGCGCCGCAAGAAAGGCGTAACCTATGCATGACCCCTTCCACAAGTAACCTTCAGGAAACAGTAATCTTTGGGTTTCGTAGTTTGGATCTTGAAGGAAATCAGAGAGTTTGTAACCAAGGAGTTTTGCTTCGACGAAAACGACGCCTTCGTCGTTGCAATTGACGGTGATGCCGTCGTCTTTGAGTCTTCCTGCAAAAGGGTAGTATTTGGTTAGGGTTTGAGATAAAGATTTCTTTAGAACATCAATGGAGGTGGTGATTTTGGATTCGTATAAGAGAATTATGGGAGCGTAGGTATGTAAGGTGAGTTGGTCAAGTAATGAGAGTTTGAATGTTTGTAGGTGATGAGGGGTTGGAGATAAAGGTTTGATGATTTCTTTTGAGATTATCTCCATTTCTGATGGTTAATCTTTCTGCAATATAGAGATCACACACACACACATATATATATATATATATATATATAGTCAAGTTCATACGAGAACAATAATCAAATAAGATAATAAGAAAACGGTCGAATCATATGTGATTAGGTCGCGAGCCACGTTCCCGCACACCCTTGGATTGACTGTCAGTGTAAAATCACATGTGATTTAACCGTTTTCGTATTCTCTTATTTGGTTATTGTCTCGTTTAAATCTCTCCTCTCTCTCTCTCTCTCTCTATGTATATATATAGAGAGAGAGGAGTGATCAAATGCAAACCAACTCTATTTGTACAAACTAATCTCAACCGTCCATCTAGTCTATGAATATCTAATTTTATTTTGTTTCTTTAACTAATGTCATGATCATAATAAATGAACTTTATCCTCTTCCATATATATCTCAATCGTATTTAAAAAATCATGATTACTATCCATAAATATCTCAATTATTTTCTAATATAATGGTTTGTATGGTTTATACAAATGTCTTGGTTTGCACTATAATCCATCCATATATATATATATATATATATATTATATATACATAGGAAAGATCAAAAAATAAGAACCATTTGAAATGATTTAACGGATGTGATTGAAAAGGTTCAACAATTGTTTTTTAAAACTAAAAATATCCTCCTCCCTCCCCCCCTCCAATTTTTTAATCGAAAATCAACAAAATATTATCAAAGTTAGAGCAACAAAAATTCTATTAAAACGATCATTCTATTTACTTTAATTTGACATCTATTTTTTGGTAGTTTTCATTCGTTTTCATGGTTTTCTTCGGTTTTGCCTTTTGGGTTCTTCCCGGAACTCACTTTTGTATAAGGTTAGGTTCGAACGAGAATGAATTTTTTTGGTAAGAACGTGAGAACAGAAACATTAATCTGCCTTTATCCACATGCATTTCACAAATCTTTATCAACCTGTTTTTATCATCATTATCAAAAACCTTTAACAAATTCAAACACGTGAACGTGATTGAATGAATGTAAAAGTTAATTTCTTGAAGGTGAAGGTAAAGATACACAATTTTTGTCAGACATCAAACAAAGGTAGTTGAAGGTCCATGTTTTTTTTAGTTATTACGTCAAAAAATAAACTCATCTTCTCACGAAAAAGGGTTGTTGTCTTTAAATGATAAATATGAGCTTAAAATAATGCATAGCCTTGAACGATTCACCATCTTGCCTCCATTTATTCCTTTTTGCTTTGTATTTATATTGTCTACTCTCGACATCGTTTTTCCTTTTCAGTTGTTTTACGTAATGTTGACCGCCTTAGTTTCCACGTACTGATGGAGAAAACAATGTTTTTTTGGCATTCTATCTTTGATACTTTGTACGGCAACTTTTGACACATAGTTCCATATAATACACATCGACTCTTATCGTATGTATGAGATGTGTAGAATCTTGTCAGATTACTCTTCAAATAAAGCGTTTAAGAAAAGAAGGGAGGTTACATCATACATAGAAGTAAAAAAGGTTTGATTGTAACTGATATGGACTCCATCACACCCCTCCAACGTAAGTTAGACGAGTGGAAATGCACCCAAATGTCAATTCCTTTTTAGATGTTAGACTTGGCTTTGATACTATGTGGAGATATATAAAATCTCATCATATTACTCTTGAAAAAAACCATTTAAGAAAGAAAGAGGATCCATTATATATAGAAGTTAAAAGAGTTAAAGTCTAGCCGACGTGAGACTCTAATAATATAATCTTGCAACTCAAACCCATATGTATCTGAATAAAAATGTGCTATCTATAAATCTTATATCCCTCTTTGTCTCATCAATCATTTGATTACACGTTATTTTATGTAGTATAAAATCTTTTATTCATTTTTTTTCTCTTCGTAACAAATTAATAATGTCGCTTATTTATAACTTATTTTTCTTTTTAGATAGTAATTCATTAATGCTTATGGATATTATTGATGATTCAAATTGTATAGACTCGAGACCATTAATAAGCAAGTTGGATAACGTCATTTTGACTCATTTATCTTATGAACTAGAATAGAAAAATCGTACATTCTGGAATCCTTATTTCGAGATGTTTTATATGATACCAAATTTGTAGTAGAGCAACATCAATGATTGTCCTAATCAGAAGCTAGAATTCGAATTTCTAAAAGTTGTTATGTTTGGTTCAAGAGTTGTTTGTGTTTCATGGATCAACTAGCTCATCAGTGGTTATTGAGAGCTGATGTAATAAAACTGAACCAGAGGCTCCTCTTATTTGGCTGCACCTTTAAGTTTGAGCCGATGTGGTAGGGATGAAGCTGCTATCTCCCAATTGGTTACCCATATATTTTTGATGCTGAACCAGAAACATAAATGAATGCTAACAGTATCGACGATAAGAGGTTCTTATAAGTAAAAAGTAAGGTTATTATAACCATGATAGTAGAATAAATATATAAACAAAAAGTAATTTTTTTTTCAATTTAAAATATTAAAAAATCTACTGTTACTGTTCATTTTATGGAATAAAATACATTTATTTTTAGTATATATATATATATATATATTTAAAATGTAGAAAGTTTGCTTTATTAATAGAAATAATATAAATTAAAGTTATGAATAAGAAACTAACTTGTATTGATTTATGATCTTTCAACCAATAAAATCATCTACGCGCCATATATTATAAATTAATATAATCTATAATTCACATCTAAAAAACTTCCAATTCAATCATTCTATTTCATCAGTTATTAATTAACAAACTATGTTCAACCTTAACTTATAGGAGCAATTTATTAAACACTTATTGAGTAACATTTATCGATATCTATTACCTTACGGATTGAGCATGACAAGGACCAAGAATTTCACCAGACAAGAGGCATAACAACGAGTCAACGACAAAGAGTCTTACCCGATAAGTGAGAATTTTTTTGCCTGATAAGCGCTTATGGGTTTAAGACATTTGCCGACAATCCATTTTGATGGCCGAGAATGTTACATGATAAGGTAAGTGAGAACGATTTCTCTTGCCGATAAGCATTTAGTAAACGACCCCTTACTTGCATATCCCGTAACAAAATATTTTCGTCACTGTGCAATGAACGATGCCATACCCCAGTTATTTGTACAAGAAAATCATCATGTTTCAGGTTTGATTTTGCTGTATGTTATCATTAGTTATTATCGTGGGTCATGTCAATTTTCTTGTAATAGAATTCTGATCAATTTTCGACTTGCTTACATATTCACAAAGTTTTTAATTGATCGGTACATTATGTTTTTAGTCTTTATGATCTATTAAAAATTACAACTTTCATCCTTATGGTCTCGAAATTGTGGTTTTCATCCCTACGAGAAACGAAAATAGCAAAGAATCATAAAACCATAAGGATGACGATGCAACAGTAAATCAAATGACAAATTAAAACACGTTGATTCTCGAGGAATACCCGTGTTAATCTCTTATAGGATTCGTTGATTCAACGAAAACCGAACCTATGCTTCAAATTCGAATTCAAAAGCTCAAAATTTGGGATAAAATCAAAAGTCTCTCAAAATCAAATGTGACCATCCAATTTACACAAGAAGTATATAAATAGGAGGCCCAAAACAAAATAGGCTAGAAAAAGACTATGGGCTTGGGCTAAACATAAAAAGGCCTACAAAAATGCCGAAAAGGAGTAAAAAACATGAAAATGTCCAAAAACCATATTAAAACAACGTTTTTGGTGTTCAAAAGTCATTTGAGCCTAACCACGGCGTGCGTCTCATTCTAGGCTTCAAATGGATTGGCCGTCGGTTTGAAACGGAGTCCCGTAGATGAAGTTACGGCCATTTAAGTGCGGTCCCCTTTGATAGCCTGATCATGACTCTCCCAAATAATAAGGCTCTCTATGCTAAGGTCTGCATGAGATGAAAACAACAATTAAATTATAAATCATAAAGATCGAAATGACAATGAATTATATATCATAAATATGAAAAGGTAATTTCAAAAGAAAAACAACAAAAATGTAACAAATCACATGAACGCAAGACATAATTTACTGTTTTTAAGTTTTTAAATTTCGATGCACACTCTTTCTTCTTTGAGTGGATCTGATCACACATGTGTAGGAAATTAAAAAAAAAAACAATAAATCAAAATCACAACCGTTGACAAAAAAAACCCAACATTATTTCTAGTATATATATAAATATAGATTATATATATATATATAATTAAGGGGATATCAAACGAGAATAATCTATATCTATATTATATTATAAAGCATAGACAAAAAACTCTTAAATACAAATTATTATGCACAAGATATTATCATTTTATGCAAGATTTTAAAAATTTCTTAAGAGTGAATTGTGGATTTGGTCCCCGTGCTTTGTTACTTTCTTTGACTACGGTTCCTATAGTATGTTTATTGTGGATTTGGTCCCTGTGGTATTCAATTTATCTTGGTCATGGTCCCTCTGACTAACGCATCCGTTAACTCCATTAAATCAGGGACCATTTTAGTCATTTTGCCTATTTTGTGTTTTATTATGATAAGAAAAATAAAAAATATATTTTTAACACACACACACACATATATATATATATATCAAAATAAATAAAATAGAATGTTATTGTATGCCTTGATTCTTTAAATTTTAAAAAAAATTAATTATATTAAATACAGTATGATTTAATTTTAGAGTAGACTCCAACTTTGGTCCCTGAGGTTTATTGATTTCTTTGAAAGAGGTCCCTATGGTTTCATAATTCAAGTTTACATCCGAGGGGTTTGGATTTTGCTCTAGAAATGGTCCCTGACACCTAACGACGTCAAAATGGTCCGTTAGTGTCAGGGGCATTTTCGTCCAACCATCTTTTTGTCCCTCTTTTGCAACTTTTCTATGTTTTTCTTGTTTTTTAAAAAACATAAAAATTTCAGGGACCAAATATATTAATTACTCTAATGTGTGTGTGTGTATATATATATATATATATATATATATATATATATATATTGTGTGTGTGTGAGAGAGTGTAAAACAAAGTCCATTGCCGGCAAACTCTCCGGCCAAACTCCAACGCCGGCCAAAACTCCATCGCCGGTCCTGCCTCCTCTCATCTCAGTCTCTCGCTACTCCCATCTCCAACAATGAGTTTGAAGCTCTAAAAAGAATCGATCTGCTCTTCTTTTTGTACAATACTCCCTAAAAGCTTCCATTTTTCTTCATCTGAAAAAGCTCTTCATGAAGAAAAGCAGCCATTTTTGTCCATTTTTGTACAAAAAGAAGAGCAACCCACATGAAAGACCCATTTTTGTTCATCCCAAGTTTTACCCACTTTTGATCCCATTTAAATACCCCAACAATCTCCATCACGGCTGTGGTTATTTTTTGATGATTTTTCAGCATGGTTGGGGTCTTGGTGGGAGCATTGGTATGACAGTCTGTGTAATTTGGCTTTCTGCCATTACACAAACTTTTATAAGTATTGGAAAGGGAATTAGTCCTTTGCTGTTGTTTTATGTTCTTTACTTTGGTGATCATCTTCTGGATAGGGTTTTGATGATCAATTCTTGGTCTTTTTCCATTAGCTTCTGGATCACCCTTGGACTTGTGTAGTCTGTTTTTTTTGCAGCCCATATGGTTCCAGCAGATTTTGGTTTTTATTGGGGTTGATTTGTTTGCAATGGCCTTGGGCCAAATTGCCATTTCTTGCTAGCAGCAGGTTTTTGTTGATTTTGCCCATTGTTTTGCTTCATTTTTTCTTTACAATTTGGCCTCTGGTTTAATTTGGTTTCAATTCATGAGGGATCGGCTTCAAGTTATAATTATGTGCAGATTGGAAAGAGATCGAATTGGTTTTGACAATAGGATTTGTGAGCTTTGGAGAATGTTAAGGAACATAGGTATGCTAGATTTCGATCATCATTTTGGTTTTTTTGCTGCTTTGGATATGGGAAATCAGATTGGTTATCGATGGTTTGATGATTTCGGTCCTTTTTGCCTTCGATCTGGAATGGTATTTCTGCAGGTTTCGAACAATCAGGTTTTTGCCTTTAATCCCCATCGATCTTTGTTTTTTTTTATCGATTTCTCTTCTTTGATCTGCCTGGTCGATGTCTTTGATCTGTTCGATTTGGTTTTGGGCTGGTCGATGTAGTTAAATACCCCAACAATCTCCATCACCTTTTTTTCCCACTTCTACTACGAAACCAAACCAAAGGAAACGAAACGAGACGAAACGAAACGAGGGTGGTGCCGGAAAAAGAAGAAGAGGGGTGCTGGTGGATTTTCCAGTGAAGTTGGGGATGATGGGGGGGGGGGGGGGACGATGGTCCCTGTAGAAACATACATACATATCACACACACACACACTTATATATATATATATATATATATATATATATATATATATATATATATATATATTAGAGTTATTAACATATGGTCCCTAAACTTTATGATTTTATATAAGAATAAGAAGAAACAAAAAAAATGCAAAAGAGGGACAAAAAGATGGTTGGACGAAAATGCCCCTGACACTAACGGACCATTTTGACGTCGTTAGGTGTCAGGGACCATTTCTAGAGCAAAATCCAAACCCCGAGGATGTAAACTTGAATTATGAAACCATATGGACCTCTTTCAAAGAAATCAATAAACCTCAGGGACCAAAATTGGAGTTTACTTTTAATTTTATTATTTTATTGTAATGGTGGAAAAAATATGGTTTTATTGTTTTAATGTAATTAAAATTTTAATTTAAACAAACTAGATAATAAAATTATATCTTATTTTATTTAGAACGAATAAAATAAGATATGTTTTTTATGATTTAATTTATTAAATTAGAACTTTAATTATGTTAAAGGCGATGTAATTTTATTGTTCTTTTACTATCATCACAACAAACAAACTTATTATCGATATTTTGACACCAAAATAATTGAAAACCTGAGGAATGAACTCTAATTTTATCATCTTAAAATTAGAGGTTCCAATTTTCATATTGTTTTTCAGTCAAAAATTAAAAATCAACTGTTTAGATTTTAACGAAATAAAATATTTAAGTTACGAATATTTTAACTCACAATAAAATTAACAAGTGTAATAAACTAATAATTACACATTTCTAAAACCGTGTGCCTTTTTTTATTATGAACATTTATTTTGGGACGGAAGGAGTACCGAATAATGATAAGACAATGTCCTATCTTTCTATTGATGGATGTTGTAGTTGATCTTCGCTATTTTCTAAATGCTAACATGTTTTCATGTTGGTGTTACCTGACATATGATGCTCTATGTTTTGCCTTTTGGCTGTGAGTTAAAATATTCGTAACTTAAATATTTTATTTCGTTAAAATCTAAATGGTTTGTTTTGAGTTTTTTTTTATTGAAAAAGAGTGAATTACACCGGTGGTCCTTGTGGTATGTCTAAATTTTGGATTTGGTTCCTAAAGTAAACTATCTACGATGGTAATCCCTAACTTTTTAATTAACTTTCACTCAAGGTCCCTCTTACTTAACGTCGTTTAATTTCATTCATCATATTGTTTAAAGCAAGGGTAAATCAGTCTTTTAATAAAAAAACCAATTTCCTATTTTATCAAAATTAGTCTTTTAATAAATAAAAAATCAATTCCATATTTTATCAAAATCAAAGTGAGTTGAACGGGAATTGAAAGGTGCTTTGCTGCTGCTATGCACTAATTTTTATTTTTTTGGAGTTTTTATTTCTTGCTTATGCTATGCACTAATCTTGTGGACAGATAATATTTTGGAATTGTAATTGGGAATTTCAATTTTGCCACAATAGCCTTTTTGTTATCTTTACTATGCAAGCCACAGTAGCCATAATTTGGGTTGAAAGACTCAACCATTCTAGATATTAATTTTACGTATTCATCAAAATTAGTGAAATAGAAAAGTTGTGAAACGTAAATAATTTACTTAGGGACCGTTTGTCAAACGCTTACTCGGGTAAGAACTTACCAAGTCACATTATCTTACCGGAAAAATATGGCAAGGACCAAAAATCTTACCCGGTAAGAGCTAAGGCAATGACTCTTACCATGGTTAGCGCTTACCGGGAAAATTGTTGCATACAGTATCGTTTTGATGGACTAAAATCTTACCCGATAAGTAGGTGATAGTGTTGAATTTTACCGGTAAACGCTGGTAAACGGCCCCTTAATTCATTAATTTAGAGGCCGTTTACCAAACGATTATCCGGGTAAGCGTTTACCAAATTATATTACATTAACAGATTAGTACTAGTAATGATCAATAATCTTACTCGGTAAGAGCAAAAGCAATGATCGAGAGTCTTACCCTGTAAATGAGGATGACGGTTCTTACCTGGTTAGTGTGTACCGGGTAATTTTTCGCCTACAATACCGTTTTAATAGACTAAAGTCTAACCCGATAAGGTAAGTGATAGCGTCGAATTTACCCGGTAAGTGCTTACCGGGTAATTGTTTGGATAAACGGCCACTTGTTCAAAAAAAATACTATATTTTTTTCAAGCTTACACTTTAAAATTTACTGGACCTACCCTATAAAAGAGTAAAACTCTTCAACCCATTAAATCAAGGGAAATTAATTAAACTAGCCATTTCAGAAAATCGGCTTTATCTCCTAACCAATCTCTCTCTCAATTTATTAAAATAGCCCATAAGTTCGTGAAAGATGTTCGTATATACGAACACATCCCTAAATCTGATAAATTTGACATATGTTCGTAATATATGTTCGTATATACGAACATAATTTAAAAACTCAACAATTTTTATTAACTTCGTGAAATGGGTTCCTGGGAAATGAAATCAGTTTAAAAAAATTACATTTATGGCCCCTGTTCGTATTTCACGAACCAAACTTACCTTTTTGACCATCTTGTGAGCTAAAGAAATATTATAAATTTACAATTTTAGCCCCTGTTCGTATATATCATGTGAGTGATACGAATATACCGAATTACAAGTTTGGCCCCTGGTTCGTATATATTATGTGATACGAAGTAAATGGTTTAAATAAAAAGGCAAGTTACAATTATGGTCCCTCATCTTTGAAACATTAATCAAATTATTTTCAATTTTGGCCCTAGTTCGTATCATATGTTCGTGTATCACGAACATAGATTTCCAAATAAAAAGGCAAGTTACAATTATGGTCCCTCATCTTTGAAACATTAATCAAATTATTTTCAATTTTGGCCCTAGTTCGTATCATATGTTCGTGTATCACGAACATAGATTTCCAAATTAAAGGATATTTACAATTATGGCCCCTCAACTTTGGCCCAATAATCAAAGTATTAGGGCCAAAATTGTAAATACTTTGATTATTGGGCCAAAGTTGAGGGGCCATAATTGTAACTTTCCTTTAATTTGGAAATTTATGTTCGTGATACACGAACATAAATTGTATCACGAACATAAATTTCCAAATTAAAGGAAAGTTACAATTATGGCCCCTCAACTTTGGCCCAATAATCAAAGTATTTACAATTTTGGCCCTAATACTTTGATTATTGGAGCCAAAGTTGAGGGGCCATAATTGTAACTTTCCTTTAATTTGGAAATTTATCACGAACATAAATTTCCAAATTAAAGGAAAGTTACAATTATGGCCCCTCAACTTTGGCCCAATAATCAAAGTATTTACAATTTTGGCCCTAATACTTTGATTATTGGAGCCAAAGTTGAGGGGCCATAATTATAACTTTCCTTTAATTTGGAAATTTATCACGAACATAAATTTCCAAATTAAAGGAAAGTTACAATTATGGCCCCTCAACTTTGGCCCAATAATCAAAGTATTTACAATTTTGGTCCTAATACTTTGATTATTGGGCCAAAGTTGAGGGGCCATAATTGTAACTTTCCTTTAATTTGGAAATTTATGTTCGTGTATCACGAACATATGATCGAACTAGGGCCAAAATTGAAAATAATTTGATTAATGTTTCAAAGATGAGGGGCCATAATTGTAACTTGCTTTTTTATTTAAACCATTTACTTCGTATCACATAATATATACGAACTAGGGGCCAAACTTGTAATTCGGTATATTCGTATCACTCACATGATATATACGAACAGGGGCTAAAATTGTAAATTTGTAATATTATTTAACTCACATGATGGTCAAAAAGGTAAGTTTGGTTCGTGAAATACGAACATGGGCCATAAATGTAATTTTTTTAAACTGATTTCATTTCCCAAGAACCCATTTCACGAAGTTAATAAAAATTGTTGAGTTTTTAAATTATGTTCGTATATACGAACATATATTACGAACATATGTCAAATTTATCAGATTTAGGGATGCGTTCGTATATACGAACACCTTTCACGAACTTATGGGCTATTTTAATAAATTGAGGGAGAGATTGGTTAGGAGATAAAGTCGATTTTCTGAAATGGCTAGTTTAATTAATTTCCCTTAAATCAAAGCTCAATTGATCGATATTCCTTTTTATTTAAATGCACGTGGTGGATGCTCCTAAAAAGAAGACTAGAGCCAAAATCAGGTCCTTTTATAACCCCAACTCCACCCACCCCACTTTCTTTACTCATCTCTCTCTCCAGTCTCCACCATTGCATTTGCAAAGAGACGGCCATGGAAAATATGATGAGCAACAATGGAGCTTGAAGCATTTTTTAGTCTAAGTTCGACTCATTTTTTTGGGTTTTGATTGAAATTAGAGTACAGATGAGTTGACCAAGTCACTTCTGCTCACAACAATGGAGCTTGAAGCAGCAAGGTTCAAAGCTCAACAAGAACTCAGGCTAAAATATGATCAGCTGACTCAACTCAAACACCTTCTCAACAACGCCATTAACCAAAGAAACGAAGCTCAAAACAGATACCAAACCCTCCTTCTTCACTATCATAACAACAACCACCATCAAACCACCCCACCACAACCACCACACTCCGTCGTTTCAAGTATAGAAGACGAACCCATCACCAATGTTGCTGGCTTCTCATCCTAAGATTGTGAAGAAAGCATCGTTTCATCTCTTCTGGTCACAAAATTCACACCACCACCACGGTTGTCGGAGCAAGAATTTCCTTTTCCGGTGGTGGCATTGTCGGAAAAAGGGAAGCTTTTGGAAGCAGTGATAAAAGGAGGTGAAGAAATTTCCGCTGGTTGAAGATGAAGTTGATCTCAACGTTCAACTCACTTTGATTTTGATAAAATATGGAATTGATTTTTTATTTATTAAAAGACTGATTTTGATAAAATAGGAAATTGTTTTTTTTTATTAAATAACAGGACCTTGAAAAGTTAGGGACTACCACACCCATAGATAGTTTACTTTATGGACCAAATCCAAAATTTAGTCATACCACAGGGACCATTGGTGTAATTCACTCATTGAAAAACAATATGAAAATTTGAACCTCTAATTTTAAGATGATAAAATTAGAGTTAATTTCTCAATGGGTTTCAATGATTTTGATGTTAAAATATCGATAATAAGCTTGTTTGTTGCAATGATAGTAAAGAACAATAAAATTGTATCGCTTTTAACATAATTAAAGTTTTAATTTAATAAATAAAATTATAAAAACATATCTTATTTTATTCACTCTAAATAAAATAAGATGTAATTTTATGATCTAGTTTGTTTAAATTAAAATTTAATTACATTAAAACAATAAAACCATAACTTTTTCCACCATTACATAAAATAATAAAATTAAATCATATTTAATATAATTAATTTTTTTAAAAATTTAAAGAATCAAGTCATACAATAATATTCTATTTTATTTATTTTGATATCTATATCTCTATATATATATATATATATATATATATATATATGTGTGTGTGTGCGCGTTAAAATATATTTTTTATTCTTCTTATCATAATAAGACACAAATTAGGCAAAATGACTAAAATGGTCCCTGATTTAAAGGAGTTAACGGATGCGTTAGTCAGAGGAACCATAACCAAGATAAATTGAATACCACAGGGACCACATCCACAATAAACATACTATAGGGACCGTAGTCAAAGAAAGTAACAAAGCACGGGGACCAAATCCACAATTCACTCATTTCTTAATTTACAAATATCAAAGCACAATATACATATTACTAATACATGCTTCTAACACCCACCAATTTGGTATGTGTTGAGTCTTCTTTTTATGCAAACCTTTATATTTATCACTATTAATTAATATATTATATTACTATAATTTTGTTTTAATTATATTATTAAATATGTAATTGGTTATTTTTTATAGATATCATTAAAATATATAAGATAATCATTGAATTATAACAAAATACTTAATTTTTTATATAAAAAATATTATATTATTAAGCCTAAATTAAAAAAATTTATAAAAAAAAACATTATCACTTTCTCAAAATCATCCAAAATCATACTGTAAATCGACAAAAAAATAAAATGAAACATTAAAATCGTGATATATCTCGCTGCATTGTGCGAGTATGCTTCTAGTTATATTATAAAGTACGGATAAAAAACTCTTAAATACAAATTATTAGGTACAAGGTACCATCATTTTATGCAAAATTTTAAAAATATCTTAATTTACAAGTATCAAAGCACAAGATACATATTACTATTGCAGACTTCTAACACCCACCAATTTGATATGTGCAGGGTATTCCTTTTATACAGACCTTTCCATGTATCATTATTAATTAATATATTATATTACTATAAATTTATTTTAATTATATTATTAAATATGTAATTGGTTATTTTTCTAGATGTCATTAAAATATATAAGATAATCATTGAATTTTAACAAGATACTTAATTTTTATATATAAAAAACATTATATTATAAGCCTAAATTAAAAAAATTTATAAAAAAACATTATCACTTTCTCAAAATCATCCAAAATCGTACCGTAAATCGACAAAAAAACAAAAAATAAAATTAAACATTAAAATCGTGATGTATCTCACTGCATTGCGCGAGTACGCTTCTAGTAAACATTTAAAATAATACGAAAACCAATAAAATCATATATGATCTTATATTAACATGAATCTGTAGCCGCACTGACCTGATGAAGCTGAAGCCAGAGTCGCCCACGTGGCTTTTTTCACACATTAATATAAAATTATACATAATTTTTTAGATACCCATTGCTTCTGTAAACAGTCTCATATCATCTTCTTCAAGACTCACCATAGCTTCAATCCCACCTCCATCTTCTGTATCAAACAAAATAAACGTATTCCTCACAAACACATCCGCCATTGCCACCCACAACGGACGTCCGCACCCAAAATCAATCTCATAAAAACCTTTCTTACACAAACTACTACACCTATAAACATCAAGATCATCAAACAACATCTTTACACCACTTGCAAACTCCTTAACATCAATCAACCACTTACCCAATTCGAGATAATTATCCCCACCACCACACAAATCTTTAATCCCTTTCTTCAATTCCATCACCAGATTGCTCAAATCACTTGTTTGGGTGACGCTATTTGATGCTGTGAAGTACCAGCTGAAGTTCCCGACGGAGTTTTCCGGCAACGGCGACGTCATCCTCGGCCTCATGTTCACCAGCTGGATCCACGTCGAGTTCCGTACGCGGCCCGTCTTCGCTGTCGAGGCGGCGATCGCGCATCGGTAGAGATGCGCGGTCACGAGCTCGACTTTCGTCGGGTTTTTCGATGAATTACCCGCGGCGATCGAGTTTTTCAGCTCGAGGATCTTTGAGGCGTCGAAGACGTGTCTTTTCGTGACGCAGGTTGCGGTTTTGTCCATGACGATTTCGGGGACGGCGAGAGTGAGGTCGAAAGATGGGATGGATGTGGCGAGGATGATCGGTTTCGGTCTCGATTCGCCACGAGCCATGGCGGCCCAGTCGTTGAGGAAAGACGCGATGGTGGAACCGTCTGCGACCTTATGGGATACGGAAACGGTGACCGCGATCCCACCGCCTTCGAATGATGTTACTTGTGCTGCAAGAAAACTCTGATCTATGCATGACCCCTTCCACAAGAAACCTTCAGGAAACAGCAATTTTTGTGTCTCAAAGTTGGGGTAGAGAAGGAAATTGGATAGTTTACACCCCAAAAGCTTTGCTTCTATGAAAACAACTCCTTGATCATTACAATCAACTGTGACACCATCTTGTTGAAGTCTACCTGCAAAAGGGTAGTAGGATTTTAGGGTTTCAGATAAAGATTTCTTGAAAACATCATCAGTAGTGATTGGAGTCTGAGAGTTGTATAAAAGCAAGATGGGAGTGTAGGAGTGCAAAGTGAGTTGATCTAGCAATGAGAGTTTAAAAGTTTTGAGGTGATTTGGGGTTGGAGATGAGGGTTTGATGATTTCTTTGGAGATTATCTCCATCTTCACTGCTTTTTTCGCCATGACAGAAGCAATTAGGAGTAATGTGTGTGTATACACACACACACACACACATATATATATATATATATATATATATTACTATATTAGGGGAGAGATCAAATGAAACCACTCTAATTTTACAAAACGTGGAAATCGTCGATTTCATTGGTTAAGTTAATGAAATTGGTTCATGAAATTGTTTAATTTGATGAAATTGTGTCATATAATTCTTTTGTTTGATGAAATTGTTTCATATATTTGTGTTTTTTTGATGTAAAAATGAAATTGTTTAATGTATTTTTCTCATTCGGATGAAACTTTTTCATTTTTACATAAACACAAATATATGAAACAATTTCATCAAGAAAAGAATTATATAAAACAATTTATCAAATTTTACAAATTTATGAATCAATTTCATTAACTTAACCAATGAAATCGACAATGTCCATATATAGGTTTCAAAATTAAGGTGGTTTCCAAATGAAACTACCATATATATATATATATATATATATATATATATATATATATATATATATATATATATATATATATATATATATACAACACACACGAATGATTGTGTAAGAATAAGAGTTAAAGTGAGAAAGTAAGAAGAAATCTAGACTTTGATCACTTTTAATCTCAAATTGATCCTTGAATCACGTTTGATACGATGATTGATTTGGTGCATCTCATCCTAATTAATGTGTATCCAAGGATAAAGATCATTTCTTACCCTTCTATATAGGGAAAATATCAAGGGAGAACCCTGAAATATAAAAGAACCGGAAAAATCTAACAACCCGTATAAACAACATTCAATCAATCATAATTTTTTTTCTTCATTTTTTTTTCACTTTTTCTTAATTATGAAAAAAAATAATCAAAAATATATGAGGGTTGATTAATCAAGAATATATATAAAACAAATTTCATCAAAATGAGAAATACATAAAATAATTTCATTATTACATATAAACAGAAATATATGAAAAATTTTATCAAGAAAAAAAGTTATATGAAACAAATTCAACATATTAATAAGCACTTTCATAAGACAATTTTATTCAATTAAACAATGAAAATAACGTTCTGTATGGTTTGTTAGATTTCAATGGTTAATTTGTAAAACAATCTTGGCATATATATATATATATAGGGAGAGGTTCATTTGAGAAATGGTAAATATATGAGAAATAGAGAAGTAATCTTAGTCATTCATCTGGTCAACATTTGCGGCTTTGACCGCGAAGCACCGGATAATTCCTTGTGTGGTCTATAGAAGGTAGAGGGGTAATTTCGTAAAATACACGGGATGAGTTCATATATGAATCTGTATGAATCACAAAGATTCATATATGAATCTGTTAATTAGTTCAACTGATTCATATATGAATCTTTGTGATTCATACAGATTCATATATGAATCTTTGTGATTCATATATGAACTAATTAACTGATTCACACAACCCGTGACTAAAGTTCAAACGAGAACGTCAACTATTTAAGAAAACAAGAATCATAAACAATTCGGCATTAACGGCCAAAAAAATGGACGCGGACGACTTTGCCCGTGACTAAAGTCGCGTGAATCAAATATGATTTTATATGTACTCAACCGTTCTTTTGGTTTTTTCTTAAATAGATATTATACTCGTATGGACCCACCCCTCTCTCTATATATGGATCAGAATGAACTTAAAATAATGGATCAACTTGAAAGATTAAGATTCCAACAATGGCTTCTCATAATACCACACCATTTTTGCCTTGTCTTGTTCGTTTGTCTTTAGTTCTTAATTAATTGCAAGTTGGTGTTCAATTTTTTATATGGAGAAATTAAGCTGAGTACGCAGATGAAGGTTGATTAAGAAATTAATTAATTAAGTTTATAAGTATTTATTTATAACTTTCGATATACATTTGCATGTTGCCCACTAAGTTACAAGAAATACATTAATACTAATTAAAAATAATTCATCATCTGTCCATCTGACTATGACTTCATACTATTTTAACAAATTAAAAAGAACTGTTCCCTATCGTTATTTGATTCGACCCTAACTTTTATATGAATAGCAGCTATTCATGTTATCAAACTTCATGTTTCAATCCATTATATATATATACCAATCACTATATCTAAAAGATTAAATAACTTTTTTAATAAATATATATGAAATAAAATTAATGATGTGTTAAGAGTTTATTGATAAAACAAGAAGAAAACATGGAGTTTGGAGACAAATTAAATAGTTAATTTGTATTGTACTTAATACTGAAATAACGTTACAAATTGAATGATAGTTACATTATTATACTGATTGTCATACGAAATATATCCCGGTTTGGGTGTTGCTCATGGTCTAGTTATACATGATTATATTGGTTGTTACATAATTATACTGATAATATGGGTGCTCATGTATGGTCTAGCTATACATGATTGTACTGATAAAAATCTGTTATCCCAAATTCTCATGTCCTATTCATTAATATTTTGAGAACTTAAAAAACACCATTTCATTGATTAATATTCATGATTAGTTTTTTATTTGTCTTGACCACGGTTTTTTGGGCAGACTTTTAAGGGCCAAGCTCATCTGACTTTTCTAAAAAAGGCCAGGCTTTGCATTCGAGCTTAGGGTAAGTCTTTTTTGTGCATCTATAAGTATTTCTTATCAGGGGAGGGATTAATTGGAAACCAATATTACATTGGAAACTTTGAAAACCGAAATTAACCAATCATTGAATTTATTTATTTATTTATTTTTTTTAATTGATAAGGTTATTTTAGTCTTTTACATAATTTCATAATATATATGGTAAGTGTTATTATTATTATAATATTAATTATTTAATTTTAATGTATTTTATATATGGTAATATTGATCATTTATTAATTTAAACATGAAACATTTAATTCAAGTAAACACAAATTGATTCATACGCAAGCTACAAATCAAATTATTTTTTCTGATTTTTATGAATCATTGATTGATTCATCCAATGAATGAAAGTTTATATTCATATGAAATCTTCAATATTACCTCCAGGCACAAAATATTAACATAGTGAAACATGATGAAACATAAAATGTTAATATAGTGAAACCTGATGAAACAGATCTGATATAGTGAAGCATAATGGAAAGGTTATGAAACAAAATATTAATATAGTGAAACCTGATATAGTACAATAAAATATTAATATAGTGAAACCTGATGAAACAAATTTGATATAGTGGAACCTGATGAAACAGATTTGATATAGTGAAACATAATGGAAATGTAATGAAACAATAATGGTAATGAAACTTAATTGGGTTTTTACATACTGTATATTGATGAACATGTAATAAAAAGGTAGTCTTGATATATTGTTATTATCTTTTATTAATAAATTAATTAATTTATTACCATATATAATTATTATCTTTCATTAATAAATTAATTAATTTATTACCATATTTCATCATTGTTGCCAAATTTGAAACACAAAATAAAAAGACACATTTACCCTTTTGACATATTATTATTATCTTTTATTAATAAATTAATTAATTTATTATCATATATAATTCAAATGAATATTGACCATTGATTAAAAAGATCAATGGTTGAAATTTGGTTTCCAAAGTTTCCAATGAAATTTGGTTTCCAATTGAAACCACCCCCTTCTTATCCTATATTATGTATCTCTTTAAATCTGCAGGCATGTGCAGTAAAGTAAGTTTGTAACGCCATTTTTATTTATTTTAGAGTAAATTATGATTTTCATCCTTGTGGTATGTTAATAATTTCAATTTTCGTTCCCGTGGTTTAAAAATTGCGAATTTTGTCTCTATGATTTGCATTTTATTGCTTTTTTCGTCCCTAAATGAATTTCGGGAGTATAATTGTAGCACCCCGATTTCGGAAAGTATCATTTCAAGCTAATACAGAAATCGGTAATTTTAAGGGAAAAATAAGATATAGGATTTTGGGCTTAAATCCTAGATTTTATAGTCTTGGTGGATGAAGGATTCAATTACGAGTCCAACGTTTCTTTTCGGAGCAAAATCGGAGCTATAACGAAGAAGTTACGGCCAAAACAGTGAACGAGTAAAAAACCGAGCGAACAGTGCACTACGCGACTTGTGTCGTGACTTAGGGCCACCCGCGTGACTTAGGGGAAGCGGGCGACTTATGCCGCGACTTAAGGTCGCGTGGTAAGTCGCGAAACTCCCCGTTGAGCATAAAACCCGATTTTCAGCCCTAGAACTTTATTTTCTTCATAACTTTTGCATCTCAACTCCGTTTTTGGTGATTCAAGTTTCCATAGTTTCTTTTTTGAGAGATCTTCAAGGATATATCAAGAGATTTGAAGTCTATTGAGAGTACAAGAGTATTTTGTGGTGGTAAGCTCCCCATCTCTCTCAATGTTAAGCTAGAGTTTGTCGATTTCATCATTTTCCCTTTCATCCTTCAACTTGGGTGTGATTTTGATGACTTGTGTAGTGACGGTGACCTTGTAGTTGTGTTGGATCTAAGATCTTGGAAGATTTATTGGAGATTCAAGCCTTCATCAAAGGAGATTCAAGTTTTGGGGGTAAAATCTAGATTTAGCCTAAATCTAGCAGGGTGAGTTCAAGTTGATTTGTGAAAACGTTGTACATGCCAAAATGTCTATTTTAAAGTAATTATGTGTTGTACATGAAATTACAAACTATTGAGTTATTTGGTAACTTGTGATTAATTGAAGTGTTTAACTTTATAAACCTTGTAAAACACCCATATTTGAGACTTTTGGATATTTTGATAAATAAGTTATACATGGAAGTATTTTAATAATTTATTTCATGAAAGGAGATTTCTTGATAAAAGTGCATTTGGTGGTTGTTGGAAAATATGCATAACTCGTGTTTGAGACGTTTTGAAAGGGGTTAATGGTATAACCTTGTTTGGGAAAACGATCTGTCTTATTTTGAGATGTGTTGGGAGTTAGGTCCTGTACTTTGGAATACGCGTTTGCATAAACATTGGTCGAGTGCGTTTTATTGCATTATATTGCTTTTGACAATGAGTCCTTTGGTTGTTTGAGCATGTGGCTCGGTATTTGTTTATGATGGGGTTTTTGGGGACACTTGTCCAGTTTTGATAGCTCAATTGGAGTCATGTTATGTTTCAGCCCTGTCTGCTATGGATCCATGAGCAATTTTGTTATTTTGTCCGATGATGGAACGACTTGGTTTCCACATCGTGGCCCATTAGGCATCGGATTGGGTTATAAGTCCTTCGTGCAAGTATCAATGAGTGTACGCTGAAAGATGCCAAGCTCGATGCTTTTATTATTTGTCTAATGGTGGAACGCTAGTTTTCCCATTGCGGCACGGTTAGGCATCTTCGGTATGGTGTAAGTCCTCCGTGCAAATATCTATGGGTGTATACTGAAAGACGTAGAGCCCGATACTTAATACCAATTTAACATAATGTGTGGCTTACTTTTTGTCCGTCACATTATATGGAATCGGGTTTCCCCCGTCACCGAAATGTGTTGTCTTCGGGCTGAGACTTTTATACATTTTTTTTCGGTGACATTTTGCATACATGAATTTATTCCACGTTTTATGGGTTGAGTATTAATCCCCGCCCGAGTTTTGGGGTGTTTTGGGATATGAAGTGTTATTTACATTTTCATTAATGGAGAGTTCGATTTCTATTCACGTTTTGAGTGAGTTTGGGTTGAAATTAATTTACGAAAGAACGTTATATGTTGGGACCTTGTCCCCGAAGTAGTTTGGATTTGAAAACGTTTATATTGGTGTTTCTTTGCCCAAAATGCATATTATTGGAAAATGAATCGTTTTCATATTTAGAACATATCATTTTGAAAAATTATGATTTAAACTACATTACCTCTTTTCAAAGATATCTTTATTCATGTGGAAAACTCTTGAACTCACTAAGCGTTAGCCTAACCTTTTTATTTGTCGGCATGTGCAACAGGTTCCGGTTGGGAATAACTCTAGTGACACTGTACAGAGAGGAGTGCTAGTTGTGTGCTCAAGAGGTGGATGTCTTAGTGAACTCTTCCGCACTTGTTTCAGGAAGAGCAACTTATAGTTGGGATTAAGTAACACCGACTTTGCTCTATTCCTTGTATAAGACTGGAGTTTATATCTTTGAGGTTAAATAGAAAGTTTTATTTTGGAGAGTTATCTTTTACTTGATGTAATATCGAATTTTTTTAATTAGTTGCTCTTATCAAATTTGAGGGTGTTACAATAATGACTTGAATATTTTATTTTGTTCGTTGTTTTCTTCCATTTGTTGTTTAGGGTTTCTTTTGTAACACCCGGAAATTTCGGTAAGAGTCTCGAATATTCCCGTAATGTTCATATCTAGATTTTATCAATTAGAAAAGTCTTAACTCGAACCCCACGGTAAACCGGATGCCTTTCGTGTGGAAAACGCCAAGTTTCGGGGTCCGGGAGGAGTTAGGCGACTATGACGGGCGACTGTGACACGATCACTGTCGTCGTGTCACAATCGTACAAAACAAACAGAATGGTGTGTGGTTGGTGCGACATTGCCCAACGACTTTGACACTGTTATTGTCGTTGGGGCATAGTCGCCAAAACCCCCCAGTTATATAAAACTTAGCTCCGAAAATTAGGTTATTTGGCTTATGTTTTGGATAGTTGGGAGCTCGTTTTCTCTTCAGTTTTTGGGTAAGGAAACACCGTCCATCATCTCTCATCTTTAATTCTCTCAACAACCTCCTTCATACTTCATTTATGGTGATTGTTTATGTTGGTCCCGGAGGTGCTTAACAAGTTTGTAGAAGGGGGGGGGGGGTTGAATACAAACACATAAATTTAAAGTTTAATAAATTGTTATTGATAAATCAAACACAATTTACAAGTTTGTTGCGGAATAAGATTAAGACAGACTCAATCTAAACAAACTTAAGAAACACTAAGATGATTGCACAAGAATTTCAGAGAATGGGGGATTAAGGAATATAGAAAACAAAGGTTTCTATTTGGGGTTCAAGGATTGAGCACACCTTCAGATTGAGGGGTGATCTTCCTATTTATACCCTATGCATTAAATGCATGGCAGGACACTTTACACGTGGCGTTCACTGATTGGCTTTGGAAGTCTGACTTTGGGAGACATGCTTTCGGCCGGATCATGAACAGTGTATTTGACAGAGTTGTTGTATGAATTGTGGCAGATGTATGTCCTTTCTGACATATCGTACTGAGTTGTGCAAGGTAAGACAAAAGGAAACTTGAGGTATAAGCTTTGTGATCATTCGATCGCTGAATATCTCTTTCTTCAGAGACATCAAGAGTTCAGCGATCGCTGAAGCTTTCCTCATGTTCCTTCGCGTATAAGTAGAGTTGTCTTTGCTTCACTGATATCCGCATCAGGTCACTAGTAGACTTTTCTTTGTTCAGCAGCTTCGTCTTTGATTCAGTTATGAACCTCTGTTGACGCGAGACTTGTCTTCAGGGATTACGTTACTGATAGTGAAACACTAATACATATTAAATGTTTATAAGAAAGACTATCAGCGATAACTGAACAGACTCAGTCTGATCGCTGATGGTGAAACACTAATACATATTAAACGTAATTTTCACTAAGTACAGAAAAAGGGTCGTTATTAAATCACTGAGAGAGTTTGGATCAACAATCTCCCCCTATTTGATAATGACAAAGTAACTGAAGAAAATTACTTTATAATTCAAAATTATGGAATAATCAGGACTCATAACATACATGTCCCAATTACTATTTTGAGGGATCTTTTACAGTACTGATAGAGTTAAGTACTTCACTGAAATTTTCATTAATCCAAGAAAAGAATTACAAGGTATGAAAATTACAAGTACAAGTGATGTACTAACTACTGTAAGTTTAAACTAATAGATTACAAGAAGAAAACTAATCTATCAGCTATCTAAAGAGGGTTTAGGAGGATTGATCAAATACTCAGGTATATCTTCTTCTTTTTGCTTTCGCTCTAAAGATTCTTTGCTAATGATCACTTTGATTTGCTCAGCAGCAGGAGAGAGGTCACACCATAAGCACATGAGATCCCTGAGAAGACCGAGGGGACAGATAGGGATTTAAGAGATTCTTTGAAATCTGAGCTGTTCCTCGTCATCTCTGAAGAAGATTCCAAAAGGTTCTTCAAGTACTTGTCCCGCAACATATGGTACACCAGGAGGCAGAGATAGATCCAGAACTGAAAGATCAGGAGGAGGACCGAACAGAGCTTCTCTTGAAAATTTGATGGAGGTTTCATTCCTGATCACTGCGATATTTTCAGAGGAGGAGGAGACAGGCTTTCTTCTGATCTGCTTTAGCTTAGAAGGAAGAGCAGACGACACTTTTAGGATTGCAGCGACTCTGTTGATGAGAGCATCATTTATCCCTTCAACATAACCTCTGTAGATTGACTTTGATTTCTTCAGTGCGTCTTTGAACTCCAGCCATTCCATATAGCCGGGGCTTTCCAGCTTTGAAACAAACATCGCCTTGCAGCTTCCATCCTCTTTGGTAATCTCCATAGTGACAGAAACTTTGTCCTTCTTCTTTCTTACAGAGATAGTAACAGCTATGATCTTCATTGGGTCAGAGCGATAGTCAATTTTATGCTTGCACCAATCGACTGAGTTATCGCTGACCGCTTTTTCTTTTGAGCGTTCCTCTTCAATCTCTTTCAAAAGAGCAGCCTGGACTTCAACTGGTTTCTTCTTCAGCTTCTTGTCTTTGACTTGAGAAGACTGAATTTTGAGAGCCAGAGAGGCATCTCTTTGACAATCAACAATCAGCTTCTCAGCCCTGACGAATTCTTCACTTTCAGCTTCTGTCAGGAACTCTAGATCTGATGATTGAGAGGGGATCTTTCGCCGTTGATTCTCTAGATGAGAGATCATCTCTGTTCTTTTCTTCATCTCTTCCTCTGACCAGTGAAGTGATCTAGAGGGCCTTCGTGGATGTTGCAGGGACTCTTCTTCTTCATCCTCTTCATCAATCTCTCTTACAGAGATTGGGATTATCTGGTCATCAGCTTCAGCAACTGGGATTATTTGGAGCTCTTTACCCTTAAGCAGGGGAGAGAACTGTCTAGTCAGAAAATGAGAGAGAAAAAAAAGTTTATTTTTAGGGAAGAAGAGATATAAAGGCTAGAAAGAAACAGGGGTAGGATTTTTATTGAAGGATAAGGGAACGAGGGTAAGGCATACCTGAGAAGGATTCTCCTCAGATAGTGAGATCATCTTCAGGCTTTCCTCAGCAGTTGCACCTTTGCTTTGGGAAGGGGTTCCTGAAGATGTCTCATGACTCCCCCTGCTTTGATAACTTCTTTCGATGCTATCGCTGATGAAGTGACGGCTGAAGAACACCATAGAGATTGATCTTCTTCATCGTCATCATCATCATCTTGATGAGGTTCTTCCTCTTGATCTTCAAGATCAAGGGCTTCATCTTCATCGTCCTTCTCTTCCTCTTCATCGATTAACTCATCGATGGTAGGAGGGGCTTTTTCAGCAGCTATCTCCCCCTCAACATGAGAGGGAGTTTCCTTTAGTTGGACCTTGGCAGCAACTTCTAACTCCGTATTTTCTTCAGCTGCTTTCTCCCCCTCTTTGTCATTATCACGGAGGGAGAGATCTTTGGAAGGAGATGAAGTGTGTGCAACGTCCAACTTCTGAACTTCAGCCTCCAAACTGTCCAGACGACCTTCAAGTACAGGGATATCTGACGTAGCTTGATGAATAAACTCCACAGCTATGTTCAGAGAGGTGCGATCGCTCTCTGTAAATGAAGGAGCAGGAATTGGAGCTGGTGCCTTCAGGTGAGTCAGGATTTGCTGAAGAAGAACTTCACAGGAATCAACCTTTGTAGACAGAGCCGCAAACGGTTGCTGTGAGTCTTCCTTGACTTTGACAATCGCTTCTTGGAGAGTAGCGATTTGAGAGACGTCAGCTTTGGAGGCGCATTGAGCTGTCAGCGTCTTCAGTGCTTCACCAGCTGTATGAACAGCGCTGGTGTTGTTGTTGAGAGATGCAGTTAGAGACTCCACCTTTGCACTCAAAATGTTGACATTGATGTCAACAGTCGCCAAACTAGGACCTGAAATATAAGTTAGTTTTTGAGAAACAGGCTTATATGGTGAGTTGGGAGTAGTGTTTAAGGTTATAGGAGTACCTGAATTATCAAACATTTTGTAGAATTGTATAGATTCCTCAAAAGATTGATGTTCAGGTCCTATGGGTCCAAACTGTGGTTGCGAAAAAGTAGATGAGGGGTCAGAGACCAAAGAAATAGAAGGATGAGAGATGGGGATAGAAGTAGTGATAGGGGTAGTTACCGTTGTGATCACCTCAGGATGTGGAGGAGCTGAGATGATGGGTGATGTCACTGTTGATGTGACAGCGACAGTAGTCGATGGCACGGATGATGTGGATATCGCTGAGGATGTGGAGGAGAGACCCACGAAAGCATCCAAGGAGGTTTGTTGAGAAACATCTTTAGGTATTGAGCTAGAGGTACCTTTCTCCTTGGTCACCTTGGCCTTCTTCGAAGGACCAAGGGAGCCAGTTGATGGTCGTTTGGAAGGGGTAGCGGCAGGGATAGCAGAAGAAGGAACCTCCTGCGTGGCCGCTGAAGACGAAGAAGTGAGGAGAGAGAGTCGGGAGCGAAGTTCAGAGATACTTACCTCGTTGGGGAGCGTCTTGACCTCCAGGGAGCGCTGACCCACTTTGGGAAAAGTTGCATCAGAATTAGTGGGGTAAGTAGCAGGGTAGAGGAACTTCAGGTACGCACAGATGAAGCGTACATAGGGGATCTTGGGATCCCTCTCGGTCTTCTCTATCTTTGAGCTTAGATCGTCAAAGATAGCTGTTGCGTAGTCGAAATTTCTTCCGGAGATCACTGAGTAAGCCATTTGGACCTGAATCTTGCTGGCCTGGTCCAGTGACCCACTCTTCCCACTCATACACTGAATGAAGTGAGAGAAGATGTAGTTAAGCTGAGAAGGCATGAACGCCTTCTTCACAAGAGTCAGCTTCTTGTTGGGAATTGTCGTCCTCGACTTTGGTTCCCAAGAGTATTCCATAGCATCCAGGAATTGGATGAGTTCAGCATCAGTGGGCAAGGCATCAAATCCATTCCTACGTTTGTCAGGAAATCGCAGAGCTTTCCTTAGACCTAAGGCCGTCATCATCCCTGGTCCAAGTTCAGTGCTGAAGGAAGTAGCAGGAACCAGGTCACCTTTTTTGTTGGTGATAGAGGTTTCTTCAGCGGTAACCAAAATTGTTGGAGAAGAGCTTTTGAAGGTGTGGGATCCACAGTGATAGCATAGGCAATGCAGGATTGCTTCAGAAATTTTGCGGCTTCCACCAGATGTGGGTATTTGACACCATCAAAATCAAGGCGAGCAAGATGATTGTTTTTCGGAAGCTCAGATTCAGTGATGGCGAACTTGACATTCTTAGAGGCGACAAGTGCAGATTGAGCCATTCTGAATATGAACAGATAGAAGAATAGAAGAAAGGTTTTAGTCTAAAAATAAAGAAGGTATTCCCAGTTTCTATTTTGGGAAAGAAACATAGAAAAATCAACATATTTGAAGATTAAAAAGGTGTTCTTAATATAAGATATAAGAACAAGAAGAAAAACCAAAGATTTTGAATGAAGATAATCAAAAGAAAATGGTTTTGAATGAATAAAATCAAAAAGAAAGATGATTTTATGAAAAAAAATCTTATAAACCCATAATGGCAGTCCATAAATGGAGTATTATGTAAAAAGATTTTGAACACGAATAAGAAGAAGATCAAGAATAACCTGTTGATCTTGGAAGGACACGATGCAAATGCTTGAGAATGCTATAATGCTTTTGAGAGAGTTTTCTTGCCTTGAAAGTATTTCCAGAAAGCGTAAAATGATAAGAATGGAAAAACATTCTTTTTATACGTGTGAGAGAAGGAGAGAGAGTGTGAGAGGCGGGAAAACAAATGTTCATCATGACATGGACACGTCCCACGAAGTTGATTGGATAGAAGGGCAACGGACGAACGTGTCAGAAAAAAGAAGGCATGTCGTGGATTGTCGGTTCAAATGACGTCATAGAAGAGAGAGAGAGACTGTTCATTTGTCCGTTTTGAAATTATTGCTGAAGAAAAGTCAGCGATAGATTTTTCTTTTTGAAAGTATCTCTGATGGTAAAGTTAGGGATGAATTTTCTTTTAAGAAGGATCACTGACTAGAAATATCAGTGATAAATTTATTTTTCAAAAAGCTTTTAATCATTTGAAGAAAGTTCAGTGATTAAAGTTTATATTTTGAAAAACATCTTAACTGAATGAAGATTCAGTTGTAGGGATGAAGAGAACATACCTGAGAGTCAGAATGTTTATCAGAGAATGATAAAAAGGGGAACTTATGAGAAAGTTGACTACTTGACACAATGTATGAACGTTGAAGAATTATTCTTCAAGATTCAGCATTCCAAGCTCACTGATGAAAAAGTTGAACCTTGTCTCATCAAGAGGTTTGGTGAATAAATCAGTAAGCTGAAAGTCAGTAGGGATGAAATGAAGTTCAATATCACCGTTCATCACATGATCTCTGATAAAATGATATCTGATCTCTATGTGTTTCGTCTTTGAATGTAGCACTGGATTATTTGCTATAGCGATAGCACTAGTGCTGTCGCAATAGATTGGAATCTTGGATAGCTGAATGTAGCACTGGATTATTTGTTGGGTCATCTGAAGATTTGAAGATGACCTCCTGATCTTTCATCTTATATCATCCTACTTAGAATATGTTTAAGGTTCTTTTAGCAGCTTGGTTTCTATACAAATGTTCGGTGAAGTCGAAGATCAGCCGAAGAAGACAAAGAAGGAGTACATCTCTCAAAGCGGATTGAAGATAGTCTCCTCAGCCTAAAGCCAAGCATGCTCAAGTGATCAACACCATCAGCCAGGATGGTGTCAATCACATGTCTCTCAGGAGTATGAAGGTGTCCTCACATCTTCAGGAGTCGAAGACCTCTCAGGTCTTCGGCAGCCGATGATCACATCTCTCCTTAGAGTATGAAGGTGTTCTCACATCTTCAAGGAGCAGCCGAAGATTTCTCAAGTCTTCGGTAGCCAATGATCTCTCCTTAGAGTATGAAGGTGTTCTCACATCTTCAGGAGCCGAAGATCTTTCAAGTCTTCGGCAGTCTATGCTTAAGGATTTCTTTCAAACACATTGTACTTTTCTGACAAAGTATATTGTGATATCTTGCATTGACGTGGACCTCATCTGGAGATCAGATCAAGTAAGTTTTGTCTACTACACCATTTTAAGGAAAGATCTCTACCATCCTTCTGCAGGTCAACACTTCAAGCCAAAACACCTCAAGACAAAAGGTACATCATGTACCTTGCTGAAGACCTATGTCCATCCTTTGCTCAACAGGTGTCCCATGCATTAAATGCATGAGGCACTATAAATATGATGGATGTTTCAACATGCAAGATCACCCAGCTCTACTACCTTCAAGTTCTCTAAGTGCCTGGCAACTTTCTCTCTACGAAGTTCAATTGTTTTCTAAGTGTTTTACAATTGTTCTTTATTCTCTATGTGTAAGATTGTTTGAACATATCTCATATGTTCTCTTCCGCAACAATCAAAGTTTTCTATGTGTAATTCTTGATTTCAAATCAATAAGAATTAAATTAAGTGAAAAACTGTGTGTATTGTATTCAACCCCCCCTTCTACAATACTTTTCTTATTTACTTACTGCTATTTGGGACCAACAAGTGGTATCAGAGCGGTTTAGTTTAACTCAATAAACTAGATCCGTGATGGCAGCCTCTTCTTCTTCTTTAAAAAATGATTCTTCTCAAAACTTCACTGCTGTTTCATACGACAATGGCTCTATAGCCAAACCACCAAGGTTTAACCCCAATAACTTCTTCTTGTGGAAAAGTCGTATGATACTCTTTCTAGAAGGAGTTGACAGCAGATATCCAACTATTTTACATGAAGGTCCTTTTATTCCTAGATTTTGGGACCGATATAATGCAGACAAGGGAAAAGCTGATGAGGACTCTTCTGAAGAAGAAAGAACTCCAGCTACTGGGAGATACATTCTAAAGGACCCCATCAAATACAATGATGAAGACAGACGTCTTATAGCTCTTGATACTAAAGTCAGAGCCATCATTGCCCTCTCTCTGCCTGGTGAGGTCTATCATTCTCTTGTTAACCTTTCTACTGCAAAAGAAATGTGGTCCACTCTGTGTGTTCTTTATGAAGGTACGTCTGAGGTGAAAAAGAGCAAAAAGATTGCTCTTGTAAGAAAGTATGAACTCTTCTCTCATGAGAAGGGTGAGTCTCTCTCAGACTACCACAATCGCTTTAACAGTCTTCTCAATGATCTTAAACTTGTGGGTCGCATATATGACAATGAGGAAGTCTTGTGCAAGTTCATGGACTGTCTTCCTGAGTTTTGGGAAAACATCTGTACTTGTATCAAGTCTACCAAGGATCTTGACTCTATGCCTCTCACTGCCTTGTATGGCACCCTCTTCAACTATGAGCAGTCTAAACTGCTTAGGAAGTCATTCACAAAAGACATCAAAGGCTCTTCTCTAGCCCTTGTCGGAGAATCTTCCAAAAGTACTGTGTGTGTCCCTAGAATCACCTATCCTTCTGACTCTGACAACGATAGTCAAGAGGACCCCAATGACCCTTCAGAAGTCTATCTCAGTGAGGCTGATGATGAAGGAGAGGAGACCTCTGTGGCTCAGCTGTCAGATGGTGTTGCCATGCTGGCTGGCTTTTCTAAAGGCAAACCTCACTTCCCTTCTAGAAAACCCAGGTTTTCTAGAAAACCCTTCTCTACTCTTTCAAAAAATGCTTCATCTGACAAATCAAATGAGGAATGTTACAGGTGTGGGAGGAAGGGACACTTTGCTTCTGAATGCAGAAGCAGGTCCTCTGATAAGTCTAGACTGCCCTCCTCCAACCGTACATCCTCTAGGTTTGTCAGAACCAAGTCTGATTCCCTTCAACCCTCTTTTCAAAAATCAAAAACTTCTGCTCCTTCAAACTCTGACCGTGCTGAAAAGTACAAGGCCAAATACAAGAGAGAGAAGGAAAGGAATGCTCTTCTAGCCAACAAAGGAAAAAGTCTTCTTGCCGAATCTCATGATTGGGCAAATGAACCAACTTCCGAAAGTGATAAGGAAATGGCCAATCTCTGCTTTATGGCTAAAATAGATGATGTTGATGATGGTGAAACCTCTTCCACCTCCATGGCTCTTGTGTCTGCTGAGTGCTCCACATCATCTTCTCAGGTACATCCATTTTTCTCTCTCTCTGATGCTGAGAAAATTGAAGCCTTTGACTCTTTGACCATTGACTTCTATGAAGCCAAGGATGCAAAGAAGAAGGCAAATGCTCAGATAAAATCTATTTCTTCTCAACTGCAAATCTGTCTTTCTCAACTAAAACACTTTGATAAAATCAAGGCTGAGCTTGAAGATTTGAAAACTATAAATTTTACTCTTGCTAAAGAGAAAAATAAACTTCTTAAAAAGTTTAAAAAGGAGCAAGAAACTGTGAAAAAGTGGACAAGCTCGTCCAAGAACTTAGAAAAGATTTTTCAGGATCAAATATCTTGTGATGACAAGTCTGGACTAGGCTTCGGGAAATATGACCTTGAACCTCCTTCTGACATTCATGCTCCTTTCTCTCTTCCCTCATTCTATGAATCCTCTGAAGAGAACTATGACAACTCTGAACCTTTGGACTCTTCTGATCCCTCTAAAGATCTCAAGTTTGGAATGTTCATCAAAGCTAAGAGCTTTGATTCACCCAATAAGAGTGAGGAAGCCCAAGACTCAAATGACCCTTCTAAACCAATTATTGAGTCTATGTGTTCCTTAAAAATAAACGAGCCTTCCTCTTCTGAACCCAAACCTTCCAAAGTCTCTAAGCCTTCTTCAAACAAGGTCTCTTTCTCCAAAAAGGGAAAATCTGTTGCCAATCTTCCTCCCCAAAAGAAACTTCCCAAGAAAAACTCAAAGAAACCATCTTCTCTTCCAATCCCCAGAGCTGTGATGTTAAATAAGCTAAATTCCAAGACACCCTCTTCTATTCCTTCAACTGACTCTGGCAAAGGTATCTTGGGTCCTAAGCCTCTTGACTTTCCTCTAACCTCCAAGGCCATGAAAGTCAATGTGACCAGTCATCACAAGGAATCTGGTCAAAGCTCCAAAAAGGTTTTTACATATAGAAAATGTTATAACTGTGGTAATACCTCTCACCTTGCTAAGAATTGTCCTCTGGAGAGAATTGATAAAAATGCTTCCAAGGATACTTCTTCTCCTTCTAACTCAAAAGGACCCATCTCCAAATGGGTACCAAAGAACTGATTTTCTTGTGATTGCAGGGTCTAGGGCACCAACAAATCTGGTATCTCGACAGCGGGTGCTCAAGACATATGACCGGCAACAAATCTCTCCTTGTTGACTTCGTGCCTACCAAAGGTCCTTCTGTCACCTTTGGTGATAACTCTAAAGGAAGAACTAAAGGTTATGGAACACTCTCAAATGGTTCCATCACCTTTAATAAAGTAGCTTATGTTGAAGGCTTGATGCACAATCTCCTAAGCATAAGCCAACTGTGTGATCTGGGGTATAAGGTGATGTTTGAATTATCTTCATGCATCATTTTCAATGATAAGATGGAAACTGTACTCTCTGGCTACCGCAAAGAAAATGTCTATGTCATAGACATGGGACATAGCTCATCCTTTGGAACAAACATCTGTTTTGTCTCTGAAAACTCTGCAAAAAGATGTTGGCTTTGGCACAAGCGTCTCTCTCACCTCAACTTCAAGACTTTGAATGTCCTTTCAAACCAAGAGCTTGTTACGGGCATGCCAAAGTTATCCTTTGTGAAGGAAAAGCTGTGTGCTGCATGTGAGAAAGGGAAACTCACAAAATCTTCCTTCAAGTCCAAGCAATGCTTCTCCATCACTCAGCCTCTTCAGATGCTCCACATGGATCTGTGTGGACCAGTCAGTACTCCAAGCCTTGGTGGTAGAAGGTACATTCTGGTTATTATTGATGAATTCACTCGTTACACTTGGGTATTTTTTCTCAGGTATAAAAGTGACACTACTGAAGAAATCATAAAGTTCATCAAAAAGTCTGAAGTGTTGAATGGGCAGCTGGTAAGATCTGTAAGAAGTGACAACGGAACAGAATTCAAGAACAGTATGTTGGATGACTTTTTCAATGAAAAAGGCATCTCTCAGAACTTCTCTGCCGTCAGAACTCCACAACAGAACGATGTAGTGGAGAGAAAGAACAGAACGCTATGTGAAGCTGCCCGATCCATGTTGAGTGAATCTCACCTTCCTACCTACTTTTGGGCAGAAGCAATCAACACTGCATGCTTTACCCAAAATAGGTCTATCATTGTGAAAAGACACAATAAGACTCCTTATGAAGTCTTTTATGGTAGAAAACCCAACATTGGTTTTCTTCATGTCTTTGGGTGTGTCTGCTACATTCTCAATGATAGAGAAAATTTGGGAAAATTTGATCCCAAAGCTGACGAAGGAATCTTCGTGGGATATTCTCTCACTTCCAAAGCTTTCAGAGTCTACAACCTCCGAAGGAAGTGCATTGATGAATCCATCCATGTCAAGTTTGATGACCTCAAGATATCATCACTCTCTTGTGATGATGAAGAATTGAACAGATGGATATCCTCCTGTGTTGATGATGGTCCTCTTCCAACATCATCAGACATTCCCTACACAGTTCCCACTTCTCTCTACCAAAACAATGAACCCTCTACATCTCACAACCCCTCTTCTCATCAAGAGGATGATCCTCAGCCTACCCAACCTCAACATACACTCCAAATCATCCCGGTCTCTCAATCTGACATTCATTCCTCACCTATACAAGCGGATCTTCCATCTATCTCTCCTCGAAATTTCCCTTCCAGCTCTCCTCTACAAATCTCTTACCCTCCTCCTTTACCTCCAGCCCTCAAGTGGACAAAAGATCACCCCATTGATCAAATCATTGGTGATCAACAGGCTGGTGTACAGACTCGAAGAGGTGTTGGTAACACTTGTCTCTATGTTAACTTCCTTTCTCTCATTGAACCAAAGAAAGTTGACGAAGCTCTAGCTGATCCATGTTGGATCACTGCCATGCAAGAAGAACTTTCTCAGTTCGAAAGGAACAAAGTCTGGAGATTGGTTCCTCGTCCTTCCAGAAAAACCATCATAGGAACCAAGTGGGTCTTTCGGAACAAAATGGATGAAGAAGGCACGGTGATCAGAAACAAGGCCCGACTGGTTGCACAAGGCTATAGGCAAGAGGAAGGAATTGACTATGATGAAACATTTGCCCCAGTTGCCAGACTTGAAGCCATCAGAATCTTCCTTGCTCATGCTGCCTACAAGAACTTCCGAGTCTTCCAGATGGACGTCAAGAGTGCATTTCTGAATGGGGAGCTAGCTGAAGAAGTCTATGTGAAACAGCCCCTTGGCTTTGAAGATCCAGTCCATCCTGACTATGTGTACAGGTTAGACAAAGCTCTCTATGGTCTAAAGCAGGCTCCTCGTGCCTGGTATGACACTCTTGCTGACTTTCTCCTGAAGAACAAGTATACAAGAGGTAAAATTGACAACACTTTGTTCATCAAGCAAACCTCAGGTAATCTTATCCTTGTTCAAATTTATGTGGATGATATCATTTTTGGTGCCACCGATGAGTCACTGTGTGATGAGTTTGCCTCTCTCATGAAAAGCCAATATGAGATGAGTATGATGGGGGAGCTTACCTTTTTCTTAGGACTTCAAGTTAAACAATCTTCAGAAGGAATCTTTATAAATCAAAGTAAATACATTCGTGACCTTCTGAAGAAGTTCCATTTTGAAAACTCCTCCCCCATGAAAACTCCCATGGCACCACCTTTGAAACTCCATGCTGATCCGGATGGTGTATCTGTGGATATCACCAGCTACCGAGGCATGATCGGCTCTCTTCTTTATCTTACTGCAAGTAGACCGGATATTATGTTTGCTACTTGCCTGTGTGCGCGTTACCAAGCCAATCCGAAGGAATCTCACTTGGCTGCGGTTAAACGCATTTTTCGGTATCTCAAAGGTACCATGAATCTGGGTCTTTGGTATCCCAAAGACTCAGGTTTTGATCTAATGGGGTATTCAGATTCTGATTTTGCAGGCTCTAAGATTGATAGGAAGAGCACCACTGGCAGCTGTCAACTCCTTGGTGGCAAGCTTGTTAGTTGGTCTAGCAAGAAGCAGAACTCAGTCTCCACCTCTACTGCTGAGGCTGAGTATGTAGCTGCTGGAAGTTGCTGTGCTCAAATCCTTTGGATGAAGAACCAACTTAGAGACTACAATCAGTTGTACTCTCACATCCCGATTCTGTGTGACAACTCAAGTGCGATATCCATCGCAAACAATCCGGTGCTACACTCTCGGTCCAAGCACATTGACATCCGATATCACTTCATTCGAGATCACATCTCCAAAGGTGATATCGAGTTACATTTCATCCCTACCGACCTCCAACTGGCGGATCTCTTCACCAAGCCTCTTGACGAAGCTCGGTTCAAGTTCCTCATCGGAGAACTCGGTATGTTAAATGCCGATCTTTAATTAAAAAAAAAATGAGAGATAGAAAAGAAAAAAAAAATGAGAGATAGAAAAGAAATCAAAAAAAAAAAAAAAAAAAAAAAAATGAGAGATAGAAAAGAAATTAAAAAAAAAAAAAAAATCAATAAAATTCAGTATTTTTTTTCTCCCCTTATTTTTTTTTCTTTTTCTTCTCCTTATCTCACACTCATTCCCTCTCTATCTATCTCTCACCCTCTTTCGGCTCTCCCTCTTTCGGCTCTCTCTCTCTTCCCTTCCTCTCCTCCCTTCGGCTCTCTCCCTCTTTCGGCTCTCTCTCTCTTCGCTTCCTCTCCTCCCTTCGGCTCTCTCACTCTTTGGTCTCCACCCCCTAGCCGAACTCTCTCTCTCTTTCGGCCTCTCCTCTCTCTTCGGCTAGCCCACAACCGAAACCCCCCTTCCTCCCTCTCCCACTTCGACTCTCTCTCTCCCTTAGTCGAACTCCCCCCCCCACCTCCCTCCCCCCCCCTCTTCGGCTCTCCCTCTCCCTAGCCGAACCCCCTTCCCCCCCCCCCCTCCCTCCCCTCTTCGGCCCTCCCTCTCCCTAGCCGAAACCCCCCCCCTCCCTCCCCTCTTCGGCCCTCCCTCTCCCTAGCCGAAACCCCTTCCCCCCCTCCCTCCCCTCTTCGGCCCTCCCTCTCCCTAGCCGAAAACCCCCTTATCCCTCCTAGCCGAACTCTCCCCCCTCCCCTCTTCTCTCCTCTCCCTCGGTAGCCGACACCCTCACCCCCCCCTCCCTTTTTTTTTCGGCAATCACTCCCTCCCCCTCCCCCTCTCGGCCGAACATCCTCCCTCCCCACAACCCTTTAGCCGAACCCATCCCCCCTCTTCTTTCATTTTCGGCCACCTTATCCCCCCCTTTTTTTATTTCGGTAACCGCACCACACACCCTCACCATTATTTATTTTTTCTCGGCCACACCCACTCCCAACCCAACCATCCCCTTAGCCGAATTCAACCCTTCCTCCTTCCTTTATTTTTTTTTCTTTTTCTCTCTTCCCTTCCCCATTCTTCTCTTGGCCGAACCCCTATAACTAACCCCCCCCCCCTTTTTTTTTCGGCCGATCCCCATCCCCAACCCACCTCCCTTTTGCTTTGATTTTTTTCTAACCCCCTAACCTACTCCCTTTTTACCTTTTTTTTTTCTTTCCCTTTCCCAAGATTTCCTTTCCCATCCCTTCCTTCTTACACCACCTACTATATCCTACCTTTCCCCTTATTCCTTCCATATCTCCCTTTTTCTTACACTCCTCTCCTTTCCCCATACATATCATCTTCCTTTATATCATCTTTCCCCTCCTTACCATACTCACACATCTCTCCCTATTATCTTCTCCCTACTTAGCCTACCCATTTCAAATCCCTTCCATTTCTATTTCCCTCCTATTTTCACTATAAATACCACCCTTCCTCCTCTTTTTTTTCACCACCACCACAACAAACACCCATCTCCTCTTTCTCTCACTCATCACCTTTCTTCCTCCTTCTATATTTTTCATGGCTTCCTCCTCTTCCCCCAACCTTGTCAAGAAAAATGTGTTCACTTCCCCCACCTCTCATTCCGATCTAATTTTCAACCCATGCAATCATGTTGCACGGTTGGAAAGTGATCCCAAGCATAGTGAATTTGACCCGATTGCTTCCTTCCTCATGCAGTCTCCTCTTCACTATGCCTTGACATACAATCCACCAAAAATAAGCAAATTGCTCATTGGCAATTTTTGGCTTACTTGTGTCTATGACGCTACATCCGAGAAAGTGTCGGCTTCCATCCTCTCCGACCCCGCTTCGCCAGATCTCACTTTCGGGGTTGAAGATGTTCGTTCGGCACTTCATCTTCCTATATACTCACCCTATGAGAAATTCCCCCTTGGCAATGAGCATGAGGAAGTTGTTGCGGCTCTGAACTACATCCGTGGAGAACATGACAGGAGTCCGGGCACACTGCTTCGCAAAAACATGGGAGGTATCTGGCATTTCTTCTTCTCTCATGTTATTTTATGTCTTAGCAAGAAAACTACTGGACATGATCAATCTCCCTCTTCCATCACCCAACTGGCACATGCTCTTATCTTTCAAAGAAAGATTGATTTTGCACGGTATTTCTTCCGTGAATTAGTCAGTGTCATCACCCCTCACAAGCGGCCCCATGTCGCTTTTCCTCGGTTTATATGGCTCATCATTTATCAGAAATTTGCTACTGCCATTGATGCCTCTCATAGCATCACTTTTGACTACAAGGCGCCGATTATGACCAAACCCCTTCTTCATAAGGGGCCTTTGGCAACTGACAACCCTTTGCTCCCTGGTATGGTCTCTTTCCTTACTTCTCCCAATCTACAGTGGGGAGATGCCAAGGACACTCCAGTGTCCAAAGGTCCCTCCTCTGTAGTGGACCCTTCCCCCTCACCTCTTGTGATGTCGGCTAGCACTATCTCATCATCAGCTACCGACACCGCCGCACCTGCCCAAAGGTCCATACCACTGAAAGGACCTTCGGTGGTTACCCAGGCCTCACCCACCACCTCAAAGCGGCGGCACTCTACCTCTTCCCCTCCCTCTTCTCCCAAAAGAACGAGGAAGGTTTCTAGGGCCATCCCACATACTCCATCCTCCGATTCTTCACAATCGACGGATGTTGACATTGTCCCATTCGGGCCCGGGGATTCCGACATACCCACTGCCACCACCTTTGTATCCTCACAAAAGGATGCAACTGTAATATTTGGGGACCCTCAACTTCCCTCTTCCACTCTCTCCTTGGTGGATGAGGATGACTTGGTCTTCTCCCCGGACCAAGGATCTGCTTTCTCACTGCACGACCTATCACCCGACCAATTTTTGGTCGATGCTTATGCACCGCCCGGTGAAACACGGGTCTTACCAAAGGCCAGTGTGGAGGGTATTTCACAATTTTTGGCTTATTTGCAACAGGGAAATGAGCAGGTGTCACCTTCCCCAATTCCTTCTACCTCTACTGTGCGGGACACTCCTACCTCTGCTCCCATCATTCCCCCAGAGGTTCTGGCCGATATTCAGGAAGCCAACCGACAGCACCGCCTCATTGGTGCTCAGTTTCGTGAACATCAGACCATTCTGGGCTCTCTTGTCAAAGTCACTTGTGACAAACTGTTATCTCTTGAGACCTCCAATCAGCACCTCACTGCCTTGGTCACTACTCTTCAAGCAGCCTCTAGTGCTCGTGATGAGGAGGTTCGTCGGCTTCAAGCGGCTTCGGAGTCTCATCGGGCCCTCACTACTCAAATTCTTGAGTCCTTGCAGTCTCTTCATCAAAAGGTTGATTCTGTTTTGGTTGCTCCCCCGTCAGCCGCTGAGGGGGAGAAAGAGACGGTTCCCATTCCTTCAGACAGCGGCTGTCAGGGTCCCACTCCCATCACCAATGCTCTAACTGAGGGGGAGCATTCTAGACAAAGCAGAGACAAAGGAAAGAGCAAGTTATCTCCAGATGAAGAGGCCCTTTTATCTCAGCAACAAAAGTCTGCTTCTCTAAAGGTTGTTGTTTCTGAAGCTGATAGGCTCAAACTTCAACCACCAAACAAAGTCACCTCTGACTTTGGCCTTTCTAAAGCTAAGCTTGATTCTCATGACATCCCTTGGTACCGAAAGACTTTAATGGAAAGAAAGTTAAAGTCTAAAATTGTTGAAATAAAGCTTGGCACCACCAAATGCTCAGATGAGGTTCGGATGTTAATCATTAGAGAAGACAAAAGTCATCACTCCACCAAATTCAGCGATCTTGAAGACTATGGACTCTCTGAATGGTACGAACTCTCTGAACTCTTATCTAAATCTCTTAGTAGGCACAAAGTTTTGGCCAAGAAGACCATCAATCGTCTTCTTGAAAAAATGAAAGACATTGCAAAAGATTATAAGCATTCTCCTGAAGAAGAAGCTCAAGTTCAATGTCTCAAAAAGATGTGTCTCTCCTCCTCTCCACAACTCTCCTCTTCTGTCACACAAAACCTCTTCAAGGACATGGTTGCCAAGGGAATGATTCCTGATATAAAGAATCTAAATCTGAAGACTCCAGGTGGTCCGTGTCCGACCCGTATTTCAGGCACTACTGGTACTGTAGTGTTTAGGCCAACCAAAAGAGTCTTTTTCCTTAATGAAAAGGAAACTCCTATGTTCTTCAGACATAAGGAGATCCCCATTGCTGACACCAAATTTCTGGTTGCTATCCTATCTCTTATTCCCATAAGTTCTGAAGGTTCTCTCTTCCGTCGGGATATTCTTGCTGAGCTCCACAAAAGACAGAAGAAAGAATGAGGTTCTTCTCTAAATCTTTTTACCTTCTAATGTACTTGTAACCGTTGTTTTGCTAAGTGATATTTAATACAAGTGCATTTCCTTTATTTAGTTTGTACAAATATACTTCATTCTTTTATTCTTTTGTAAATGTCGGATATTCTTATAAATCCTTATAAAAAAAAATCTATGTGAAAAGAACCCAAAAAGAGTAAATACGGGTCAAAATGAATTTATTCAGTATACTCTTTGTTTCATTCTTTAGTATGGATGTCATCATCAAATAGGGGGAGATTGTTGGGTCATCTGAAGATTTGAAGATGACCTCCTGATCTTTCATCTTATATCATCCTACTTAGAATATGTTTAAGGTTCTTTTAGCAGCTTGGTTTCTATACAAATGTTCGGTGAAGTCGAAGATCAGCCGAAGAAGACAAAGAAGGAGTACATCTCTCAAAGCGGATTGAAGATAGTCTCCTCAGCCTAAAGCCAAGCATGCTCAAGTGATCAACACCATCAGCCAGGATGGTGTCAATCACATGTCTCTCAGGAGTATGAAGGTGTCCTCACATCTTCAGGAGTCGAAGACCTCTCAGGTCTTCGGCAGCCGATGATCACATCTCTCCTTAGAGTATGAAGGTGTTCTCACATCTTCAAGGAGCAGCCGAAGATTTCTCAAGTCTTCGGTAGCCAATGATCTCTCCTTAGAGTATGAAGGTGTTCTCACATCTTCAGGAGCCGAAGATCTTTCAAGTCTTCGGCAGTCTATGCTTAAGGATTTCTTTCAAACACATTGTACTTTTCTGACAAAGTATATTGTGATATCTTGCATTGACGTGGACCTCATCTGGAGATCAGATCAAGTAAGTTTTGTCTACTACACCATTTTAAGGAAAGGTCTCTACCATCCTTCTGCAGGTCAACACTTCAAGCCAAAACACCTCAAGACAAAAGGTACATCATGTACCTTGCTGAAGACCTATGTCCATCCTTTGCTCAACAGGTGTCCCATGCATTAAATGCATGAGGCACTATAAATATGATGGATGTTTCAACATGCAAGATCACCCAGCTCTACTACCTTCAAGTTCTCTAAGTGCCTGGCAACTTTCTCTCTACGAAGTTCAATTGTTTTCTAAGTGTTTTACAATTGTTCTTTATTCTCTATGTGTAAGATTGTTTGAACATATCTCATATGTTCTCTTCCGCAACAATCAAAGTTTTCTATGTGTAATTCTTGATTTCAAATCAATAAGAATTAAATTAAGTGAAAAACTGTGTGTATTGTATTCAACCCCCCCTTCTACAATACTTTTCTTATTTACTTACTGCTATTTGGGACCAACAGTTGATTTCTCATCCATAAGATCTGAGTACAACAGCTTCCAGCGGCTACGTATTCAGCTTCAGCTGTTGAAGTGGACACTAAATTTTGCTTTTTGCTTGTCCAGCTTACCAAATTTCCTCCTAGGAGTTGACATCCACCAGTGGTACTCTTTCTGTCAAGTTTACAACCTGCAAAATCACTATCAGAATAACCAGTTAGATCGAACCCTGAGTCTCTGGGATACCAAAGACCGAGGTTAGGAGTTCCTTTCAGATATCTGAAAATTCGCTTAACAGCGATCAGATGGGATTCTTTGGGTTTAGATTGATAGCGTGCACATAAACAAGTAGAGTACATAATATCAGGTCGGCTCGCCGTAAGATACAACAGGGAGCCTATCATTCCTCTATAGGCAGTGACATTAACAGGTTTTCCAGAAGGATATTTGTTAAGTGTCAGGGGAGGTGCCATGGGAGTTTTCATCGCTGAAGTTTGTGTAAGATCAAACTTCTTCAGCATGACTTTAACATACTTACCTTGGCTGATAAAAGTACCTTTGTCAGATTGTTTAATCTGAAGACCAAGAAAATATGTCAGCTCACCCATCGTACTCATTTTGTATTATTTCTTCATTCTTTCAGCGAAGCGAGTACACAGTGATGGGTTAGTAGAACCAAATATGATGTCATCGACATATATTTGTACAAGAATAATATGACCTTTTATCTTTCTGAAAAACAATGTATTATCAATTTTGCCACGTTCAAATTTTTCAGAGATAAGAAATGATGAGAGAGTGTCATACCAAGCACGAGGGGCTTCTTTTAGACTATAGAGAGCCTTATCCAATTTATAAACATAATTTGGATACTTAGGGTCATAGAACCCTGGTGGTTGTTCTACATAGACTTCTTCATTCAACTTTCCATTTAGGAATGCTGATTTTACATCCATTTGATAAACGATGAAGTCTTTATAGACTGCATAGGCTAAGAATAGTCGAATTGCTTCGAGCCTAGCCACAAGGGCAAAGGTTTCATCATAGTCTATGCCTTCCTCTTGTTTGTATCCCTGAGCAACAAGTCGAGCTTTGTTGCGGGTTACAGTTCCATGTTCATCTAACTTGTTTCTAAACATCCATTTGGTGCCTATAACAGTTTTATCAGATGGTTTAGGAACGAGATTCCAAACTTTGTTACGAGTAAACTCAATCAGCTCTTCTTGCATAGCGCTGACCCAATTTGGATCTCTGAGGGCATCATCAGTCTTCTTTGGTTCTAATAAAGAGAGAAAGTTAACAAAGAGACAGATATTACCTGAGCTTCGTCGTGTTTGAATACCTGCATCTGGATCACCAAGAATTTGATCTATTGGGTGATCTCTGGTCCATCGTTGAGCAGGAGTATGATCACTTAACTCAGAGGTTGGATCAACAATTGGGATCTTTACTGATGAGGACGTTTGAGGTTCATCAGCAATTAACTGTTGAGTATTGGACAAACTATTGTTATCAGAGAGATTTTCAGACGAAGGTAGATCTGATGGTAGCAGTGTGTTAAGATCAGAACTATCAGTGATCAAACTGAGTCTGTTCGGTTATCGATGATAGTTCTGATGTAAACAGTAACGTTAAGAGGTTCAGTTGAAACCCATGAGTTGGATTCAGCGTTAGGATGTATGATGTTTGGATCATCATCAGCAGTAGGTGGTTCTGTTTGCTGATGGTTTGAAAGGAAAGGTTCTGTTTCTCTGTAATGAGAAAACATCCAAGCATTTAACTCTTCATTGTCAGTGATTGGTTTAGAGTTCGCTGAGCGAGTTTCATCAAATGTGACATGAATTGTTTCTTCCACGGATTGTCTTCTTTTGTTGAAAACTCTGTAGGCTTTGGAGATGGAAGAATATCCTAGAAATATTCCATCATCAGCTTTTGGGTCGAACTTTCCAAGTTGATCTTTGTTGTTTAAGATAAAGCACTGACAACAAAAGATATGAAGAAATCTGATGTAACACCCTCAAATTTGGAAATAGCAACTTATTTAAAATTTTCTAAATACATCCATAAATGAGTCATCTACAACCACAAATTCAGATTTTGCTACAATACACACCTTCTATCTATACATACAGTAAACAATAAGGACGGGCGCTACTAAAACCCAAAACATGTCACTATCTCCAACTCGCGGAAGACTTCACCAATTACTTACGTTAGAACTGAACCCCCCGCTAGGAACCTGATGCACATGCCGAAAAATAAAAAGGTTAGGCTTAACGCCTAGTGAGCTCAAGAGTGTTAACATGAACGAATATATCTTTAAAGAAACAAAATCAGTTTAAATCAAGATCCTTCGAAATATTATACTTCAAAATGGAAACGACACATTTTCCCATAATATACACTTTTAAAGACAATGCTCCCAAAACACACGTTTCTTATAAAACGGTGCAACGCATAACTCACCCAAACTGGATCATAGTTCGACACTTATTTTGGTAAAACATGAATAACCATTTATAACCCAAAGTACCCAAAACGCGGACGGGACAGAGTGCTCGACCTATAAATCGCTATCAAAACCACGTATACCGTACGTCCGAAAACAGGGACACTTGGTCCAATACTCACGCGACCGTAAGGAACCAATGACAATAAAATAAGACGTTCTTATATTTAAAATACTGATAGCCAACAACGGGGGAACCCGTATCCGTTGAGGGTGGAAGGAACACAAAAGTATACCACCCAAACAATGTTAATCGCATGACACCTCCCGACATCCCAGCCCGGTGTCCCTACGACTTCTTTACAAGTGTCACCCCAAGTCAGTTGACCTTGATGGATCATTCCGAAGAACTCCATACCGAAGGCCCGACACACTTAAAGACTACCTCCCAGGCATTACTTCAAGCGGCGGAGGTCCTAGCGCCTACTACTCCGGTAGCACTAGCCGACTCAACTCTCCTAGCGATCACTTGTAAAGTTTCCGGTCATAAAACATGGGTACCGAAGTTCAACCCTGTTGGGAAATGAAGAAATGCTAAGTATAGTTAATGCTGCTAGCTCAAAAATTAGTACTTCTGAGTTAATGCTCCCAGTTGAAGTTAATGCTGCCAGAACATGATTAATGCTGCTCTTCAAGATTAGTACTGCTAAGAGATTAATACTGCTGATCTTGATTAGTGCTGCTTATGAGATGAAGATTCGATTAACAAGAATGACAACTGGATAGAATGAAGATATTCATGGAAGATATTCTGAAGATATTTTATTAATTGTAATTATCTTTTGTTCAGTATATGTATAGAATTGATAGAGTATTTTTAATAATTATTAATTCTAAGTTTTTGTTTTAGAGAGTATCAACCTCAAGGCATAGTTCCTAATTCTAGAGAAGTAGAATTCGTCTTGAAAGAGCTTGTTCTTCAAGATTGAGGTTGTGTGTGTAATCTTGTAACTTCAACCATTTAATACAAGTTTACAAGTTGTTCATCAGATTTACTGTTTGTTTACTGTTTCATTAAATATCAAAGTGTTATTCCGCAAACTTCTTTGATATTGTTTCTGAGTATTTATAATTCTTGTTGAGAATTCGATCCTGACAAACCCCGCAATACCCAATTGACCATCCCAAAACAGACTGACTCACGTGCCTATGGATCCATTACACACTGTCTAACGTTACATGACTCCAATTGAAAGACCAAAGCTCCCAAAACATGTAACTCACCAATGACACAAATTAAGTGTCCGCATATCCAAAACCCACAACAGTTTAAAAGTCCGGACAAATGTCCACACGACTCGTTTAAGCCAATACCGAGCTAAAGAGCTCAAAATCCGTTTGACCAATAATTACCTGTCTCCACAATAGTGAAATGTCTTTAAATACCGTTTATGAAGACACGTACTTCAAATACTAGATTTACCCAAAACTCCATACGAGATGGAACTCAAGATTTTCAAAGTGTTTATGAATGCAAATAGACCAAATGCATCTAACATGAAGGATTTCTCAAAGGATTGGCTTTCACAGACAGGAATTTACGGGTGTTACAATCCTCCCAACCTTAGAATGATTTCGTCCTCGAAATCTAGCTTCCCATGAAATCTCACTCGCAGGAAGATTGACCTTAACTCGTTGCTGGCACCACCAACACGTTCCTTTCACTGATACTCACATTGCTGCCCCTCTTGGGCACCATATACTCATAACCGCGCGTACACTTAACTTTCCACAATAACCTTTTACTCACAAGGTTATGGTCGTCTCCCAACCTTGGGTGACAATTACTACCTCCAGGTAGTTAGTGACCCCAAATTCTTGCTGACCAAACTTTCTTTCGGATCTACGGTTCCGAACACAACGTCAAAGATCGCAACCAAACTTCTTAGTTCCTCATATTTCAACTGATCCATTCTTAATATCGATAAAGATATTCTTCTAAGGCGCACCAAGACGTCCTTCAGATACTACTTAGCCCAGATTCGGTCAACACTCAACTCCGTTCCAACACCAATCCCCACAACAATCCTTTAACACAAGCTTTACCACCACGGAAAAGCTTAAACACATCGATACTTAATCCTCAACACCCAAACTCCTTCCAAATTCCATCACTGAAAGGTCAATATTTCTCATGGTTCGGCCGGGATACATCCAAACATTCCCAGCTCCACTGACTCCAAGAAAACAAGTCGACACCTAGGGCTAAACGGTGACCTCGAAAACATGGACATCCCGTCCAAAATCCCATTCTAGACAGATAGTCGTACTAAGTTTGACACTTAACCGAGTGCTAAATTTCAAATCTTATATTTCTAACAGACAGATCGCCCAAAATTTCCTTTTAATCGCGGAACCCACTAATACGGTATACCGACAACACAGCCCATGATGTGACACCGACTGACAATCCATCACAACGAATCCCAAAAGAAGCGTAGATAGTCACATAAGACCTTATCTCGCATGATGACTGAATTATAAAATCACTCCTTAATTAACTGGGAAGACTTAAATCTACTATTTCCAATAATACAAACGCGCGCAGATTCGACAACCCAAGTCCAAAATTCAAGACTGACCACAAGTCGGATCATCCGACGTTTCAATTATCAAGGACTCCCCTAGTCCCTTAATTGCAACTCCTTTCCACGACAGGGGTTAAATCTATAGGCCTAATGAGTTCAAGTTTTTCAGAGAATATGTCAATTTACACTTTTATAAAACTTTCAAATACACACGTTTTATAACGATTAACCGTACAGTGACAACACACTATCGCCCATCCAATAGGTTTTCAAAACTGGTTACCAACACTACGCATATAGAACCATTTCCAAAAACTCGTTTGATTAGTAATTACGTTAATAAAAACGGTAACAAAAGATGCGCAACAAAATTTTCAAACGGACTACCATGGTCCTAGTAATGCATCCATTTATTTTATGCATATGAAAGATAACTTTCCGCACTATTACATGTGCAATGAAAGTTTGTACAATTCCCAAAAGAGACATTCACAAATTAATTTTAAAGTTCTGACTTCCCAACCCAAAAGTCGTTGCGACATAAAATTATTAACAACTCCATATGCTACAGTTTATTCTCCAAAGTTCGGTGAGATGATAAGAATGCAAATAATTCTCAAATCGAGTTTAAAACTTTAAGTCGCCTCGATAAAACACATTTGACCAATATGGTAACTACAACGATATGCAATTCGAAAATTCATTTCATGTATTGCGGAAAATTTATAACAACAAGGTCAACAAGCGAAGCATGCTTAGATTAAAATTTAATTTAAGACAACATAAATATTTTGCATATTTACTCACGCGAGTGACAGTCGGATTCAACCCAAAAGTATGCACATATATTCGTGTGAAACTCAAGATGCAATCATGCGACATTAAGATTTTCATGGTGCCTCTTACGGTTGCAAAAATGTCGATGAAAGACTCGCATGAAACAAAGTATTAAACAAAACTCGTAAATTAACGCACACAAAAATGCAATTCTACACGTTTCAAAAATTCCTTTTTATTACGCGGTTCGAATGGTCATAAAATGAAACGCCATTAACCCAACTAGACTTTCATAAACTCAACGACGGCAAAAATCAAGCGGTGACAAAATCTCAGTTTCCCAACACAAAAGCATAAAACGACTATAAGTCTAAAAAGGTTAAAAATTTTAAAACCACCATGTAAGATAAAATGACCCTTTTCAACAAAACTCTCATGACATACGACACTCAAAAACTCGTAAATTATACGACATAAAGTTAAAACTCACACATCTCAAAGTACACTTACGAACCCAAAAAGATCGCAAAACTATACCTCGTAAAATTAAGCACGACTCATACAGACTAAGATTACATAGAAAATCCCGACTCGAGAACAACGGGACAACTCTTCCTTTAAAACCTTAACATACGTGGAGGAGATCCAATGTCAAGGTTAAAATTCCACAGTTGCTTGCCCAATACCACATGCGGTATTAAAATACGGACCTTAAGATGTCCAAAGATAGCGTTAAACACAAAACAGGGATGGAGAGATTTTCAATCTAAATTGTAACCACGTGCAACAAAACTATTTCATGCAAGATTAAGCTCACAGTTCAAAATCCGATGAGGGCTAAATGTTTTACTAAAACTTTATAATTCAAAACACTTTAAGTTTGGCGAACATGAGAAACAATTTATGCAAACTCATTTTAGAAATAACTTTAGTGCATGAATTTGGTCGACATTCACCCCTCTGGACTACGCTTCTCAACAACCCGACATACTAATATCATCCGGGTGTATCAAGCATCTTAGGACAACAATCTCAATTTCCTACTATTGTCATCCGGATACTCCACATCTTAAAGCAACACTCGGATACTTCATCGGTTCACCTTACAATCTCTCCTCATATAACATCAATTCCATAAGCTTAAGGTTCTACTCCAACCAATTATTCTTACTCACGACAATCAAGTGAATCAACTTAATGCATCCAACGCACTTAACTATCACTTCAACGTGACATTGCTATAGACATCAACCCTTCCCTAGATCACTCGCTTAGGAAATTTCTCACTACCCCAACGGTAATCATACCAAGGTAGTTCAAGTATACACATGTAGTATGTAGGTTCACCATAACACTGGCCAGGTGCCATTATGAACGTACCGTACATGCTCGTCCTTGCGACCCTCGACAAACTTCCCGTTTCTAGCGACCCTATCAACTCCAAAATATCTTATCTTAAGGTTTCTAATGTGCAACTTCACTTACAATTGCTTATAAAAACGCTAGTTTGAGTCTAGGTATCCTACAATCAATACCTAATTCTCTCAAACTTAAGCTCTGATACCAACTTGTAACACCCTCAAATCTGGAAATAGCAACTTATTTAAAATTTTCTAAATACATCCATAAATGAGTCATCTACAACCACAAATTCAGATTTTGCTACAATACACACCTTCTATCTATACATACAGTAAACAATAAGGACAAGTGCTACTAAAACCCAAAACATGTCACTTGGTCCAATACTCATGCGACCGTAAGGAACCAATGACTATAAAATAAGACGTTCTTATATTTAAAATACTGATAGCCAACAACGGGGGAAACCCGTATCCGTTGAGGGTGGAGGGAACACAAAAGTATACCACCCAAACAACGTTAATCGCATGACACCTCCCGACATCCCAGCCCGGTGTCCCTACGACTTCTTTACAAGTGTCACCCCAAGTCAGTTGACCTTGATGGATCATTCCGAAGAACTCCATCCCGAAGGCCCGACACAGTTAAAGACTACCTCCCAGGCATTACTTCAATCGGCGGAGGTCCTAGCGCCTACTACTCCCATAGCACTAGCCGACTCAACCCTCCTAGCGATCACTTGTAAAGTTTTCGGTCATAAAACATGGGTACCGAAGTTCAACCCCGCAATACCCAATTGACCATCCCAAAACAGACTGACTCACGTGCCTATGGATCCATTACACACTGTCTAACGTTACATGACTCCAATTGAAAGACCAAAGCTCCCAAAACATGTAACTCACCAATGATACAAATTAAGTGTCCTCATATCCAAAACCCACAACGGTTTAAAAGTCCGGACAAATGTCCACACGACTTGTTTAAGCCAATACCGAGCTAAAGAGCTCAAAATCCATTTGAACAATAATTATTGGTCTCCACAATAGTGAAATGTCTTTAAATACCGTTTATGAAGACACGTACTTCAAATACTAGATTTACCCAAAACTCCATACGAGATGGAACTCAAGATTTCCAAAGTGTTTATGAATGCAAATAGACCAAATGCATCTAACATGAATTAGACTTTACTTGTACAAAATCGTCAAAGACGTATAACTCATAAAATAGACCTTACTTGTACAAAATCACCAAGAATACGTAATTCATGTTATTTAGTTGTTCGAAACGTTCAAAAACCAATAGAAGCATTTTAAGAGGTTAACACAACCCAAGTTTACCAAATATGAAAACTTATCAAAATACTCACACTTTGACAAATAACTAAGTAAAACACATTTTACTTCTAGATACTCAAAACTTATCAGCAGTTAACCATTTCATGTAAAACACTTTAAAATACACATTTTGGCATGCATACCGTTTTCACAAATCAACTTGAACTCACCTTGCTAGATTTAGGCTAAATCTAGGTTTCACCCAACGAGCTCTTTTGAAGGCCGCTCGAATCCTCAAGCCGGAAACTTCCAAAACCTAGATCCATACAATCCAAACCATAAGTAACCATATCCGACCATGTAGAAACATTCCCCTAACAATATACCAAGAAACCCCAAATAATAACAAACCCTAGTTTCTCCAAAACTACCAAATCCGAGATTTGAGCAACCAAATACTAAGAAACCAACAAGGGAGCATTTATAACCTTAATACAAGAAAACTTACCCTTGAAGACGATGAGACTTCCGAGAACACCCAATCCAACACTTCAACCCGAACTCCCAACCGTTGAACTTGATGAGGAAGATGAAGGTGGAGCTTCTAATCTTTGTTGGGTGGGGGAGAACACTTGGAACATGATAGGTTTGGTGCCATGGATACATAGAAACCGATTTTAGGGTTTGGGTTCGGTTTCTAGAGAGAAAAGGGGTGAAAGGGGGTTGAGATAAATGAAGAGGGGTTGCTCAAGGCCGATTAAAAACGACCAGGGCCGTCGGCGATTGTGCCCGGCGATTGTGCCTAGGGCACTCTCGCCAGGGCACTATCGCCCAAATTGTACCGCGGGCATCACCCAGTTGGCGATTGTGCCCGGCGATTGTGCCCAGGGCACTATCGCCAAGGCACTATCGCCCAGAGTGTCCCGAGCCCCGATTTCTTCCATTTTCATCCGGAGCACCCACGATGCGATAAGGCTTAAAAGGTAAGGCGTAAGGGATGAAATTCTATGATCAGAATCAAGGATTTCTCAAAGGATTGGCTTTCACAGACAGGAATTTACGGGTGTTACAACTGATAGATGGTTTTCTTCCATGAAAGAGTTCATAAGCTGTCTTTCCAAATCGCTTTACTATCAACGATCTGTTTTGAGTAAAACATGCAGTGTTTACAACTTCCGCCCAAAATTGAGTAGGGAGATGAGAATCGCTGAGCATTGATCTAGCAGCTTCAATGATCGTTCTATTTCTTCTTTCAGCGACTCCGTTTTGCTGAGGTGTTCTTACTGATGAGAAGTTATGAGAAATTCCCTTGTTCTCAAAGAAATTGTTCAGAGAGCTGTTTTTGAATTCAGTTCCATGATCACTTCTAATAGAGCGAACAATAAGATTATTCAACACTTCCATCTTTTTAACAAAATATATTAGTTCTTCTGGAGTATCACTCTTGCAGCGAAGAAAGATAACCCAGGTATAGCGAGAGTATTCATCTATAATGACAAGTGTATATTTCTTTCCAGCTATTGATTGGATGTTGACAGGGCCAAACAGATCCATATGCAAGAGCTGAAAAGGACTTGTCACTGAGGAGACTTGTTTTGACTTGAAACTAGCTTTTGTTTGTTTTCCTTTTTCACATGCTGAGCAGAGAGATTCTTTAGCATATGAGTGCTGAGGAAGACCAGAAACCAGTTCCTTAGAAGAGAGAGAATTCAGGGGTTTGAAGTTTAGATGAGAGAGTCTTTTATGCCATAGCCAGTTGACATCAGAAGAGGCTTTAGAGAGAAAACATAAGTTTTCAGTGGTAGTAGAGTCCATATCTAATACATAGACATTTTCTCTGCGATAACCACTGAGAGCAAGTTTTCCTTTCTCATTCACCACTGAACATGCTTTTTTAGAAAAGCGAACTTCGTAGTCTTTGTCACATAGCTGACTGATGCTCAGAAGGTTATGCTTCAGTCCATCTACATAAGCGACTCTTCTGAAGGTAGTTGTCCCATTGCTGAGAACACCAAACCCTCGGGTATATCCTTTTCCATTTCCACCAAAGGTCACAGAGGGACCTTTTTCTTCCTTGTATTCAGTGAGCAGGTCTTTTTGTCCAGTCATATGACGAGAACATCCACTATCGAGATACCAGATGCCCTTTGATTCTTGCACACATAAGGAAGATTAAGCGTTGTTTGGTACCCACTTTTCAATGGGTCCTTTTGGGTTAGTGGAGATGGAAAGTTCAGTAATCTTCACAACAGATGAAGATTCAGCTTCAGTGATAACCTTCACCTTGGTTAATTTCTTAACCTTAGTGGTATTCTTCACCTTGGTCGACTTTTCAGCTTTAGTGACCTTTTCAGCCTTGGAGGCATTCATCTTCACCTTAGCTGATTTATCAGCTTTAGTGGCAGTTGGACATTTGCTTGCAATATGGTCAGTAAAACCACAGTGATAGCATTTTCTATATTTGAAAATGGTTTTAGGACCAGAAGTAGAAGGTTTTGCAAGTTTAAGATGAGCGGGGCCAGGTCCAAGAATGCTTTTCTCATGAGATCTGGGAGGAATTTTCATTTCTTCAGATCTCGTGGGTTTAAGGTCAATCTTTAGCTTTGGAGGACAGAGATCGAAGATTTCTATCACAGAGCTAGAGGATTGATTCACTGAAGTTTTAGAAGGAACTTTCAGCTTTGCTTTCTTGGTAGCCTTCTGAGGACGAAGAATTGATTTTCCTTTATCCGCAGACTTAGAGTTTTTGGATTTTTCCTCAGGGATAGAATTTGAAGAAGAAGGATAAAACTGATTATAAGAAGTGTCAGAGATAAGAGTGACAAACGTTCCAAACTTAAGCATGGAACTTTCTTCTTTAGGATCATCCTGTGGTGTCAAAAAACTAAGACCAGTTCTATCACTTTCAGGAGTTTGAGCATTTATTATCTTAGAGATCTTTGTTGATGATTTGCACCATTTTTCAACATGAGTCTTTTCTGCTTTTAGAGCAGCGATGACTTGTTCGCGTTCAATGCTGATTATTTCATTTATAATGACTTGATCTTTCAACTTTTCTTCTAAAAGAGTTAGCTCTCTGATCTTTTCATGACATTTCTCTAGCTCTTGAGTTAAATAAATATTTTTATTTTCAGCTTGAGTTTTGTCGTTTAGAGCATTATAAAGATCAATTGTCAACACATCAACGACGCGACTTCTCTCAGCTTCAGGCAGAGAGGGATTAGTAGAGATAGATACCTGAGATGATATGTAGCTCATGGAAGGTTCAGATGCTTCTTCCACTTCTTCTTTAATCTCAACCATGAGGCAAATATTAGCGACTTCTTCATCAGAACTTGATTCTTCTGATTCAGCCCAGTCATGTTCTTCAGCGATGAGACCTTTACCTTTTCACTTGTAGCTTTTCAGCTTTTGATATTTGTTCTTCAGCTTTAGGTATTTGTCATCACTGGATCTTCTTGAGGTAGAAGGCTTGAAGACCTTTTTAGACCTGCACTCACTAGCAAAGTGTCCAATCTTTTCACAGTTATAGCAAGTGGCAGTAGTCTTATCAACCGGGGTTGATTTTGGCTTATCAGTTAGAGAGAGAGGCTTATTTCTTCGGAAATTGCTCTTTCTTGCAAATCTCTTAAAAGAGTTTGTCAAGAGTGCTAAGGACTCATCGAACTCTGAAAGATCAGGGTCTGATAGATCCTCAGATTCAGAATCTAACTCAGTGATGGTGAGAGTAGATCTCTGAGATGGAATTATCTCTGAAGAGACTAAAGCAACATGAGTGCTTTTGGAGTCTTTAGAGTCTTTTACAAGATTCTTCTTCAAGATATTCGATTGCTCATAATTGAGCAATATTCCATACAAAGTGCTTAGAGAAAGAGAATTTAAGTCTTTTGTCAGCTTAAAACATATTGAATAATTGTCCCAGCTTTCAAAAAGACATTCTAAGAATTTTGTTAGGACCTCAGAATTAGAATAGGTCCTACCAACTGTTCTTAGATCAATGATTAAGTAGTTAAGCCGCTGATGAACGTCAAAGAGAGATTCATTCTTACCAGCGATGAAACTTTCATACTGTCTTACCAAGTTAATCTTTCGAGTCTCTTGGATTTCAGTAGTGCCTTCATATTGAACACATATGGTTTCCCACATTTCTTTAGAAGTTTTCAGATGCATGATGGAATGGAAAACTTCATCAGGCAGAGCCATTGAGATAATGGTCTTTGCTCTTGCATCTATGCCTACCTTCTTTTTGTCTTCATCACTCCACTGTCTTATTTCCTTAATGACATAACGTTCAGGGACAGCTTCAGTGGTGGCAGTAGCGGGAACTGCAGTTATAATTCTAACAAGTTCATAGGGTCCATTTTCTATATATTCAGGTATAGTAGGATCAGCACCTTCAAGAAATAGCATCATTCGATTTTTCCATAGAGAAAAGTTATCTCTGCTAAATCGAGGAGGTTTAGAAACTGAACCATTATCATAGTAGTTTATGTTTGTGTTAAGTTCCATTTATAACAGCAAGGAAGAGAATAAAGCAAGATCTTGTTTATCAGATTAAACAGTCTGCTCTGATACCACTTGTTGGTCCCGGAGGTGCTTAACAAGTTTGTAGAAGGGGGGGGGGGGGGTGAATACAAACACAGAAATTTAAAGTTTAATAAATTGTTTATTGATAAATCAAACACAATTTACAAGTTTGTTGCGGAATAAGATTAAGACAGACTCAATCTAAACAAACTTAAGAAACACTAAGATGATTGCACAAGAATTTCAGAGAATGGGGGATTAAGGAATATAGAAAACAAAGGTTTCTATTTGGGGTTCAAGGATTGAGCACACCTTCAAATGGAGGGGTGATCTTCCTAGTTATACCCTATGCATTAAATGCAGGGCAGGGCACTTTACACGTGGCGTTCACTGATTGGCTTTGGAAGTCTAACTTTGGGAGACATGCTTTTGGCCGGATCATGAACAGTGTAGTTGACAGAGTTGTTGTACAAATTGTGGCAGAGGCATGTCCTTTCTGACACATCGTACTGAGTTGTGCAAGGTAAGACAAAAGGAAACTTGAGGTATAAGCTTTGTGATCATTCGATCGCTGAATATCTCTTTCTTTAGAGACATCAAGAGTTCAGCGATCGCTGAAGCTTTCCTCATGTTCCTTCGCGTATAAGTAGAGTTGTCTTTGCTTCACTGATATCCGCATCAGGTCACTAGTAGACTTTTCTTTGTTCAGCAGCTTCGTCTTTGATTCAGCTATGAATCTCTGTTGACGCGAGACTTGTCTTCAGGGATTACGTTACTGATAGTGAAACACTAATACATATTAAATGTTTATAAGAAAGACTATCAGCGATAACTGAACAAACTCAGTCTGATCGCTGATGGTGAAACACTAATACATATTAAACGTAATTTTCACTAAGTACAGAAAAATGGTCGTTATCAAATCACTGAGAGAGTTTGGATCAACAGTTTAGATGGTTATAAGCTAACCTTGTGAAGATTTCTCTCCCTCAAGTGCTAGAACCATCATCTCCATTCTAGAGTTGCTAGGATTTTGATAAAACCCTTATTATGAGTGTATCTTACTTCTTTAAAACTTTATACATGTCAAAATGTGTTACTTCCATTACTTGTATTCCTCCTATCAATATTGTTGATGTTAGTGGGTTTTGACCTAACTTTCAAGTTCAAGAGATTTTTTTGGGATTTATCATGTTTTTGTGAAATAATAAAAAGGGATTTATAATATGTGTTACTAAAAGTGATTTAAGCTCATAAACACATTTGGGAAGTTGAAAAAGTTCATTTTGGTTACATTACACTACGTACTTACTTGGAGTAATTATTTGTCAAATGTGAGTTTTGGAGAATGGTTATCTGGAAAATCATTTGAAAAGGTAAAGATAAAGCAAGAGGCACATTTTTGCGGTCATGTTTATGTTGAAGCTATATGTTTGATTATAGTTACTCACAAATGAAATTGTGACAAGTCTAGACTGTTACTGATGGATCCATAGGTATGGAACCGACTTAATTTCTTTGGATTAAACCCCATTGTAGCTAGTTGAGACATTGGGCCCTAGGGTGGCAACTTGGTACGGTTATGTGGGACCGGATACTAGCCGTGGGTCGTAAATGTAAATAATAGCGAATGAGCATGATTAGGATCATTGGGTGTCCTCCCCCACATCTGAGTATGAGCCGACGAGCTCGTGGCCTTGATCCTACACTACAAGAAACAGAGGCAAAAGCGACGGACAAATCCGTAGCAAACAAGTCCCGCTAATCAGCTGGTGGCAAAAATATTTTGCTACGGATTTTGCGACGAAACTTTAATATTAGCGACGGACAAGCCTGTAGCACACCCATAGCAAAATGGTGATTTATACTTTATTTTTTTCTTCTTTTCAAGTAAAAGTCCACTGAAAAACCATGAATAAGCTATGGATTAGCTAGGGAATAAATTGCTACAGATTAGCTAGGAAACAAATTTGCTACGACTTTGCTAGAAACCGTATTAGTTACGGATTAGCTAGGGAATGTAATTGCTAAATATTAGCTATGGAGCGCATTTGCTACAGATTAGCTAGAGACTATCAGTTACATATTAATTACAGATTAACTAGGGATTATCGAGGGATTTGATTTTCCAATCCGTAGCTAATTCGTCGTTGATTATGTATTTTTTAATAAATAAAAAATGTACTATTTTCCTACATAAAATGCAGTTGCCCGTATATGTATTACAAAATATTTAACAAAATAATGGGAACCTAAATTCATTACAATTCAGTTTTGTATCTATCCAAAAGATAGATTATCCTCAACATACAAAAGAGACCAAAAATAGTTTCCTCGACATATAAAAGGCCAAAAAATGGTTTGTCCACAACATATAAAGGATCTAAGAGGTAGGAGGAAGGGTATTTAGACCAAATTTACGGACGAGAGATTCTAATGTTGCCTGCAGCGATTGTGTGGTCTTTTCTAGATATACGACCCTTTGCTCGCACTCCACATCCTTGTCCATGAGTTCATTTGCGGTACGCTTGAGCTCTTCCCTTGCTTTTCTCTCAGACTTAAGGGCTTCTTGTAATGCGGTTACCTGTAATTATTAAATATACACATAATAAGTAACAAGGCGATCTTCAAATAAATCATAAATATATGAATCGAGCAAGATCCAAAATACCATTATATGAATCCATATTAAAATACAAATAACCTCTTATTAACTTTTTACTAACAACAATGAATAAGAGAAACGAGATAGGTAGTTAGGGTCGACCCTCCCCCTTTATCCGGGCTTGAAACCGACAATGTCATGTGTTGACATGGACAAAGTCACCTACCCCATCCTATCTATGACAACAATATAATATTAAGTAGTTTCTCAAACAAGCCTTTTAGGGAGATGTGGCCATAGAAGATACCAATCTGCATGAATAAACACAACAAAACAGTTGCACCTATAAACTAGATTTAGACATAATGTGTTGCATATGAGCATGAAATATTATTGCCAAAATCAAAACAACCAACCATATATTTCTGAAATAGTCACATTTAAAACATATTTATATACACTTATAGACATCCATACACGCATCCTACTTCAGTGCTAATTCCTTGCCACCAAAATGTATTGAGAATAAACATTTATAACCCGATAAGCACTTACCGGGTAAGAGTCATCACCCTCACTTACAAACTAAGGGGCTGTTTACCAAAACGCTTACTGGGTAAGCGCTTACCAACAAGGATATTACCCTCACTTACCTTATCGTATAATATTCCCGCCGATCAAAATTGATTGTTGGTAAACTTCCTAAACCCGGTAAGCACTTACCAGGTAAGAGTCATTTCCCTCACTTACCGGGTAAGACTCTCGGTCATTGTTATGGCTCTTACCGAGTAAGATTCTAGGTAGTTTCCATGCTCAATATGTAATGACCGTAAGGTAAGTGATACTGATATGCGCTTACACGGGTAAGTATTTAGTAAACGGCCCATAAGACCCTCGATCCTTGCCTTCCCTCTTATAGGGTAAGATTATCGGCCCTTCTTATGTTCATTTGGTAAGATAATTGAACCGGTAAGGTAACATAACAGGTAAACATTCACCAAGGTAGGTGTTTAGTAAACGGTCTTTTTCTTTTAAAATTGCTATAAAGACAATAAAAGGCCAAAGTTTTGCTCAAAACAAATTCAAGTAAAAACTGAAGTGCATTAACTAACGACTTGTAACTTGTTTTTCAGCTACTCACTTGCATTAGATTCTTAAGATAAAATACACCTGCATGCACAACAAATATTTCCACTAAAATGTATGTTCTTCATACTATAAGCTCATAATATTCCCCTACACCTATAAACATGCTTATGTTAGGAGTCAGATTGATCAATCACCCAACCTAAATTGGGAATATATTTAAGTTTTCAATATGATTGGTAGAAATATTATGTTTTGGTGAAAATGAGCAAAGAATGTACGCAAATTCAAACAAAGAAATAATAAGATCTCCAACAAACTAAACATGAAATTTTGAATAAATAAATAGCTAAAAAAACATCCAATGTTCAATCAAATTGAAACAACAAAGAAATCTTAACATTTTCCAAACCAAGTCTTTGATATTGGTGGAATTAACATTAGCCTCTGCACACCATATACTTAGAGCACCATTACCAAGATATTGTAGAAAGCATCCACCATTTAAGAAACAGAAACATGACATGCTTATAACAAAACAGAGGCCAAGATCCAATAACCATCAAATCCTATATACTTCAAACACAAATTAGCAATCATCTAATCCACTTACTGTTGATATGATTATCAATCTCGACTGACCTTTATTTTCCCAAATTCATAATCCAAAGTACTCCATTTAAGAACATCTACTGCTTGGTATAGTTTCCAATCACTGCCATAATGTTTGGTCTTGTTCTTAAGAAGAAATCAATAAACCAGCAGAAACCAAACCAAAAGCATGAACAAGCCAAACATTAAACAACCAAAATCGAGAAATGGAGAGATAAATCAAAGAAGTAATCGATAATAGAAATCGAGGGTGAAATCATAAATCGATTAGTCATTCATTACCCAAAAGCATACAGCACGAACAAGGCAAACACCAAACAACCGAAATCGATAAATCAGAAATCAAGAAATTGAGAGATAAATCAGAGTAGTAATCGATAATAGAACTCGAAAGTGAAATCAAACATCGATTAGAGAGAAATATTGAACCTGAACAAAGCGTTGGAGAAGTAATGGAGAAGATGGAGAAACTATTCAAAACCCAACAAATGGCGCTGTCAGATTAGATTAGGGTTGCATATTCAAAACCCATGTAGAGAAAATATGAGTGAATATATTTTAGGAGGGAAAGAATAAAGTTTAGGAGGGAAATTGAAAAAATTGATCTTTAAAAAAATTAAAATGTTTTTTTAGTTATTTACAAAAAAAATTAGGCTTTTATTTAACACTAGAAGTATACTTGTGTAATGCAACGCAATACATCTCGATTTTAATGTTTCGTTTTATTTTTTGTTTTTGCGGTTTTTATAATACGATTTTGTATGGTTTAGAGAAAGCGATAATTTTGTTTTATAAATTTGTTTAGTTTAATTTTTATTATAATTTAATTCATTTTTAATAATGATGTAATTTAATTTAGATTTAATAATGTAAATTTTTTTTAAATAACAATTAAGTATGCTATTAAAATTTAATTATTATCCTGGTTATATTTTAGATTCTTTATATTTAAAATTAAGTATGCTGTTAAATTTCAATAGTTTTTTTTTTCAAACGTTCATTTTTAAAAAGTTGTACTCATGCATCATTTGTTTGTCATCTTGATTTTTAATCATATGCATCAATAAACAATACTTAATGCATACAAATTTGTTTTTAAGAGTCTTCTCAAATGCTTTATAATATAGTATCAATAAATAATGTTTAAATATTTATATTAATGAGTTATTTAATGGGTCTTGACGAATCATATATGACTTAATGGTTGTTAATGGACTTTATTGGGCGTTTATGGGCTTAAGCGACTCTTAGGTAGCGTTTGATTCAATTTGTAAGATCTTTATGAATTGGTGGAGGTATAGTTGTAGCGACATGTAAAGATAAAAGCGATGGGTGGTTGGTGAAGGACGGTAGATGTGAAGAACTGAAAGATAGTGGATAGTGGTGGTGTAGGAGGTAGTTGTGGTTGATGTAGTGGAGGTATAGGTGGTCGACCATGGTAGTGGTGGTGGCAGTGGACAGTGGTAAAAGAGGTTGTTGTAGTGGAGGAAGAGGCGGATGTGGCCAACGGTGGTTGGTAGTGAGCGTCGGTGGTGGCGACAACAAAGGGTGGTGGTGATCAGTGAAGGTGGCGTTACACGGTGGTTGTGGAGGTGGTGAAGGAAGTTTTTGTAGTGGAGGAAAAGATGGAAGTGGTCGATGATGGTTGGTGGTGGCTACCAGTGACCGTCAATGGTGGTGGTGGTGATCGGTGTTAGTGGAGGGGTCGACGATGGTAGTGGTGGTAGTGATGGCCGATGGTTGTGGAGGGGGTGGAAGAGGTTGTTATGGTGGATGAATAGGTAAAGGTGGCCGACCGTGGTTGGCGGTGGCTTTTGGTGGCCGTCGATGGTGTTAGTGGCGGCGATGGGTAGTGGTGACCCTTAAGACTAATACCATATTAGGATTATATATCAAATGGTGGTAGATCAGTGATTTTTAGTTTCTGTCTCACTTTTGTCCCATGTTGCTCGGAACAAGAAAATACCCTTTTTTGTCCCATATGGTCCCACCCTGTCTAGTCTTTGTCCCTGTCCCATGTCGCGCCAAACGTGGGACAGTGAATTTATGTTCTGTCCCATGTCACACCAAACGTGGGACAGTGAGTTTTGTCCCATCCTGTTATGTCCTGTCCCATGTACCAAACGCAACCTTAATGAACTAGATTATGTCTCGATCAACTTTAGTGTCTCTTAATTAATTGTAATGAGGTTTCAATGGCTTGTATTAGAGTCAATGAACTGTATTTGTCCTACTTGGCTTTCAGTTGCTATAACACACTGTTTTGGGCATTTATTGGTTGTCATGGGTGGTAACGAATTGTAATGGGCCATGATATGATGGAATTTACTCACTGTTGTTAATGAACTGTATTGGGCCTTAATAGAATTTAATGGTTCTTAATGTATTGTTTTGGACCTTCTGGGCTATAGTGGCTAGTAATTGACTGTACTTGGATCATATCTAAGCTTAATGTGCTTTAGTGGGTGTTAATGAACCGTATTGTACCTTAATGGGCTTTAGTGGCTCTTAATGAACTTGATTGGGCAATGGTAGACTTCAGTGATCTTAGTGAACTATAATGGGCTTTGACGAATCATATTTGACTCAATGTTGTTAGTAAACCTTATTGGGCCTTTATGTGCTTCAGTGGCTCTTAATAAACATGATTTGGTAGACTTTAGTGGCTCTTAATGAACTGTAATGGGTTTTGATGGGTCGTATTGGACAATGACTCTTTTTAAACTATACTAAATTTCATGGGAGATCTATAATATTTGTCTCAGATTATTTGTAGTATAGTTGTTAGCAAAGTTGTGGCAGATCTATAATATTTGTCTCAGATTAGCTACGGATTTTATCAAGATTTTTTTTAATATCGAATATAATTATATCCGTAGCAAAGTCATGGCAGATCTAAATATATTTGTCTCAGATTAGTTACAGATTGTATCAAAATTTTGCTTAGATTTTTTAATATTAAATATAATTAGATCCGTAGCAAAGTCGTGGCAAATGTAGTTCTTTTAATTATTTAGCGACGGATTTGCTACAAATCTTTAAGTTCAGTTTTTTTATTATTTAAAAAACAAGTGTTTTCTTTCTCCATCGTTAATCAGTAGCAAATATGTATATTTTGCTACGGATTAGCGACGGATCATACATTCGTCGCAAAAAATGTAAGTTAATATTAAAAAAAACCAGTTTTGTCGTTGATCCGTCGCAAACTAGTGACGGATCGGTCCGTAGCAAATTATTGGTCGTTGATGCCCAGTTTTCTAGTAGTGTTAGTATGGTGAGCTCAAAACTTGGAAAGTGGCCTACTTTTGTGTTTCGCCACAATCCTTGGAAAATCGGGTCTCCCCCGTCATCGCAAGATGCATGTTGGACCGTAAGGTCTTAATGTGATAATTACTTCTATTGTAAATTCATCTCTTTGGAAAAGGTTATCCATTGTTGCAATTTAAGTTGTTTCTAAATTGTTTATATAACTATATGTTCTCACTAGGCTTTAAGCCTAACACTTTTTCTTAAATGACGTGTATAACAGGTTCTCTTAGTGGCGGGGCACCGAAGGGTTGAGTGATGAGCATCGACTTTGAGGCATTTTTGAGATGATAGTTTTATGGAGACAAAGTGTACAAACAATCTTATTATTATTTTGGGAATTGGGTTGACAACCAATGTAATCTAGATGTAAATGGTTTATATTAGTTTGTTGTCAATTTTATTATTCATCCACAGGTTTTGTAAACGTTATTCTATATTTACCCATTTTGGGTGGTTTACTCCAAATACAATCGTCATATTTCCGAATTTTCAAAATTTTAAATTACTCTAAATTTTAGGGTGTTGGTTTGGAATTACGATTATGAGTTTCATTTTTAGTTCTCAGGATACATCTATGTGGATTAGTTTGGTTTTATGTATAGTATGTGGATTCTAGCATTGGTTTGTCTGAATTTGTTCGGTTTGGTTACTTTTTTGTACATAGAGATGACATTTCCGCCGGAGAAGATGAGAAACGGTGAAGGGGAAGAGACCGGACATGGGTGGTTGCCGGAGATGGTGGATTTGATTGTTGAAGACTATTTTTGGTTTCTTTATTTTCATATATATATATATATATATATAGAGAGAGAGAGAGAGAGAGAGAGGATCAATTGAAAACCAACATTAGACTGGAAACTTTGAAACCAATATTGACCAATCAATGAATTTCCCTTTTTTACTTTTTATTTTAACTGATAAGGGTATTTTAGTATTTTACCTAATTTTGTAATATATATGGTAATTATTATTACTATTATTATAATATTAATTATCTAATTTGAATACATTTTATATATGGTAATAATTGATGCTATATTAATTTCAAATATACACTTTTTGATTCCGATTCCGATTTCAACTTCTTTTTAATTGAAAATATTCCTTCTTTAATTTCTATTAATTTTAACTATTTTATTTGATTCCGATTTTAGTTTCATATTAATTTGAATAATTAAGGTAAACTATTTTTTTTATTTGATTTCCTTTTCATCAAACTAGTGTATGACACTGCGCGTTGCGCGGTGACAATTTTTTTTTTGGATATACGTAATTAAGTTAACATCAAGTGTAATTTCATAATAAATTGTAATATAAAACGATGATTGTATTGGGTTGTTTTTTATGCAAATTATTTTCATTGATATTTTTTCATGTAACTAAAAATTTCATATATTTTGGTGGCAAAATAATGATTCGATTTCAAGCTCATCGTATAAACATTGTTAACCACGGACAGTGTCATTGCTATTGTCTTAGTTTTGGCAACAAAAACTTGGTTTTGTATGATGATGATTACGATTTATAAGCACCAAGAAAGATGGTGTATATGTACCATTAGTTCATCTTCAACACACACGTGGACTTTAAAAACAAAGTAGTGAGTGGACCAACCATATCACAATAAGTAAAAAAATTACATATCAAACTTGCACACTTCAAATCTTCACGTTAATACGATATATAAAGACCGCTACCCTCTAATAGATAAAAGAATTATAATGCAATCAAAATCACAATATGAACATACATAAAATTATTATAACGACCGATATTATGATACAATCTATATCACAAAAAAACCTTACATAAAATCCTTACCTTAGATCATAACCACAAATTCCCACAACCCAAACTTTAAACCTTTAAATCTTCATGAATTAATATATAAAAGTTAAACAACCCGAGAGCCTACAAACCAAAAAGCACTCAACATAAGTAAAAATTTCACATACTTGAAGACTTCAAATCTTCACCTAATACATTATGATGTAAACAAAATCACGATACGAACATATATAAAACTATAATGTGATCACAATCATGAAACCAACATATATAAAACTCTTACCTAATATTGCAACCAAAAAAATCATATATTGAACTTCAAAATCTTCATGACCTAATACATAAAAACTATAATGCAATTTAAATAACGATACATACATACAATTATGGGAGAAGTGAAAAATGAAAAGAAAAAAAAAACTATGAATAAATAAAGAATGTCAAAAGTAAAATAGAAGAGAAACCAAAGAAAAAGAAATAAATTGAAATGAAGAAATTTAGAGATGTATATAATAGAAATACTTGAGAGGGTGTGGAAGATGAAGATGAATAGGCAAAGTTTTGCAATTAAATGCAATTCATAAATAGTTAATTAATATTCATCAATGAGAAATTAACAAAAAGATAAAATAAAGAAAAATGTTTTTAATTGAAAAGAAATTCAAAATTATGAGAAAAAAAGATAAAGGAGATCCTAGCCTATAGAAGATGTCACCTCATCAAACATGAGTTTTACTTTAATATATATATGGATTTTGGAAAAGAGTTATTTTTATAGAAAATTCAAATATTTAATTATATTTAAATCAATAATTCTTTTCATCAAATTGAAATATTTTTAAAATATATTCTTTTCATTCTTTGTTATATATTTGTATGGTTTTTTAAATTGGATTGTAAAAAGTCAACCATACGGAGCAATGAAGGATAACATGTTTAATGGTGTTTCAGCTAACGAAATTCATGTTCAAAATCTATTCGACAACGATGAAACGTTTTTATTGTATTTTACTCGTTCGGTTAGTAATGATTCTGATAAGATTCCCAATAGATGAAATACATGTTTGATGAAACAATGTTGAAACTCATGAACATATAGATGAAACAGTTTACACATGATGAATTTGTTATAGATGAAACAATGTTGAAACACGTTTCATCAAATACATGTTTGATGAAACAATGTTGAAACTCATGAACCAATTTGATGAAAAATAGTTTTCTCTTAATTATTCAAAACAGAGAAATCCAAAATGATATTTCTTTACAACCCTGACAATTCTATTACAAAAATACAACATTTAATTAATTCTCAATCTAATAAAAAAAAGTTGATAATTTGTTTCATACTTAAAATTATTTCAATATTGATAAAAAATGCATAAGAGATAAAGTCGTAAATATTAATGATAAAAAAAATTAAATTTTGATTAAAAGCAAAAGTTTCTTTATTTAACGGAATTCATCTTGTTACCAAAATTGAAACAAAAAAGCAAAAGAATAGGACTAGAGAGAGAGAGAGAGAGAGAGAGAGAGAGAGAGAGAGAGAGAGAGAGAGAGAGAGAGAGAGAGAGAGAGAGAGAGAGAGAGAGAGAGAGATTTTATTATTCTTAATTTTTAAAAAGAAAATGATACAATGACTAAAACACCCTTAAACTTAACGGAGCTTAGATTAACAGTGTTAAAACAAGGGACCTAATCCATAACAAAGGTGAAATGTTAGGACTGAAAGTTGAAAGTTGTATAACGTATTTATAGAGTTTAATTGTTTTATTAATTAATGTATTGTAAAAGCCTTAATTGTAATTTGGGCTTTGTGTGTTTATTGGGCCTTGGGCCTTAGGGTTTAGGGTTGGTGTATAAATAGGTTGCAAAACCTATTTTGTGTCAAGAAGAATGGTCATTAGAAGGTTTACACAATCCTATTGAAATTCTCTCTGTAAACCTTAAATCCTTTACTGATAAATCTAATCATATGACCAACAGTTGTGGTTTAATCATTGCTTATTATTGATTATTATCTTGTGATTGTACTGTTTCTTGGATCTACATGAAACCATAGTAATAACATTTGCAATTATTACGTTTGGGACACTTAATCCATAATTTTCATATAACCACAGTGATGAAATCTATAATTTGCTCAAAACTTAATGTATGTTGGATAACAAAATTAAGAATATTTATCTCATCATATTTACTTGTTTTCATTACGACCCAACTTGAGTTTATGTATTCCCAATACAATATGGAATTTATGTCATTTCACCTCCGTACTTATTTTCACGTATAACATTATCGAGTTTTGGGGGTATTTTTGTCATTACCAAAATATTCAATTCTTGCCACAAAACCAAGAGGTTGTACATTACAATAACCCAATGCATTGAAAAATATGTTTTGTTTTTACAAATTATAACATTATTATCGTTTCATCAATAATTTCAACATAAGTTCAAATGTTATAGGTTTGAAAACTCTACTATCGAACGAATCTTTTTCAATTTTTTTTATCAATTGACCATGAATTTTATATATATTTGATATGCGATTTAAAAACACATAAAACCATAAAATTGACATCGTATGAAGGAAAAACACATTTTTGTAAAACAAAACATTTTATAATGTATTGTAGTTAATATATGATTATGTATTTTTAATATGATAAGAATGTAAAATATAAAATAAAAACGTAAGCAATATAAAACAAATTAATTTATATTTAATCATGATATTTAATAATATGATTAAATCCAAACATATTCAATATTGGGTTCATTACAGTCGAGGAGAGAACACCGGAGAAGATGAACAGCCGGCGACAAGAACACGAACAACTGCGAAGAGGAAGCCACCAATGCTTTGATACCATTGTTGGTCCCAAATAGCAGTAAGTAAATAAGAAAAAGTATTGTAGAAGAGGGGGTTGAATACAATACACACAGTTTTTCACTTAATTTAATTCTTATTGATTTGAAATCAAGAATTACACATATAAAACTTTTGATTGTTGCGGAAGAGAATTGATGAAATCTATTCAAACAATCTTACACAAAGAGAATGAAGAACAATTGTAAAACACTTAGAAAACAATTGAACTTCGTACAGAGAAAGTTGCCAGACACTTAGAGAACTTGAAGGTGGTAGAATTGGTTCTGTTGGGTATCTTGCATGTTGAAGCATCCTCCATATATATAGTGCCTCATGCATTAAATGCATGGGACACCTGTTGAGCAAAGGATGGACACAGATCTTTAGCAAGGTACATGATGTACCTTTTGTCTTAAGGTGCTTTGGCTTGAAGTGTTGACCTGCAGAGGATGGTGGGGACCTTTCCTTAAAATGGTGTAGGAGACAAAGCTTACTTTATCTGATCTTCAGATGAGGTCCACGTCAATGCAAGATATCACAAATATACTTTGTCAGAAAAGTACAATGTGAAGAGAGAAATCTTCAGGCCTTGAAGATTAAGAAGTCTTCGGCTCCTGAAGATTGAGAAGTCTTCGGCTTCCGAAGATTGAGAAATCTTCGGCTTCCGAAGAGGTCTTCGGCTTCCGAAGAGGTCTTCGGCTTCCGAAGAGGTCTTCGGCTCCTGAAGACTGAGAGGTCTTCGACTCCTAAGACTGAGAGGTCTTCGGCTCCTGAAGACTTGAGATCGGCACCATCCTGGCCAATGGTGTTGCAAGTAGGCATACTTGGCTTTAGGTTGAGGAGTCTATCTTCAATCCGCTTTTGAGAGATATTCTCCTTCTTTGTCTTCTTCGGCTGATCTTCGACTTCACCGAACATTTGTATAGAAACCAAGCTGCTAAAAGAACCTCAAAATATTCTAAGTATGATGATACAAAATGGAAGATCGGGAGGTCATCTTCAAATATTCAGATGACCCAACAATCTCCCCCTATTTGAGGATGACATCCATACTAAAGAATAAAATTAAGAGTATACTGAATAATTCAATTTGACCCATTTTTACTCTTTTTGGGTTCTTTTCACATAGACCATTTTTTTTGTTTTGTTTTTTTGGTATATCTCACATTTACAAATGAATGAAAAAGTATAGCTATACAAACGAATAAAGAATGACAAAGCAGATAAATATATACAAAGATAAGAAGACAGTAGCCGGAATTGTTTGAACTTAAGTGAGTGGTTGGATGCTCCCCCTCAATTCATACTCCCCCTCAACTAATGTAAGGTGGTTTTGATCACACAATCCATAGCAAAATTAGTTTCAATAGAGTTTAAGCTTGAGTGGTAAGTTGCTCCCCCTCAACTCATACTACCCCTCAACTAATTCACGGTGTCGGAAAGTAAGAAGTCAGAAAGTTTTCGGGATCCTCCGAACCTGCTCCTGGAAAGGCAGATTCATCCTTGGATCGTGCAGAATCATCGGGACTGAGAATCTCGGGTGATAGGCTGTGAGGTGGAGAAGAAGCACCTTGGATTGGGGAGGTGTCTAAGTCATCCTTATAAACCAAGGAAAAGGTTGATGAGGGAATAATAGGGGTCCCCAATTTTACAATTGTATCCTTTTGTGAGGATACAAAGGAGGTGGCTTTGGGTTGAGCAGAGTCCCCGGGCCTAGATGGGAAAATTTCAACACCTGTCGATTGTGGAGAATCGGTGGATGGAGTTTGTGGCTTGGACCTTGAAACCTTCCTCGGCCTCTTGAGAGGAGAGGGAGGGGAAGAAGGTGAGTACCTCCGCTTTGAAAAGAGATATGTGACCAGGGTAGCAACCGAAGGTTCTTTCGGTCGTATGGTCATCGAAGCAAGTGCGGAGGTGCCAAAAGCCTTTGAAGATTTTTTTTTGCTAGTCGACTTCACTTGGGACGGGGCAGATGGGGCCACTACAGATGAGGGAGCTTTGGACACCAGAATGTTGCGAGCATCACCCCATTGTAGATCGGGAGAGTTTATGAAGGAAATCATACCTGGGCTGAGAGCTCGATTGGTGGATAGAGAGCCTTTGTTGAGAGAGGTCTTCTGGACTTTCTAAGTGTTGATAGGAGAGTCATCACCAAATCAATTTGTGACACAACAATTTTTCTCCCCCTATTTGATGATGACACCAACACATAGAAAAAAATGGTACTCACACTTAGAAAAATTACAAGACACGAAGAACTCATAAATTCAGTGGCCCATTTGTTGTTGTTTTTTTTTGTCTGGGCTCTTTTCTGTTTTTTTTAACAGGAAAGAAAACAAAAAAAAGAGGAGGGGAAGAAAGTGGTAGGTAAAAAAATAGGATGAGATATATGGGGGAGAGAGAAGATATGAAAAAGATTATGGAAGGATTTGGAAGGAATGAAGAGGGAGTAAGAGGTGTAAGAAAAAGGAGAAAAGAGGGGATGGATGATAAGTCTTGGGAAAGGAAAAGTGATAGAAAAAAAATTAAAAAAATGGGGTGGGTAGGGGGGTTCGGCCGAATGGGGTGTGGGGGAGGTTTGTTCGGCTTGTTGTAGGTGGGGAGTGTGTGGCCGAAGGATACAAGGGGGAAGGGAGGTATAAGGGTTGTTGGATTTTCGTTGGTGGGGGTGAGGAGAGCCGAAAAAAATGGGTGAGGGGGTGTTTGGTTAGGAGTTCGGTGGGTGAGGGTGTGAGGGTAGGGGGTCAGTTGAGAGGAGAGGCCGAGAGAGGGGAAGAGAGAAAGAGGGAGGCATCTGTGGGGGTGGGTGAGAGATGAGAGAGAGAACCGAAGGTGAGAGAGGGGGGGATTTTCGATGGATGGGTGAGAGAGAGAGGAGAGGGATTCGATGGGGGTGGGTGAGAGAGGAGAGAGAGAGCCGAAGGTGAGAGAAAGGAGGGTGTTTGGTTCGGCTTGGTGAGGGAGAGAGGAGAGGGAAAGACCGAAAGAGGGAGGTAGGGGAGAGAAAGAAAGGGATTCGGTGGGGTGGAGGGTGGGTTCAGTTTAGGGATAAGGGGGTGGTGGGGGTTCGACGGGGAATTGAGAGAGAGAGAGATAGCCGAAGAGGGAGTGAGAGAGAAAGAGAGACCGAAAGAAGGGGAAAGAGAGAGATTCGGGTAGAGAGAGATAGCTACCGAAAGAGAGAGGGAGAGAGACCGGAGGAGCCGAAGAAAGGGAAGGAAAGGGAAGAGAGAGAGGGAAGCCAAAGGGAGAGGGGAGAGAGTGAGCCGAAGAGGGGAGGTCTAGAGAGAGAGACACCGAAAAGGAGGGAGAGTGGAAAAGAGAGAGAAAAATCGAACTTTTTTTTTAAATGTTCGAAACTTCGGCGGCCAATTTTTTTTTATAATGAACAGTACTTTGGCTGAATTTTTTTTTTTAATAATGAACAGTACTTCGGCCGTTTTTTTAGAACGAACAGTACTTCGGCCAATGAACAGTACTTCGGCGATTTTTTTTTAATGAACAGTACTTCGGCCGATTTTTTTTAATGAAACAACATTTAAAGATCGATATTTACCATACCGAGTTCTCCAGTTAGAAATTTGAACCGAGCTTCGTCGAGAGGTTTGGTGAAGAGATCCGCCAATTGAAGGTCGGTAGGGATGAAGTGAAGTTCGACATCACCTTTGGAGATGTGATCCCGGATGAAATGATACCGGATGTCGATGTGATTGGAACGAGAATGCAACACCGGATTGTTGGCGATTGCGATCGCACTTGAGTTGTCACACAGAATCGGGATATGGGAGTACAGCTGATTGTAGTCTCTAAGTTGGTTCTTCATCTAGAGGATTTGAGAACAACAACTTCCAGCAGCTTCCAGCAACTACATACTCAGCCTCAGCAGTAGAGGTGGAGACTGAGTTTTGCTTCTTGCCGGACCAGCTAACAATCTTGCCACCAAGGAGTTGACAGTTGCCAGTGGTGCTCTTCCTATCAATCTTAGAGCCTGCAAAATCAGAATCTGAATACCCCATTAGATTAAAACCCGAGTCTTTGGGATACCAAAGACCCAGATTCATGGTACTTTTGAGATACCGAAAAATGCGTTTAACCGCATCCAAATGAGATTCTTTTGGATTGGCTTGGTAACGCGCACACAGGCAAGTAGCAAACATAATGTCTGGTCTACTTGCAGTAAGATAGAGAAGGGAGCCGATCATGCCTCGGTAGCTGGTGATATCCACAAATACACCATCCGGATCAGCATGGAGTTTCAAAGGTGGTGCCATGGGAGTTTTCATGGTGGAGGAGTTTTCAAAATTGAACTTTTTCAGAAGATCACGTATGTATTTACTTTGATTTATAAAGATTCCTTCTGAAGATTGTTTAACTTGAGGTCCTAAGAAAAAGGTAAGCTCCACCATCATACTCATCTCATATTGGCTTTTCATGAGAGAGGCAAACTCATTACACAGTGACTCATCGGTGGCACCAAAAATGATATCATCCACATAAATTTGAACAAGGATAAGATTACCTGAGGTTTGCTTGATGAACAGAGTGTTGTCAATTTTACCTCTTGAATACTTGTTCTTCAGGAGAAAATCAGCAAGAGTGTCTTACCAGGCTCGAGGAGCCTGCTTTAGACCATAGAGAGCTTTGTCTAACCTGTACATATAGTCAGGATGTGAAGGATCTTCAAACCCATGTGGTTGTTTCATATAGACTTCTTCAGGAAAGAGAGATGGAAGATCGGCAGGAATAGGTGAAGAAAGAATGTATGGTTGAGAAAGTGGGATGATTTGTGGTGAAGTTTGTGGTTGAGACGAGAATGAGAGATCAGTAGGAATGATGGAGGAAGGAGAGGTGATATGATGATAAATGGGAAAGAATAGGATAGGGGGATCTTGATCTTCAAAGATGACTATCTGAAGATTGGGGATCGAAGATGAGAGGGTAGGTAGGTCACCGATTTTATGAGATGTGTCTGAGGAGAATGTAACATACGGACTTGAGATAGATGAAGGATTTTGAGAATCTTCATCAACACATGATGAAATCCAACATCGTCATCACATGAAGAGATGATGACTTAAGATCATCAAACTTCATATAAGTAGATCCATTTTCTTCGAAGATGGTAGACCAAGTAGGACTTTGAAGAGAAAGAATATCCTACGAAGATTCCTTTGTAAGATTTGTTAATGCTCAAACACCTGCAATCACAGATAAATCATTTCTTTGGTAGATGAGATAGATCACTCAGCAGACACAAGGGCCATAGAGGAGGATTAAGCTTTACTGTCATCAACAACATCTATTTTAGCCATGAAGCAAAGGTTGGCCATTTATTTGTCACTTTCAGAAGTGGGTTCATCTGCCCAATCATGGGTTTCAGTCATTTGACCTTTTCCCTTTTTTAGCAAGATTTCATTTCTCTCATTTTCTCTCTTATATTTTGCCTTGGACTTTTCAGCACGGTCAGAGTTTGAGGAGACAGGCATATTGGCCTTTTGAAAAGAAGGTTGGTAGGGTTTAGACTTGGTTCTGACAGACCTGGAGGAGGTATGGTTAGAGGAGAGTAGTCTGGATTTATCAGATGGCCTGCTTCTGCACACAGAAGCAAAGTGTCCCTTCCTCCCACACCTGTAACATTCCTCATTTGATTTGTCAGAGGGAGTGGTTTTAGAAAAAGTAGAAGAGGATTTTCTTGAAAACTTGTTTTTTCCAGAAGAGAATCGAGGGTTACTGGAAGTTTCCTCACCTTCATCATCAGCCTCACTAAGGTAGGCTTCTGAAGGATCATTAGGGTCCTCTTGACTATCACGGTATGAATCGGAGGGATAGGTGATTCTAGGAACACACACAGTATTTTTGGAAGAATCACTGACAAGAGCTAGAGAAGAGCTTTTAATGTCTTTTGTGATGGACTTCCTTAGCAGTTTAGTCTGCTCATAGTTGAAGAGAGTGCCATAAAGAGCAGTGAGTGGCATAGAGTCAAGATCCTTGGTATACTTGATGCAAGTACAAATGTTTTCCCAAAACTCAGGAAGACAGTCTATGAACTTGCACAAGACTTCCTCATTATCATAGATGCGACCCACAAGTTTAAGATCATTGAGAAGATTGTTAAAACGATTGTAGTAGTCTGAGAGAGATTCACCCTTTTCATGAGAAAATAGTTCATATCTCTTACAAGAGCAATCTTTCTGCTCTTTTTCACTTCAGATGTACCTTCATAGAGAACACACAGAGTGGACCACATTTCTTTTGCGGTAGAAAAGTTAACAAGAGAATGGTAGACCTCATCAGGCAGAGAAAGGGCAATGTTGGCTCTGACTTTAGTATCAAGAGCTATAAGACGTCTGTCTTCATCATTGTATTTACTAGGGTCCTTTATAATGTATCTCCCAGTGGCTGGAGTTCTTTCTTCCTCAGAAGAGTCCTCATCAGCATTTCCCTTATCTGCCTTTTTGGCATTGTACCTCTAAGAAGAGTATCATACGACTTTTCCACAGGAAGAAGTTATTGGGGTTAAACTTTGGTGGTTTGGCTATAGAGCCATTGTCGTATGATACAACAGGTGTTTTGAGAAGAATCATTTTTCAAAGAAGAAGAAGAAGAAGAAGAGGCTGCCATTACGGATCTAGTTTATTGAGTTAAACTGAACCGCTCTGATACCACTTGTTGGTCCCAAATAGCAGTAAGTAAATAAGAAAAGTATTGTAGAAGGGGGGGGAGTTGAATACAATACACACAGTTTTTCACTTAATTTAATTCTTATTGATTTGAAATCAAGAATTACACATAGAAAACTTTTGATTGTTGCGGAAGAGAATAGATGAAATCTATTCAAACAATCTTACACAAAGAGAATGAAGAACAATTGTAAAACACTTAGAAAACAATTGAACTTCGTAGAGAGAAAGTTGCCAGGCACTTAGAGAACTTGAAGGTTGTAGAACTGGTTCTGCTGGGTATCTTGCATGTTGAAGCATCCTCCATATATATAGTGCCTCATGCATTAAATGCATGGGACACCTGTTGAGAAAAGGATGGACACAAGTCTTTAGCAAGGTACAGGATGTACCTTTTGTCTTGAGGTGTTTTGGCTTGAAGTGTTGACCTGCAGAGGATGGTGGAGACCTTTCCTTAAAATGGTGTAGGAGACAAAGCTTACTTTATCTGATCTTCAGACGAGGTCCACGACAATGCAAGATATCACAAATATACTTTGTCAGAAAAGTACAATGTGAAGAGAGAAATCTTCAAGCCTTGAAGATTAAGAAGTCTTCGGCTCCTGAAGATTGAGAAGTCTTCGGCTTCCGAAGATTGAGAAATCTTCGGCTTCCGAAGACTGAGAGGTCTTCGGCTCCTGAAGACTAAGAGATCTTCGGCTCCTGAAGACTTGAGATTGGCACCATCCTGGCCAATGGTGTTGATCAAGTAGGCATACTTGGCTTTAGGCTGAGGAGTTTATCTTCAATCCGCTTTTGGGAGATATTCTCCTTCTTTGTCTTCTTCGGCTGATCTTCGACTTCACCGAACATTTGTATAGAAACCAAGCTGCTAAAAGAACCTCAAAATATTCTAAGTATGATGATACAAAATGGAAGATCGGGAGGTCATCTTCAAATCTTCAGATGACCCAACAATCTCCCCCTATTTGAGGATGACATCCATACTAAAGAATAAAATTAAGAGTATACTGAATAATTCAATTTGACCTATTTTTACTCTTTTTGGGTTCTTTTCACATAGACCATTTTTGTTTTGTTTTTTTTGGTATATCTCACATTTACAAATGAATGAAAAAGTATAGCTATACAAACGAATAAAGAATGACAAAGCAAATAAATATATACAAAGATAAGAAGACAGTAGCCGGAATTGTTTAAACTTAAGTGAGTGGTTGGATGTTCCCCCTCAATTCATACTCCCCCTCAACTAATGTAAGGTGGTTTTTGTAACACCCATATTTTCGCCTTGATAAGTGTTACATAGTCTAAAACAATTCTCCAAAATACTCCAAAATAACGGCTAAATTAAAAGTTTAGACCGTTTACAGCGAAAGACTTTAAAATAATAAATATGTAACTTAAATGCTAACTCGTCCCATACCGAGCTACGTTACAATATTTATTCGCAATAGATGCCTGAACATAACTTAGATGACGCAAGTCTATACGTGTGCCCTTTTCCTCTGTCCAACCTGAAACCTCTTATCCCTGAGATGCATACTATAGTCAGCTTATAAAGCTCAGTGAGTTCATGGTTTGCGTGAATAAAAATCATATCATAGATATCAACTTGTAAACTCTGTAGCAAATAGTATGAGTTTTCTTAAAACATGCAACATTGAAAGAAAAGAGATCTCATAAACTGTCTCCTCGGGTAAGGGTCTTTTTGTCACTGGCATTCCCTGGGTTGTCAGACCTACACGTGTCTAGATACCCATTACGGGGTCGTGCCACTTGTCGTGTGACTTACTGGTCAAATTCCCACCCGTTAAAACCGATCATAAACCGTCATATAACATGACATGGTAAAATTGTTTGAAAATAATAAACATAAAGCATGCGACTGGTTATAAATAACATACATGTAAAATATAACATAACATGTATGAAAACTGAAACATCATGCATACATACACATCACCATATAAATCATATAATGCTGAAAATAAATTTGTACATAGGTATGCATCCCAGTGTAAGTTCATGAAACTCACCTGATTCCGTGTAGATCGGTTACTGATAGCTCTTGACTGAAAACCTTGAATCGTTGCTAAACCGAAATTTCGGATGGAAACTTCGAGCATCGATTTCTTCCTCAAAACTCCACGAAATCTTGATTTTGTTGAACCAAAAGTGAAGAGGACAATATTGGCTACTTAAATCCGTAAGTTTTTGGCTTTTTCGTTGACTAAATGAGCCAATAGAACGCTTCAAAGTCAGGCCATTGATGTGTCTTTTTCACAATGCTGAAACCAAACAGACTTGTCCTTTTGACAGGACAGGTCCCTCAAGTATGACTGGCCCACATCCTAAACTTTCAGATATTGACATTCAGCCCCCCCCCCCACTTGATATTTTGGTCAAAGTTACACTTTTCACTCAAATATGACATTTTCTTCCATTTTTAGTCTCATCAAACATAAACTCTTTTCTTCACTTCTCATTTTCATTAAGTGAGATAATTCATCATTTTTCACGTTTTCCTTCACGTTTTCCAATAAAATAAAATAAACGATTTATTTTATTTTATTTTCGTTCTCTTTTTTTCATATTTATTTATTTGCCCCATTTTGGGGTGTCACAAATCTTCCCTGCTTTAAAAAATTCCGTCCTCGGAATTACATTGGTTAGACGGATGAGGATTCTTAGTCCTTGTCTGTCCTTGACTATCATGTCATTTATGAACCTTAATTTTCTAATTTCATTAACACCAAGTACCAATATGTACTTTTGTTCCTTTATCTTTTCGTTTTCCTGATCGACACTTTCATAATCTCCTCTATATAAGTGGGTTTCTCACTAAAACTTGACACCTTCCACATTTACAACAGCTGAATCATCAACTAAACGTTTTCCCCGAATTTGACAATTAAAACATGTAGAGAATTTAACTTGCAACTTTGTTGGCCAACTTTGTCGATATACTACTCTTTCAACTCTTACAACTAACTCTTTTGTCCAACGAACCTTGAACTTTATTTTCCTTACTTAACATGTAATAATACCCTTTCAAAGCAATGTCTTTAATATCATTTTGTCCGTTGCCTGAAACTCTTGTCATCCATGCTGCTTATTAGCACAATTCTCCCTGTACTATGTCTTTCTACTAAACTTATGTCGTTACTTTACTCATATTGGTAACATATTTTATTACTGTACTTTTATGCATATATTTGACAACTTCTTGCACATACTGTACTTCCATATAAGCTATGCAACACACTTCATGGCTGAAAACCCATTGATTAATGTAGTGTGCGTTAACATGAACATATGTTGAGAATACTCATCAAACCTGAGATAGATGAGCACCACTAGGAATACTTTATTGAAAGTGATGCACAATGTTAATGCTCTTTCTGATACTCTTATGCATACTCAATGCATATACTGATAGTTGTTGGACACATGAATTCTTAAATAACATTTATACCAAACTACTGAGGTAATGTGACATAATTATAATACATACTCTACGTCGTTTTACCGTCTCCTTATGTGGTAGGGAACACGTGTTGTATCACTTACTTACCCTCGCTTGAAGGCTCTCAAATCAACGCTTATTTTACTAATTTGACCTTGTACATAGGCCCTCAGGCATATACTAGTCCTTACTGACACTTGGAGCTTTCACCAACTTACTGTAACTGATTTGATGTTTTAACCTTTTTTTACACGTTATAAAACGTCTTTTTAAAATTCTTGCACATCTTATAACTTTCGTTGTTCCCTAGGCACAAGTATTTACATAATCCTTCTAACATTATATTTCTTAGACCTCCCATGCTGGAACCAATATTTTGTTTCCAAAATCTACCAGGTTTCATCTGAGTCTATTAGTAGAAACTCAAGGTGATTAAACAATCTTTATTTCTTATCATTCTCTTATCAAAGAGTCTCTTACTAATCTAATTGAGTCTGCACTCACTGGTATGTCTATCATCGCAACTTACCATTTGATCAACTCTGATCCTTCTTTGCCTGTCTGGATGATAGTGTAATTTCAATATCAAGATTCTTCAATGATGTTGATCAACGTCTCTAGCTCAAACTTTATCCCTTACAATCAAACATGGATATTTGGCTATCGTGATATGTGTACATAGTACACTCTGAGCCATCTTGGTAATGTCTCACAAAATTCGAGTGCAAGTACCACGTCACTAACTCTTTATCATGTCTTGCATTAGTCTTTTCATGTTCTTACAATTGACTTAGTGCGTAGGCGATAAACTTGCCTCATGGCATTAATATTAAATATAACTCAAAATTTGAGGTATCACTGAGAACTATAAGGTTTTCTATTCCATCAGACAACCATCAATTTATACATAGCCTTACTTTTGCTTTCAATATTTGAAAGACTTGTTCTATCTGACCTCGATCTAACTTACTGTGTTATCTGGGTCTATGCTGACATTAAAGTCTGCAATTTAGAAAACCCTGAATGAATCCCCGACAATAATCTAGTAACCAAAATTAACTTTTATCTCAGTCACTAATCTTGACCGCTTTAGATATTATACAACCTCTGAGTTCGTTGGGTTTTTTTTACTTAGATGTCCTTTTTGTCAACTAATTGACCAAGAAAACTGAAACTTTGTATCTACCATTCACAAGTTTTTTTTTTACAATTTATATTCTTTAACGGTTGCAGGACCAATTTCTAACGTTATACATACTTAGCCTTATTTCTCAAATAACCGAGCATACTGCAATTAACGACTGTAACAACTTCTCTAATTATGGTCCCCACATTATATTCATTAGGTCTATAGCGCTACTACCGCATTTCTCAGCCCAAATGGCGTTACTAAAACCCCATAATTAAAATTAAAAATTATATGGGCAAATGTTACTTCAAAGCATGTAACATTTTAGTTGATCTGAAATAACATTCTGGTGTCTAAAAACTCTCAACAATTTGTATTTAAACAAAATATGAGGCTAGATAATTTCGAGATCTTGACTCTCTTGGCATAATATACGGGTGCTTTATCTATCGAAACCATCCCTGTACACTGACCATAATATGTATATGTTACTTAACTGAACTGAATAGACATGTGTACAAATGCACCCTCGTGGTACATGTACCGTTTATGCATCCTTACAGTATTCCGCCTGGACCACTGGTATCCCGGTACATGACCTTTCATACACATACCTAAATTAAAATGCATATTTGCAAGCTAATGGAGGCTGGAATTGTCAACTGCAAATAGACATATGAAATAACTTAAGTTCTGACTAAGGCAACTGGTTCTATTAAAATTAGATTTTCCTTGACATTTCTAAATCTGAACATTACATGTCTAATTTTCGGGCCTAAGCCCATACGAGTTATTCTGTCATATTAGGCACTACTTACTTCAAATCACCTAACGTGCATTCTTAACATCAATCATATCTAAAAAAAGAAAGTTAGATCAATTTATAACTTCAGTTAAACTTACTGCACTTATGTTAAGTTATGTTGCATCTAACATATGTTATACTGACAGTGATCTAGGTAAGATATTGATAGTGATTCGTATCTAAAGCTGATGTCTTGTTCTTACACATAAAAGTTCAAGCTTAGGTTAAAGATCATAACCTATTTCTCTTGAACTACGGCTCTGATACCAACTTGTAACACCCATATTTTCGCCTTGATAAGTGTTACATAATCTAAAACAATTCTCCAAAATACTCCAAAATAACGGCTAAATTAAAACTTTAGACCGTTTACAGCGGAAGACTTTAAAATAATAAATATGTAACTTAAATGCTAACTCGTCCCATACCGAGCTGCGTTACAATATTTATTCGCAATAGATACCTGAACATAACTTAGATGACGCAAGTCTATACGTGTGCCCTTTTCCTCTGTCCAACCTGAAACCTCTTATCCCTGAGATGCATACTATAGTCAGCTTATAAAGCTCAGTGAGTTCATGGTTTGCGTGAATAAAAATCATGTCATACATATCAACTTGTAAACTCTGTAGCAAATAGTATGCGTTTTCTTAAAACATGCAACATTCAAAGAAAAGAGATATCATAAACTGTCTCCTCGGGTAAGGGTTTTTTTGTCACTGGCATTCCCTGGGTTGTCAGACCTACACGTGTCTAGATACCCATTACGGGGTCGTGCCACTTGTCGTGTGACTTACTGGTCAAATGCCCACCCGTTAAAACCGATCATAAACCGTCATATAACATGGCATGGTAAAATTGTTTGAAAATAATAAACATAAAGCATGCGACTGGTTATAAATAACATACATGTAAAATATAACATAACATGTATGAAAACTGAAACATCATGCATACATACACATCACCATATAAATCATATAATGTTGAAAATAAATTTGTACATAGGTATGCATCCCAGTGTAAGTTCATGAAACTCACCTGATTCCGTGTAGATCGGTTACTGATAGCTCTTGACTGAAAACCTTGAATCGTTGCTAAACCGAAATTTCGGATGGAAACTTCGAGCATCGATTTCTTCCTCAAAACTCCACGAAATCTTGATTTTGTTGAACCAAAAGTGAAGAGGACAATATTGGCTACTTAAATCCGTAAGTTTTTGGCTTTTTCGTTGACTAAATGAGCCAATAGAACGCTTCAAAGTCAGGCCATTGATGTGTCTTTTTCACAATGCTGAAACCAAACAGACTTGTCCTTTTGACAGGACAGGTCCCTCAAGTATGACTGGCCCACATCCTAAACTTTCAGATATTGACATTCAGCCCCCCCCCCCCCACTTGATATTTTGGTCAAAGTTACACTTTTCACTCAAATATGACATTTTCTTCCATTTTTAGTCTCATCAAACATAAACTCTTTTCTTCACTTCTCATTTTCATTAAGTGAGATAATTCATCATTTTTCACGTTTTCCTTCACGTTTTCCAATAAAATAAAATAAACGATTTATTTTATTTTATTTTCGTTCTCTTTTTTTCATATTTATTTATTTGCCCCATTTTGGGGTGTCACAAATCTTCCCTGCTTTAAAAAATTCCGTCCTCGGAATTACATTGGCTAGACGAATGAGGATTCTTAGTCCTTGTCTGTCCTTGACTATCATGTCATTTATGAACCTTAATTTTCTAATTTCATTAACACCAAGTACCAATATGTACTTTTGTTCCTTTATCTTTTCGTTTTCCTGATCGACACTTTCATAATCTCCTCTATATAAGTGGGTTTCTCACTAAAACTTGACACCTTCCACATTTACAACAGCTGAATCATCAACTAAACGTTTTCCCCGAATTTGACAATTAAAACATGTAGAGAATTTAACTTGCAACTTTGTTGGCCAACTTTGTCGATATACTACTCTTTCAACTCTTACAACTAACTCTTTTGTCCAACGAACCTTGAACTTTATTTTCCTTACTTAACATGTAATAATACCCTTTCAAAGCAATGTCTTTAATATCATTTTGTCCGTTGCCTGAAACTCTTGTCATCCATGCTGCTTATTAGCACAATTCTCCCGGGCCTAGATGGGAAAATTTCAACACCTGCCGATTGTGGAGAATCGGTGGATGGAGTTTGTGGCTTGGACCTTGAAACCTTCCTCGGCCTCTTGAGAGGAGAGGGAGGGGAAGAAGGTGAGTACCTCCGCTTTGAAGAGAGATATGTGACCAGGGTAACAACCGAAGGTTCTTTCGGTCGTATGGTCATCGAAGCAAGTGCGGAGGTGCCAAAAAGCCTTTGAAGATTTTTTTTTGCTAGTCGACTTCACTTGGGACGGGGCAGATGGGGCCACTACAGATGAGGGAGCTTTGGACACCAGAATGTTGCGAGCATCACCCCACTGTAGATCGGGAGAGTTTATGAAAGAAATCATATCTGGGCTAGACGACTCCTCGACCACCGTCGACCTCTCATTTCACCGGCGACCGCCCTGCTCCAGCCTCCGACAGGCGACCGCCTGCTCCAGTCTTCACTCTCCTTGACCACCGTCGACCTCTCTTTGTCTCTAAAATCAATCGACAGTCGAGTGGTCGACCATCACCCTGCTCCCACTGGCATTTGGTAATCTCTATCTTCATTATTTTTCTCTTTTTTACACGTCTTGTATTTGTTTCAGATGAGCAGCGTAATATGCATATCTCACCAAATGATCGGTCTAGAGTGGATAAGGATTTGCTACTTTTCTTCTTAGTTCTTACTGAGTTTTTTTTCCTTCTTACTGAGTTATGTATGTACTTACTGTTATGAGTGTTATCTTGGAGACTTGGACTTCATTTGGGAATTTTGAACCCGAATTACCCGACCCGACCCGAATCACCCAAACCCGACCTCACCCGAACTACCCGATCTTTAAACGGTCGGGTTTCGGGGCATTCTCTCCCACCCGAATATCCGATCGGGTTTAGGGTTTGGGTATCCGACCCGACCCGACTCGACCGATGCATACCCTGATCCTTCTTAGTTTTCCATCTTTACAGAATCACCCCTTTGATATTACAAGTCCTAAAACATAAAACTAAAACCAATAAATGTCAAGATTGTACAAAGTATATATTTCAACAACTATGAGGTACGGTTGCACTTTCTAAAACGACACAGTTGTACCTTTCACAAACCTAAAATTTATGACCTTACGACGGAGGAACATTACAGTGGCACGTGCCACCGTTGGCACTAGGGGTGTAAATGAGACGAGACAACTCGCGAGCTACTCGAGCTCGAGATCGACTCGGTCAAAACTCGGTCAACACTCGAATCGAATATGCTCGACTCGAACTCGAACTCGACTCGATATACTAACGAGTTGAGTCGAGCCATTTGATACTCGACTCGATAAGCTCGTGAGATACTCGAATATATTTTTTATGTAATTAACTTTATATTATAATTTATAAAATATAATGTAAAAATATGACAAATTTATCTTTATAACTCTATATGTAATAAAATGTTAAAATGAGATATAAATTATTTACGGTGATTATGATTTTACATATTAATAAATTTTTATTTAAAAGAAAAATAGGTCAAAGATAATATTAACATAAAAGTTCTAATATTAAAAATATGTATAAAGAAAATATGAAGTTTTCCTTCTCCACTCCTTATTCTAATCCCACATCCCCTAAACAAAGCTAACTTACCCCTATCACCTTCCTATATAAATGAATTATATCCCACATCGCCTAGTAAAATGATTCTACCTCATGGCCACTTTATATAAATTGCAATGTAAGGTTGGGTGGTTTAGGCTCATCTTGTTAGGACAAGATTGATCTTTGAACTAAGCAAATGTTCAAGTTTTAACCTTTTATTTTGAAATGTTTTGGAGCACCCCTTAAATGTAAGCCGGTGCACATTTCAAGTTCTTCAAAGTTTTGTATTGAAAATTTTTATCGAGTCGAGTTTGATTCAAGGTCGAGCTTGATTTGAGTTCGAGTTCGAGCTTAAAACGAGTTCGAATCGAGTTCGAGTTCGAGTATTAGCTTTCGAGTTCGAGTCGAGCTTGTGTTTTTACTACTCGCGAGTTTTCGAGTCGAGTTCGAGCTCGAGTGTTAGCTTTCGAGTTCGAGTCGAGTATAATGATACTCGAGCTCGACTCGCATCATTTACACCCCTAGTTGGCACCACTACAGGTCCGCCCCTGCTTCACAGCCATGTTTGAATCAAGACCGTTCTTTAGCATGTTAAATGTGTGATTTTGAACCCAATTTTACGTTTTTTAGAGTCTTTAACCAACAAATGTAAAACTACAGCCCACCTTAGTACCTCACTAATTTCTATCAGAAAACAAAAATAATATGTCTTATCATCGCCTTGGTAATTTGTATATATATATATATATATATATATATATATATATATATATATATATATATATTTGTTATCTCACTTTGCATTGTAATCGAAAGGTTTAATTAGGTGTAACAGGGTCTCTAAAAAGATTAGATGTTGAATAATTATCCGATAATTTCAACACCAAATACAATTAAGTGGCCATTAATTTTTTTTATCGGCCATGCCACCACCACCACCACCACCGCCGCCGCCGCCGCCGCCAACCACCACCACAACCACCACCCACCACCACCCACCACCACCAACCACCACCACCACCACCACCACCAGGAGGGATAATGCATTTTGGTATGTCTATATCTATATCTATATCTATATCTATACTATATTATAAAGCAGGGATAAAAAACTCTTAAATACAAATTATTAGGCACAATGTACCATCATTTTATGCAAGATTTTAAAAATCTCTTAATTTACAAGTATCAAAGCACAAAATACATATTATTACTGCAGACTTCTAACACCCACCAATTTGGTATGTGCAGAGACTTCCTTTTATGCAGACCTTTCCATGTATCACTATTAATTAATATATTATATTACTATAAATTTGTTTTGATTATATTATTAAATATGTAATTGGTTATTTTTTCTAGATGTCATTAAAATATATAAGATAATCATTGAATTATAACAAAATACTTAATATTTTTATATAAAAAACATTATATTATTAAGTCTAAATTAAACAAATTATAAAAAAAACATTATCACTTTCTCAAAACCATCCAAAATCATACTGTAAATTGACAAAAAAACAAAAAATAAAATGAAACATTAAAATCGTGATGTATTTTACTGCATTGCGCGAGTACGTTTCTAGTAGTTAAAAAGGTTTTGGTAATTAATTAAGTCGACAATGTTGTCATCCTCCCATCACTATTAAGCTCTAGACTTAATTTCTACGCCATTTGAAGAAGCTTTCAGAAGAGCATCTCGTAATTAGACAGGGAAAAAACGCAGATTCCATATGTCTGGAATCTTTAAGCCTTTATAACAACTTTTTTTTCTGACCTCGCATAAAGTGATCAGCAAAACATAAGGTCAGAAGATCTCACCATCAACCGGTTTCAATTCTCGAACCAACCTAAGGTATTTTAATTTTGAGGGTAGTTCAACCGGTAGAACCTTATATATTTGCTCTCTAGAAATCACATGTTCAAGTCCCGAGGACCATCGAAGTGTTGTCTAATGGTCACTATAACAAAATTGGGTTTATAGGACGCTAAAATTGTGTAAGTGTCCCAATAGACTGTTTTATATTTCATAAGTTGTAGGATCAAACGTTAAAAGTGTTCTAAAACGATTTTAGCTGTCTTAATAGGTTTCTTATGACAGTTTTAAAATAAAACGTTATATTAGCTATTTTAAGGACGCTATTTGAAAATGTGTCTTAGAAAACAAATGTCCTATGAAAAGATGTGTTTATAACACATTTCTCAAAAGTATCTTATAAAATAGCAAATACGACGTTTTATTTTAAAGGTGTCCTAAAAAAAACTTGTTAAAACGCCCAAAAATGTCCTATAAAACAATATATTGGAATACTTGCAACATTTTAGCGTCCAACAAACCTAATTTTATTGTAATGTATTAAATTTTTCGGTGCAAATTGACTAGAACACCCATGATTTCCAAAATGTTAGTAAATTTATTGTAGGTGCCTAGGTGGCGGGCGTAAAGGATATTGGGATACTTCTATTAACCTCCCTCAACTTTTTTTCATGGATCAAATATAACCCTTCAAGTATAAAACATTACTTTCTGCACCCTTGGCCCCTGAAAATTTTGATCTTATAGGTGGTGTACTTGACATTGAAATGTGGAACTTCTGGTTCTGTCATCAAAAAGTTTGAAGGGTGCCATTTTTGAAAGATCCTGTGTGTGTTTTGTGCTTCTCAAAGAGATAGGGGGCATTTTGCTAATTCCAGATAGTTGAGGGGAGCAAATTGAAGTTTACATCACATGAGATATATGTATATCAGTGTTTAATTGTATTTTGTAGAGTAAATTACAAATTTAGTCCTTGTGATTGTATAGAAATTACAGATTGATCCCTCAAACGAAATGATTACAAATATTATCGCTTTGGTTTCAGTTCTGTTACGGATTGGGTCCCTAGACCTATCTTTGTTTAAATATGCACTATTAACCCCCTCATGTGCCCGTCGCTTGAGGGGTATTTTCATCTTTTTAGACTGAGTTTTTAGGGGAAACTAGCTTCCATTCAAAGCATTTCCTTTAGGAAGGTTGTGGAGACTTTTGGTATGTGGCTTGTACCTAAACAACAAAGAACATCACAATGAAGCAAAATTCAAATAGATTAGATGGATACTAGCCTGGGTTGATATGGTTAATTTTTGATATGATTTGATTTATATGGATACGATAACTATGGAGATTGTGTTTGGTTTGGATGAGACTTTCTGTAAAGCTGAAACGATCAAATTCAAAGCAGAAATGGAAAAAAGACGTGTAAAGCTTTGGCTTGATCTATATTTGCGACATATCTGTTGGGTTTATGTTTTAATTATTTCTGGCCTATGAGGAATAGTTAAAATAGCCCAACAAGAGTGGCCCGATACAAGCTATATATTTTCTTGTATCCTAGGGTTTTATAACAAGTGAAAAGAAAGTCCATAAAATACAAAAGAGAGAAAAGAGAGAATTTCCGTTTACAAATTTCAGCAAAGCGCAGCCGCACCGTTTTGCCTATTCCCGGAGTTTGAACCGTCGTATCGTCGTGATTTTTGGACAATAGCTTCAGACATCTTTATCTACATTATGAACGGTGGAGATCCGGAGGTCACCCTTTTGCTGTTCGACAGTCTGCTGTTTTTCTGGGTGATATTTCTTCCTCTTTTCTTTTGGTTTTGATTCCATACTTCTTGATGATTTGTTCCAAGAGTATGATGATTATGGGTGTGCCTCTAGTTCTATCTAGAGAAGACTTTTGTGTTGTTTATTGGTGGTAGTGGACTTTAAGCGGCCTAAGGGTCCCGTGGTTTTACTCTCGCCTTGAGAGGTTTCCACGCTAAAATTCGTGTGTGCTTGATTGTTGCTTATTTTTCTTTTGGTAGTTGATTATCATTGCATTTAGTATACCCTATTTGTTTGCATCCTCAAAGGTTCATATAAGTCGGGAAAGTTTTGTCCAATGAAGGTTTGTTCCACATTTATCGTTACCGTTGTGACGCGTTTTTCCCAACAGAGTGGTATCGGAGCTTTTAGTTATTGTTATTGGGTTTGACTTGTTTGAACGATGAAAGATAATACAAGTAGGATGATAAGTCTAAATGGTTCTAATTATCATGTTTGGAAAGGAAAGATGGAAGACCTTCTTTATGTGAAGGATTTTTATTTGCATGTCTTTTCAACCGACAAACCTGAAAATAAAACAGATGAAGAATGGAATATTTTGCATAGACAGGTTTGTGGGTATATTCGGCAATGGGTAGATGATAATGTTTTGAACCATATTAGTGGGGAGACTCATGCTCGTACTTTTTGGAACAAGCTTGAGTAGTTATATGCTCGAAAGACTGGAAATAATAAGTTGTTTTTGATTAAAAAGATGATCCATCTTAAGTACCATGATGGAACTCCTATCACTGATCATTTGAATGCATTTCAGGGAATTATTAATCAGCTTGCTGGAATGGGTACCAAGTTTGAAGATGAAATCCAAGGGTTGTGGATCCTTGGTACTCTACCGGATTCGTGGGAGACTTTTAGGACATCATTGTCCAACTCCGCACCCGATGGTGTTATTTCCATGGAATTGGCTAAAGGCAGTATTTTGAATGAAGAGATAAGAAGAAACTCGCAGGCTTCCTCTTCACAATCAGATGTCTTGGTCACAGAAAGACGGGGGAGAAGTCAGAGTAGAGGTCCGAGTAATAGAGGTAATCATCGGGCAAATTCGAAAGGAAAGTCTGTTGATTTTGAGTGCTACCATTGTGGTAGAAAAGGGCACACTATACGGTTCTGCAGACAGTTGAAGAAGGAGAACAAAAGGGGCATTCACAACAATCAAAAGAACAATCATAAGAAAGATGATGGTGGTAATGACTATTTGGGTAAAAAATACACGAACACGACGACAGAACATTTCACGCATATTTCACACGATCAATCTTATATCAAGATAAGGTCCTGTCGACCGAGCATAACCTTGACTTCCGTCGAGTGTAATTCGAAGGTCGGTCGAACGTCGTACGACCACCACTCGACCTCGACCATAATAACGTATAAACCAACGCTCCTCTGTTGTTCCTTTAATGCAGGTTTAATACTCATAAATGCCAACGGTCGCAAACGATCAGCACCATCAACGACATTCATGGAGCACGACAGTTACAAAAAAACACCTTTATGGAGGATCAAGACTATAAATACTCAAGATCAACACCTCATTCGGGGAATCTGAACTGAGATATTCACAATGCATACAGCTGAAGCATACAACTTACAAGATCTTCGAATACATTCATAGTTCCGTTCATAAACAACGATTTACACACGACAAGATAGTTTTTACACACGACAAGATAGTTTTTACACACGACACAAACTTGTTTCACAATTTTACATCTATGTCTAGTATAGATCGTGTAATACACTGTAACAACGAAGGATATCACCCCTGTTTGGTGATCATAGTGCACGACGACACCTTCCCTGTCGTCCGTGGTTTTTTCCTTGTTGAGGTTTTTCCGCGTCACCAAATATTTTGTCTCTTTATCTTTCTGTCTATCGCGCATATTGTCAAACGACTACTTTCTTTAGTTGAATAAAGCTCCACGTCGACCTTAAGTTATTCATTGAGTAATTTTTGGCATTAACAATGACAATGTTGAAGTTAATACTACCATTAAGGAGTTCTTTCTTTGTTGTGATGATGATATGGTCAACCTTGCACAGGATGATTCGAGTTGGGTTGTTGACAGTGGTGCTTCGTGTCATGTTACATCACGAAGAGATTTTTATTCATCTTACACTCCAAGTAATTATGGTACTGTTAAGATGGGTAATAATGATCTATCAAAGATTGTTGGAATTGGCGATGTCTGTTTGAATTTAACACTGGGATGGAATTAGTTTTGCGAAATGTAAAACATGTCCCAGATATGAGACTTAATATTATTTCTACAGGCTTAATCGATGATGATGGTTACAACAACAACTTTGGTAATGGTATATGGAAACTCACTCGTGGTTCCTTGATCGTGGCAAAAGGTAAGAAATGCCCAAAGTTATATGTGACACATCCGAAGATCTCCAACAATATTGTAAATGTTGTGGAGAACATTGATATGACTAATTTGTGGCATAAGAGACTTGGTCACATGAGTGAAAATGGGATGTCCTTTTTGTCAAAGAGAAAGGTGTTACTGGGTGTTCACGCTGTTCATTTAAAGAAGTGTTCTCACTGTTTGGCAGGAAAGTAGACTCGAGTTACTTTCAAGAGTCAGTTTCATTCTCGAAAGGAGAATATACTTTATTTGGTGCATTCCGATGTTTGTGGTCCAATGAAGACTAAGACGCTTGGTGGTTGCTCATATTTTGTCACATTCATCGATGATCACTCGAGGAAGGTATGGATTTATACCTTGAAGTCTAAAGATCAAGTATTAGATGTGTTTAAGAATTTTCAAGCCTCAGTAGAGAGACAGACTGGGAAGAAGCTCAAGTGTATTCGAACAGATAATGGAGGTGAATACATTGGAGCTTTTGATGCTTATTGTAGAGAACAAGGTATTCGGCACCAAAAGACTCCTCCAAAGACACCGCATTTGAATGGTTTAGCAGAACGGATGAATAAAACATTGGTTGAGCGAGTCAGATGTTTGCTCTCACATGCAGGCCTGCCGAGTTCCTTTTGGGGAGAAGCTTTGAATACGGCGATACATGTTATTAATCTAACCCCTTGTGTTCCTTTGCATTATAATGTTACTGACAGGGTTTATAGCGACAAAGATGTTTCGTATCGTTACTTACGCGTCTTTGGATGCAAGGCTTTTATGCACATTCCCAAAGATGAAAGGTTGAAGCTCGATGTGAAGACTAAGCCATGTGTGTTCCTTGGTTATGGACAAGATGAGTTCGGCTACAAATTATATGATTCGGTTCAAAAGAAACTTGTTCGAAGCCGAGATGTTGTTTTCATGGAAGATCAGACTTTGAAAGGTGTTGAGAAGGAAGATATGATTCCTCAACATAATGATGATCTTACTGATTTGGATCCAGTTCCTCCTAAGCATGTTGAGACACATGATGAAGATGGTGTTCAGAATGATTTAACAAGATGGCACTGATGATACTAATGTTTCAGAGCAAAGTGAGATGGATGCAGAAGTTCATCCAGAGTTACCAGTTCCAGGTATGCCATCATTTATCCCACTTAGGCGGTCTATGAGAGACCGTCATCCTTCTACACGATACTCTGCTGATGAGTATGTCTTACTCACTGATGGGGGAGAACCTGAGTGCTATGTCGAGGCCATGGAAGATGAGCACAAGAAAGAGTGGGTTGAAGCCATGCAAGACGAGATGACTTCCTTGCATGAGAATAATACATTTGAGTTGTTAAAGTTGCCTAAAGGCAAAAGAGCTTTGAAGAACAAGTGGGTCTACAAAATGAAGACAAAAGAACATACTTCACGACCCATGTACAAAGCTAGATTAGTGGTCAAAGGTTTTAGTCAACGAAAAGGTATTGACTTTGATGAGATTTTCTCTCCGGTCGTGAAGATGGGATCTATCCGGGTGGTTCTTAGCTTAGCAGCTAGTCTTGATCTTGAGGTTGAGCAAATGGATGTCAAGACAGCTTTCCTTCACGGTGACTTGGACAAGGAAATCTAGATGGAGCAACCTGAAGGCTTTCAGGTTAAGGGTAAAGAAGATTATGTGTGTAGACTTCAGAAAAGTCTATATGGTTTGAAGCAAGCACCCAGACAGTTGTAACACCCTCAAATCTGGAAATAGCAACTTATTTAAAATTTTCTAAATACATCAATAAAGGAATTATCTACAACCACAAATTAAGATTTAATCTCAATACAAACATTCATTCTATACAAAAGCCTATGATAAGAACGGGTGCTACTAAAACCCCAAAGATAGTCACTATCTCCAACATTGCGGAAAACTTCACCAACTACTTACTTTAGTGTCTAGTAAGGCTCTACGCTTCATAAAACTGCTAGAACCCAACTCCCAACTGGAACCTGTTGCACATGCCGACAAATAAAAAGGTTAGGCTTAATGCCTAGTGAGCTCAAGAGTTTTCAACATATATAAAGATGTCTGCGAAAATAGATAATGCATTTTAATTCATAATCTTTCAAAAGGTATGCTTTGAATATGCAAACGACTCGTTTTCCAATAATATGCCTTTTAGACGGAGAACACCAATTCGGACGTTTTCCAAATCAAATTACTACAAAAGAATGATACCAATGTAAACCTCCCCTTCATAAATTAGCTTTAACCCAAAACTCACTCAAAGCGCAAATATAAATTAAACTCTCCATTTAAGAAGGTACGGTTAAACCTTATATTTCAAAACACCCAAAACTCGGGTGGGGCATAATACTTAACCCATAAATCAAGGGTAAAACCCAAATATACAAAACGTCACCGAAAACTTGGATAATAAAACTCAATACCCAAAAACAACACCTTTCGGTGACGGGGGATTCCCGATTCCATAAAATGTGACGGTCCACAAAGTAAGCCTATTTTATGTTGTTATGACTAGTCATATAAACAAAAGTACACGCAAGGGATGTCAGGCTCAGTGGCTTTAAACATACATCCACGGAAACTCAAGTTCAACCCCGAAGGGTTGCTAGGTCGAGCTCCTCATCCAATATCGTAATACTTGAGCACGAAGGACTTATAACCCAATCCGATGCCAAACGTGCCTCGACGTGGAAAACTAGTCGTCCCACGCCGGAACAATAAATACAAGCGCAAGGGATGTCAGACTCAGTGGCTTTAAACATACACCCACGGAAACTCAAGTTCAACCCCGAAGGGTTGCTAGGTCGAGCTCCTCATCCAATATCGCAACCAAGGCTCTAAGTCGAGCTACCAAAACTGGACAATTGTCCAAAGACTCCAACTCAAATAAAAATACCAAGCCGCAGGCTTAGCACCCATTGACCCATTTAGAAATGAAGTAAAAATACGATAAAACGCATTCGACCCACGGGTATGCAAACACAACGACTAAAAGTGTAATTAATTCAAAACTCCACGTTAGTTGAGGCAATCAATTTTCCAAATGACTTATACCCTTATATTCCCAAAATGCCTCATAACACAAAAGACATGCCTTTTTCCAAACTTAACTGCTGATAAGAATGAAAATCATAAAATGAGACTGTAAATGCTCTTTCAAATACCTCACATAAACGTGCAAGTAATACTTTATAAAACATTCCATTTCATGAATGATGCAAAAGACCCGACAACCATTTAAAAATGTATTTCTTTGACCAAGGATTTATTTATGCAATGAAACCTCAAAACACATTCATTTGTGACACATTTATCAAAATGCCCAAAAATCCCAAATGTGGGTGTTATACAAAGTTGTAAAGTTAAATACTTCCAAAAATCAAAGATTAGCAAATAACCCAACATTTGATGATTTCATGTAGAACACATAAACACTTTAAAATAGACATTTTGGAATGTACAACGTTTTCACAAATCAACTTGAACTCACCTTGCTGGATTTAGGCTAAATCTAGATTTTTCCCCCAACTAGAGCTCCTTTGAAGAACACTTGGATTCTCAAGACAAAACTTCCAAAACCTAAATCCATACATATTCAACCATACATAAACATAATCAACCACAAAGAATCGTTTCCCAAACCATGTGCATGAATACCTCAACTAAAACCGAAACCCTAACTCCCATAACTTAAGAGAATAGAAGATTACCTTAACCCAAGCTTGAATCCACCAACCAAAACACTTATAGTTCACCAAAATGGCCACAAATCTCCAATCTATGAAAGGAAGCACAAAGGGTGGGTGAAACCCTAGAAAACTTGGTGAAGAAGATGAAATGGAAGAGATGAGGAGCTTACCACCACAAAATACTCTTGTATACTCCAATAGACCTCCAATCTCTTGCTAGATCCTTGAAGAGCTCTAAAAAACGAAACCGTGGCACTTTGAATCACCCAAATCGGAGTTGTGGATCAAAAGTTATGAGGAAATGAAGTTTGGGGCTGAAAAATCGCGATTTAAGCTGGAACAGTGGATTTCGCGACTTGTCTCGCGACTTAGGTCGCGGCATAAGTCGCCCTCTTCTGCTGATTTTCTTCTCGATACTGTTTTGGCCGTAACTTCGTCGTTATAGCTCCGTTTTTGCTCCGGAAAGAACCGTTGGACTCGTAATTGAATCCTTTATCCATCTAGACTATAAAAATCTAGGATTCAAGTCCAAAATAAAATATCTTATTTTTCCTTTATATATCGGTTTCTATATTAACTTGAATTGATACCTCTCGAAACTCGGGGTGTTACAACAGTGGTACAAGAAATTTGAGTTGGTTATAGGAAAGCACAACTACCAAAAAACTACCTTAGATCACTGTGTTTTCTTTCAGAGGTTTGGGGATGATGATTTCATCATTTTGTTATTATATGTTGATGACATGTTGATTGTTGGCAGGAATAAAGATAGGATTGTCAAGTTGAAGCCGCAGTTGAGCAAATCTTTTGCAATGAAGGACTTAGGGCCAGCGAAACAAATTCTTGGTATACAAATCACCCGAAATAGGGTTGCCAAGAAGCTTCACATGTCATAGGAGCAATACATTGAGAAGGTGCTTTGCAGATTCAACATGGATAAAGCTAAAGTGGTTAGTTCACCCCTAACTACCAACTTTAAGCTAACCGATAAGGATTGTCCCTCTTCAAAGAAAGAGATTGAAGAGATGGATCGAGTTCTGTATGCATCATCCATTGGGAGTCTGGTGTATGCGATGGTATGTACAAGGCCTACTATAGCCCATGCAGTAGGTGTTGTTAGTCGATTTCTGTCAAATCCAGGTAAAAAGCATTGGGAAGCAGTTAAATGGATTCTCCGATATCTGCGAGGTACTTCCAAATTGGGTATAACATTTGGGAATTAAAAGCCAATGCTTGTTAGGTATACTGATTCTGATATGGCAGGAAAAATGGACAATATGAGATCCACTTCTGGATATTTGATGACCTTTGCAGGGGGAGCAGTATCATGGCAATCAAGACTGCAAAAATGTGTTGCTTTGTCTACAACTGAGGCTGAGTATATCGCGGCAAGTGAAGCGTGCAAAGAATTACTATGGATGAAAGATTTTCTGAAGGAGCTTGGCTTCAAGCAACAACGCTATGTGGTTCTTTGTGATAATCAAAGTACCATTTGTTTTGCGAAGAATTCAACATTTCATGGAAGAACGAAACATATCAAGATGAAGTATCATTGGATCCGAGAAGCTCTTGAAGATGGATTGCATGAACTTGATAAAGTTCATACCGATGATAATGGTTCTGATATGTTGACAAAAGCTTAGCAAGGGAAAAGCTAAAGGTATGTTGTGGGATCACCAGGATGGCGAACTTTTCCTCATAGGCAGAAAGGGGGAAATTTGTTGGGTTTTATGTTTTAATTATTTCTGGCCCATGAGGAGTAGTTAAAATAGCCCAATAAGAGTGGCCTTATATAAGCTATTTATTTTCTTGTATCCTAGGGTTTTATAACAAGTGAAGAGAAAGTCCATAAAATACAAAAGAGAGAATTTTCGTCTACAATTTTCAGCAAAGCGCAGCTGCGCCATTTTACCTATTAATGGAGTTTGAACCGTCGGATCGTCGTAATTTTTGACAGTAGTTTCAAGACATCTTTATCTACATTATGAACGGTGGAGATCGGTTTTGGAGATCCTTAGGTCACCCTTTTTCTGTTGACAGTCTGCTGTTTTTCTGGGTGATATTTCTTCCTCTTTTCTTTTGGTTTTGATTCCATATTTATTGATGATTTGTTCCAAGAGTATGATGATTATGGTGTGCCTCTAGTTCTATATAGAGAAGAATTTTGTGTTGTTTATTGGTGGTAGTGGACTTTAAGCGGCCTAAGGGTCCCGTGGTTTTACTCTCGCCTTGAGAGGTTTCCACGCTAAAATTCGTGTGTGCTTGATTGTTGCTTATTTCTTCTTTTGGTAGTTGGTTATCATTGCATTTAGTATACCCTATTTGTTTGCATTCTCAAAGGTTCATATAAGTCAGGAAAGTTTTGTCCAACGAAGGTTTGTTCCGCATTTATCGTTACCGTTGTGACGCGTTTTTCCCAACAGAGATGCCTGGGAATTCTACATTTGTAAAAATAGACAAGTATACTTCTTAATCATTTAAATTTAAATATTGAATGATCACAATTGCAAATGATCAAAATCATCGATTGGAAAAAATTACATCACTCAAAACTTGAAGGCGAGCATAAGATTAAGTGATTAGATTCGATGATGCGGGCCAAAGAGTGGAGTATTGGGCCTTGATGTTCATGCAAACCCATGACCAAACCTGTAGCCTATAGGGGTGGTCGTGCTTAAACGCACACAACTTTTGCTATGGGTTTTCGTTTCAAGCCCATGATATGCCTAGTCGAAGCTAAGAAAGAGGAGTACACCCTACACAAGTTTTTGAGAGTTTTTATGTTTTTTTTGTCAATCTTCCCACTTTCATTTGGGCTTTTGATATATGTTTGGCCCATAACCTTTACATTGAACTTCTACTTATACGTTGAACAAAACGTTTATCCTCCATCCAAATTTCAGAGTTGTCTTGAATTCAAATTTGAAGCCTAAAACGTAATTGGTAGTCTTCAATCAACAAGTTTTAAAATAGATTATTCTTGGGTATAGTAATCATGGAATCAACAAGATTAAACTTTAATCAGTTCCGATTATCCTACACTGCATCAATAGATCACTGAATTATCACAAATGCATGATACTTTGAAATAAAGAGGTTGAATTATTAAGGACTATACATGGTATGGTTTATGTTGTGAGTCCTCTAGAAGAGAATGAAGCAACAAGAGCACCTGAATGCTTAATAGCTTCATTTATGAAAGACTTATCGCTCAAGGCATTCTGTTTGAATGAAGATTAATCGTAATAGAATTCTTAGATTCAATTAAAGTTTATCACTAATTCTTGTACTGTAACAAAATAGGGTTTATAGGACGTCATCAATTTCTAAGTGTTCTAATATACTGTTTTATAAAACTTAACTTATAAGACCAAAAAATAAAGCGTTACATCTAAAGGCGTTGTAATAAGTTTATAGTTACATCTAAAGGCGTTGTAATAAGTTTATAGGTAGCTTTTGGGTGTCCTAGCATGTTCTATAGGACATTTTCAATACAAAGGGTCGCATTTGTTATTTTATAGAATACTATAAACCCATTTTTATAGGACATTTGGTTTTATAAAACACTTTTTCAAATTAATGTGCTATAAAATAGCTAATACAACGTATTTTTTTTTTATTAAAATGTTCTAAAAAAACTTGTTACAACACGACAACAAAATTCGCTTTATAAGACGGCAAAATGTCTAACGTCATAATAGACTACTTTATACAACTTAAGTTTATAGGACCAAAATATAAAGCGTTCTATCTCAAAACGTTACAATAGATTTGTAGAACACTTTTAGTCGGTTTAACAAAACTTTAGGACTCTTTTAAAAGAAATTGTCCAATTAACTATTTTATATGACAATTTTTGAAATAAAACACTTGTGTTTAAATGACATTTTTTCAAATAGTGTTGTATAAAATAGTTAGTGCGACATTTTATTTTAAAAGCGTTTTAAAAAACTTATTAAAATGCCTAAAATCGTCATATAAACCTATTTTAACACTTTTAGATATAACGCTTTTTGTTTTGGTCCTATAAAATATCTTATTAGGATTTAGGACGAGTAGACATTTTAGGCGTCCTATAAAAACCAATTTTGTTGTAGTGCGACATCCAAAAATATTTTATAAACTTATTACAACATCTTTCGATTGAAGATTTTATTATTTGGTACTATAAATTAAGTTTTATAAAACGGTCTATTAGGATATATGAAATTTTTTGACATCCTATAAATTCAATTTTAAAATAGTAATTGTAAAATAAAGATGGAACAATAAGTAGGAAAAACTCATTGCTATAATGCTATTAAGGTTATTTTTTCTTGAACTTTACTACGTACTCATGCTTTGGCACATCATTCAAATCACTACATGAATAGAGGTACCGAAGCGGGCCAAGCGGAGGACCAGGCTTTAATGTTCTGAAAGCCCATGATTAGACCGAAGGGGGTGTTACACTTAAACATCCATAACTTTTGCTATGCTTCTCCGTTTTAGGCCCATGAATATGAATACACTGAAACGTATCTAAGAAAGAGCCTACGGGATTTTGAAGCCCAGAAAACTTTGTTTTGGCAGGTTTCGGGATGATTTTTTTTTTTTTTTTTTGCCATTTTTCTCATTTTTCGTTTGGGCTTTAATTTTTGTTTGACCCATCACCTTTTCAAACCAGTTAATTTTGAAATCCCTTTGTGTATTTGGATGATCAGTTGATGAAGTAAAGCAAGTTTTTGTTCCATTCAAATTCCAGAGTTCTTCGAATTTGGATTTGAACCTAAAACTTGGTATTTTTGGAATCTAACAAGTTTTTTAATAGGTTTTTCTTGACATTTGTAGACTTAACAGGACTAGCCTTTACCCATCAATTTTTACGATTGTGTTAAGCTGGAAACACAAGTTAATTAAGTGATCAATTCTCCCTTAATTAATTTCTTCATCACTTACTCTTTAACTCTGGAAACTGTTTAAGAATAGATAAAATATAAACCAACCTAGCTATCTATATAGAATAGAATCAAATAGTTTTAAAAAATATAATAAGCATGATAAAGCAAGGTGTGAGAGTTCTCATTAATTGTATGTGTATTTATATATGCACACACATGTATGTGAAAGCCCAATGGTGGATTCAAAAAAGTATGAACATAATGTGTCAAAAATGTAAACACAAGGTGTCAAAATTATCAATTAGGGTGCTTTAATGCTCTTTTGGGTACATTTTAGAACATATTTTGAACAAACTTGATGTTAGTAAATCATTTTCAAGATTTTGTTGATTCAAATGTAATTGGGTGCAAGATTATACAAATATATATATGGTTTTTGTGTTCTTTTAAAATCTTAATAATTTTTATAGACGAGAGATAATAGAATATAATTAAAATTGATTTTGGAAATATTTTAAAAAATAAAAGGATACATCCAATTATTAATGAGTGAAAATGAAAGCAAACAGAAAAGCACTTTACAACATTCTTCTTATTAAACAAGTAAAGAAAACCACATAAAGCATTCTTGAATACTCATGAGTTTATGCCACCTCTTACTTCAACATAAGGTTTGGTAACTGCTAGATAATGACTCAAATTCCACCTTTCAAATTCTTAAAGACTTGGTTTCATCTCTCATTGTAATAATGATCATGCATCAACCCCACAAAACTTGCACACATGTGTACCATCACGAGGGCACCATATATATATATATATAGGGTTAGGTTCCGGTGAGAAGTCGAGGTTATCGTGATAAATGGTTATCCACCGTTGAATAAGAAATGAAGGCACAATAGGATGAGATGCATCGAGATAAGATGCACCAAGATGCGTTGGATCAATTCTCTTCTAAGACGCAATTCATGGGAGGGCGTGAGATTAAAAGTGATCAACGGTTCAGATCAACTTCTCACGCTTCTCACATGCCCTTTGCTTATATATATATAGATGTGAGTTATTGTGCAACCTTTTTAATGGTGTAACCCATGCAACCCACCTATCTACCACTCATTTTATTTTCACATTTTTTAATTAAAAAGGTGAAAACAAAATGAGTGGTAGATAGATAGGTTGCATGGGGTTGCACCATTAAAAAGGGTTGCATTTGAACACCTCTCTCTATATATATAGGCATTTGATCATGTGAGAAGTGTCATTTTTTGTTAGAAGTGGTTTTAAGTCGTTGATTACTTTTAATCAAATATCCTCCCATGAATTGCGGCTTTCAAGGGAATTAATCTGGTACATCTTGTCCTGATGTTCGTCTATTTCTCATCCAACGATTGATAACCACTTCTCACGGTTTTCACCTTATTTGACACTTCTCACCAGAACCTAATCCTATATATATATATTGGGGGGGGGGGGGGAGATTCAAACAAGAACACCTTCATTTTATGAGAACGCGGGAACATCTCAATGTGATACTTTAATCCATCACATATGATACACATGGGATACTAAATGAGTGATGCAAATGATCTTTGGTACGACTTTAGGTCATGGCCAAGTCGTCCGCAACCACCGGGTGCCCTCACGTGTATTACACATGTTATAAGAGTGTTCTCGCATTTTCGCAAAATAAATGTGTTTTCGTTTGAACCTCCACCTAAGGAAATATATATATATATTGAAATGAGAATGCTAAATATGATAGAAAAATTCATATGAAGATACATATGTAAACTCATGTTGCAGATTTTTCATACGGGTTTACATATGCATTTTCAAAAAGATTTTTTTTAATATAGAGCCTTCACTTCTCACCATATATATGCTTCTCGTTTTAACCTTCTACTATATATATGTATATATATAGAGAGAGAGGAAGATTCAAACGAGAAAGCTAACTATTTAAGAAAACAACAAAAAAAAGCAGATCATGTACAAAATCATATATGATTTTACACTAACCCGAAAAAATCGGATGAGGGCGATAGGTCGTGCGCAATGTCGCCTGAATCATATATGATTTTGTATATATTCGGTTGTTCTTGTATTTTCTTAAATAGATGTTCTCGTATAAACACACATCTATATATATATATATGTATTTATATATGCCTCTCTAACAATTGATTTAGGTTATGTCAGTAGATTTTGAAAAGGTGCTTTCCACTTGACATACTTTCACTTTTACCACAAAGGATGGATGATGAGGATATTTCACTTCAACATGTCATCCAAAGCAAAAAAATGTTACCCATAATTGTGAGTTACATATATCACAGTATCAGATCACGTAGAACACTATATATAAAAGGCAGAGCTATATAGGTTTAGCATGTGATTTGATCATGTAACTAGCTAGGGGTGTATCAAGGAGAGGGTGGCAAAAAGATATGGTGGTATTAATTGGAAAAACTTTGGAATTGTGTAGATTCTTATATATCATATATATTCTTAAACAGGAAAACAAAAAAGATAGTCATAATATATTATACCTTTATGATATATAGTATCACATTAATTACAATTTTTTGGGGTCCAACTTTAACTTCTTATTGATTAGCTTTTGTATAAATACCAACTCCTAAACCCATGCCAATATAGACCCATAATTCTCTCTCTCTCTCTCTCTCTCTCTCTCTCTCTCTCTCTCTCTCTCTCTCTCTCTCTCTCTCTCTCTCTCTCTCTCTCTCTCTCTCTCTCTCTCTCTCTCTCTCTCTGAACATTTTCTTTCTGCAAAGTGAAACAATTAGCAAAAGCATGGGGGCACTTGATTATCTCTCCAACTTTTGCACAGTCACAAGCACCAGCACAAGAAGTAGAAGAAAACCAATGCAGGCACACACCCTTTTCTCTCTCTCTCTCTCTCTCTCCTCTTAGGGGTTGTTTGGTTGATTTTTCATTCAGACTTGTATGAATAAAATTGTCTGTATGGATTAATACGTCTGTATGGATTGGGAATGTTTTTTATTTGGGAGGGTATTTTTATAGATGGAAGGAACGTGTTTTTTAACTGAGAGAGACGGGTTTGAAAAAAAAACTTGGTTTTCTGCATAAATCTCTCCCTAGAAGCTTACTGAATAAGTCACTTTCTATCATTAAGAAGCCATTAGCAAACAGTCATACATAACTAACCGAATAAGTTGTGAGTCTCGTTAAGCTGTTAACAAAGAGGGCCTTAGATTTCAATCAGACATGTTAAAGACCAATTGTGGTTTTTTTCACAGACAGTTGAAATCAAAGTCAAAATGGATTGTGATGGATGTGAAAGAAGAGTCAGGAATTCTGTTAAGTCCATGAAAGGTATCCATCCCCTCTCTCTCTCTTGATTACTTTCTCTCTCTAGAAGATTTGGTGTTCTAACACTAGTTTCTTGTTGTGGTGTATATGTTTATAATTAAGGTGTAAAGAGTGTGGAGGTTATCCGAAAGCAAAGTCGAGTAACGGTTAGTGGATACGTGGATCCGAACAAGGTGTTAAAGAAAGTTAAGAGTACGGGTAAACGAGCCGAATTCTGGCCGTACATACCCTACAATTTGGTCAGTTACCCTTACGTGACTCAAGCCTACGACAAACGGGCTCCCGCGGGTTATGTCAAGAACGTTGTTCAGGCGGTTTCAGCCCCAAATGCAACCGATGAGCGGATCACACATCTCTTTAGTGACGATAACCCTAATGCTTGTTCAATCATGTGATATATTAATAACAATATTTAGTTATCAAGTTTGATGTTTAATTTTCTTTTACTTGTTTGTTTGCTTTTGGTTTTATATATATATATATATATATATATATATATATATATATATATATATTAGTACCACTATTATGTGATGATGAATTGTACGTTTAGATACAATTTGTCATGCCTCGTAAGCGAGATATAGTTTTTTGTGCGTGTATCTGAGAGGCTTATGTAATTGAAATTACCAATTATATGATGGCGTATTTAGTAACTTCCCTGCACGACATATATTTATGTCGAATAAAGTAAAATTTTAAGACTTTACATCGTCAAAAATACGTTAATAAATGTATGATTGGAATTGTATTTTTCTTTAAGAAACCCTACTATTTTTAGTTGTGTTGAATATCTTCTCCTAACAAAGATTGATTCCAATTCAAAAATCAACATCTTCCAAAGATAAATTTGATATATACAACATTATTACAATCAAAATTAACTGTAAACTATTTTGTACAACATTATTTTGTTTTTACAATCGAAAATCATCAGATCGTTGCACTTTCTAGTTAATTATTATTAAAGAGATAAAAGAAGATTAAGGGTGTTTTAAGAAATAATATTATATGATTGTTCTTATGAATGTTCAACAACTAAAATCATTAAAAAAAAAAAATTAAAGTCTCGTAGATCAATATATTTAAATAAAAAGAGTACGAAATTCGCAGATAACGCAAGCTCGGATTCCTAAATAAAGTAAAGGACATATATACAGATGGGCAAACAACTTTCTATCCTATATACTTATTGATCATGTATGCAAAGAAAGCCAAGAACATCTACATTACAATATTCTATTTTTCTATCAAAATATCTTAATGTTTCCATCTCCCTTTTGTCTTTTTTTAACAGTAGATATCTAGGTCAGCTTGTGAGTACCTTGACTAATCCCCTAGGCTTTGGAGAACAACCAGAAAAATCCCCAGTAGTCTTGCAGGACTGAAAGTGATGACCTCTGAGGAAATCTCCAAAAAACCATGTTTTATTGTCAGTTGAGCTAACCAACAATGTTTATAGCTCCTTATTCTTTGGTTTTGTAATATATCACCACCATGTATATCCAACCTAATCCAATATAAAAAAATCAAAATTTGACTTTTTAGAATCTAATGAGTGATATTTTGATCTCAAATTAAGTTTATTTACGTCATAACAATTATGTTCAAGTTTATATTAAATGTTTGTGACTTAACTAATAGATAAGAAGATGAACATCCTTATAGAATAAGTGAATAATCGCAAAATTTGAATCTTAAAAAGTCAAAAGACAACTTTTGTTGTGAATGGTGGGTATTGTACATGATGTATACTTGTTATTCGTCCACACCCATTCTTTTTTTTGTTTTCATGTAAACATCAATTTCTTGGTCTTATTACTATATATTCTTGTCAAGAATTAACTTTTATGATTCTTTATCAAACATTCTACTTTACTTTCACCATCACACTAGGGTTTGTCCATTTAATCATCAAACGTAATAGTATCACGATATATTTGATCATAATGTTATGTTCGATCTCATGCAATAATGACATAAATATGTGTTCATCGATCAAACTAATTAAAAAGCATCACGTAATGCTTACTGAATATTCTTTTCAACATATCTTTTGAGTGCACATATCTATGCTAATGTGACACCAAAACTCGGAATGATTCTGAAAAAATAGAAAGGAGAGGAAGAAGGGAGGGTTGGTAAAAAGTCAAATCGGCATATAAGCGTTCAAAAAGCGAAACAAAGATTTTGTAAAGCCTAATTTTTGTTAGGAAGAACAAGATTCTTATGGTTACCACTTTTACCCCACGTTGGTCGAACCCTAAAGCAAGATTATTGTTCCATTGTCTCTCATTATCTTTACCCTTGAAACTTAAATAGTTTGGAAACCCACGGCCACAAAAAAAATATAATAATAATAATAATAATAATAATAATAATAATTTGAGCTAATGATATAAAGTTGATCCCAACATTGAGCACAATTAGGTTAACTCATGAGCCCTACAAAAACAAAGAAATGATATAAAGAGAAACTCCTATTTAACTTTGAATCTATATATGTTTAAGATATTCAAGGCCATATTGTTAAATAATTATAAGCTTTTATTTGAAAACCTACTTCAAATAAACTATTGGAGTTTCTATTTCACTTATTCTTTCCAAATATGCCCCTTATTTAATAACCCTTTATGTTTTTGCTTTTAGATCATTTTATATTGTTATTTAGGGACTGTTTGTTTACCTCTTAAATGATTTCATTAAGAGACAACCTCTGAATCATTTTGTATCCTGGATCTCCCTTAACCATTAAGCGCCCTGATTTCATTTTGAACAATTACCAAACAATCATATTTCATATTGCATATATCATAAGAGCCTTCTAATCATTCTAACCCGTTAATCATTTTACACCAAACCATTCAGCAACTGTCAAACAACCCCTTAGTTTATCGTCTAGTCTTTCAGCCAACAATTCCCCTCATTTTAACATAGAATAAAAATTTAGGTTTATCGAGGAATGATTCCATTATATTATATAAAAATTTTCATATTCATTATCATTAATAATTGATTAATACCTTTAACTAAACACGTACCCTCTTAATTAATTAATTGTATCGATGAAAGTTAAAGCCATATAAGAAGAAGGATATTTTCATCGGTTAAAAAGAAGATATTTTAGACAAATATCACACATACTCTCACTAAAAATCTAACATGATTCGATATTAAAAAAACAATAAAGAAAAATAAAAGTATATATTAACAAATTAAATCATTCTTAATGGGATTATTAAAGAATCATGCTTTTCGCCAACATTATCATTTTGGCCTCAAGAAATATAAAGAATTAAGGCTTACTTTTGCAATTTATCCGTGAATTTTGGCTTTTAATTAAATATAAGGTGTAATGATCAAATAAAAACACGGATTTTGGGTCTTAATTTCTTCTAGAGTTGTTAATGTTACGTTTCTATAGACTATATATATATTTGTTTTATCTTGTCCCCTATATATCGGGATCGAAACCTCAAACTCAATTTATTATTTTGCTTTATTTTGAATTTTACATAAAGTTTCTTTTTTAAATTAGTGAGGATATATTTAATTTCTCAATAAATATAAAAAAATGTAGGATATGTATGTATTGTAGATAAAGAAAATAGAACCAAAGTTTACTTGAATATCAAATAAAATATCTTTTTCAATTTCAAAATTAATGAAAATATATTTAGTTTCTCAAGAAATTAAATAGTTATGTCAAAATACGTAAAAGAATCAGAATTAAAACAGTAAAAAATAACTAATAACCAATAAGAAATTTAATTAACAAATTTTTCAAAAAAAAAAAAACAAGGTATTTTTCTGGTGGTATGATTTACCGTTTCATATCGTGGAGGACATAAGGGTTTCAATAACAAGGGTTTTCACGAAAGGAGTTTTCAATCATGGAGAGTAGAAGGGTTCCAAAAACAGGGATTTCATCGAGGGACGAAGTTGAGGTTAACATGAGAAGCGTGAAAAGTAGATCTGAACCGTTGATCACTTTTAATCTCGTGTTCTCCCATTAGTTGCGCCTTAGAAGAGAATTGGTAATGAATTTTTAGCAAAATTTAAGCTATCTTTCTTTTTGTTACTTTTAAACTTTTTTTTGAAGTATATATTATTTATATACGGCAAATGCAACAAATAAACCCACACACCTTTCTCACCTTTGGTGAGGTTTGAACCTCTGACCTCGATACCGCTAGGCCAAAAGCCCTATGATTTCGAGTCCGTTTGTTAGCAGCTAATAAGCTTAATGGTACCTACAATTTATTTGGTTAACTATATATGACTGTTTGGTAGTGACTTAATGATATAAAAGTTGACTTATTCAATAAACTTTCAGGGAAGAACTCTTATGCAGAAAGTCAAGTTTTTTTCCAAAACGGTCTCTCTCAATTAAAGAACACATTCCTTACTTCTATGAAAAAATTCTTCCAAACAAAATCTTCACAACTATACAGACAAGTTAATCAACATAGTTAATTTTATCCATACATGACATAATGGAAAACTAATCAAACAACCCCTTACTTGTATATCTTTTTCACTTCAAACATGTTTATCGAATAGTAAAATTATTTAAATAAACATTTTTATTAAAAAAAATATTTACACAAACTTTTCGTACAAAAACATGATATTCTTTACATACTAAGGAGTTTTTTTTTTAAACCTCTTAATGGCTCTTAAGTCTGAATCGTTCAGATCTTTTTACACAACCTCTTATTAATCGTAACTAAAATAAGACTTCAGACTTTAGAACTCTTAAAAAACAAACGGCACATTACTGCACCTATAAGTAGATAAAATAACAGAATTTACATGTAATTTTTAATAGTATGTATTTGATCAAATGACAATATCAATACATAGAATATATTCCCCACCCCGTTTCTATTTGGGATATACTCAAACTCTCACCAAACCCATTCTTGCTTTATTTAAGATGTGTAAAAATAATAAGATAAAATAAATGAAATATATATATTCTTGAAACTTTGAGTTTAATATAAAATGGCATTGAAAATGAATGAAAGCATAACTCGACTAATAAATATTGTGCTTTTAGTTATATTTTTTTTTAAATTATAGGTGTCCGGACCAACTTATGGGTACCTTGACTATAATCTAAAAGGTCAGAGAGAACAGTCAGAAAAATCCCTAATAGCCTTACACGACTCGAATTAGTTACCTCTAAAGAGAAGGATCCCTAAAAACCCTTACTCTCATTTGAGTTAACCACACAACAAGACTATTAGGGGGCGTTTGGTTCGTAGAATGGAATTTAATAGAATTGGAATTCATTGAATGAATTTGACTTTGCAGAAATTGAAATGAAATTTGATGGAATTTGACAACACGTTTGGTTGGTAGGAAACGGATGAAATTCAATTCTTTCACTTAAGCCAATGAACGACGAATTCCTTAATTTGTGGAATTCAAAGGATTCCATCATTTGCATTATGTGAACCAAACATTAGATTTAAAATTTGGTTAAAGAAATTATTCATTTCAATTCCTTTAAAACTCATGAACCAAACAACCCTTTATAGTAGTGTTCAGGAAAGAAGGACAACTCACTTTCTTTGTGTTAGTATGATTAACCCATAATAGTTTCCCGGCAAAAGGTTTTGTCATAATTACATTGGATTAAAATTATTTATATAACCATAATTTTAAGCCTTTTATTAATTATACATTTTTTTAAAAGCGACTAAATATATTAAAAGGAGCAACAAAAAAATTACACAGTTGGAGAGAGCCCGAAGCAACAAGATGCAACAATCAAAAGCAAACCCAACCTGCAACCCAAAGAAACAAAAAAGAAGAGGAAAAATACAAAGAAAGACAAACACCAACAACGGAACAAACAAACTAACGAGAAACGCGAGAGGCTCAACTGGATTTAGGAGTGGAGCTGTAAGACAACTTTCCCAGGAGATAAAATCTTATCCCCATCCTCGTGTACGAGGAGATATTACTTGTACAATTTAACTGAAGAATCAAAATGACACAAAACTTGAAAATGCGATACCTTAATAACCTATAATTGATTACTTGTGGATAACGAGGATGGGGATAAAGGTTTATAATTAACCAATTAAAGACCACGAATTATTTATTAAGTGGTTTAGTATAAATGAAGTAAATTGATTTTGATATGAGACCGAGTTGGAACTTGGGATGTTATTTGAAACGTTGTTTAGTTTTTTCTTCTCATTTTGGTGAAAATGATGTGGATCAAGTAGATCAATTGGTTAATTCACAATGAAAGTGCAAAACATTAACATAAAAATATGTCAACTTCAAACGGTCATAACTTTTGAACTAGTAGTAATAACCAACAAGCAATCTTGAATGGTGTGTTCGTTTCGGCAAAACAATGTGGCCTTTGGTGTCAAATTAATCCTTTGTTTCAAATTTGTTCATTTTACTACAATTTGTATTTTGTTTTTTAAATCATATAAAATCCGAAGTTCTCTTCATTTACGTGTCATATTTTATAGATATTTTCAATATTGTTAGTACGATATCTTCAAATATGTTTCTTTATCATCCACCAAGTAAAATCTAGACAAAATTATGCAAGAGTACAAAAATAAATAAACATTTGCTAATTAATGTTAAATATCAATGAGTTTGTAATCCATGGTCACTTGATTCGAAAGTCTCGACACATCATATCAAAGGCCATCGATAACATTTTACTTTTTTTTTAATATCTTTGATATTTATTTCTGAACAAAAAAATTAATAATACGAGTGGACAAGAAATGATCGAAACATAGAGTAAATTAATAAAATAAATAACTTTTACAATACAAAAGTTACAACTTATTTTACTCGATAATACAAAATTAAAAAGAGATCTTTTTCATCAAATTACTTTTTAACCCCTAATGAATTATTTCCCTAAAAACATAATTAGTGGTGACTTTTGATCAACCTATTAGTGATGGCCATCTTAGCCCGGCCCGACCCGGACCGATCGGTTAATTGGAGTCCGAACCGCCTGAAGCCCGGCCCGGCCCGGTAGTAAACCGGTTTGAAGCCCGAAAAGCCGGACCGGTTCATGTTTTTGGAGAATTTTCCGGCTCGGCCCGAGCCCGATTCACGGCCCGGTTTTTGGCTCGGCCCGGCCCGATTCGTACTTTTAAAAAAAAAGACGCTATGTTACCGTTTATATACGTTTTTTTGTATTTTTTACCCCCAAACCCCTATAAATACTTGTATTGTAAGTTTGTAATTTAAAATTATATATAAAACGTATTTTTAAAGTGTATTTTAGTGATTTATTATATATAAAACGTATTTTTAAAGTGTATTTTAGTGATTTATTATAAATAAAACGTATTTTTAAAGTGTATTTTAGTGATCCATTATATAAAGAAATTATTTTAAACAAATACGAGAAAATCATCGGCCCGATCACGGCCCGGTTTGGGCCCGGCCCGGCCCGGCCCGGTTTTTATATAACCGGTTTATTCCCACCTTAAACGGGCCGAACATTTTTGGGTGAAGCCCGGCCCGGCCCAAAGCCCGACTGACCCGGTTTTTAAAACCACTGTTTGGGCCCGAAACCTGTTTGGGCCCGAAACCTGTTTTGACCCGACCCGGCCCGAACCCAATTTTTGGCCACCACTACAACCTATATGACCCCACTAGCCACATGGTCTAGGTGAAAAGGACATCCAAGACAATAGGTATACACAATTAAAGGTTTTTTTTATGAGTTCAATTAACATTTATTATTCATAATTTTTTTTTATTTAATCAAAATAAAAAAAAAGTAATAAAATATTGGTACAATCAAAGCTTAAATAACGTGAAGAAATTAAAAATACTATGCAAAACCCTAAAGATCACCCCACTAAGTTTGTCGATTCGTTGTCGTCACCACCTGATTACCGCCAAACTCAAATAATGAGACTTAAAATACCTGAAACTATTAGTCACAATTCTGAATAAAAAAAACTAAGTGAAGAAATTACTGACATGCGAGAATTGTAAAATGATGAAACTTGTGTACGGTTCCAAGGCATTCATGAGAGGGATGATTGTCAAGAGAAGATGTTGCAACCACAAGTGTAAGCCAAGAATGCAATGCTTATAAAGCATGAAAACCACTTGACATAATCGCTACAAAACCGAAACAATTGACTTGAAATGGAGGAAACCTCCAGATATGATTTAAACCTAATTTGATCAACTCCTAAAAACAACAATCATTGATCTAGAAGTTGAAATTACCATGTTGACTATATGAGAGACTTGCTAGAAACTAACTAAAATAAATAAAATGTTAAAGAATGATCATCGACAAAAAACCCAAAACCTAATTTTAAACAAAAAGTCGTTTTATCAAGTAAAATTTACCCAACAAATCTTTATTATGTTAAATTACATTTAATATTTTTCTAGAAATATCATATACAACATAATAAACGAAAATCAATTTTAGAAATTAATTAAACTAAGATAAATAAATAAATTAAATATATAAGGATAAAAATGAAAACCAAAAAGGGAACACATTAACAAAGGGATATGAAATGATTATTAGAAGCACCAAAACATGATTTAGTTGTTATCCAATAAAAAGTTCACTTTAAACGCAATCATTTTATTAACCATTTGCTTTCTTTTCTTTTGGTAACTATTTGGACAAATAAAGTTATGATCGACAATTCTAATTCGTTCCATATAAAACCTGTCATGTTTTGTATTTGGGCAAAGTCATCCAATCCATTTGCCAACTGAGCTACACACCAAATACCTCTTTTTGTTAATTTTCATCATCCCAAACTAACTTTATATTTCATTTTTTGACTTTAAATTAGCAACACCAACATTTTTAAATAATTTTGTATCAAAAAAACATTAAAAAAACATATTAAATATATGATTTTTTTTATCATTTGTGGATTTATATTAATTTTATTAGGGAAAAAAAAAGTTTCAGTCCTCTAGACAAATTAATCCATCGTGCGGACCATAAGTAACAATAAGAAATATAACGTTTAAACATTAAAATAATTGAAAACAACCAATATATAAAGTTGATTTCTTATTGTTTAAGTTTGGATACGTGTTACGCTATATACGCAAATGACCTGTTTTAAAATACAAAGTGATCTTTTATTTTTATTTTTGTTATTGTGAGCGTCAGGGTCAATTTACACGCACCTCGACTAATTTTATAGGCCTTAAAAAAATAATCGTGAGAACCCACAGTACCATTGCAAGACTCGAACTAGTGATGTATAAGGAGGAGCTTCAATGTTCCAAACTTTATTGTCAATTGAACTTACCTCATAAGATCGACTATCAAGTCTTCTCGCAAAGTTGTCTTTAATTTTTTTTTTATCAGCAACACTTATACAATTATTTTTTAGGATTGCGATTTAGTGGTTCTTAAATTTGTTGCGTTCTAAGACAAGCAATTTAAATATTTGTTGTATAAGTGTCGGATGACATTATACATATAGACGCATGTTTTGTTAGGAACTTAAAAATGATTAGGAGTTCAAGAGTCATATGCAGCGTAACAAGTGGCATATTCATTGGAAATATAGATGTGTTATTCATCATTAATGTGTGATTTGAATATTCATTCTGAAGAGGGACACGTGATACGATGTGGGAGGTTCCCGTGTTCCTATTCATTCTGAGACAGGGAAAAAAGGTTCAAACGAGAACATGGTCAAAGTAAGAAAACATGAGAATCCCCAATTCGCATGTGATTTTCCACTGAAATTATAACAACCCAACTCGTATCATAGAGCAAAACTAAGGGGGCGTTTGGTTCGCAGAATGTTTTTGGATGGAATAGAATATATCAAAGGAATTTGACTTTGATGAAATTGGAATGGAATGTTGTCAGGTTTGACCACCTGTTTGGTTGACAGAATTGAAATGGATCTGTTAAATGAATTGGAATTTTTTTGTTTGGTTCACATATTGTAGCTTCGGAATTGGAATGGAATTTTGGTAAATGACCAAAATACCCTTTTGATTATTTTAATTTTTTAAACAAAAATTACTTTAATAAAATAGTCATTAAATAGTTTAATTTTTAACAAAAATTGTTTTTATTATTTTAGCATATGAATGATGTCGAGAGAGTAAGGAGAGAGAGGGAGAGGGAGAGGGAGAGAGGAGAGAGAGGAGAGGAGAGAGAGTAGGAGAGAGAGAGGATAGAGGGAGAGAGAGGAAAGAGTGGAGGAGAGAGATAGAGAGAGAGAGGGAAGAGAGAGAGAGGAGAGACAAAGAGAGAGGGAAGAGAGAGAGGAGAGAGAAGAAAGGGAAAGAGAGAGGAAAGGGAAAGAGAGAGGGAAGAGAGAGAGGGAGGAGAGAGAGAGGAGAGATAAAGAGAGGAGAGAAATAGAGAGGATAGAGAGAGGGAAGAGAGAGAGAGGAGAGAGAGGGAGGAGAGAGAGATAGCGAGAGGAGAGAGAGATAGCGAGAGGAGAGAGAGAGGAGAGAGAGGGAGATAGAGATGAACGAGATAGTTGGTGTTTGCTGATAATCAATATTAGTAGGGTTTAGTTTAGAGTAAAGGGTAAATTTGGAATTATCAAAATATAAGATTCCATTCCATTGAAATCCTTGGGTTTTAGGATGGAATGTTCAAATCCTTCATTTGTGGAATTTGGTGGAATTCACACATTCCTTCCATAGAAAAAAATGAACCAAACAAGGGAATTGAATTTGGTCAAAGGAATTAGACATTCCAATTCCATCAGATTCCATCAGAATCTGCGAACCAAACGCCCCCCTAAGGGTTAAAAACTAACAACGCCAAACGGCCCAAAAACAAAAGTCAACATGTAACACCCCGAATTTCGTGATGTAACCTTGGTATTCTAGTGTTAAGCTTTTGTCGTTAGCACCGCGTTTGGTTCCAAGTTTGAGTTTGGCTTTTGGTGGTTTTGGACAAACCACAGTGAACTACGCGAGTTGCACCGCGACTTGAGGTCGCGGCACAATCCGCGAAACCCTCTGGATGGGTTTGGTTTTGTGTAAGCGGGCGAGTTATGCCGCGGGTTGAGGTCGCGGCATAACCCGCGAGTTGGCCTGGCCGACTTATACCCTTTTCAGCCTAAATATCTTTCTCTTTTTCTCTTTTCTTTCTTCCCTTACAAGTTTCTTCTCTCTCTTCTCTCTCTCTCTAAAATCGATTCTCTCTCTCTCTAAGTTTGGTAGTTATTTGGTGTTCGATCTGAGGTTTCGGTGTAGAAAGCTTCGTCTTATCAAGAGGGTCGATATCTGGTTCTTCGGGTTTTCGTATAAACCTATTGGGTGAGTTCCTACTACCTTTCTAAAACTTTATACATGTCAAAATGGTTACATTTTGAACTCCTATGTATCTCCATGATTTCAGATTTAAGATTTATACATTTTGATATAAGTTGAGTTTTTGGGAGATTTTAGGGTTCCGATCATTTTATGATGGATTCTATCTTATTGGAAGTAAAAATATGTTTTACTTGCACATTATGTTGGATATGTGAAAGAAAGTTTATGAACTCATTTTAATGATTTTCATTCGTACCAGAAGTTGAACTGGATATAGCATTTTGTTTATGAAAATGTTTTTATACCATATGATTGTTTATGGTTGGTCACATATGTTGTTGTGACGAGTCTGTATCATTACTAGTGGATCCCTAGGTTTTGAGTCGACTATATTATTGGGATGTCATATTCCCCATTTTGCAGCTATGGATGCATATGATCCTCGGGGGCAACTTGGTACGGTTATGTGAGGTCGGATACTAGCCATGGTTCATAGTGATCCTAGCGAAGGAGTATACATTGGTTTTGCTTGGGGGCGCGATCTCACATCGTAGCACGGACCTATGTGTTCGTATCCTTGGATTCCAAGTGTTTAGCTTATAACTCGGATTGGTGGTCTACTTTGTGTTACACCACAATCCTTGGTAAAATGGTTCTTTTGTCATCGTATGATGAGTTTTGGACCGAAAAGGCCCGGTTGTGGCGAAATGTTATCTTTTATAAATTAAACCTTTATGAAAAGATTTCCTTATGATACGGATGTTTATATTTCGGGAAGTTTATAAAAGAACTACTTGTGCATTAAATTGTGAGGTTCTGGAAAGAAGGTTTATGGTCTCATTTTAATGGATTTCATTCTTATCAACAGTTAACTTGGAAATGCTTATTTGAAAAGATTCCCTTTGATACAAAAATTTATATCTCTTGAAATTTATAAACTGTATGTTCTCACCAGGCTTTAAGCCTGACACTTTTCTCAAATGATATGTATAACAGGTTTCCCTTAGCGGTGGGATGCAATGGGTGTTGAGAGACGAGTTGGGTCTCGAGGCATTTTGAGATGACTAAAGTGTTTTAGGGACTTAACAATGCCTAACTATCCACACTTTAGTCATCTCAAAATGCCCCGAGACCTAACTCGTCTCTCAAAACCCAGTGCATCCCACCGCTAAGGGAAACCTGTTATACATATCATTTGAGAAAAATTGTCAGACTTAAAGCCTGGTGAGAACATACAGTTTATAAAGCTCAAGAGATATAAACATTTATATCATAAGATAATATTTCCAAAGAGGTTAAATTTTACAATTGAAACCTTTGCCACAACCGGGCTTTTCTGTTATTAACATGTCATCAAAGGATCAACAATAAAACATTTTATCAAGGATTGTGGCGTAACACAAGGTAGGCCAAAATCCGAGTTATGAGCTAAACAATTGGAGTCCAAGGATACGAACACGTAGGTCCGTGCTACAACGTGAGATCGAGCCCCCAAGCAAAACCAATGTATACTCCTTCACTAGGATCATTATGAACCATGGCTAGTATCCGGCCTCACATAACCGTACCAAGTTGCCCCCGAGGATCATATGCGTCCATAGCTACAAAATGGGGAATATGACATCCCAACAATACAGTCGACTCAAAACCTAGGGATCCGCTAGTAATGGTACAGACTCGTCACAACAACATATGTGACCAACCATAAATAAACATATGGTATAAACATATTTTATAAGCAAAATGTCATTTCCAGTTCAACTTCTGGTAAGAATGAAAATCATTAAAAAGGAGTTCTTAAACATTCTTTTCACATATCCACATAATGTGCAAGTAAAACATCATTTTACTTCAATAAGATAAGATCCATCATTTTAGTAAACACAAATGATCGGGAACCCTATAATCTCCCAAAACTCAAGTTATATCAAATATGTAGAAAACTTAAATTTGAAACCATTGAGATATATAGGAGTTTCAAAAAGGTAACTTTTGATATGTATAAAGTTTAAAATGATAGTAGGAACTCACCTCGGATTCCTTCTTCCTAACAAATGCTACCTATAACAACACCGAAAGATTCGGTAAGTCGAAACATAGATAACTTTCTCACTTCCTGACTAAAACTTAAAGATAACAGAAGTTAGTCCGGTCGAATACCATATCCGGTCAAAGGATCCTACCGGTCGAACGATCCTACCGGTCGAACGATCCTACCGGTCGAACGATCCTCCCGGTCTAATGCACACTACCGGTCGAAGGCCTACCGGTCAAAGGCATACCGGTCGAAGGCCTCCCGGTCGAATGCACACTACCGGTCGAAGGCCTACCAGTCGAATACATCCTACCGGTCGAATGCATCTTCTGGTCGTCTTGCTCACCAAGAACACTCGGAGATACAGAACCCAGATCCAAAAATGAAAACACTCAAATCTCGAAATGAAACGGTTAAAAACCTTCACAACGAGATTCTACACGGCTAAAAACATTCAGATCAAAGTATTAAGCTAGATTCGTACCTTGATTTGTCCGAATCGATCAAACACTTTTTCACCTGCCTTTCTCTCTCTCTGACTTCAGAAACCAAGAAATCTGATCTGATATATTATACAAAATATCTAAACTTGATTTGTATATATATAACCCAAGTTACAATTAAACCCCCTGAACTTTGGGTAACAGTCAACTTTTCACCCAACCCCAAAATTCAGGGTGTTACAATGCTTGAGGCATCCGGTTGATTATAGTACGTCGGGATGTTGGGAAGCGTAGTATTAAGATGTGAGTGCCGACCGAATTCATGCATTAAATTTATTTCTAAAATAAGGTTGCATTAATTGCTTTTCATGATCGCCAACCATAAAGTAACTTACCTTATAACGTTTTGGCAAAACATTTAGCACTCAACATATTTTAAATTATGAGCATAAGCATTGCTTAAAATGGTTTTGTTGCACCTGATTTTAAATTGTTATCAAAACTCTCTTTATTCACGTCTTGTGTTTAAATGCTATTTTTGGATGTCGAAATATCTGTGTTTTAACGCTTTTTGAGTTAATGGGCAAGTAGCTGTGGAATTTTGACCTTGACATTGGATCTCTTCCACGTATGTCAATGGTTTTAAAGGAAGAGTTATTCCCATGCTTTTGAGTCGGAGTTTCTTGAGAATTTTTAGTTGTGTGAGTTTTGTTGAATTTCTTGGAGTTTTGTTTTACGGATTATTTTGTCGCGTGCGTATATTTTGAGATGCGTAAGTTTAATCTCATTGCGTGCAAGTTATGAGTTCTTTGGGCGTCGTGTCTCATCAAAAATTTTGTCAAAATGGTCGCCTTACCTTGTGTTGAAAAATGGAAATTTGGACACCACTTGATTTTAGCGTTAATGAGTTTTATGAAAATCCAGTTGAATTATGGTGTCTCATCTTACGACTTTTGTGTCGCGTAAATAATTTCAGGAACATGTGCATATGCATCATTGTGTGCATTAATTTCGGGGTTTTGTTAACAAATGTCAACCGTCGTGTACTATGTGCATTGGATTTAAGTATAACGTTGGTGTGAATGATTGCTTAAACGATTTATGTTATTTTTAAAACAGGACTTTCGTTATGATCGTATTTCCATCATTAACTCTTACTGTTAAAATTTCCGCAAAGTATTTAGCGAGTTAGCGGTATTTTTGTCGTTGTAATTTCTATTTTGGTCAATTGTGTTTATCTTTACAACGTGAAGCTTTAAACTCGATTTGAAATTTTATTTGCATCCTCGTTATTTCACCGCCCTTTGGGGAATGAATTGTTTCATATGGGGTGAGTTGAAAATTCTTTTGCTGCAACGTCTCTTGGTTATAGAGGAGGAATTTTAAAGATAAAATTGTGATTTTTCCCTTTGGAGTTGTACAAACAATTGTTGCACATGTTGAAGTGCAAGAATCTATTTTCACGTTTATAGCGTAAATTATTGCGTATGTTTTACTCGGTATTTTCTCAAGGTGCGAGTATTTTGTTAAGTTTTCGTATTCGGTAACTTGGATTGTTTTAACATCATAAATTGCTCATGTCGAGCTTGAATATTTCAACAAGTAAATAGCGTGATTTACATATTCTGGGTGATTCTGTACACGTAAAATCTACATTATGATTTATGCATCTTTGATGATTTTGTGCAAACAAAGTCTATTTCATGACATATGCATCTTAGTATATTTGCATTCATAAAACCTTTGGAAAATCTTTGGTCCCAATACGTGTTGAGTTTTGAGAAAGCATGTCTTTGTGGTGTGGGTTTTCATAAGCATTGTTTAAAGACATTTCATTATTTGGGGAAACGTTAAATGTGCTTTAAGGTTTACGAGGCTTTCGTTGGAAATTTACGTGAAGTGTTGGGCCTTTGGCTCGGGTTTTGACTAAATGAGTCGTGTGGACATTTGTCCGGATTTATAACCGTAATGAAAGATTTGAGTATGATGGTGTTTATTCGTGTCATTTGAGAGTTACATGCTTTGAGTGCACTGGTCATTCATTTGGAGTCATGTAGCGTTGTAGACTGTAAAGCTGTAGATCCATAGATAGTCTGTCTGTTTTGTAAAGCCTGAGGTTTTGGGTTACACTTAGTGACCGCTCGGGTTGGCTAGCGAGTAGACAATAGGTGGCACGAGCTGCTGAGTTGGAACTCGTCTGGATTGGATAGGCACCCGTGTCCGTAAGCCCTTGACGTGGAACTCGACGGAGTATGGCTAGAGGCAATAAACGGTTTGAAGTTTTGATGTTTGGTATGGCATGGGAACTAAGATCGGGATACGTGGTGAAATCCAATAACATCACGGGTGGCCCCATTCATTTGTTCTCGCCACCCAAGATGGAAACGTTTAGAGGTCATGCGAGGAAGTTGTATGGGCGGCCTACTTGCGTGTCCTTCTATTCTCTTTGTGTACGGGTCTCTCTCTCGTAGACCCGAGGTATTTTAAACACTAATGTTATATTTTTACCAGCTTTGGTTATGTGGAGTCGACGGTAAATGATGGCTTTAATAATGGGTTCACCCCACGTATATTAAGGTTTGAATGAAATGTGTTATTCCTGCATATTGATATTTAGTTTTCTTTCGTTTTTGGTCGTGTGAGTATTGGGCCTAGTGTCCATGTTTTCGGACGTACGATGTGGATGGTGTTACTAATGTTTCATACTTCGAGTTAGTACAAGTTGTGTCAATTTATAAAGTATCGTTGAAATGAATGATCCATCTTTGAAATTGCATAATTTTGAAAAGGAGTTGTTCCATGTTTTAAAATTCATTATTCGAAAGGTTCTGTTTTAAAGAGAAGTTCATCAATTTAATTCCTTTTACTTATATAAAACTCTTGAGCTCTCTAGGCGTTAAGCCTAATCCTTTTTATTTTTCAGCATGTGCATCAAATTCCTGTTGTGGGTTTTATTAGCGTCTGTCCTTTATAGTCCGAATGTGTAGATTGGTGGTATGTTTAGAGGTTAATCTTTATAATGTGGTTGTAGACGAAGTATTTATGGAAGTATTAAGAAATTTGAATAAGGGCTACTTCCAGATTTGGAGTCGGATCGGAGTTGAATGATAACAGAATATGTGTTAACCGATTGTCGGAAAGACGCATTAGTGCACCTTGTAAGAATATCTTTATCGATATTAGGAATGGATCAGTGAAATCTGAGAGTTTTGGGAAGATTAGCGTCGACCGTTAGCTTTGAGTTCGGAACCGTGCAGTTCGAAAGAAATTGGTAGATGGAAAGTTGAGGTCGCTAATTTCCTGGAGGTAGTAATTGTCACCTAAGGTTGGGAGGCAACCGTAACCTTGTGAGTAAAGGTTACTTTAGAGAGTTGAGTGTTCGCTCGGTTAGGAGTGAAATGTGCCCAAAAGGGTAGCTATTTCGGGTGTCGGTATTAAGATCACGTTAATGATTCTGGCATTTGGGTTTGAGACGATATTCTCTGCGAACAGTGTTCCATTGAGAAGAGTAGATTTCGAGGACGAAATCATTCTAAGGTTGAGAGTATTGTAACACCCCGAATTTCGTGATGTAACCTTGATATTCTAGTGTTAAGCTTTTGTCGTTAGCACCGCGTTTGGTTCCAAGTTTGAGTTTGGCTTTTGGTGGTTTTGGACAAACCACAGTGAACTACGCGAGTTGCACCGCGACTTGAGGTCGCGGCACAATCCGCGAAACCCTCTGGATGGGTTTGGTTTTGTGTAAGCGGGCGAGTTATGCCGCGGGTTGAGGTTGCGGCATAACCCGCGAGTTGGCCTGGCCGACTTATACCCTTTTCAGCCTAGATATCTTTCTCTTTTTCTCTTTTCTTTCTTTCCTTACAAGTTTCTTCTCTCTCTAAAATAGATTCTCTCTCTCTCTAAGTTTGGTAGTTATTTGGTGTTTGATCCGAGGTTTCGGTGTAGAAAGCTTCGTCTTATCAAGAGGGTCGATATCTGGTTCTTCGGGTTTTCGTATAAACCTATTGGGTGAGTTCCTACTACCTTTGTAAAACTTTATACATGTCAAAATGGTTACATTTTGAACTCCTATGTATCTCCATGATTTCAGATTTAAGATTTATACATTTCGATATAAGTTGAGTTTTGGGAGATTTTAGGGTTCCGATCATTTTATGATGGATTCTATCTTATTGGAAGTAAAAATATGTTTTACTTGCACATTATGTTGGATATGTGAAAGAAAGTTTATGAACTCATTTTAATGATTTTCATTCGTACCAGAAGTTGAACTGGATATAACATTTTGTTTATGAAAATGTTTTTATACCATATGATTGTTTATGGTTGGTCACATATGTTGTTGTGACGAGTCTGTATCATTACTAGTGGATCCCTAGGTTTTGAGTCGACTATATTATTGGGATGTCATATTCCCCATTTTGTAGCTATGGATGCATATGATCCTCGGGGGCAACTTGGTACGGTTATGTGAGGCCGGATACTAGCCATGGTTCATAGTGATCCTAGCGAAGGAGTATACATTAGTTTTGCTTGGGGGCGCGATCTCACATCGTAGCACGGACCTATGTGTTCGTATCCTTGGATTCCAAGTGTTTAGCTCATAACTCGGATTGATGGTCTACTTTGTGTTACACCACAATCCTTGGTAAAATGGTTCTTTTGTCATCGTATGATGAGTTTTGGACCGAAAAGGCCCGGTTGTGGCGAAATGTTATCTTTTATAAATTAAACCTTTATGAAAAGATTTCCTTATGATACCTGATGTTTATATTTCGGGAAGTTTATAAAAGAACTACTTGTGCATTAAATTGTGAGGTTCTGGAAAGAAGGTTTATGGTCTCATTTTAATGGATTTCATTCTTATCAACAGTTAACTTGGAAATGCTTATTTGAAAAGATTCCCTTTGATACAAAAATTTATATCTCTTGAAATTTATAAACTGTATGTTCTCACCAGACTTTAAGCCTGACACTTTTCTCAAATGATATGTATAACAGGTTTCCTTTAGCGGTGGGATGCAATGGGCATTGTTAAGTCCCATTCTTTTGATGAATTATGGTTTGTCAACTGATGTAATCTGGATAGAGGTGCCTGGATTAGTATGTTGATGAATCCTATATCTGTGCAGGTTTTGTAAAGTCTTAAGGATTGATCCCCTTTATGGGAGGTTTATATCAATACGAATGTCATGTTGCCAGGTTTCCAGGTTTTATTTTACGCTGAATTTTAGGGTGTTAGACAACATTACAAGGTTTGCGGAAAAACAACCTATTACACAACTGAGATTACCAAGAAAGGTAAACTAGAATGACGGTCTTCTAGCCAACTCCAGCTCACACCTTCTCTTTGCCCTTAACTGCTCTTCCTACCTCACGACTGCCTGAAAAGGGTTTTAGTTTTGAAAGAACGAGGGTTAGACCAACGGTCTAGTGAGTCCCCTCTAATAACAGTTTCAACTCAACAGACAATCAAAAGTTTTATCAATAAATAAACCATTTTCAGATTTAAAGAAACAGTCACACTTTTAATAAACCTCTTAGCTCACACTACCGTCACCCTAAGGTGACAGCGTGTCTGTGACTCACACTGCCTTATTGGGACACACCCCCAATGACATAAACAGAACACACCCTCCGGTATGAGCACAGGCAGGCCACACCCCCCGACTTTGAGCATAAACCACTTACGACCATGTATGCATACATATCCACTTAAACAACAGTAACAGAAACATCTTGAACATTTAAATAAAACTCGCAGGTAATTAATAACCAACATCATTTCAAACTTTCAGATAACTTTATAAACATAAACTTCTTCGTCATGAAAAACATTAGTTTAGAAAACTCAACTGAGCTCCAGCTCAAAGTTTCCTCTAGAACTGGTCCGAAACGAAACCTATAAGAAAAGACATTGGCTGGTAAACTTCCGATACTTTCTAATTCGCAACGGTAACCGACCTCGACACACTAAAAACTTAAGCGGTTGAATCCAAATTAAAACCGCTAATCTAGGCTCGTAAGATAATTAAAACCGAGCTTGCTCCCATGATCGAAATATTCTATAAGAACCTCAATCCGCTAATTAAACTTTGACCCAACTCAAGATAACCAAGTCCTAACCAAACTAGTGCAATCTGGCCGGCCACTAAATGCCAAAGCCCAAAAGGAAAGCCGATCATGGGTCGCGGCCCAAGCAGTAGCCACCTGGCCCAAAAACTTGACCGAGACCTCTCTCGCGACCGGGGCCTGACCAAGAGCGGTCGCCTGGATTCAGGAACATTGACCGGAATCGGTGTCGACCGGGACTCCACATCCCGGGGTCGACCGGTGCTTACGACAATCCCCCATCGAACATTAAATCTCGCATTCGGCGATTTCAAAAACCAAACTCGCACCAACGCCGATTAACTCAGCCCCAAACCGAACTCATAGATCTAAGCATCATAAATTTAACCAACTAAATTCCAATTTCTCAAAAACAATAGAAGGAAAACAAGGGACATACCTTCAAGATGATAACAATGGGTTTCTTTCTTCCTTCAAACTTTCGGTTCTTCTTCTCGTGATCGCACCCAAACACACCAGTCCTTGATTTGGTTTTCTCCCAAATGACAAAGTAGGCGGCTAGGGTATTGAATATCCCTTTTAAGTCAAAATTTCACTTAGCCCCCTCCAACTTTGGACTTGATTCAATGAACGCCTAACTCTTAAAATTAACAATTTAATCCGGTTATTACAAAAATCACATGCGATTACGGAACACTGTCAACTTAAGGGGTGTGCAAGCGACTTGGCCACGACCTAGGTCTCGTGAATCACATGTGATTTGATCATTTGCATGCTTTCTTCTTTAACCATTCTTCTCGTTTGAACTGGCCCTTTAAAGAATAGATATAATATAATGTAATAATCTATACTATATTATAAAGTACGGATAAAAAACTCTTAAATACAAATTATTAGGCACAAGGTACCATCATTTTATGCAAGATTTTAAAAATCTCTTAATTTACAAGTTTCAAAGCACAAGATACATATTACTACTGCAGGCTTCTAACACCCATCAATTTGGTATGTGCATGACTTTAATGCAGACTTTTTCATATATCACTATTAATTAATATATTATATTACTATAAATTTGTTTTAATTATATTATTAAATACGTAATTGGTTATTTTTTCTAGACGTCATTAAAATATATAAGATAACCATTGAATTCTAACAAAATACTTAATTTTTTTTATATAAAAAACATTATATTATTAAGCCTGAATTAAACAAATTTATAAAAAAACATTATCACTTTCTCAAAAACATCCAAGATCGTACTGTAAATCAACAAAAAAAACAAAAAATAAAATTAAACATTAAAATCGTAATGTATCTCGCTGCATGCCTGCATTGCACGAGTATGCTTATAGTGAATTTAAAAGCTACTACTTGCTCAAGAAGTCGCGTCTTGAAAAAGAATAAAATGTGTTTTTGGATAAAAGGATTTAAAAAATGGAAGGGAATTAAAGTTACCTTTTCTATTTATTTAATGAATAAAGCCAATGAAAAAGAACAAAATGCCGACCGAAAGTAGCTTCTCCTTTGGCCCCTCAACTCACCACGAAAGGTGGTCATGGCAACCCAAACAAACCTAATTCAAACTTATAATTTATTTATAATTACAGTTATTTTTTAATGTATAGTAAAATAAGTAACTACAATTATTTTTCAAATGATGTAAAAACATTTGAATTTGAAAAATAGTGTAAGATAACAATTTGTCAATATTTTTTTTTGGGTAACGATGGGTTTTCGGACCAGTTTATGGGCACCGACTAATCCTCGGGCGACCACGAATGGTCTGGAGTCATCGCAGGTGAACCTCTATGATCACAAGGGCTTTGGCAACGCCTGGATTTGAACCCTGGATAATGGGTACTTATAAATGGGAATAAACATGTTTGGTTAGTATGTATATATGGTTCAAACGAAAAGATGGTCAATAAAAAACCACAATACCATAGTGACACGTTTTTTAGAACAATGCTATAGAGTATGAGGGTATTCAAAAGTGTTAGATATGTAAGAACACTTCATTTTGGTAAAAATATCGTATTTGTATGACCTATAATAAGTACATGCTTTTCTTTTCTTGTTTTGTGTACATTATATTAATCAGTTATAGACGTGTTAATTTTGTATCTAATTCTAACATTGACATAAAATAACTATCTACTCATCAAGATAAAATCTTGCTAGAAATTATATAACAATAACTTTTACGACATAAAAACAAAACAATTTGAAAAAAAATGCTCTTGGATTCAAAATCAATTTTTCCACCTTCAATGATTTTGGATAAATGGGAAGCCCAAAATTTTAAAATGGGCTATTTAAAGAATTTAGTTAGCCCACCAGAAGCAGATTGCAGCCCGGCTTCATTCTGGACATGCGGGTAGAAATTAGAGATAGCCAAATGGGCCCGGCCTGGTCCGGGACTTGTTATGGGACTGGTCCTGGACCAGCCCGATTTTTTCGGAAAAAATGTTACCGTTTTATAGCCAGTTTTGATACATGACTAAAATTAGATGCTTTACTTGTGCAAATTATAGTTCACTTATGAGTCAAATTCTCTTTCGTTTCAAGATATTCTTTTGAACTTTTAGAGAGGTTTTGTTCAGAATTGAGAGAAGAATCAAACGAGATTTGCTACAATCGTTTATGTGAAAAAAAAAACAAAAACCAATTCGTACTCTAAAAGCGATTTCAACCCATAATGAAATTTCAAAAGTTTAATGACATGGCAAAACAAGTCCTTATTTTTGCCTAAAACTTTTATATAATAAGATACAATCATTTTTTAAAACAAGCATCTTTATCTATTTTCTTTGAACATAATTATTTGTTTCAGGGGTGTTATAAAATTTGTAGATTGAATAACATGTCAAAAGTGAGTTTAAGTAAATATAAGTGAATTTTTTGAGTATGTTGAATTATCGAAATGGGATTGAGTTTGATTCACCCAACATTTTTTTTGTCTATATTTTTAGTTTTGATGAATAATTAATAAATATACTATGAAATGTACGTTTATCCATGTCAACTAGACGACTCAAATTCATAAACACTATAAAAATAAAGGGTGTTGCTATAGTAACATCTATCTATACTATATTATAAAAGAGACATAAAAAAACTCTTAAAAACAACCCATTAAGCATTATGTACTATTATTTAATTCTAATCTACTTAAAATCTCTTAAAAAACAACTAATTAAGCAATATGTACTACTTTTAAATGCTTTTAACCCTAATTAATAAATTTCATTCGTATCCCCCAAAATCCTTATCTCTAATCCCCAAACCCTAAAATTATGAAATTTGAATTCTGATAAACATAATCAAAACAGGATAAACATCTCAATTTAAATATAAAAAATTTAAAATATATAAGATAATTAATGAATTTTAACAAACTACTTAATTTTTTTTATATAAAAAACATTATATTATTAAGCCTAAATTAAACAAATTTATTAAAAAAAAAATCATTATCACTCTCTAAAAACCATCCAATATCTATACTATATTATAAAGCATTGATTCAAATCGATATTAGAAATCGATATTAAGGATTTAAAAGAGTCCTCGGAGTTTGAGGCGTTAGACATATGCTTTCTCCCAGTTAGTTAAGTAACGATCTTTATGTTTCGTTAAACCTACAGATTAATATTGTGTTCGGTTGTTTGGGTATGGTTGGTTTTGAAATTGTGGGAATTTGGTACGACGGCATGTTATGTGGCGGTGGTGTACTATGTTGTTGGGTATTCATGGATAATGATGATGTTACGGTTGACTGGTAAGGAAGTTAGATGTTGATAATTAAGAATCAACCATTGGTATTTTGATAATGGTCAGGACTTTCGCTGATTCGGAATTAGATGCTTGAGTGCATGGTGGGAGTTGGTGGTAATGTTTATTGGATACATTTGGTGGGAAGCCGAGGAGGATATAAAGCGAAGATACCCTCGCTTGTTTGTGTAATTAAGATTTCGAGGACGAAATCATTTCCAAGTTGGGGAGTATTGTAACACCCCGATTTTCGAAAGGTATTATTTCAAGTTAATACATAAGCGGATATATTAAGGAAAAATAAGATATTTGATTTTGTACTGGAATCCTTAATTTTATAGTCTAGATAGATAAAGGATTTAATTACAAGTCCAACGGTCCTTTCTGGAGCGAAAACGGAGCTATAACGAAGAAGTTATGACCGAAACGGGATTTGACCATATAAGAAGAAAAATCAGTGGCTGAAGTACCTTGTTATGTGGGTTGCTGAAGCTGAACCTACGGAGCAACCTACGAGAATGAAAATTAGGGTACCTTGTTATGTGGGTTGCTGAAGCTGAACCCACGGAGCAACCTACGAGAATGAAAATTAGGGTACCTTGTTACGTGGGTTGCTGAAGCTGAACCCACGGAGCAACCTACGAGAATGGTGGCCAAAATCAGTGGCTGAAGTACCTTGTTACGTGGGTTGCTGAAGCTGAACTCACGGATCAACCCACAAGAATGGTGTTGGACGTTTTTATACATTATTTTCCTCAAATAATTCTCATTTCTCATCTTCTTCATTTCAAGAATTCTCTCCCAAACCCTTCCTCTTCACCTACTTCTTCTAATCTTCTTTCAACCACCAAATCATCAACATTTGTTGCTAGAAGTTGGGTGTTTCATCCAAGTGTTCGGTTTGGAAGCTCCATCACCATCTCCATCTTCATCTTCTTCATCATCTCATCACCATTGTTGACCATTTTTGGGGTTTTTCCAAGAAACCCAATTGTAAATCATTCTAACCATTTCTAAACCATGAAATAAGTTATAAATGCTCCATTGATGGTTTCCTAGTGTTTGATTTCTCTAAATTTCGGTTTGGTTAATTTTGGGAGTTTTGGGTCAAAATTAGGGTTCTTGCCATATTTGGGGATTTTGGTATAGAATGTTTGGGGAATGATTCTAAGTGTTTTATTATGTATATTTTATGGTTGGAACCTTGTGGATCTAGGTTTTGGAAGATTTGGTTTGAAGAACCAAGTTTCTTCAAGGAAAGCTCTAAGTGGGTAAATACTAGATTTAGCTTAAATCTAGCAAGGTGAGTTTACTAAACTTTTGTTAAAACTAGATACACATCATATTTGCTTACTTGTTGTTATTATCATATAATTGCTCAAAATGGTCATCTTTACGGGTTTATGTATTTGATGGTATTTTCATGAGATTATATGAAATATGAGTATATGAGGTATCATTCTATGATTTACTCGATGTTGGGTAATTATTTGGGGTTTTCATTATGTGTGCCCACAATGGGTATTTGACATGAATACGGAATATATGTTGGTATATCATGGTAATTTTCATTTGGAATATAATTGTGGAGATATTATATCTACAACGTGGTTATGTAGACATGTAAGTCTTATGATGGACTTTTGCTATTAGGAGTGTAATATTGTGTAACACCCGTAAATTTTTAAGGTAAGTATTTTGTCTCCCTTAATGCATTAATTGCGCTTATGTGAGAATATGTGTCATTGTGTGCATTTTATGATCATTATTATGTTAAAATGTCATATATTGATTTACCATCTTTAAATCGTACAAACCTTGTGCTCGTTATCGTTTTCGGTTGAGTTTTCGGGCTGTTTTGGGGTTGGCGCGATTGTGCCTGGCGATTGTGCCATTGGCACTATTGCCGGAGGCACTATCGCCAAGGATGTACCGTAGGCTGGGGGATGCCAGCGATTGTGCCTTGGCACTATCGCCGAAGGCACTATCGCCGAATTGGTACCGTGAGCGGGGAAGGCCTCGCAATTTTGACTCGCGATAGTTCCCTTGGCACTATCGTCGGGCACTATCGCCCGCGTGGTCCAGTCTGTGGTTTTAAATGAAATTGAACACATCATTTCAAGCATTTTATCATCAAAAACGGGAGAGCATCCTCTTTGGGCGATTTTTAGGTCTCCATCACCTACCTCCATAAATTTCTAGGGTTTGGGTTGGTGAGAGTATTAAGTTGTCATCAAAGCTCCATTCAAGTGTTCTCATTGAAGTGTTCTTCGAGATTCTCATCTCTCATCTCCAAGTCTCATCTTCAACTTCTAGGGTTTCCATATTTTCTAGGTTTTGGGTTCAAAACCTAGATTGTGAGTTTACTAACCCTTTGTTAAAACTAGATACACATCATAATCTCCTATTTGTTACTTTATCTCTATGTGTTCAAATATTTGGGGATTCTTCATGATAATAGTTGGAAGATGTATATATATATATATATGGGTGATTTGCCATGATTATTGTTATATGTATCATTATCTGGGATTTGTCTCATAGATACATAATGTGGGTACATTGATATGTTAAATGTATGCATATATGGGCATGATGATGATTCTAGTTGGAACACCATTTTGGTAATATGTTTATATGTATGATGAGCATGATTTACATTGGGTCTTTTGTTAGACATCATGAGGATAAGGTGGTAATATTATACCCGTAGTTGGTATTGAATTATGTGGGTTGAAATATACCTAAAGGACCCCTTATAAATGTTATGTGGACGAACCAAGTCAGTACACTAGGAGGATATAGTCTTGGGCGCCACTGTGATGGTATGTGCCTAGACCTCCGCCATTCGGGGAATTTTCTTAGCGATAGTCTTCGGGTGGGTCGGGCCTTTGGGGTGTTCCTTGTTAAGGGCATCAAGGTATATCGACTCTTGGGTGGGACTTGATTGGTGCTATGGGTCTCCCTATTGACTCCACATTTGTTGAACTATGATTAACTGCTGATAAGAAATATGTTTGTTCATGCATGCTTATTATTGTTCAACTCACTAGGCTTTTTGGCCTAACACTTGTTTGGTGTCGATGTGTATCTCAGGTTCTAGCGGCGGCGGTCTTAAGCAGGTTTAGTAGCATTGGGGTGAGAGCTTGGGGAATTGCACATGGACGCCCTATACTTTTGGATATAGACCGTTTGGGTCTATAGATGACAACCCTTTTGTAATCTCTTTTCTAGATGTAGAAATTAGATTAGTTGGTTGTCGTTCATTGTATGTTAAATTACAATTGTGATTAAACAAGTTATTTATATATATATTCCCCATTTTTGGGAGGCTCTTGCTATGGCAATTTTAGTATACCTCATGTCCGTTTTCCGGATTTTTGTATCCCTATTTTTAGGGTGTTACAAGTTGGTATCAGAGCTTTAGTTTAAGTGAACTAGGTATTGTTTAGCATATCTATACTTAAGCTTTAAACTTTATGACTTCACTGTCTACTTGGGGTAGGAATCCTAGGTGGGGAGAGCGTTAGGATTTCGGAATTACTGTAATTGAAAGTTGTGATGATGGTGACCAGAATACTTGTGTATGGTTCGTTCATAATTTCACTTAGCTACTGCTATTATGAATGCATTGTTACGTGAGCATACTTGGTTTACTATTATTATGACAATTGATGAAAGTAGTAGTATGTACAATGAGTTCAACTCGCTTAGTCTTTTCTCAATCTATTTCTCGTACGTGCATGACAGATTTTAATGGTAAACACTCGAAGTAGATTACCGGACATGCCTGAAGGGTAACCAGAAGTGGAATCTGTAACAGTACGACCCCCGGTGGGGGCAACCTCCGATGACATACCTATACCCAGAATCTTGGCAGGAGGGCCTGAGCACATTCCACGCCGAAACCTCAACAAAGGTGACGCCATCATGGAGGAAGTTACCATGGAGACCCGGTTTCGGGATAGCATGATGTTGGCCATGAATGCGGCTTTGGCTCAACAACAGTTGGCTATGACTTCGGCCATGACCCAACAGCAAGAGTTTTTCATTAAACTTCTAGAGGATCAAGACGTCAGTAACCGTCAACCCGAGACTATGGCTGAAAACGTTATTGTGGGGTCGGGTGGACCGAATGTGGTAACGATCGAAGAACCCTCCGCTGAGGGAATCAGATCGAAGACTAAAGGGTGTACCTACAAGACGTTTCTGGGGTGTCACCTTAAGGAGTTTGCGGGTTCAGACAACCCGGTTGCTTGTATGTACTGGCTCAAGGAATTAGAAATGGCCTTCGAGTCCAGTGAATGCGATCCTTCTCAACGGGTCAAGTTTGCTTCTCAGCTACTTCGGGGAGAGGCTCTGATTTGGTGGAACCTCACCCGATCCGCCCTCACCCCGGAAGTTCTGGCTAAGCTAACTTGGACGGTGTTCAAAGAGAATATCATGGACAAATACTGTAGCGAGCGGTCGTTGGACAGGTTGGAGCGGGAGTTCCGAGATCTAAAGAAGGGGAATATGTCGATTGTTGGCTACTCCAAGCTCTTCTTGGAGAAGCTAAACTTGGTGGGACATCTAGTCCCCGACGAAAAGTCGAAGATGAAAGCATATCAACAGGGTTTACCGGACGGAATGTGAACGGACGTAAGGAATGCTAAGTGTTCGACTCTACAAGAGGTTATCGAGGAGTCCTTACTCATTGAGGACGACATCAATTCGGAAAGGGATAAGAAGAGGTACGTTGGTGAGAAACGGAAGTGGGAGGGGCCATCTGGGCCCGTTCGTCAATCTAGACCCTTTGTAAGCGGGAGATCGGGTGATCAACGCCGTGAAGATCGGTGGTGCCACAAGTGCAGATCAAAGCACTCGGGGCCGTGCGCTGTAAGGACTCCCTCCGGTCCAGCTGGGTGTAGCAAGTGTGGTAAGAAAAACCACACGACTCGAGAGTGTTCCCTCCGTGGGGCGGTTTGTTATGAATGTGGAGAGCCGGGGCATATGAAGCGAGAGTGTCCAAGGCTGGTTAGAGGAGGTGGTGGAAATTCTGTGGGTTCGACGGCTAGAATCGAACAACCATCACGGGCACCGAGTCGGGCTTTCCGGATGACTACCGAGGAGGCAAAAGAGACCGCGGATGTTGTTTCGGGTACGTTTCTAGTAAACTTCATGTCTGCTCGTGTCTTGTTTGATTTGGGTGCTACATGTTCTTTTGTGTCGGATGCTTTCTGTAAACGATTCACCACTCCTATTAGTGTTCTTCCCGATGCGTTAGTAGTAGAAATAGCTAATGGAGATCAAGTGATCATTCGTGACCGTTTTTGTGATTGCACTCTAGAGATCGATGGAATTTCTTTCGGAGTAGATTTACTACCTATGGTTATAGGAGGGTTTGATGTAGTCATAGGCATGGATTGGCTAGGGAGGCATAAGGCGGACATCTTTTGCTCCAAAAATATGATCCAAGTACCATTGCCGGAAAATGGGGTGGCAACCATTTATGGAGAGAAAGGAAAGAGGAATAATCCTATTATCTCATCTCTTAAGGCTCGCAAGTTTTTAGCGAAAGGCTACCCTTCGTACTTGGCCTACGTTGTGGACGCAAAGAAAGAAAAGAAGTCGGTGGGAGATGTGGAAGTAGTGCAAGATTATCCGGACGTCTTTCCGGAAGACTTACCCGGATTACCGCCGGAACGGCAAGTGGAGTTTCAGATTGACCTCACACCGGGAGCGGCTCCGATATCCCGTGCTCCATATCGTTTGGCACCGACAGAAATGAAGGAGATGATGACGCAACTTCAAGAGTTGTTGGAGAAGGGCTTCATTCTACCAAGTTTGTCACCTTAGGGAGCACCGGTTTGTTCGTGAAGAAGAAAGATGGATCCATGCGGATGTGCATAGATTATCGGGAGTTAAACAAAGTCACGGTGAAGAACAAGTACCCTCTACCTCGCATCGACGACCTCTTTGATCAACTCCAAGGGGCGGGATGTTTCTCGAAGATTGACCTTCGGTCCGGTTATCATCAAGTGAGAGTGAAGAACGAAGATATTCCAAAGACGGCTTTCCGAACGAGATACGGTCATTATGAGTTCTTGGTGATGCCGTTTGGCTTAACCAACGCTCCGGCCGTATTCATGGATTTGATGAACCGTGTGTGTCGCCCATTTTTGGATAAATCCGTGATCGTCTTCATTGACGATATTTTAATATATTCAAGGGATGAGTCCGAACATGGAAGACACCTACGGGAAGTTTTAGAAGTGCTAAGAAGGGAGAAACTGTTCGCGAAGTTCTCAAAGTGCGAATTTTGGCTTCAAGAAGTGCAATTCTTGGGGCATGTGGTATCAAAGGACGGGGTAAAAGTGGATCCGGTAAAGATCGAAGCAATGATGAGTTTGGAACCCCCAACAAGTCCGACGGAGATCCGAAGCTTCTTGGGTTTAGCGGGTTACTACCGACGTTTCATTCAGGATTTCTCCAAGACGGCTACACCGCTCACTTCCCTTACAAGGAAGAACGTCAAGTTTCTTTGGACCGATGCACAAGAGCAAGCGTTTCAGACGATCAAGAGGAAGTTGTGCGAAGCCCCGATCTTGTCCTTACCCGAAGGATCGGAAGACTTTGTGGTGTATAGTGACGCTTCCATGATGGGACTTGGGTGTGTATTAATGCAAAGGGGGAAGGTAATAGCCTACGCGTCGCGACAATTAAAGGATCATGAGAAGAACTATCCGACTCATGATTTGGAGTTGGCGGCGGTAGTTTTCGCGTTGAAGTTGTGGCGACATTATTTGTATGGAACCAAGTGTACTCTTTTCACGGATCACAAGAGTCTCAAGTACATCTTCGACCAAAAGGAGCTTAACATGCGACAAAGGAGATGGCTAGAGCTTTTGAAGGATTACGATTGTGACCTACTCTATCATCCCGGTAAGGCTAATGTGGTGGCGGATGCATTGAGCAGAAGGAATCGTGGCGAAAGTGTCAAAATGTCCCTTACCAGAATCGATGTGGTGTCGAGTTTGTTGGAAAGTATAAGAACGAGCCAAGCGGAAGCACTTAAAGAAGAGAACCTCAAGACCGAGGTTATGACCAAGCAAAAGGAACTCTTAACAGAAGACAGTCGTGGACTCAAACTCTTCCAAGGGCGAATTTTGGTGCCCAAGATTGGGGGAAATCGTGGCTTGCTTCTCGAGGAAGCACATAAGTCGAAATATTCTATACATCCCGGTAGCACCAAGATGTATAGAGACTTAAAGTTAAATTATTGGTGGCCGGTGATGAAGTTAGACGTGGCAAATTATGTGGAGAAGTGTGTCACGTGCCTTCAAGTCAAGGCGGAGCATCAAATACCGTATGGAAGTTTACAACCGTTGTCCATTCCCGAGTGGAAATGGGACAACATCACTATGGATTTCGTGACAAAGTTACCGAAGACCTTGCGTGGTCACGACACCATTTGGGTAATTGTTGACCGATTGACCAAGAGCGCGCATTTCCTTGCAATGCGGGAGACCTTGCCAATAGATAAGTTGGCTAAACTGTACATCGACGAGGTGGTGTCAAGGCACGGAGTTCCGCAATCTGTTGTATCGGATCGGGATAGCCGATTCACTTCGAACTTTTGGGCTAGTTTGCAAAAGGAGTTGGGTACTCGACTGGATTTGAGCACGACGTATCATCCTCAAACGGATGGTCAAAGCTAGAGGACAATCCAGACACTAGAAGATATGTTGAGGTCGTGTGTAATAGACTTTGGGGGAAGTTGGGATTCACATCTACTTCTAGTAGAATTCGCGTACAAGAACAATTACCATTCTAGTATTGGAATGGCACCGTTCGAGGCCTTGTATGGGCGGAAGTGGAGAACCCCGGTTTGTTGGTTAAAAGCGGGCGAAAAGCAATTCGCCGGGCCGGAGATAGTGCAAGAGACGGCGGACAAGGTGAAAGAAATTCGGGAGAGGCTAAAGGCGGCACAAGATCGACAAAAGAGTTATGTGGACAAGAAGAGAAGGCCGGTTGAGTTTCAAGTGGGTGACCGGGTCATGTTGAAGGCGTGTCCGTGGAAGGGGATCATACGTTTCGGAAAACGTGGGAAGCTTAGTCCTCGTTTCCTTGGACCATTCGTTATTTTGGAAAGGATTGGGTTGCAAGCCTATCGATTGGATTTACCACCGGAAATGGATGGAATACATCCTACATTTCATGTATGCTACCTTCGGAAGTGCCTAGCCGAGGAGGATAGCGTTATCCTTTTGACAGAAATTCGGGTGGACAATGGGAATCGTTGCGTTGAGGAACCATAGGCGATCTTGGAGTCAAAGGTAAAGAAGTTACGACATAAAGACGTAGTCATGGTTAAAGTCCAATGGAAGCAACATCGGGGTGCTAACATTACTTGGGAGTCGGAAGATGATATGAAGAAGCGTTATCCTCATTTGTTTGCCTAGGGTAAGACTTCGGGGACGAAATCCCATTTAGGTGGGGAGGATTGTAACACCCGTAAATTCTTAAGGTAAGTATTTTGTCTCCCTTAATGCATTAATTGCGCTTATGTGAGAATATGTGTCCTTGTGTGCATTTTATGATCATTATTATGTTAAAATGTCATATATTGATTTACCATCTTTAAATCGTACAAACCTTGTGCTCGTTATCGTTTTCGGTTGAGTTTTCGGGCTGTTTTGGGGTTGGCGCGATTGTGCCTGGCGATTGTGCCATTGGCACTATCGCCGGAGGCACTATCGCCAAGGATGTACCGTAGGCTGGGGTATGCCAGCGATTGTGCCCTGCGATTGTGCCTTGGCACTATCTCCGAAGGCACTATCGCCGAATTGGTACCGTGAGTGGGGAAGGCCTCGCGATTGTGACTCGCGATAGTGCCAAGGGCACTATCGCCCGCGTGGTCCAGTCTGTGGTTTTAAATGAAATTGAACACATCATTTCAAGCATTTTATCATCAAAAACGGGAGAGCATCCTCTTTGGGCGATTTTTAGGTCTCCATCACCTACCTCCATAAATTTCTAGGGTTTGGGTTGGTGAGAGTATTAAGTTGTCATCAAAGCTCCATTCAAGTGTTCTCATTGAAGTGTTCTTCGAGATTCTCATCTCTCATCTCCAAGTCTCATCTTCAACTTCTAGGGTTTCCATATTTTCTAGGTTTTGGGTTCAAAACCTAGATTGTGAGTTTACTAACCCTTTGTTAAAACTAGATACACATCATAATCTCCTATTTGTTACTTTATCTCTATGTGTTCAAATATTTGGGGATTCTTCATGATAATAGTTGGAAGATGTATATATATATATATATATGGGTGATTTGCCATGATTATTGTTATATGTATCATTATCTGGGATTTGTCTCATAGATACATAATGTGGGTACCTTGATATGTTAAATGTACGCATATATGGGCATGATGATGATTCTAGTTGGAACACCATTTTGGTAATATGTTTATATGTATGATGAGCATGATTTACATTGGGTCTTTTGTTAGACATCATGAGGATAAGGTGGTAATATTATACCCGTAGTTGGTATTGAATTATGTGGGTTGAAATATACCTAAAGGACCCCTTATAAATGTTATGTGGACGAACCAAGTCAGTACACTAGGAGGATATAGTCTTGGGCGCCACTGTGATGGTATGTGCCTAGACCTCCGTCATTCGGGGAATTTTCTTAGCGATAGTCTTCGGGTGGGCCGGGCCTTTGGGGTGTTCCTTGTTAAGGGCATCAAGGTATATCGACTCTTGGGTGGGACTTGATTGGTGCTATGGGTCTCCCCTATTGACTCCACATTTGTTGAACTATGATTAACTGCTGATAAGAAATATGTCTGTTCATGCATGCTTATTATTGTTCAACTCACTAGGCTTTTTGTCCTAACACTTGTTTGGTGTCGATGTGTATCTCAAGTTCTAGCGGCGGCGGTCTTAAGCAGGTTTAGTAGCATTGGGGTGAGAGCTTGGGGAATTGCACATGGACGCGCTATACTTTTGGATATAGACCGTTTGGGTCTATAGATGACAACCCTTTTGTAATCTCTTTTCTAGATGTAGAAATTAGATTAGTTGGTTGTCGTTCATTGTCCGTTAAATTACAATTGTGATTAAACAGGTTATTTATATATATATTCCCCATTTTTGGGAGGCTCTTGCTATGGCAATTTTAGTATACCTCATGTCCATTTTCCGGATTTTTGTATCCCTATTTTTAGGGTGTTTCATATTGTACCCATGATTGGTATTGGATTATAATTGGTTGAAATATACCTAAGTACCTCCTATTTGCATAATGTGGACAAACCGAGTCTGTGATTCACTATAGGAATGTAGGTGGGTGACATATGGAGATTTTCCCTTGAGCGGTAGCCTCCTATGTACCTAGACCTCCACCGTCGGGGAATTTCCTGAGTGGTAGTCCTCGGTGCGTGTCGGACCTTTGGGTTGCCACGGTGTTCGGCTTCAAGGTGCATTGCCTCTTAGGGTGAACCGGCTTGGAGACATGGGTCGCTCCCGTTGACTCCACATCTACGTGATTAATTTGGTTAACTGCGGATAAGAGTCAAATATGTGATACCATGATATTTTATTGTTCAACTCACTAGGCTTTTTGGCCTAACAATTTTTTGGTGTCGATGTGTATCTCAGGTTTTAGCGGCACTGGTTCTAAGCTGGCATTGTGCTTGAGTGAGAGATTTGGGAATGTTGCATTTGGCCTTACTTTCGGTAGGAGAACCTTTGGGTTTATAAATGACACCCTCATTTGTAATCTCTTTTCTAGTTATGGAAATTAGATTAGTTGGTGGCTATTTAATCATCCGTTTAAATTACGATTATATTTAAACAGGTTTGTGTATTTCCCCATTTTGGGAGGCTCTTGCTATGGCAATTTTAGTATATCTCATGTCCGTTTTTTGGATTTTTGTTATCCCTATTTTCAGGGTGTTACAAGTTGGTATCAGAGCTCTAGTTTAAGTGAACTAGGCATGAAGGTAAGATGCCTAGACTTAGACTGAGTATGTTAAGCAATGATTGTGAGATGGGTAAAATTTCTAAGATGGGTTAGTCTTAGAGTCGACGGAAACTATGGTTATCAAGCGTTGTGGCGATGGTAACGAGAACCTTTATGTATTATATGTTCATAATCTCACCTAGCTAATGTTATTATGAGGATATTTATACATGATGGTACTTGAAATGTCGTTACTGTGACAATTGGTAAGGTAGTAGTACGTTCTCTTGTGCTTGGTTTTCTAATGTTATGATATTTGGTAGACGTAGTAGTACGTTTCCTTCGTGTTCAATTCTGCTAATCTCTTTTCTATTCATACTCGTGCTTGTATGAACTGCCTTGGTATGTCGACCGTGGGGTAGTAAGAAAGTTTCTGAATGGGTAACTATTAGAAAGGGTTTATGATTTTATTATTCGTTACTTGGAGTGACGGTAAGTATGGTGATTGCATTAAGTGGACAGTTTCAAGTCGGATTAATTGGTCGGATTAGAACCATAGACTTTGAATCGACGTATTCGAGGAGAAATTGTGAGGTGAACCTATGAAGTCTGTGGTGTTTGCCTTAAGACGCTGAACATCTGGATGACGATAGTGTAACTATAGAAATCGAGGAGCGTGAGTTCAAGTTGATTTGTTAAAACGGTGTACATGCCAAAATGGTTATTTTAAAATGTTTTACATGAGATGGTTAACTACTGATAAGTTCTGAGTATTTTGAAGTAAAAATGTATTTTATTTGGTATTTGTCAAAGTGTGAGTATTTTAATGAGTTTTCATATTTGATATACTTGGCTTATTTTAGTTCCATAAAATACTCATATTTGGAATTTGGACGTCTTGATAAGTAATAGCATGATTATAGCATTTTGGGATTTTGTACAAATAGAGTCCATTTCATGACTTATGCATCTTGGTAATTTTTGGTACAAATAAAGTCTATTACATGTTATATGCATTTTGGCGTATTTGCATTCATAAACCCTTTTGAAATTCTTTGGTCCCATTATGTATTGAGTTTTGGGGTTAATCTCGTCTTTGAAGTTTCTCTCTTGGTAAACGTTGTTTAAAGACATTTCATTATTTGGGGGACCGATAATTGTTGGTCAAATGGATTTTGAGCATTTTAGCTCTCAGTGTTGACTTAAAGAGTATTGAGGACATTTGTCCGGTTTTAATGGCTCGATGTAGAATCCAATTTATGACGTACATCTTAATGCATTTCATTGCATATTCATAATCATTACACACTCGAGTGCTTTTGTCATTCATGTGTAGTCGCGTATTTTTAGGCTATGTTGCATTGGATTCATAGGTACGTGAGTCAGTCTTATTTGATGGTCAATTGGGCGGTACGGGGTTGGACTCCGGGACTCATGTTTTATGACCAAACTTGACAAGTAGGCACTAGGAGGAGGTAGTCTAGGGCGACACCGTGTGGGTGGGTGCCTAGATCTCCGCCGTAGGGGAATTTCCTCAGTTGTAGTCCCCGGACATGTCGGGCCTTTCGGGTGTCCTTTGTGGCATCAAGGTATCTCGTCTCTTGGGTGGAACTTGTCAAGGATTCGTAGGGACACTTGGACTTTCAGGTCACTAGGTGTTATGCGATGAACGTTGTAGAAGCGGCGTACTTTGTGTTTTTCCGCTCCCAACGGATACGGGTACCCTCCGTTGTCGGCCACTATGTTTTGGATATTTAATTGTCCATTTGGTGCATATGATTTTATAAACCGTTGGAAAATGCATGTCATTGAACTAGGAGTCGTTTTGGAAAACATTTTGTTGCAATCAATGAGAAGTTTTTGTTATTTTGAAATGTTTATTTTTATGAACATGCCAAGACCTCCATTTTGGAATATTTGGGTATTTTGGTAAATAAATAATGTTGAGATGTTTCCTCGATGATTTTACATATATAATTGGAGTTCAATTGACGTAAGTGTCATTTTGTATATTTGATCTTATAAGCCTTTTTCAGAAAACACATATTATTGTGTTATGAGGCATTTTGAAAACATAAGAATATGAGTTCCTTTGAAAAATGGTTTGTCTCAACCAGCAATGAGATTTTAGTTAATTATACTTTTGGTCATGTTTGCATAATAGTTAGTCAAACGTGTTTCGATATTTATATCGATTTTCATTGGGTATTTACGTAAACTGTTGGGTCATTGGCTCGGTTTTAACTAAGTGGAGTCTTGCAGAAATTTGTTCGGTTTAAAAACAGTGGTATTATTTCCCTTTGAGTTTAGTGGGAGCAATTCAGTTGCACACCTCATGTATGCATATTTTATTGGAAATTTTCGTCATGGTATTTCAGCCAATGTTTTAGAACAATGAGAGCATGTTTATATTTGGCTTTGAACTCGAAAACGACATAAATTATTTCATGTTTTAAACGGGTGCATACGCATATCAATCTTCTAGCTTTGTGAAATAAACGGTCACATGCAAGTTTTGTTGTGAAATCTTATTTCGTGCCGCATTGTGACTAAAAAAAAAGAGAAAACTTTAAGAGTTCGATATTATGAGCTTGTGGTCTTGGGTTTTGGAAACATTTTATTTATACAGTTTGGAATTAAACTAAATTACTCTTACAATTACTCAAATCGCATGCATACGTCTTTACTAAATTTTGGGGAATAAACCGATGTATGCGAGTCACTATGGGAAGATTTATTTCATGACATTTCAGAGTGAATTGCAAAAATTTTGAGGTTCGATTTTGTGAATTTCCCTTCTGTAGTTTTGTACGAACGTCTTGTATTACACTGTTTTAGTACGTAAAACTATTCTTATTCACTACATAAATTATACTGTTGGTGTGAGTAATCGTATAAAAGATTGATGGTATTTCGGTTAGAACTTTTGCCCAAAACATATTTCAGTTATTGATTTTACTGATAGGAGTTTTCCGCAATGCATGAAATGAATTCACGGTTTGCACGTCGTTGTAATTACAATTTTGGGTAAGTACGTTTTATAGGTGCGGCCCAAAATTTAAAACACGAATAAAATATATATATATATATATATATATATATTTATTTTATTTATTTACATTACTATTGTGTTGCTACATTTGGGAAATGATCGGACGTATATGGGTCTTGTTGCTACATTTAACCAAGTAATAAATTTTTAACACTCAACTACCCATTTTTCTACTATAAAAATAAGTCATTGTTAGTTTACTTACTAACATATAAACTTATCTTGCTATATGTATTTTTGCAAGTTATAAGATGTGGGAAGAGTTATAGGATGAGTTACAACGTCAAAATGGATTTGAGGATCAACATCAAACTAGGGAATTGTCGGATTTAAATGAGAGAACTGAATTTCATGTCCATGACGAATCGAGTTTTTCCGTCGACAATGTATGATATTTTATTTTATATAATGTTATCTTTTTTTTGTAAGGACTTATTTATTCACTATAATTATTATTAAATAATATAATATTATTTATATTGTTTTATTATTAGGTTTTATTAAGACAAATTTGCACCAATTGATCATTGGTTGAGTATGCCTGAGATGGGTGTACTAATTGCTTCAAGGAATGATCGGATACTACATGTTTTGAAGAGTACGAGAAGTTTCACATACGTACCGCTTCGGTCTACACCTCAACATTGGACTAAACATTCTCCTATTGCAATCGGGTTTGTAAATGGAAACCATTATGTTCGAGTAAAACTAGAAGGAGGGTATCCGTTGCCTACTATTTCTCCACAATGGTTACGTTGGAGGTATACATGTGCAATTGGATGGGCAACCCCGTATCAGGCTCGAATAAAACGGTACACCGATTATCAAAAATCCAAAGCTACAGTAGAACATGTTGTTTTAGATGACTGAATATTTAATGTCAAGTTCGTAATGTTTGATTTTATATTAACGGTAACATTTTTTAAAATTTTTGATTAATTTAAGATGTGTTGATTTGCTAGTATTTGTTTATATTATTATTTTGATTTATTAAAATGTTATGATTGCTAATTTTTTTATAATCTTTATTTTTAAAATTTAAATAACTAACTCTGTAAAGAAAACTTATCAAAATAATAATCAAAAATTTTAAATACTATTATATATAAAATTAAAAAATAGTTATGACTATTAAATAAATAAAAAAAGAAAACAAAAAGTAATTATGACTAGTACATAAATAAAAAACGAAAAACAAAAAATAATCAAGTAATAATGATTAATGGATAAACTAAAAAAACCATTTCATTGTTGTGGGATAAAAAAAAATTGTGCTACCCTTCAAAGCATTCCTATCTTACTAGTCATGCGACCATCATGAGTGAGGTATATCTCAGAGACCTAAAGTAGGTCGGACAGCCAAATTTGAACTTGAAAATTTTGTTATGGAAACTCCATCTCATTTACGATAGGACAATTCAGTATAGGGTACCCTTTTATTTTTAACTCTGTTAAGTTGACCTTAGTTACAGTGCATATTGGTGACCTAACTCGATGAAATCATGACATCAATTATCTATTTTGAGAATAACTTCTAAAGGCAAATTTATTGTGAGCTTGACATAATTGATAAGAAAAAACCTACTTCAGTAAAGTGATCTTTTAAAAGTGGTTTATTTCGAGTATAACTTCTAAAGGCTAATTTAGTGTTATGTCGTCCATATTTTGTTTTTCAAAAGAAAAAGAAAAAAGCAATTTCTAGATTTTAAGAAATGTTTTGTTAAGCCCAATCTCATTGTACATGTAGACATTACTTAATTAATTTGGACTTAAACCAGATTTCAGTTTAGATTGGAAAATCTCGAGCAAGTTACAACTATAGTTGCAAGATATACAAATTAACCATCGTATGCCGCTACAAAGCAAAAATATCCAAGACTCGACCTTTTGGAGTAATTCAACTGGTGAAGACTTGAGTTTGTTCCTCAAAGATCATCCGTTCAAAACCTCTCAAGGTCACTAAGAGTATCGTCCGTTTGTTAACTTCAGACTCCATAGGATTAGTTGATGTGCACACATAACTGAAGAGAACACTCATAATTATAATGCTATGAGATGCTTTTTGGGTATACAAATTGACCATTGTTTGACCTTATAAGATGGTTTTATATTAAGATTTTTTTGTTCAATTTAAACATGAAAAGTAGAAATTAGTGTGATATTGTAAAATGAAAAAAATGTGAAAACATCTCGCTTTCGATTGTCCTTGCCTTTGCAATCGCTTTTCGATCGTTGTCGGTGTCGTTATTAGAAATAAAAATAACAATGGCATTTGTCATTATTGTTGTTTTTTATTTCATTCATTTTTCAAACGATCTGAATATTTCAACATTTAGTATTCAAACGTTATATATTAATTTTGTTTGCTTTCATCTTTCAATGATTAGGTACAAAAAAAAATCGATGATTAGGACTGTACCCGTCTGACCCAACCCGCCAATTAATATGGTTGAAATTAGGTTAGTCCTAACTTAACCTCACACAACTCACTACAACTCGCTGCTAATATATAATTTTGATACTCTCTTGGTGAATACTTCAGTTGGTTAAGGGACGAGGCAATTTTGCCCAAATAGAAAACAAGTCTCGGGTTTTCCCTCCTCCCCCTCCGGTAGCCTCAGTCTCTGCGTGAGCTAAAAAATGTTCCCTCACATTGGTGTTTTTGGAGAAAGGTTCTGTGTGGGGCTGGTTAGGGTTGCGGATGAACAACTTTGCTCGATAAAATATTGTTTATGTTTATATACAATTAAAAATTTTATTTATTGTTACCTAATCCAAGCTTCATTCTTGTTTTTTTGTCATTTTCTTAACATCATTTCTCCATTTTTTTTTGCTAATGCTTGGTCACCGTTTACATTTTATTGCAATGTGACTTAAATTTATTAACAACAAAATAATTGGATTACGTTACAAACTATGAAACTAAGCAATATTTAATTATATATATAGGGGTTGTTTTATTTGCAACCCTTAAAAAGGTTGCAAACCTTGCAACTCATATCTTAACCGTCGAATTCATGATTGGCGGTTACAATAGATATGGGGCCCAATATTTTTAATTAAAAAAACAGAAAAATAAAAATAAAATAACCGTCGATCATGAATCCAACGGTTAAGATGTGGGTTGCAAAATATCCTTCCACTATATATATATATATATATATATATATATATATATATATATAGAGAGAGAGAGAGAGAGAGAGAGAGAGGTCCATTCAATTGCTAACCACGACATTGGTGTTAACCGTGCTAACCAATCTCAACCGTAGATTGATGAGATCAATGGTCCACAATTAATTGATTTTTTATTAAATTAAAATATTAAAAAAGGTTGAAAAAAATACAATGCATGTATGCAATGGGGTATTTCGGTCAAAATACAATTTCTTTTAATTTGCGAAACATGGGTCTACCAAATTAAAAATACAAATAATTAGGGATTTCATTCCATAAAAAACACTAACTTTCCAATCCCACCGCCGTCATCACCTTCACATGAAAATCCACCTCCACCATTCTTCCCACTACCACTCATTGCACCTCTGCCGCCACCACACGCCGTCGGAACTGCTTCAACGCCTTTCACCCCCATCGCGGTTTCTTTTTCTTTTTTCTTTTCAAACAAATCGTTAATAATGCAACAAAGATGCATAATAACAAAACCCACCAACGGAAACGGCGATTATGAAAATCTTGATTTTCCGGCGATGGTTCGATTTCTTGGCGGCGGTGGTGGGTGGGGTTGGGTTCGCCGGAGAAAAAGAGGGAGACGGAGAAATAATACGTGGGAGGTTAAACGTATCGCCACATAAATCAACGTTACCGGAAAATGAAGTGGAGTTGAATTGAACCAAGATAGGGGTCGCCGGAATGTTGCCAGAAAGTTGGTTAAAACGATTTTCAGGATTTGAAGAAATCGATTTTCAGGGTAGTGCATACGTGCACACTTGCATACAGTGCATATATGCATATGTTTGCTGAAATATTATATGCATATATACACACTGATATCTAATATGCATATGTGCATATTGAGTATATGCATATATGCACACTTGTATTTAACATGCATATGTGCACATTGAATAGTGTGAATACTGAATATGTACATGTTGTATATGTGCATATCAGCTAATATATTTTGCATTGGTTGAGATACACACTGACATCTAGACATACATATATGCACACTCGAAATATGGAAATACATTAAATATTAAATATTATATTTAATATTTAAATAACTACCATATTACTAACTCCTTTAAATATGGAAATATATTAAATATGGAAATACATTAAATATTAAATATTATATTTAATATTTAGATAATTACCATATTAATAACTCCTTGAAATATGGAAATACATTAAATAGACGTGAATTATGAAATGCCCATATTACCCTTTGAGGACATAAACTCTAGGATGATTCTGATTGGTTGAAAACTGGTTAGCACGGTTAACACCAATGTTGTGATTAGTAAATGAAGGGATCCTATATATATATATATATATATATATATATATATATATATATATATATATATATATATATCTTGGTTGAGTGAGGGTAGTAGACATGAATGTTGTTGTGTAAACATAGATATTTCCATCTTTTTCAAACATAATTTGTATGTTTGTTGTATGTAATTGTGTATCAATAATTCAAATATATTAACTAGCTATTTGCTATATGTATAAACAATACTTAAGTCATCAAAAAACGAAGATAACAATCTGCCAACCCAACCCATTCCAACCCAAACCTGTAAGGTCAGGTTTGGGTTACATTTTGTAATTACAGTGGATTGAGATTTTTTTAAACTGTCATAATTATATTGGTTTATTCAATGCCTCAAATTGTGCAATCCAAGGCACATATACAGACCCCTATCGATGATACAAAACCATAAATTAATAATAACGAGGTGGGATTAATGTCCGCGCGTTGTTGCGGATGGAAAGAAATATTAAGACCATAAATTTGAGCATGACCAATTATGAGAACAAAACATTTTGTGTCTGTTAGCAGCATGACTATAATTTACAAAATGCCCTATCAGGATGATGTGTGTGTATGATAGGAAGCGAAAATAAATTGGTAAATGGTACATTACATCATTAAACCTAAAAAAAATTACATTGTTATTAAACCTAAATTAAATTATAATAAAAATATGAATTAAACAAATTTTACATCATTATTAAACATAAAATAAATTATGATAAATTACTTTATTAATAAATAAAAAATTGGTGTGTGAATCACCTACGACTATGTGCTTGGATTACGACTATGTGTTTGGATTGATGGGGAAGACGGAAGGTTTTGGGTTGGAGAAGACACAGTCATTGAGATGCGATGCATGTTAAGGGATCTTTATTTTATGCTTATAAAATAAAAATAATTTTTATAATATAACTTTTATTTATTTAAATTAGAAAATGAAAAAGTTATAAATGATCGAAATGTCATTTACTTAACGGTCAGGAGCTAACAACTTTTAGTTTCGAGGACCAAAACGTTACGCAAATGCAAAATCGAAAGTCTATTTTGGAATCAACAAATTATGGGGACTAAATCCAAGAGGAAAATAAAACTATAGGGACCAAATCTGTAACTCTACAAACATAGGACTAAATCTAACAGGGAGATAAAACCTCAAAGACCAAATCTGTAATTTACCAGTACAAACAGGTAAATGTTAGTATTTATAATAAGGCAATTAAAAAAATAAAGCATTTAAAATTAATTTAAAATCCAACGGATAATTATTAATTAGATTTGCAATTTGAACTAAAAACCGAACCGGTTCCACTTCAATTGGCCTACCCCACTTCCTTTTGCTCAAATCAATCTCATCCAAACACAACAATCCTGCCGTCTTCATTCCCATTTCCATCATCATAATCCACTTCCATAATAATAAATTAATTACTTATTCAATTGAGTATTCAATCTGTATTTCTACCCCACTATATATTAATCATAAACAAAAACCAACCAACGAATCCTCTAATTCTATGCAATGGGGAACACTTTTACCGCCGGCGGCCGCGGTGGTGGTGGTGGAGGGAGGAAGAGAGCCAAAGTGATGAAGATCGACGGCGAAATCATTAAATTGAAAACACCAATACAAGTGTTTGAAGTCATCAAGGATTACCCCGGCCATGTTCTATTGGAATCCAAAGCAGTTATGCAATATGGTATCAGAGCAAATCCGCTAGACCCGGAAGAATATTTGGAAGCCGGAAAGATTTATTTTCTGGTGGAGTTGCCAAAGCCGCCGGTGGTGGTGACTAGAAGGGTGTTGTCTGGGGTGAATTTGACGGCGAAGGAGAGGTTGGATTGTTTGATGATGTCTTCGTCGGAGGTTAGGGCGGATGGTGGTGGTGGTGTTAGGGTTAAGGCGAGGTTGCGGAAGGCGGAGGTGGATAAGTTGATCGGAGAAAGTAGGGATGAGGTGGAGGTGGCGGAGAGGATTGTTGATCTTTATGTGAAGAAGAAGAAGTCCGGTGACGGCGGCCGGCGGTTGACGGTTGGGTAAGGGTTTGTTTTGGGGGGGGGGGGGGGGGGGGGGTGTTAAGTTTCTATTTTTGGAAATGTAAATGAAAAGTTAGGAATGTTTGTGTGAATTAATTGTTGCTTACAATATGATATTTATGTGGTTTGTAATTTAGTTACCAAATTTTATATATTTATTTTAGTCATCGTTTAAACGAAATCAACATAAATGAAAATCTTTTAAGGGACAAATATGTAAAATTAAAAGATCTAACTAAAAGTAAAACAAGTTAAAAATTATCAAACGGGTTATTAATTACATAAAGATTTAGGTATCGTTTGGTAAAAATAAGTTACCTTATAAGATAACTTATTTTCTGGGTACATGTTTGCATAACCAAAAGCTAGCTTTTTGATAAACTACTTGGAGTAGCTTATGAGTAGTTTTTTGTAATTATTTCAATTATGTTCTCATTAATATTTATTATTATATATTAACTATTAATTATAAATAAATATTAATTATTAAAATTTATTATATATTAATTAATAAATATTAATTAATATTATCTAAAAATTATAACATAAATTTTAATTATACATTGATATTAGTTTTTAATTATTTAGAATTATTGATAATTATATCAATTTTTTTAATATTGATAAATATGTTTTAGTTATCAATTATTATTATTTTTGTAATTATTATTTGATTTTTTTTTTTTTCATATTATATGTAATGGTTATAAGTTAATGTAGATTTTTTTTTAATTTGGTTTAGAATTCAAAATTTATAATATATATAATAATAAATTTCAATATATGATATTACTATGTATTTGTTTTTATTATATTATTAAATATTGTAATTGATTGTTTTTTCCAACATGTCATTTTTGGTAATTTTGCATGTTTATAAACTAGTTTTTGTCAAACGTGACTTTTTCATCAGCTAGCTTATCAGTCAGCAGCTAGCTTATCAGCTAGTTTGCCAAACAATAGTCTTAGCAAGCAAAACTGTGTTCTGCCAGCTACTTGATTTGAGGTCATCATAACAATATAGTGTTCAGGAAAAATTAGGGGTGTGCATTGGGCAGGGCGGGTGAGTTCGGGTGGGCAAACCAATAATCCGATCGGATTTTGGATATGAAAATCAAGACCCGAATTTTAGGTTTTGGATTTCGGATTTCTTCGGGTTCGGGTTCGTCGGGTTTCGGGTTGATGTGTGTCGGGTTCGGGTATTATTATAAAGTAAAATATATATATAAATTCAACCGATTTTGAGGATGAATACAATCGATTAAAAGATTAATGAAATCAATAATAAGTTTAGAAATTAGAAAATATTTCGACCAACTAAAATTTACGATTTTCAAAAGATAATTAGACAAATAAATATATTATATAATATTTAAAATATATATGTATATTATTTCGGGTTTTGCACAAACACCTAATTTTCGGTTCAGGTTGGGATTTCGGACTATTCAGGTTTTGCACACCCCTAGGAAAAATCATCCTTAAGTTTGAGTCTTTTTTCTCAGATGCAAGTTTGTGTTTTCGATTGGGTTTCTAAAAACTTATGAAAGGGATCCATTTAGTGAGGGTCGTGGTTCAGTAATCCAAACAACAACTTGCTGTCTCTTTCCATGCAACCTCTTCGAGAGTCATTTTTTGCCTTCAGAGCTGCGTCTTGGCTTTTCTATTTTATGCAGTTCTTTGGCTTTCATACTTGTTTGTGTTTTTTGGGTGTTCGGTTGTTTTTTTAGACTTTTCATTCCCTTTCTTAATTGCATCTCATAGGTGTTATTGTTGGGAGTTTTATTTCGGCTTTTGTATAGTTTTTGTGTTCTAACAATATGTTGTCTCTCAGAAAAACAGTTATATTTTATACTTTTGAAATAAAAATGAAAAATAATAATATTAACAAAGAATGATATGTTTAAACGGTTCTAAAAAATATATTCTTCTGTTTGACCCATTTTAACTTGTTATTTCATTTGTCCCATTTACCCATACAGAATGGCTAATGCCAAGAAAGACTTAAGACGAAAGAATACACGACGAAAAATGAATTATCTATCCTATATTATAAAGCATGAATAAAAAACTCTTAAATACAAATTATTAAACACAAGATACCATCATTTTATGCAAGATTTTAAAAATCTCTTAATTTACAAGTATCAAAACACAAGATACATATTACTATTGCATGCTTCTAACACCCAACAATTTGGTATATACAGGGTCTTCCTTTTATGCAGACCTTTCCATGTATCACTATTAATATTAACAAAAATTATATTATTAAATATGTAATTGGTTATTTTTTCTAGATGTCATTAAAATATATAAGATAATCATTGAATTCTAAGAAAATACTTAATTTTTTTTATATAAAAAACATTATATTATTAAGTCTAAATTAAACAAATTTATAAAAAAACATTATCACTTTCTCAAAACCATCCAAAATCGTACTGTAAATCAACAAAAAAAACAAAAAATAAAATGAAACATTAAAATGGTGATGTATCTCGCTGCATTGCACGAGTACGCTTCTAGTTTAATAATAATAGATATAAAAAACCAAGTATGTTTTCAAAACTCACATCATCCTATTTTTTTATAACTATAGTATTTGACTTGTGATCACATTGGGTCGTAACTAATCCACTTATGATATTGGGCTAATCACCACCTTATAAATTGAATTAATAGTCAAATTGGGCCAAACTCAACTAGCAATAATGTTTGGGTTATTGGGGCGCCTCATTATTATAAGTAGTTATGTAAGGTCAATGAGAATTTTCTTAGTTGTTCTCACAACCCTATGATTAGTCGTGTTGGGTGTAAACTAGCCCAAACACTCAGGATTAACAATAAGCTTTTTAGCACTGTACTCCAAAACAGAAAACAAGAGGGCATGGAGCGGATCCTCGTTGTCACACCCCTGACTGTACCTCATTAAGGGCTAAGGGGGTGTTTACTTGTGGCTTAATGAGCTTAATAACTGATTGGGCTTATTCGCACATACATTTTGACATGTTTACTTACAGCTTAATGGAAAATATGTGGGCTTATTCGCACAGTCCAAATAGGTCACTTGTCCACATTAAGCCCAAAATTTTACCTCTTTACCCCTGATAAAAAGAAGCGCTCTTTCAATAGAGAACTAACCTAGCCGCTTTCTTCCTAATCTCCTCCACTCTCTTCTTCTTCAAGACATAGATATCCACCATTTTACTCTCTTCTTCTTCACACTCTCCTCCTCGATCTTCCTATTTCTTCTCCAGGAACCATATTGGGCAGAAAGAGAACTGTTACAGTAGCAATTGAGGTTGTCGTTGGGTTGTTTCTGGACAGCGGCGACGGAAAGGGGGAGCAGCCGTCGGTTTGTTTTTAGGCAGAGGCGGAGGGACTGTGAGAATACGTTGTTCATGGTAGTGGTTTCGATTTGGTAAACAACCCTGCTTCCCAACCATAGTCGAAACTCTCTGTTCATCTCTTCCAATCCTTGATCAGAACCCTCATCTCTCTCGATTTTGAACTTGGTTTTTTGAGATTTGAACTTGGTTTCTTGTTCGACTGGTTTGGTGGATAGATACTATTTGTAAATTGATGATAAAATGCAAAGGTTGAGGTTGTCATTTGATGGATAGATACTTATGGAGAAATCAACAGAGCATAGATGGTATTTTGGTTATATATTGTCAATTTGTAAATTGATGATAAATTGGCGTAAACAAAACTTGGAATAACAAAATTGATTATGATTAGGTTAAAAAAGTTGTGTTGAAGTTTATGCTTGATGATGTTGAGAGATGCAAACCAAACCATGAATCTGATGAACCGGTGGGTAAAATGGTCATTTTTATCATTCAAACTATTGTTTAGAAAAAAAAGTAAACATTACCACATTTTTATTTGGACAGACAAATTTATCCATACAGGCTAATTTATCCATACATGACTTAATAGAAATTTTGGTAAACAGCCCCTAAGACTCTCATCTTGATAGAAACCTTTCGGAAGATAATGATAAGATCAAAGTTAACAAATATGCCTTCCTCATTTAAAATCAGTGAAATAAAGATCTAATACTGAAATAAATTAAGCAAGAAAAGCTAATAAGCATGAAATATACGATCCTGAAACCAAGAGGAATCACAAACTGGACTGCACTTTTTCTTCGAACATTTTGAAAAAAGGAATGTAAGCGTGAATCTAACGTCATGCTCTCTTTACTCTTATAACTGTAAAACGACAAAATATTTCAAACAAAACCTCCATTTAAAAAAGAAGATGACCATGATTCACAAACAACACACACAAGTAATAGTGGAATGGAATCATAATAATGCAAAGGAAAAAGAAGGTTCTTTTGGGTATGATGAGCATATAAGAAAGTGATGTTAGCTTTTGTTCATCACTTCTTTACAAATGGTATATGATTCTCCTTTCAATTGCCTCTCTCAACCATTAGCTTCTTGTAACTTCACTTTTCTTGGGCTTCACTTTGGAGATTGAGTTTTTTACTTGTAGGGGTAATAATGTCATTTCAAATTTGCATTTTCAATTAATACTTGGGGATAGTTTAATTTACAGCTCATGTAAATCTTACAACCTTTGCAACTCAAATATTAACCGTTGGATTCATGATCAGGGGCGGAACACAGTGAGGGCTTATAGGGGCCCTGGCCCCTGTGGTTTAAAAAATTCCAAGAAGGAAATATTATACATGCAGTGTAAAAAACCAAAAAAATGTATTTGGCCCCCCATATCCCAGAAAAAATTGCATTTGTGTTCCGCCTCTGTTCATGATCGACGGTTACAGTAGATGTGGGCCCAATATTTTCATATAAAAAAAACAAAATAATAAAATAACCACTTATCATTGATCCAACGATTAAGATATGGGTTGCATGGGTTGTAAGATTTATATGAGTTGCAAATTAACCTTAGCCTATATATTTATATATACATGTTTATTTTCAATTAGGATCATTTAAGTAAATGATTGATCTTTACTGAGTTTTCAATTAAAATTATGATATTAATAAAAAAAATCTCAATAACTTTCGGGTGATATGTCGATTTAAAAAGAAATGATTACAGAACTTACAAATTAAATATTGAAGAAATAACCATATTCTTTTATTGGTCGTACTTATTCCGGAATAAACAATCAAAAAAGTATTGAGAACATGTATATATATATATATATATATATATATATATATATATATATATATATATATATAGAGAGAGAGAGAGAGAGAGAGAGAGAGAGAGAGAGAGAGAGGAAGAGGAAGAGGAAGGTTCTAGAGAACCCAAAGAAAAAAAAACCTCTAATTGCCGTTGTATTTAAAAAAAAGATTATCATAATTCAAATTTAACCTTCTTTATAATTATAGATTTAGGGGTTGTTTGATTTTTTATCTATTAAGTTCTGAATCTATTAAGTTGTCTATAATCATTAATTTATCAGAATAAATTAAGATATGTTGTTGTTTGATTTTTATCCTAAATAAATAGTCTGAACACCAAAAATTACCATTTTAATCTTATGTCTACATAAGTCGTATTTTTTAAAACATATACCGTTCTCTTTGAACCCATCTCTCTCTCTCTGTATATATATATATATATATATATATATATATATATATATATATATAAGGTTCAAATGAGAATATAGAATAACACGAAAACAGTCAAACCACGTGCAAAATCATATTTGATTTTACACTAACGATGTATGCAAAGGTGTGTGATTTGACCGTTTTCTTATTCTCTTATTTGATTTCTATTTCGTATAAACCTGACACACACTCTCTCTCTCTCTCTCTCTCTTTGTATATATATATATATAGGGGTTGTTTAATTTGCAATCCTTAAAAAGGTTGCAAACCTTACAACCCACATCTTAACCGTCGGATTCATGATCGGCGGTTACAATAGATATGGGGCCCAATATTTTTAATTAAAAAAAACAGAAAAATAAAAATAAAATAACCGTCGATCATGAATCCAACGGTTAAGATGTGGGTTGCAAAGGTTGCAACCTTTTTAAGGGTTGCAAAATATCCTTCCACTATATATATATATGTGTGTGTGTGTGTGTGTGTAGTGTTTGGTTCATTTGAGAAATGGTAAATATATGAGAAATAGAGAAGTAATCCTAGCCATTCATATGGTCAAGATCGGATTTGACTAGTCAAATATTGCGGCTTTGACCGGTCAAAAGTTGCGGCTTTGGTTGGTCAAAAGTTGCGGCTATCCCAAAAATAGAAGGACAATTTCGTAAATTTTACAAAACACACGGGCTGTGTTCATATATGAACATGTATAATTCACATATGAACTATATGTTCATATATGAACCAGTGCAATTCACAACTGAACTCTTTTAACTGATTCATATATGAATCAGTTGAACTAACTAACAGATTCATATATGAATTTGTATGAATCACAAAGATTCATATATGAATCAGTTGAACTAATTAACAGATTCATATATGAATCTTTGTGATTCATACAGATTCATATATGAACGTATTTTACGAAATTACCCCTCTACCTTCTATAAACCAAACAAGAAATTATCCGGTGCTTCGCGGTCAAAGCCGCAAATGTTGACCAGATGAATGACTAAGATTACTTCTCTATTTCTCATATATTTACCATTTCTCAAATGAACCTCTCCCTATATATGTATATGTATATATATATATATGTATATGTATGTAATTCCGGCCCTTGTTACCTCTTTCTTTCAAACGAGCACTAGCTAGAGGTGAACAGGTGAAGAAAATGAAGCCATCAATCCAAGCTCCAGCTTTGTTCATCATTATTATCTCCCATCTACTAACAGCTTTACCATCCATCAATGCCGATAATCTCGAACAAACAAACATGGCGCCACCTCCGATACCCGACTCATCGATTAAATGTGGATCATGCCCCTGCATAAACCCTTGCGGCCAGCAAATGCTTCCACCACCACCACCACCGCCACGGCCGTCGCCTCCACCACCACCGACCATTCCCGTCACTTATTGTCCTCCAGCTGTTGTGGTAGTGAAACCGCCACCGCCACCGAGGTTCATTTACGTGACGAACCCACCCTCGAACGCGTATCATCCTTTCACCTTGCGAGTATACTCCGGTGGCGGTGCCGGTGGTGGTGGTGGCTTTACTGGGTGGATTGTGGTGGTGGGTTGTGTTGTTTTAGAATGGTTGTTGGTTTGAGGTATTAACTACTAGTTTTGTTGTTTTTTTATTATTTGGTTACTTGTTTTGTATGTTGATGAATTCCCAAATCATTAATTGGTAGTGAAATAATATATTTTTTTATAAATTAAATAATAAGGATTTTGTCCGTTTCAAATGTATTACGTTAGGATATTGTTACGAGACCGATCGAAAATAGATGTGTAAGGATTCAAAATCTGTGAATTATAATGAAATTTGGCATCGAATAATTAATTAGGAATTAATTTGAATGGTTATATAAGTTTAGAAAGTAATTTCAGTACTACTACTATATGCTTTTAAGTTTCTTTCATGTAATCATCTTTTGTTAATTTGTTTTTATTATGATTAAAAGACTGGAAATCACATAATGAGCAGACAGAGTTGATGATCATGGACGAGATCGTCACTGGTTTATCATTTGAACCGTTAGATTTACAAGATTGAGAATTGTAACAATCGACAAAGATTCAAAAGGGCAAAACAGCCATCAAACAACATTCAAGTAGGGCAAACTCGAAGTCGATAGAGAAGGGGGTATCGACAAGAGAGGCATCAACATAAGAAGTCTTCGATTTATCATAGTATTATCACAGCAAAATCATGTTATTATCACAACAAAATCACATCATTAGAACTCTAATTTATCACATCATCATCGATAACAGAGGCATTGGCATACGATTTTAAAATCAGAAGTCTCGTAAAACCTGAAAGCAGATGCCCCAAAAATACTAATAGGATTAACATCAACCCTATCATTTAACGAATAAAGGCAAATCATTAAGATAACAGAAAATTGTTGATAAATACATAATTACATTAGTACCATTAATGATTTGTTTTCATTTATTCTAATTTTAAGTATGAGTTAAACAATTTGGAGACCCAAAAGTGTTCTTGTATTTTTGTAAAAAAAGATTCTCATTTGATCCCCACTTATACTATACACATTGTGTAAATAGAATTTAATACAAATAATACTCATAAAACCAGTAAATTATTAACATGTCGATGAATAGGGGTGTTCGCGGTCCGGTTTGGACGGTTTAACCCCTCAAACCATAAACCAAACCGCTAGTAGTTGTTTGTTGATTTTTCAAACCGAGTGGTTTGACATCAAGTGCCCAGACCGGTCAAGTCGAACCGCGGTTTAGGCGGTTTGGTCGACCGGTTTAGGCGGTTTGGGCCTTTTAGGGGGCTTTAAAGTTTAAAAATAAAAAAACATATGAAAATTTAAACTTTAAAGGTTGATTAGTTTGAGTTCATTTGAAATAAATAAAAGTCTACAACAAAATATCTCAAGACAAAACACAAAAAAAAAGGTAATATGCAAAGTGCAAATAAAATCCATGACGATTTAAAATTATCTTTGGACATTTTTGTATATATTTAAGTCTAAAGATAAATTGGATATTTGGGCTAAACAATAGATGATATAAAGATGTTTATAAAAAAATAAAAAATATATATATATAGATATATATTTGGCGGTCGGTTTGGTCCAAATCGCCCAAAAAAACCTCCAAACCGCAGACCAGACCGGACCACCCGGTTTGGCGATTTTCAGACCAGACCAGACCGCCAGACCACCTAAACCGCAAAAAACGGTCCGGTTTAACTTGTTTTGAGCGGTCCAGCGGTTTTTTTGAACACCCCTATCGATGAATGGTTACCCGCGGTTCGGTCCACGGTTACCCGAAGTTATAAAAAAATATCATTGAGGTTCGTTCCACGTTTACGCGAAGTTATAAAAAATACTATCATTTTCAATATAAAAATGGTACCAAAATATAGCATTTAAAAAAATCACACAGAAAATATATAAAAATAATTAAAGCTCTCCAAATTAAAATAAGTTTAATTATTTAATAACATTCATTTTTTGGTTAACATCCAAATTTAGTCATCCACCGTAATGATTGATAACAAAAAGTAAAAGATTTTTACTCATTTAACTTTAGGTTATTAAATAAATAAGTAAGTAATATAAACTAAATATTATGTATACATTATATTCGGTTCGTTTCGGGTACCCACAGGTACAGAAAATTCGAAACCGACACTAACCTGTGAATACCCGTTTTTTTTCGGTTTTTTGATTTTCGGGTTTTTTCGGTTATCGGCTTTTTCGATTTCGGATCAAAAAGTTTGGCTCGGTTTTCCGATTTTTTTTAACACCCCTATAATTATCCTGACATTTTTTTTCATCTATTTTTTTATGGTTTTGTAATTAAATATTCAAAAAAATTAAAATAATTAACTAAATATGTATACAAAGCAAGCCCAACCCCTATAACCCACAATGTATAGAAACAAGCCGACAATGTTTTTTTAACGGGCCTTAACAAATTGATTCCCATTTTCATAATAAACATACCAAACTAAGGTGGGAGAAATGAAAATTTATTCTCATTTTCATATTCTGTAATTTTCATTTTTATTTCTTTGCCAGAATCAAACTGTCGCTAAGGGGCCGTTTACCAATAAAACTCGACACACTAACTTGATTTACCGCGTAAGATTTTAATCATCACGATTATATCTTATACAACAATTTACCCGGTAAGCGCTTATCCGGGTAAGAGTTGTCACTCTCTCTAACCGGGTAAGACTCTCCATCCTTATCCTCACTCTTACCGGGTAAGATTCTATCCTCTTGTCATGTTCATCCGCTATGATAAATTCCCCGGTAAGTACTTACCGGGTAAGCATTTTGTAAACGACCCCTTAGCGACAGTTTGGTTCTGGCAAAGAAATAAAAATGAAAATTACAGAATATGAAAATGAGAACAAATCTTTGTTTACAAAGGAAAGGGATAGAAAAGTAAGGGAAAGAAAAAATCTCGAATTTTAGAGTTTTTAGTTTATACGAATGGAAAGAAAAGGAAATGAATAATTACAACTAAAATTCTTTATAAAAGTACAATTCTACCCATCAATTATAATTCTATATAAAAATGACATTTTTTTTGTTTTCAATCTTTCCCGCTCAAAAACACGAAACTTTTTTTTTCTTTCAAATTCTCTATTTTCCCTTTCCTTTCCCTCTCAAACACAAATAAATAAATAAAAATTCTTCTTTTCTTTTCAAATTCGAGAACAACATAAATTATAACCATTTTAATTTGAAGCTATATAACTTATCTTTTTTACATTTAATTATTACTTAAAAATGAAGTAAATTTTTATCTTTTTCTAACATCTTCAAGGATTTCCTTGAGATATTTAGATCATTTAACATGCACATCAGCCACATCCCAAATGCATGTCATTGTTTGGGGTTGTTTACTAAATATTCTATTAAGTCATGTATGGATAAATTTATCTGTCCGAATAAAAATGTGGTGTTGTATACTTTTTTCTTGAATGAATTGTCTGAATGAGAGAAATAACCTTTTTACCCTTGAGTATGAATTACACCTTGTTAAATTGAAATTTTACATATAACATCAATTCATCAAATACATGGCGTATCATCTGTAACATCCCGGATTTTCGATAAGTAAAGGTCACCCGGACATTTTCGAAACCCGAAGATGGTGGGGGTTTGTTGGGAAAACTTCGTTTAAAGTCCCTTAGGGTATCGAGGACTCTAACATCAAAAAGTCGGATTTTCGGAGTTCGGGGGGAGTGGGGCGACAGTGCCAAAGGGCACAATCGCGTGGCATAGTCGTGGGGACTCCACCCCTTGCGGTACAAGTGGGCGATTGCGCCCCTGCGACAGTGACCATGTCAAGGTCGCGGGGCACTATCGCGAGCGGGGGCCAGGGCATTAAAATGTCCGAATTTTCACCATTTCTTCTCATTTCTCATTTCTATCTTCTTCCCTTTTCTCTCCCAAACCCTAAAACCGAACCCTAATCCATTTTGGGGGGTTTTCCTCTTCTTACCACATTATTCTTAATCATCTAGCTAGTTGGGATGATAACCCACAAAACCCTCATCTTCATCTTCCTCATCAAGTTCACCGGTTGGGAGCTCGGGTTGAAGTGTTGGATTGGGTGTTCTCGGAAGTCTCTTTGTCTTCAAGGGTAAGTTTTGTTGTAATAAGTTATAAAATGCTCCATTGATGGTTTCTTAGTGTTTGGTTTCTCAAATCTCGGATTTGGTAAGTTTTGGAGAAAACTAGGGTTTTGATCTCGTTTGGGGTTTTGGTATATTGTTTGGGGGAAATGCTTCTAAATGGTTGAGTATGGGTATTTATGGTTTGAAATGTTTGGATATAGGTTGTGGAAGTTTCCGGCTTGAGGATTCGAGCGGTCTTCAAAAGAGCTCATTGGGTGAAACCTAGATTTAGCCTAAATCTAGCGAGGTGAGTTCAAGTTGATTTGTGAAAACGGTGTACATGCCAAAATGGTTGTTTTAAAGTATTTTATGCCTTACACGAAATTGTTAACTGTTGATAAGTTTTGTTAACTGTTGAGAAGTTTGTAACTGCTGATAAGTTGGTTATTTTAAAGGTGCTTAACTTTATAAACTCATTTAACACACGTCCTTGGGATTTTGGGCATTATGATAAATAAATCATGTATTTTGGTATTTAATGATTTATTTTATGGAAGTAGATTTTGAGCATAAATGTGTTTCAAATTGTGTTTTGGAAAAATGCATGGTTTTGGTGTTACGGGACGTTTTGAAAAGATAAATGTTGTAAACTCACTTGGAGAATGAATTGTCCCAATCTAAACCACATTGTAGCTAATTGTATGTTTTGGAGCGTGGATTTATATAAATACGGGTATTTACATTTGATCTCATTTTATGAATTTCGACGTTGAGTCTTTGGATTTGTTGAGCTTGTGGCTCGGTTTGGATTTTGTTGGGTTTTGAGGACACTTGTCCGTTTTAATTGCTCGGTGTTGAGCGTTTGGTTAAGATTTGCATTTACTGCATTTTAGTTGAGCATGTCATGTTTTGAATGCTTTGATTCATTCGTTTTGAGTCATGTAATGGTTTAGTTAGTGCAATGGATCCATAGGCACGGTGTTCCTCTGTCCCCATTTGGGAAGTTGGTTCACCATTTGGCACGGAATAGGCATCGGGCTCCATGGTAAGTAGGGTGTGGCCCTATACGGTCGGGCAGCGTCCCATGGACAGTAAGGTGTAATTCCATTGTGCCCGAGTTTCCCGGTTTTGGGGACTCTCAAGAATAGACCTGGAGTGGTTGACTTGATGTTTTCGGGCGATAGACTTGGAGTAGTTGAGCTCGGTGGGTGTTTTATGTGTAACCCACATGTTTTGAATTACTACATAACTATGAGATTTACTTTGTGTTCTGTTATGTACAATGTAATCGTGTCTTCCCCGTCACCAATAGGTGTGGTTTGGTTATGGAGTTTTATAATCCATGTTTTGGAAGACGTTGGTGTATGGGTATTTATCTATGTTTTAAGGTTTTGGTTATTGAAACTCATTCGAGTTATTGAGATGTTTTGGGAAGATGGAGTTAACTACGTTTTTGGTGTTTGATCATTATGAGGTCAGTTATATTTTATGAGCACTTTGGGTTTCGGCTTTATTTAAAGAGGTGTGTGTTTTATAATCTTAATCACAAAAAGGGGTGAACGTTGAAAGGAGATTGTTTTAAGATTTAATGTATTTCAGTTTTGGTTGCTTTCAAACCAAACGTATGGGATTGTGGAAATCATGATTTAAATAACATTCTTAAAGTTATTGTTTTATATTTACATCCCTAATGTAAAACTCTTGAGCTCACTAGGCGTTAAGCCTAACCTTTTTATTTGTCGGCATGTGCATCAGGTTCCAGAAGGGGGTTCGGTTCTAGCAGTCGTATGAAGGGATGTGCTTAGTAATTCACGAGTGTAAGCATTTGATGAAGTCTTCCGCAGTTTGGAGATAACGATACTTTTGGGTTTTAGTAGCACCCGTCTTTATTATAGACTGTTCATATAGAAAGAATGTGTGTATTGGGGTTAAATATTAAATTGTAGTGGTAGATGATTTATTTATTGGTGTATTTAGAAAGTTTTTAAATTAGTTGCTATTTCCATATTTGAGGGTGTTACATCATCCAAAAGATAAAATTCAAAACCAATTTATGATCAATTTATACAACCAATTTATACAACCAATTTATCATCATTGATTGCTTGAGACAATAGAAGAATCATTTAATACAACTCAATAGATGAAAAGGTCGAAAAAATATAAAATGAATGAAATCAAAGAGAAGAGAAGAGAGGCACAAATTGTTCTTCAATCTCTCGTGTCAGAGAGGTTACTCTTGAAGCCCACGGTTCTAGTTGCACATAATTTGCAGCCCATTTTGCAACCAAACTATATCCAGGTTAGGAGAGAATACATTTTGCGTTTCAAGAAATCAAATTTATAACATATGGATATACCGAAGAATGTCTTGTTGAAGAAAGAGGTGGTAGATAACTGATTATTGCTTGGATCTACAAATAGCAGAACTAAGAGAGAACATTATTTCGAAGGATGCATATAAAGATCTACCTAGGAGTAAATCATCAAGTAAAACCCCCTTTGCTCGAATTATCGAACCCTGAACACATACCATCGAGTAAAATCCCCTTTTGTTCGAATTCTTGATCCCCTAAAATGAGTAATAGAAGAGTAGGAGAGCGAGAGGTGCGGAAGTGACAGGCGTGATGGAAAACTCCATCATAGGTAATGACTGGAGCACATGGGAGCGAGAGGTGTGGAGAGGAGGGTCGTCGTTGAGGCTAGGATCGATGAAGAAAGGGGTGCGGCAATGTCAATAACAGGGATGATTTTTGGAGATGTGGTGTATCTTTCCTCAAAGGGCAATCGTGTAATTTTTGTGTCTTGATGGGGACAAGAGACCCTTTATGGCTGTGCGATTAAGTCAATGATTTTTTAATTAAGCCACATGTAAACACCCCCTTATTAGAGCACCCACAACTATTAAAATCTATGGGTTCATCGATGATACATGGTTTTAAAGTATCTCCAACAGATATTTATAATTTTTTTAATATAAAAATTGAAATTAAAATTTAAATAAAAATTTATATTAACTTCAACGCATTCTTTATTTTAGAGATTTTAACATTAATTAAACTATATTAAAATATTTTATAGATAAAGTTTAGGAAAATTAAATTTTCTAGCCATTTTGAAAAATCAGTTTACCTTCTAACCAATGTTTCCCATTTTTTATAAAAATTGCTCATACCTTCGTAAAAGTAGTTCGTATATACGAACAAATTTAGAAAATCATAAAAAATTAAATTTTTGGTGTATGTTCATAAAACTAGTTCGTACATACGGACTTAGGAAAAAAATTCAAATAAATTACACTTTTGATCCTTGCATATACGAACTTAGGAAAAAAAATCAATAAAATTACACTTTTAGCCTCCTATTGTAAAATGTGTTCGTAAGTCGTAACCCATTATAAAAAAATTCAAACCACTTTGATCCTCAAGTGCAATTTTTACGAACATACACCAAACTCAAATATAAAAGTGTAATTGGTTACGAACCTACCACTTAGAATTCATAAAACATACACCAAACTCAAATATGAAAGTGTAATTTTTTAATTTTCTTTTACGAACCTACAAAAAATCTCAAGTGTAACTTTTAATTTTTTTAACAGGTTCTTATATACGAGTCATTTTCACGATGAGGGGTTAAAACTGTAATTTTTTTGATTTTTTTTGTTGAGTTCGTATATACGAATCACTTTTACGAACCTACACCAATTTTTTTTTTATTTCTAAGATGGAGTTCATATGCGAGCCATTTTCATGAACCCATGGATTATTTTCTCTAAAATTTGAGAGACATTGACCAGGAGATTAACTAATTTTCAAAAAATAAATAAAATAATTAATTTCCCTAAAGTTTACCTTAAAACACACTTTAAAAAAAAACCTTATACAACCTAATAAATATAAAAAAAAATTATTTCTTTCTCCTTATATTAAGTTTTAGGAAAAAAAATTATTTGATGTTTTCTATATTTTAAAAACTAATACACAATTTTGTTGAAATAAAATAAAAAATAAAATCTTTATCTTTTTCAATTTTAAGAATTTATTCGAGATGTGGGGAGCGTTCTCCTCCACGTGGGAAGAGAAAGGTCGGTAAACAAAAACAAGGACGGTTTCTTGCTCGTTAGGTGGGTCCCATTTCTTTTTTATACTAATAGTAAATTAATTGAGTTTTTCTTTTCTTTTTTTGGAAAACGTTATTATTTTTAATGTGTATTAATTGTAAAATAATCTAATTTTCTTTTTCCGAATTATTGTAATATATACATTTTTATCGAATTATCTTGGATTTTCTTTTTTGTTTTCCAAAGAGTTTTATGAATTTTTAATTTTCACCATTGTGATATATATATATATATATATATATATATATTGTATTTTAATCGTGGTATTTTCATATTGTACATTTTAAAAAATTAGTATTGTTAATATTTTTTTATAGAATTAGTAAATAAAAAGGGGAATTTAATTAAAATGCCCTAACATGAAAAATCAATACCCAACATGCCCCAAATCTTGTCATTTTTGCCAAAATACCCTACATGTTCGCGTTTTTAGTCCTCGTTTTTTTAAAAACGCGGGGTGGCACCCATTCTGATGGTCCACGTTTGGTCCGCATTTCACGAGGAATAGTCCGCGTTTGGCTTGAATTCAAGGTAGTGGTCCGCGTTTTGATTCAATTCACTGGGTTAAGGGGCATGTGCGCGTTTTTTGGCTTGGACGAGGGGCATGTTTGCGTTTTTTGGCTTGGACGAGGGGTATGGCCGCGTTTTTTGGGTTGGACGAGGGCCATGTCCGCGTTTTTTGGCTTGGACGAGGGGTATGGCCACGTTTTTTGGGTTGGACGAGGGATATGTCCACGTTTTTTGTGTGGAACGCAGACCGAATTCGTGCCACACCGCGTTTTTTCAAAAACGAGGACTAAAAACGCAGACATTTGGGGTATTTTGGCAAAAATGACAAAATTTAGGGCATATTGGGTACTGATTTTTCATCTTTGGGCATTTTAATTAAATTGCCAATAAAAAGTGTGAAACTCATTTAAAAGTTATGATTGAGAAATAATTAGGTTTATACATTTATAAGATAAATAGAAAAGAGAAAATTGTTGATGGAGAGTCATAGACCTGTTAACTGTGATACAAATTCATGCCTATGGATGTTATTAGCGGCACAATCTTCCAAGTACACAAATATACGTTAAAGTATGATTTAAGCACGAATCTTATTCAAATGATACTAGTCGAGCTCGAGTATCATTATACTTGACTCGAACTTGAAAGCTAATTTTCAAGCTTGAACTTGACTCGAAAACTTGCGAGTAGTAAAAATTCAAACTCGACTCGAAAACCATTTCTCAAGCTCGAACTCGAATTCGTTTCAAGCTCGAACCAAGCTTGAACTCGAACAAAAGCTCAAACTCGAACTCGAATCAAGCTCGAATTCGATAAAATGATAAACAAACGTAAACCAAAATCTTAAAAAACTCAAGCCGAACCGCTCCCTAGCATATACCATGTAGAAAAAGTCATTTGGTTCAAGCCATTAGGCACAACCCTTAGGTTCAAGCCACCAAACAAGTTAAATGATATAAAATAGAAGGGTAAAACTCTATATATACTTATAATCCAAAGGGTTTGGAGGTGAATCCCAGAAATCGTGGGATGAGAATTTCTCACCAAAAGTCATTACTAATTTTTCTTTCTTTATTTCCCCAATCTTTTGGAATATATATATATATATATATATATATATATATATATAATTATAATAATTGTTTTTAATTATGTTTAGATAATTATATGAAATAATAAAATAACAGTTATTATTTTTTTACTTGATATTTTATAAATTACAATATAAAGTTAATTATATATAAAATATATTTGAGTATCTCACAAGCTTATCAAGTTGAGTATTAGATGACTCGACTCGACTCGTTAGTATATCGAGTCGAGCTTATTCGACTATTGACCGAGTCGATATCGAGTAACTCACGAATTGTCTCGTCTCATTTACACCCCTATTCAAAGCAATTGACATAGCAAGTTTGACTACGAAAGAGATACTAAAAACACCAATGACCATTGAACATTCCCACATATTTCTAAAATGACGACTCTTTTTTTGTGTTGCAAAGTCTAAAAATATATCATAGCCTTCGACTTTTTCCATATATTCCCATAAGTCCCAACTCATCTTAACACTGCAAAGTAAAAGACGTTAGACCAACATTTTCAACATCAATCAAAGGCAATTGCATCCTTTGACAAGACAAGCCGAGAGAATATGTAAGAGTATCTCCAACAGCATTGCTAAAATAGAAAAAAATTGGATTTTTGTTTTCTATATCTCTTCAACATCATTGCTATCTTGTTTGCTATAATAGAAAAACATGAAAAAATCTCTAAATATAGAGAACTCTTTAAAACTTGATGGTAGGAGAGAGAAATGATTATTTTATTCATTCTCACCAATAAGATTTAACTTTTATCATTTTATATTAAGTTTTTTTTAAAGTGTATTGGGATGATAAATTAAAGATTATTATAATAATATAAGTTGTTTTAGAATTTCTAAAATAACAAATCTTGGAGTTGAATGTAATTTACTTTTGGTTTTCTATTTTAGATAAATTATAGAAAAGTTGCTGGAGGGTCATGACATCTTCTTTGACTTTGCAACACAAATAAGGTAAGATTAATTAGTGATAGTTATGTACCTTATTTGACTAAAAAATTCATTTTACAACCAACATCGTTTCAATATCGGCTAATATTTTAGATTTTATCAATTCAAAAACACCAAGAACCCTCACAAATAAATTTTGTCGGGCTAGACGTTGGACGTCATATGCTGACTCATGTCCCGACCGTTTCCTTATGCATCCCTAACTTCCAAATTTTAACAAATTACTCTCTACGATAGAAATGATACATAGTTTTAGATATGAGTAATTATTACATTTTTTTGCTAACCAACTCACAATTTTACTCTCAGTTAATTTATCTATCTTATCAACTCTTAAATATTAATGTATTAATTAATGATATATTTGAAAATTTAGTTATTTATTTTAAACAATGTCCACTTATTTTAGAACAAACATAAACAAAAATAATATAGACGTTTTTTTCGGGACGGAGGAAAATGAAATTGCAAAAAAGGCAAGTCATTTTTCCAGAACAGAAATTGATAAATACAATGCAGTGTACAACCTTCTATGGCATAGTTACAAGTCCCTAAAGCATCACTAACATGGATTTAGCCAATCCATCTCTGGAAAAAGAAAACAAATATCCAACACCCACCAATCTCATGATACCTTGTAATAAGGCCTGGACTGGCTTTTACCATATTTACCTAAATCATGATCCCACAATGCCCCCATAACATGTTTTATGATCAACAAAAAGACACCAAAACAACCAAAACCCAAAAACCGAAAAAACCGACAAATTTTACTTCAACGAGACTTTCGAACCACAAACAGTCGTGATCGATAGATCAGACGGAGTGCACACGAGAGCCCGTTGCTGCAAATGTCTCAAACTCTGCTCCATACTCACTTGAACCATCTCCGCTAACATCTGTTTTGCGTTTCCCGAATGTTCCTCTCCCTCGATCTGCGATATTATATTCGTCAAGATGTTCTTGAGTGTGTCGGCCTCGAGTTCCGTTCTCGGATACGGCGATTCACGTAGTAATCGAAGCAGTGTGTGGGCTTTTGTTCGGGACTTGGGAGTTCCTTGAACCGTTAGCTCTAAAAGTCCCGGAATCACGCCTTCTTTAAGTATCAATTCCCTGTATCTACAACGGTCGATTTGACACATAGTTAAAAGCGTGCCCACCGCGTGTTCACGGCTCTGGGGTAAACCGCTCTCGAGAACTTCCACAACTGCCAGCACTCCACCTTCTTCCGAAGTCAGTGCAATTCTTCCCTCCTCGAAACCGATTAAAGATTCGAGAAGCGAAATGCATCTATCGGTGATTTTTGAGGATTTTTTGGAAGTTTGAAGGATGTTTACTAAGGATGGAATCGGGTGGGATTGGAGGATCGATGAAAGATTGTCGGGCTCGGTTGAGAGATTGGAAAGAGCCACCACGGCATCCATCTTGGCTTGCGGGGAACCGTGGTTTAGGAATTTTACGAGAAATGGGATGGACCCGGATGCACCGATGGCGGATTTCTTCACCGGGGATGCAGATAGAGTGACTAATGCCGCCACTGCGTGTTCTTGCATGTTTTGATCCGCGGATTGAAGAAAGCCGACGATCGGTTCTAAGGCACCGGCGTTCACGATACTGATCTTGTTGCTGCAAATAACGATTATAGCAAACAAGATTCAGGAAGAGAAATCGAAACCAAAAATCATCAAAGATCGCACAATTTTTGAAACTTCAATTCAATGAAATTCTTTCTAACAAAATCAACTATATAGAACACCAAATATGTCTAACTATCATGATAGCATGCTTTATACGACTTAAATATAGAAGACCAAACAATCGTCCTTCTTATGTAAAAGTGTTTCAATAAGTTGACAAAATGCTTTTACCGTTGGCTTTTCAGAACACTTTTTAAATAAAGCGATCGCATTAGCTATTTTTATGACACTTTCGAGAAGTGTCGTATGAAAACATCTTTTTACATAATGTTGCGGTTCAAAAAACACTTTTCCAAATAATGTCAGGTAATAACACTAATATTTTCACTGTATTTCAAAATTGTCCTAAAAAACTTATTCGAACGTTCAAAAGCATCCTATTAACTTATTGTAACATTTTACATAGTATAAACTTAAGCCCCATAAAACATTCTATTAAAACATTTAGAAATACATTGTGTCATGTAAAGCTAATCTTTATTTTTGAGGAAGAAAAAGGTTAAAACTTGATTCATTCATAGCATGTGATTCATAAGGAAGCCAAAAAGTTTGAAGCATAAAATGAATAACCCCACAACCGTAGACCTTCAATATCAAATATTATCTATAAATTAAAAAACAAAAGTAGTAGAATAGATGCTAGAATGCAAGAATATTTCAATCAACCACCATAAAAATAACAATCCAAAACAGGAATAAAACCAAATCAACTCCCTATTTCTTTAGTTTTTCAATCTCATTTCCAATCTTTTTCAAATTTCAACCATTTATATATATTTGGATATTTTATAACAAAAATTGTCAAAAATAGCCATTTTGGACAGCCCCCCTCCAAAATTTAATTTGTACAAAGTGGATTTCGCAAGTTGCTAAAGTGGTACTTGCAAATAATTTTGGCTATTTTAGTCAATTATATAGAAAAACGACTATAAATGAATTGAAGGATTAAAAATGATTACTTCAGACAATTTTCCCAAAAGTTGATTTGGCAAAAAAAAACTAGTTTTTTTTTTGTACATGTTTTGATGACCATAAGTTAGCTTATTGAAAAGCTACTCATAGTAGCGTTTTAAAAAACTAGCTGATTAAACATAGCCTTACAGTCCACAAATGATCCCAATTGATAATTCTCAACAAACTTCCCCATAATTCTAAGCGGAAACAAAACAAATTATTATGTCACCACTATATTCATAATGAATACTCCTTTTATTCATTGTCTTTCCTCTACAGATATTTATGTGAATTTTTAAATTTATTTATTTTTAAAATTTTGAAATTTGAAGATAGTAAAGAATGGTAGGAGACCACAAACAAAGTTGTTTAAAAGTTTTCTTCATTATTAAATGTATGAAACCAAAAGAAGATGCACACGTAGACCCTAGAAAGTGACAAGCCACAATACCAACCACAATTTACTTCAACATTAATTCATCAATTAATCAAGATTTTAATTTCTAATTAACAATCGAATAACTTTTCAAATTCCCATTCATTATGAATTCTCCCCAGAAAATCCAAAACATCCCAAAAACATCTCAATTAAGAATCTTTGATCGCCCTCTCGGACGTATAGCTCATTTGACAAAGGGACGTAACGACTTTGCTCAAATACGCAATAAGTTCAAGTTCGAATCATACAAAAGACGAGCTTGAACCACTGAACGGCTGATTCAGCTTTGAAATGCCTCATCACATGTGGTTCTTAAGGAACGTCGGGTCGATGGTAATCAACCGTTTTTTCCTCAAATTAAGAATCTTTGAACATGAACCATAGTTGTTAAGAATGAATTACTATCAACACTAATTTCTTGAAAAATAAGCCAAAATCCAAGTTTTAGGGTTTATTTCCATGAAGAGATTGCAATCAAAATAAAATTATTTGGATCAATTGGAACAAATAACCCATGATTCTAATCCACATATTACTTTCTTGAATTGGGTCAGATTCTTTTCTTTAAGTAAACCAATCAAAAAAAAAATTTAACTAAAAAGCAGAGACCACAATCACAAACTTCAAGAAAGATATACTTTCTTTTTCTCTTTTCCTAATATTTTGAGCAATAAATCCGTTACCCAGAACCTGAACCCATCCCACACGAAACCCGTCTTCTACAAACTAAGAAGATATTTTAAAGCTGACTCATCAGTTAAAGCAAACGAAAATTTTTAACACGCTATTAATATAATTAAACAAAGTCGTTCCGCCCCTTCGCTAAGTGAGCTACACGATTCCCATAACAAAATTGACGATAACTTAAACATACCTTTCGTCTTTAACGGCGAGATTAAGAAGAGCAAGCAGGGCAGCCTCGTTGGCTTCCGGCGACGGAAACCGGAGCATCGAAACAAGAGGGTTGATGGCGGCGGATAACTGTCGGCGCCGCCGGTGTGAAGTCTTGGTGACTCGTCGGATCTCTCTAGCGGCTTCGATTTTGGAAGATGGGTCGTGTTGGACGAGGGAAAGGAGCGTGTGGGAGAGCACGGTGGCGGAGGAATCCATGGTGGCGCCACCGACGGCAATGGGTACAAGTGGTGGCCGGAGAGAGAAATTAAATACTATGTAAGAAGAAATGAAAGTGGTAATTTGTGATTTTTATAAGATAGATAGAAAAAAGAAAGAAAAAAAAAAAAGAGAAGAAAACGTAAGGTGGAGAAGAAACGTGAGAAGCGTGCCGTCGCGTTAAGCAACGGGAAGTGGTTTTATTTTCAACCCCTTTTTTTATTATTTTTATTTTTATTTCAATTAATCTAGTTAAAGGTTTTTTTTAATTAACATGTTAATTAATAGTTAATTAAAAATATGTTTTTGGGAAATTTTTATGGATTTAGCGGGAAATTACACGACTTGCCTAATCCGTTTTTCACATTAAGAAATAAAGAAAAACATACACTATGAAAGTTACATAAATGAATTGGGTAACGCTATTTGCACCTCTTTAATATCAGATCAAATCATGCATTGAGAGTGTAAAAAGTAAGTTTTGATGTATAATTATGTGATTAGAAAATTTATACATATGGGTGCAATTATCCTCTTCCAAATAAATATTGGGGGGGTGGGGGGTGTCCACGTAGGTATTACGTAAGTAGTACCTTATGCAACTTGAAAACCCAGTTTTTCTTATTATTTCAATTTGAAAAGTGGATTACGTAGTGTAATGTTGCTTGCGTAATTTTTAGCTAAATCCATCAATGAATTCAAAATATGGGTATAAAGTGATTTGGAGGGTCCAAATTTTCCTATACTCTTAGAAATAAGTTTAAAATGATATAATGTTATTTTTTACCCATCATTGGTATAAGATTAAAAGTTGCACATACTTGGATAATTTTAAATTTACAATCAATGATCAGTATTTCTTTGCAACAATTTCTTACTCCCACCGTTCAAAAATAGGCGTTCACAATTGAAACAATATACAATTTTAAACATCCATAATTATTACACTTTTTTGTTAACCAAATGACATGTTTACCCTTATTTAATTTCTATCTTTTACAAGTCAAAGCGTGGAATTCTAAATCGTTCTCGAAAATAGCTAATAAGTGGGGACAAATTGTCTTTTCGGATGATTCGGATGGTAACAATCTTTACAGTACCCGCCTTTGCATTCAAACCTCTTGGTCCTCGTTAATTTATGAAACGCTAAAAGTGGTCGTGAGAGGATGTGTTTTCCACGTTCGAGTGAAAGAGATTTGTGGGTGGACTCCAGATTTTCTCGTAGAGGAAAGTGACTCGGAGGTGGAAGGGGAGGATGAAAGGGGTAAGGTGTCGGATGAGGGGTCGGAGAACGAGGAGGAAGAAATACCAGATTCCTTCCTTAAAAATGAAGTTCCGGATGGTGCTCATAATGTTGATGAAGATAAATCACAGAGTGCCTCTGTGGATCTAGGGGACGAAAGTGATGACCCATTTAGTCTGAACAAACTACTTGTGGAGGACATGAAAATTCTAGAGGTTCATAGCAAGGATGGTGGGACCCCAGATAACACCCCTTACTTTCCACCTGGTTTTACCCCTAACGAGGCGGGAGGCATTGATGAGAGCCTGCGGAACATACTTGACTTCAAGGAACATACTTGTTTGTGGTGAGATTGGTGCCCCGGTAGAGTCGGATTATATTGTCTCGGCGCCTTCAGGATCGGTTGAGGCGAAGGGGGGGCCAAATGCTTCATTGGGCCGTGAAAAATTCAAGTTGTCTTCCGTATCCCAAAGTTCTCATCATTCTGGGGGTTCGTTTACTTCTTCAAAATCTATTCGGGAAGGCTATTCTATGCTTGAGGAGTTATCTGCTACTATTGGTCTTGGACGGGCGTTGGGATTCTCCATGAAAGGTTGCGAAACTGATCTCAAAGATATCATCAGCAATGCAAGAGGTAAGAAGATGTCAATATGAATGTCCTTTCTCTGAATGTTCAAGGGTTGGGGGTGTGGAGAAGAAAAAATGGGTAAAAGAGTTATGTGTTTGTCATAGGGTAAATTTCTTGTCTCTCCAAGAGACGAAAATGATTAGGCTTGATTTATTTGTGGTGAAATTCCTTTGGGGTAATTCTTTTTTTGACTTTGCTTCTAGTTCGGCTAGGGGTAGATCCGGTGGCATTTTATGCATTTGGGATAACACTTTATTTAAAAAGTATCGAGTTTCTTCTTCGGAGTATTTTGTGGCAATAGAAGGAATTTGGGTGCCTAATAAACTATCGTTGTTGGTTATCTCGGTGTACGCACCTCAAGAGACAACTCTTAAAATCAACTTATGGTCTATGCTTTTGGGTGTGATTAGTAGATGACATGGGGAGGTCATTATGATGGGTGATTTTAATGAGGTACGCGTCTCTTCTGAAAGATTAGGTTCGGCTTTTCAGGCTAACTCCGCAGATAGATTCAATTCCTTTATTCGTGACGCCGACCTTCATGATCTTCCTCTTGGAGGGTACTCCTTCACGTGGACAAATAAATGGGCTTCTAAAATGAGCAAGCTTGCTCGGTTCCTCTTGTCCGATGGCCTTTTTGATATAATGCCCAAAATTTCGGGTCTGGTGCTCGATCCTAAGCTTTCCGACCATAGGCCTATTCTTTTTAAGGAGTTATCCTTTGATTACGGGCCTACGTCGTTCCGTCTTTTTCATTCTTGGTTCGATATGCCCGAGTTCGACCAAATTGTGAGAAATTCATGGTGCGATGATAGTGTTCGTGATTCAAATGGTATGATTGCTTTTAAAAAGAAGCTCCAATTATTAAAGAAAATTATTCGCATGTGGATTAATGATAAAAGAAAGAGAGATATGGAGGTGAAAATTGGTTTAAAAACAAGTATTAGGGACATTGACGCTCAAATTGACTCGGGTAATGCTTCTAGATTGGATATGGAATCTCGTATCCAATTTATGAAGACTTTGGGTGACTTGGAAAGGGTAGAAAATTTGGATGTGGTGCAAAAAGCTAAAATCCGTTGGGGAGTTGAAGGAGATGAGAATTCCAAGTTTTTCCATGGAATCCTTAAAAAGAAAAGACGTCAACTTGCCATTCGTGGAGTTATGATTGATGGCGATTGGGTTATGGAGCCAACCAAGGTCAAAGATGAATTTTTTTTCCCATTTTCAAGATCGGTTCAACGCTTGTGGGGGAGGGGGAGCCCGCTCAAATTTAGAGGTGGAGTTTCCGAATGTTCTGTCTTCGGATCAAGCCTCATTTCTTGAGGAGCCTTTTGCACGAGATGAAATTAAAAAAGCCGTTTGGGATTGTGGAGCGGATAAAGCCCCTGGACCGGATGGTTTTACTTTCCATTTTTTCAAGAAATTTTGGCATCTCATTGAAAATGACGTGGTGAAATTGGTAAGTGATTTCTTTGAGTCCAGTAAATTTCCGAAAGGATGCAACTCTTCTTTCATTGCTCTCATTCCGAAAGCCCTTGATCCTAAAGACTATAGGTTGCCAATATAAAATAATTGGCAAATTTCTTACTAATCGGCTTAGTATGGTTATTGGGGATATCGTTAGTAGCGAGCAATCCGCTTTCATTAAAGGGCGCCAGATTCTTGATGGCCCTTTAATTTTGAATGAAGCTATGGATTGGTATAAAAAAATACGGTCTAAGCTTCTGATTCTTAAAGTTGATTTTGAGAAGCTTACGATTGTTTAAGGTGGGATTACTTGGATTTAATTCTAGCGAAAATGGGATTTGGCATAGTTTGGCGTGGGTGGATTCTTGGATGCCTTGAGGACTCGATGGGGTCGGTTCTCGTCAATGGCTCTCCGACTAAGGAATTTTGCATTCGTCGTGGACTAAGGCAAGGAGATCCTCTCTCCCCTTTCCTTTTCATCTTATCCATGGAAGGATTGCATGTCATTATTCAAGATGCAGTTTCGAAAAATCTCTTCATGGGTGCTGCTATTGGTAAAGAACGGTACCCTATTTCCCACATTTTCTATGCGGATGATGCGATTTTTCTGGGTGAATGATCTTAGCGAATGCTAGGAATATTATTCGTATTCTTAGATGTTTTTTCCTTATCTCGGGTCTCAAAATTAATCTTCATAAAAGCAAGCTTTTTTGATGTGGGGGTGGATTCGCAAGAAATCGAGTGTTTGGCCTCTTGTGTTGGGTGTGGTCGATTGAAGCTTCCATTCTCGTATTTAGGCTTAACCGTTGGGGGTAATATGTCCAAAAAGGAGGGTTGGAAGGTGGTATTCGATAAACTATTGGCCAAACTATCCAATTGGAAAGTTAAAACTCTTTCGGTTGGTGGTCGTGTTACCCTTTTAAAGTCCATTTTGGGGAGCCTTCCTACTTACTTCATGTCTATTTACAAAACCCCAATGGTGGTTGAGCAAGGCTTGGAATCTTCCCGAAATAGATTCTTTACTGCTGGAGATGTGGAGGAAAAGAAAATGTCTTGGGTCAAGTGGAAAAAAGTTATGGCTAGTCTCAAATCCGGAGGTCTTGGTGTTGGCAGCATCATGGCGTTTAACCGTGCCTTACTTTTCAAGTGGATTTGGCGGTTTTGGTTGGAGGATGAGGCACTTTGGGTTAAAATTATTAAATCCATCTATGGCGAGAAGGGTCTAATTGGCTCGAATGTGCCTAGGCAATTTTCGAACTCAACATGGGTATCTATTATAAAATCGGTCAACTCTCTTAAGGACAAAGGCATTGATCTTTTCTCTTGCTGTAAGAAAAAGGTGGGTGATGGAGTTTCGACTGCTTTTTGGGATGATGTTTGGCTTGGGGATTCTCCTTTTAAAATTCGACTTCCTAGAGTTTACGCTCTAGAATTGGATAAATCGGCAAATGTCAAGTCTCGTTTGGAGTTAGGATGCTGGGATGTGTGTCTTCGAAGGGTGCCGAGAGGTGGGGTTGAGGCGGTCCAATTTAGTGAACTACAACAAATTTTGTCTACCTTTGTGCCCTCCACTCAAAAGGATAGATGGGTGTGGTTGTTAGAAGGGTCAGGTGATTTTTCAGTGGTTTCATCTAGGCGTTTAATTGATTCTAGTCATCTGGAGGTGGATTCGCATCCTACTAGATGGAATAGACTTATTCCCATCAAAGTTAATGTGTTCGCGTGGCAGTTGTATCTCAATCGGCTCCCTACTCGGATAAATTTGGATAAAAGAGGTATCGAGGTTTCGTCTCTCTTATGTCCTAATTGTGATATAGGAGTGGAGGACTGCAGTCATCTTTTCTTTTCATGTCCTGTCGCTAAAGACCTATGGGCTCTTATTGGTCGCTGGTGGCGTATGGATATTCCGAATCTCCATATTTATTCGGACTTGATCTCTTGGATCGACTCAATTCGTTTGAAGAGGGAGGTGTTTTTGTGTTTTGAGGTCGTTACGCTTACCACTCTATGGTCTATATGGGTGGTTCGGAATGGTATTCTCTTTGGAAACCCAAAGCCAAGGAAGCAGATGTGTTGTTTGAGAACATTATAACCCATGCCTACTTTTGGGTAATTCATAGAAGTAGCAATTTGGCTATTAATTGGGTTGGTTGGCTTACTAATCCTTCCATTGCCATTACTTCTATGTAATTGTTTTATTTCTCTAGCTTCTTGCTAGTTTTATAAAATTTCGCCGTTCAAAAAAAAGTCTTAAATATTTATGCATTAATTAACGGTAAATTTGATAACCTGGTTATCTATTTTTTGAAAGTCTACACTTATTTTAGAACAAAAATAAATAAAAAAATGTTGACACTTATTTGAGACTGAAAGAGTATATGTTTTTTCAAATCCAATTATTATAATTCTAAAACAATCAAAATCAGTGGTGCCAACATGACTTTTGTATCACATTCAAACATGGAAATCAGTCTTTGTTAATAATATATGGTAGATGATTTGCTTGAAGTTGGAGTAGAATAATGTAACTCGAATGGTTTATTGTATATGAGACGACTTTTATTATTATGACTTAGGTGCCGTTTGTTTTTTAAAAGGTCTAAAGTCTGAAGTCTTATTTTAGTTATGATTAAGAAGAGGTGGTGTGTAAAAAGGTCTGAACGATTCAGACTTAAGAGTCATTAAGAGGTTTTTTAGAAAATAAAACAACCCCTTAGAAATTATAATAATAAGTTCTATTATGAGAAAATTATTGGGGTGACTGAATGTGCGGCAATTTTTATTACTGTAACTTAAAATCATAATAACTATTTTTGCAGTGTAGGAAAGAGAGTGTAAATTTCTTCAAATTTTGATAACTCTCTAAAAATGATTACTATAAGAAAGTATTTTTTTATATTATATTCCACCAATAAAAAATGTTGAAATAAAATGTATAAGAGAGAAATAATAGTTTAATAAATGTATAAAATATTTTAGTGATATAATTAATGATGTAATCTCCAAAACGAATAAGCTATATGAGTTGTATAACAACCCAAAACTTAACAATAAAGCAGTCTATTAATTAATAAATTTCGCCAAAAACGGCCCAAAATAACATCAATCAGAAACTTAAATGTATGCTAGGTTTGCATTAATACAACCTATTACAACTGAGATTATAACTGAACAAAACATTCTAATGGGAGTCTTCTACACCAGCTCTCGATCAAGCTTTCTCTTTACCTTTGCAAGTGCTGCCTAACTCACGAGTACCTGAAAAGGTTTTTAGTTTTTGAAAGAGCAAGAGTTAGACCAAAGGTCTAGTGAGATCCCTCAAAACATAGTTCAATCACAGTTATCGAAAGATTAGAATAAATCAATCCTTTCAGCTTTAAAAACATAAACCACGTATAAAACTCGCTTCCGGCACACACTACCATCACAAAAATGACAGCGTGTCTGTCTCATACTGCCTTAGATGGGACACACCCCCATATAGCATAAACGGGACACCCCCCGGTATGAGTACATGCGGGCCACACCCCCCGACTTTGGCCGCTTTCAACAATGTATGCATACATTTAACTGCCAATAAAACATATACCGCATGAAAAGAAGAACTCAAGTATACAAAGCTCGCGTAAATAAAGTTACGCCTTAAAATAACTTTCTCATGTTTTTAAACAATTAAAAACATTACAAGCATTTAATTAAAATTCACGTGCATAAAATAACTTCATAAACTTACGAGATTTTAAGTTCATAAAACTCACCTTTGATCTTTGTTACGAATGCCCACGATCTAACGGTCTTATAACCTACGATGATACTGACAAAAAGGTAGTACTATACTAAAGAGACAATAGGACTCTTAACCATTTCCTAAGACTCTGACTATCCTGCCCAACAGATACTAACCTCGACCCTCGGGTCACTTTGCGACCGAACCGGGTCCTCACCTCACCCCGGTCCCCCACCTCCTGGGTCGACCGGGTTCTCATCCTCACTCCAATCCCCTACCTCCCGGGGTCGACCGGTGCCCTACACACCACCCTGGTCCCCCACCTCCTAGGGTCGACCGAAGTCCCACTCCCCGTCCGGGGTCCCTCTACGACCGGACTCCCCGGTCACCGACCTCCCCCAGTCCCCTTCGATCCTAAAAGACAAACCGGGGGCGATTAAGGGTTTTGCATCGACCCAGAATCAGGCCCTCCCAAAATCGCATCAATGCCAACCTTAAACTACCAACATTTATCAAGATCATGACAATAAATCAATCTTCTAACAACCCTTTATTACCAAGACTATTTCCCAATAATGATGAACCCATATTTAAATGAACAGTTGAAATTTCTTTTCAAACTTAGCTCCCAACAATACATAATAAATTTACAACACCCTACAACTCTTAAGAGAAAGACATACAACTTAATAAGATTCGAATCATACCTTGCAATGAGTGGAATTTCCCAAAGCTTTTAAAATCCTTCTCTCTTTCTAATCGCCCAATCTGCTTCTTCTCTCTAATTCTCCAGCCGCCAACAAAATGGTTAGAACCCTAGGTTAGACCCCTTTTATTGACAATTTGCACTTAACCCCTCACACTTTGGATTTAAACCACTTCTCACCCCAAACTCTAAATTTATTAATTTTAACTCGGTTATTACAAGTTGAATGTAGTTTTTTTCTTTTTTGAAATTTTGATTCCCCATTTTAGAAAACTTTGAAAAATATGTTGGAGATGCTCTTACCCAATAAGGTAAGTGAGAGTATTGACTTTTATTGGTAATCACTTAATTATTGGGTATTAAGGTACGGGGTTTGTTTACGTTTTAATAGTTCCATTAGAGCATCTCCAACAACTATGCTAAAATAGAAAAAAAGTGAGTTTTTAGTAATTTTTGCTACAATAGCTATGCTATACCATATGTTAAAATAGAGAAAAGAATAGAGAGAAAGTAAAAATCTCCAAATTTGGAGAAATCTCTAAAACCTCATATTTAAGAGAGAGAAACAATATTAAATTCTTTTTCACCAATAGGAGACATTGAATTTGTGTGTTCAGAAGAGAGAAATAATATTTTATAAGATGATTGAATATTTTAATATTAGAATTGATGATAGAATTGCTAAAATGGACTAGTTGTTGGAGTTAGATGTAACTTTTTTTTCGAAATTCTAACTTTTTATATTCTATTTTAGAAAAATTATAGCATAGCTGTTGGAGATGCTCTTAAGATGCAACATCTGAATCTTTAAGAGGTGAATCTTGTTTGACAAAAAAAATTGTCTCTTAATGGTTCTAAAACCCTCTGAATGATTTTGTATCTTGAGTATCCATTAACCAGTTAACTTTGGTCAAATCGGTGCTAGGTAGTCTACCCTTGTACTTTTTCTCGCTTTTTCGTGCCCCGTGTGGAGTGACTCGTGAGCTTGAGAGTATTAGAAGTCGTTTCTTTTGGGGAGGGGGGAATGGGTCAAATCCAAAGAGGGGTGTGGCTTGGGTAAAATGGGAGAGAGTGGTGAGGAATTTTAAAAGAGGTGGGCTAAATGTGGGAAGTTTGCAATAGTCAAATTGGAGTTTGTTAGGAAAATGGTGGTGGAGATTCGCTATGGAAAAGGATGCTCTATGGGTAAAGGTGATAAAGAGTGTGTACGGGAGAGATGGGGGGATTGGTGGTGATGGCGGGGTAGTTCGGGGGGAGGGGGGTCGATCGGTGTGGGGAAATATAATTAGAGTAGGTAAGGATGTAGAGAAATTGAGAATTAATTTCGAAGGATTATTTGGGATAGAAGTGGGGAGAGGGGATGAGACAAGATTTTGGAGGGATAGGTGGTTGGGCAATGAGGTGCTAGGTAGTAGATTCAAGAGACTATTCCAATTAGATAATAGAAAGGAGGATATGATTGCCGATAAGGGAGGGTGGGTCGATGGTGGTTGGGAGTGGATCGACAACAGGAGTAGTGGTACAAAACTCGACTAGATCAGGTGGATGGTCGACCCAGCTGCTTGTCTACGATAATTCGGTGGATACGGTGAAGTTTCGGGAGGGTGACGGGTCTTCCGACAATTCTGTAGTGTCTCGGTGAGGAAGTTGCAGGTGCAACACAGCGGTGGCGGAGTCTACGGTGTCCTCGGTTTAGGTTCTGCTGTATTTTCCTTTGTTGTAGCATCTGTATTTTGGTTTACTGCTGGCAAACCATGTTCGTGTACATGTTGTTTTTTTTTTTCCTGGTTTGTGTTGCTGTATTGTACCTCTTGTATGTGTTTGAGTTTTTGGTAATATAATTGTTGCTTTAAAAAAAACATATTGCATTTTGCACTATAACATAAAAGCATCTTAATGATTCTGACTACTTAATCATTCTACACCAAATCAGGGTCGTTCTTGACATTTGGGAGGCCCTGTACAAAAATCTAAGTGTGGTTCTATATTTTTTTTGGTTATATTATTTATTAATTATTTATTATTAAATTCAAAATTTTTTTTCTTATATTAAAATATATGTTGAAATACGAATAATCATAAACAAGTTTCAAATAGAAATCAAATTGATTTTTATATCTTAAAATTAATGATCGTAAATGTTATATGACTAATTAATTTGCTGATAACAACAAATTAAAGTTAATTAGTAAGAAATTTAAAAATAATCTCATGATAAGTATAATGTGTAACATCCGGATCCGAAATTTTTATTAATTTTGGAAGTTGGGTGAAAAGTGAAGAGAGACCCAAAGTACAGGGGGGTTATTTGAAACTTTGGTTTTAGATAACCTAAACCTCAGATCTTAGTTTCCATATCATACTAAATTGTTGTGTAAACCGACTTAGAGAGAAAGAGAGCAGAGCTTGAGCATAAGTGAAAACAGAGAAAGGTTGTGAAGAATCATTCAGTTTTTGTCAAATAGAGGTATGATTCTAGCCTAATACTTCTATCTGCATGTATTAGTCGGTAAATAGTCTTGTTATTCAAGCTTTTAACCGTGTATTTGATCGATTCAATGATCTGAAGTTTTCTGGGTTCGAACTGTTGTGTCGCCGACTTAGTATGAACTCGACCGGGAAGAAGGTGTTGACCGGTAAAGTTATTAACCGGTATAACTCTTCGATCGGTATAGAGTATAGTGTGTTGACCGGTCCGTCGACCGGTGTAATCGACCGGTAAAGTGTAGTCGACCGATAAAGTTGTTGACCGGTATGTTGTTGTTGACCGGTATAGTGGCTCGACCGGTATAGTGGCTCGACCGGTGTAGTGAACTAACCGGTGTTTACCAGTGTATGTATTCGACCGATATTTTGTTAATCGGTCCTAAGAGGTATTGATCAGAGTGGTTTCGACCGGGATATTAGCAGTAGATTGTATTTGATGAGTTTTTAGAAAGAAAGAGTGTTAGTTGCAAGTTAGCTTACCTTTGTTTTTAATACCATCGTAGGTGGTGTTAATCAGTAGAAGTCAGAGTTAATCAAGAAGAATCAGAGGTGAGTCTTTCAAACTAAATCTTTTATGATTTTAGCAGTTATTTGATAAATGTGGGTTTTATATACTGCGCATTTATAGTATTGAAAGTTATGCAGAATTATTGCAAAAGATTTATTTAATCAGTTTGGCATGTTTATGCTCAGTTTATATAAAATAGTTTTATATATAGTCTGGACTAGGTGTATGCATACATTTGAGTCAGAAGTCTGACCTAAGTCAGAGAGTGTGACCCGCCTGCTCGTACCAGGGAGTGTGGCCTGTTTATGCCATTAGGGTGTGTCCCTAAAATAAGACAGTGCGAGACAGACATACCGTCTTTGACGGAAATGTTGGTCAGTAGCTTAAGGTACGCTTGTGAAGCGTAAAAAGTGGTCAGTGATGGCCAGTAGATTGAGTTATGCCTGCGAAGCATAAAGTATTTTAACTTTTGATTAAAAGAGCAGGTTATGTTTTTGAGATATAAAGCTTTGTTTAAATGTTTTAATTAATATTTGAACTGTTGCAGAAGTAATTGGAGGGGACTCACTAGACCATTGGTCTAACCCTCGCTCTTTCAAAATTATAATCCTGTTTCAGGTTATCGAAAAGTAGCAAGTACAGATAAGGGTAAGGAGAAGATGTGAGCTATTTCCAGGAGATAGAACACTTCCTGCAATAGTTTATTTTTTGAACTCAGTTGTGTAATAAGTAATAGTTGTAAACCTTACTCTGAAATGTAATCCTGGGGCAGTATTTAGACAGAAATGTTATTTTATTGTATGTATAAATGTTCAGGTTGTTACAATTGGTATCAAAGCATTAGTTTAAAGGATCTAGGTGACAGATGGGCCTAGACTTATAAACTGAGAAAGTAGAAGCACAACTGAGTAGTAGGAAGACCGTAGGAAGATAACATTAAGGTAGTAAGGACTAGCATGTAAGGTAAATTTGGAATTCCATCTGGCCAGTGTAATTGTGAATTTACAAGTACATGCTTGTGCTTAAACTGCCGTAATGTGTAGCATGTTAGATTGAATATTTTATGTTTCTTTTTATCAGAAGTATGTCTGAGCGAGTGACAAGGAGTAGGTCTATGCTGAATCCTGAAATGGAGCCAGATAATGAAGTCATTACCGAAGAGCGAATGACTGTTGTCAACCCGACTGCTATCCAAGGAAAGAGTCGCGGTCGACCTAGAGGTAAGACAGTTCAGAAAGCAACTCCACAGGCAAGTGTTTCCAATGTGGGAACTCGAGGCGGGAAGACGAGTCGTGGTATTCGTCAAGATGAAAGTGTAGAGGTAAGAGTTGAGCAAGAAACTTCTCATCAAGAAAGTTTGGCTTCTGTGAGGGGTCGAAAACAGACAGGAAACCGTGGTGGAGGTAGAACGCAAGGTTTTGTTACACAAGAAACCTTCACTACAGAAATTGGAAAATTACAAGAAACGTTGAACGCTTTATTGGCTCAGCGTACTAATGAAGTTTCGTCAAGTAAAGAAAAGAGTGAAGATAAAGTAGTGACTGAGGTAGTAGAATCACCAGTAACTGGAGTGGGTAGTCACCCTCAGTCAAACCCCGTTGTGTTAGTTAAAGCTGTAGTTGGGAAAGGATGTAGTTTTAAGGAGTTTGCTGCTTGCAAGCCTCCTACTTATAAAGGGGAATGTGATCCCGTGATAGCGTTAATAAGGGTAAAAGGTATAGAGCTAGCGTTTGATACTAGTAAGTGTACGGAAGAAGATAAAGTAGTCTATGCTTTGTCAATGCTGAAAGATGAAGCGGTAATGTGGTGGGATGTGGAATCAGGAGGACAAAGTTCGGTGGTAGCTAAAGAACTTTCTTGGGGTGAGTTTGTGAAAAGATTTAAAGCACATTTTTGCCCTTTGGCGTCCGTTAAAAAGTTGGAAGAAGAGTTTCTGAGTCTAGAGCAGAAAGGGATGTCAGTTCGAGAATATACCACAAAGTTTATTGAGAAGTCTCGATTTGCAGGAATTTATGTACCTAATGAAGAAAGACGAGTAGAACGTTTCGTCTTTGGATTGAGAAGTGATATTCGAGAATTTGTCTCGAATAAGGCACCGTCTACTTTTCAAGTGGCAGTAAATGCAGCTGAAATGAGAGAGAAAGAAAAGAATAGTCAAGCTACAGAAAGAAGTGGAGATAAAAGAAAATGGGAAGGAACAGTTCGTGACTCCAAACCATTTAAGTCTGCAAAGTTTGATCAGCGTTCTGTTAATAAGTTTGAAAGTAAGCCCTGTATCAAGTGTAACCGAAGGCATAAAGGAGAATGTAAGATTGATCCAGAAGGCTGTTATAAATGTGGGAAGATTGGGCATTTGGCTCGGGATTGCCAGAATTTGAGGTATTGTTATCAGTGTGGATCTCCTGATCATATCAGGACTAATTGTCCACCGTTGAAAAAGGGATCGGCCGGAGGATATGTAGACAAGGGAGGTGAGAAAAATGTGGAGCCAGCTATAGCGAGGGCTAGAGTTTTCAATATGACAGCAGAAGAAGCGGCAGAGATACCTGATGTAGTGACATGTACTTTCTTTATAGATTCGAATTATGCAAAAGTATTGTTTGATTCAGGCGCAAATCGTTTGTTTGTGTCTCCAAATTTTGTGCATAAATTGAATGAGAAACCTAAGAAGCTTTCTAGGATTGGCGGGTTATTATAGAAAGTTTATCCAGAATTTTTCAAAGATAGCCACGCCACTAACAGCATTAACTAGAAAGAATGTCAAGTTTGTATGGGCGGAGGCTCAGAAAGAAGCGTTCGGTATATTGAAAGAGAGTTTAAGTAGTGCTCCTGTCTTGTCTATACCAAACGGAATGGAAGGATTCGTAATTTATAGTGATGCTTCAAAGTTGGGTCTGGGATGTGTGTTAATGTAAGAAGGCAAGGTGATTGCTTATGCATCTCGACAGCTGAAAGAACATGAAAAGAATTACCCAACGCACGATTTAAAGTTGGCAGCGGTAGTCTTTGCTTTGAAAATTTGGAGGCATTACTTATATGGGATCAAGTGTCAGATTTACACAGATCACAAGAGCCTTCAATATCTTTTCAATTAGAAGGAGCTTAATATGAGGCAACGGGTATGAAATTCTTGAAAAGATTTCAGCAAACCATGGACATTGGGTTGATCCACGTGCCCAAACGCAAAAAAGGACTACTGGAATTCATGATGTAGACGCATATACTGCTTTAACAGCTCAGCTCACTTCTATGGCCACTATGCTTAAAAACATAACTTCGGGCCAAGGAGCACAATCAACTGCTACTACACCTATTCCAGCAGTACTCTCAGTGCAATGTGTTTGTTGTGGTGGGAAACACTCTTATGAACATTGTCGTCATAATTCTGAATCTATAAACTATGTTCATAACAAATCTGGTCCTTACAACAACACTTACAATGCCAGTTGGAAACAACACCCGAACTTTTCTTGGAGCAGTCCATGTTTAAATCCACCCGCACAAAAACAACAAGGAATTTCAAGTTTTCAACCACAACAGCAAGCAAGTAGCTCTCAGAATCATCACCAAAGTTTTCAAACTACTCAACCATCTTTTCAAAACAACCCGCCTTCACAAGCTGATTCATCATCTTCTTTGGAAGCAATGATGAAAGGGTTTATGACCCAAACACAAGCTTTCTTAACCCAACAACAATCCCAAAATCAAGCTCAATAGCAACAGAATAAATCTATGTTTAATCAACACAGTGCGATTCTCAGGAACTTGGAAACCCAGATCAGTCAACTCGCACTCAACCAGACCAATAGGGCCATAGGCACTTTGCCCAGTAACACGGAAGTCCCAAGAGCCTTAGGAAAGGAGCATGTGAAAGCAGTGACCCTTAGGAGTGGTAAGAAACTGACAGGGGTTATACAAAAAGAATTTGGACCAATGACTAAATCAGATTTTGAAAAAGACCCGAGGTCAGAACCCAATGCTACAACATTTACCCCTGTTGATGAAATACCCCCCAAGCCACTAAGAGACCAAGGGCCTGATATCACCAATCATATCCCTCTTAGGAATGATTACCCTTTATTATTTCCAGAAGAAGACCCTAAAAGAAAGACATTAGAGAGTAGTGTTCCAACCATCCCACAAGAGAGTACACCTAAAGGCATAAATGACCCATCTTGCTCAACACAGTCAAGCAAAGTTATCATAAAACCAATTCCTCCCTATGTACCTTTTCCCCAGAGGTTAAGGAATCAGAAGGAAGAATTGCACTTTAAGAAATTTTTGGATGTGTTTAAAGAATTGCATATCAACATACCCCTTGTTGAAGCAATTGAGCAGATGCCAGTTATGCCAAATTCCTCAAAGACATTTTAAGTAAGAATAAAAGGTTGAATGAATATGAAACTGTTTCTCTTACTGAAGGATGTAGTGCTCTCTTGACCAATAGAATACCCCCTAAGCTGAAAGATCCAGGGAGTTTTACCATTCCTTGTTCAATAGGTGGGAAGGATATTGGGAAGGCCTTGTGTGATTTGGGAGCTAGCATCAATCTCATGCCTTTATCCGTCTTCAACAACTTAGGAATAGGACAGGCTAGACCCACCACTGTTACACTCCAATTGGCCGACAAGACCATTTCTTACCCAAAAGGAAAAATTGAGGATGTCTTAGTTCAGGTTGATAAGTTCATCTTTCCGGCAGATTTCATCATTTTAGACTTTGAGGCTGATAATGATATTCCTATCATTTTAGGAAGACCATTCTTAGCCACCGAAAGAACTTTGATAGATGTTCAAAAAGGAGAGTTGACCATGAGACTCCAAGACCAAAAAGTCACATTTAATGTTTTCAATTCCTTAAAATACCCTGATGATGTTGAGGATTGTTCAAACTTAAGTGTGATTAAATCATTGTGTCATGAGGAGGGAGTTAAAAAAGTCTGTAAGTTGGAGGATGAGGATGATGAGGAATTAGCCTTAGGAGAAAAAGATGAGGTTGAGGATTTTGCCTTAAGAACAGAGGAGACTGTCCCACTGCATGCTGCAATGTTTGAGCTGTTGGAAAATACTGAGCAAAAACCTTTCACATCATCCATTGTTTCATTACATGACCTGGAGTTAAAATAACTCCCCTCTCATTTGAAATATGTTTTTCTAAAACAAGAAGGCAAATTTCCTGTCATCATATCATCTACACTAGATTTTCATCAAGAAAATAAATTGGTGGACAAATTGATGTTGCACATAAAAGCCTTTGGAGGGACCACCACTAACCAAGGTGTGATGACCATGATGCAAGATTTGTTTGTGCAAAACAGTAGGTACATGAATAGGTTGCTTGATAAAAAAGGAGAGCTCAGGGACAAAGTAGAGATAATGAAGACTGAATTGGTGGACAAAGGTCAAAAGAAAGTCAAAACAAATGTGAAGAAAATCAAGGTTGTGTTGGTGGAGAGGTATGAGTTCAAGATCAGGAAAGTGGGGAGGAAGCTGAAAGTTCTGAAGAAAAAGAACATCCAATTGGCAAAAGAAAAATGGGAGGCCGAAGAAACATTGAAGGCTCTCAAAGAGCAGATGACTACTTCTGCTGCTACACCACCACCACAGGATCCACAGCCTACTCCAATGGAGTAGGACAGGTTCTATTCATTACCCTTTAGCTCCATTTTCATTGTTCATTTTTAATTTTTGAGTCTGGGATGTGTCTTTGCTGATTTTATGATTTATTTTCTTGCAAAATTGGCATTGGTGATCAGTTTAAGCATGCATCTATATCCATAATAAATACATACAATCATGGTCTATATCTCACTGTGTAGTTCTTGCTAGAACTAGGATTGTTTTACTTGGGAAGCAATTTGGTCCACATCTCACATAAGAAATGATTTAGGCCATCTTTTGATACTCAAAATTAGCCACTTGCACCCACTCCATCTTAACCATACACTTTCACATCATTACTGTAACACCCTGACTTTCGAAAGGTATCATTTCAAGTTAATACAGAAACCGATATATTAAGAAAAAGTAAGGTATTTGATTTTGGACTTAAATCCTTGATTTTATAGTCTTGATAGATGAAGGATTCAATTACGAGTCCAACGGTTCTTTTCGGAGAAAAAACGGAGCTATAACGAAGAAGTTACGGCCAAAACAGTGAATGAGAAGAAGGCTGGCTGACTGCGACTATGACCAGCGACATTGCCCTGGGCAATGTCGCCTGGCAAAGTCGCCCAAACAGTCCAGGGGGCTGTTAAGTCGCGAAAATCAGCTATTTCATCATTTCTTCACACCCAAACTTCTTCTATAGTCTCCCAATTCGTTTTCCTTCTTCCCCTTTCAAACCCTAACTTATTTTGGCTCAAATCCTTGGATTTTGTGGAGGTAAAACATCATCAAGTGGTAGGATTGAAAGTTATGGTCAAGGATTCACCATCTCCATCTTCATCTTCAACCTCAAGCTTATTTTGGGTTTTCTAGGTTTTCATCAAAACCTAAGTGGTAAGCATATCCCTTCCATTTATTAACCTTGAAGTAAGTTATAAATGACCCGTTGATGGTTTCCTAGTATTTGATTTCTATAATTCCGGCCCCGTTCGAAGCTTTGTATGGTCGTAAATGTAGAACACCTTTATGTTGGAATGAGGTGGGTGAAAGACAGCTAGCGGGACCAGAAATTGTACAGGTGACAGCTGATAAAGTCGACCAGATTCGAGCAAGATTAAAGATTGCTCAAGATCGTCAGAAAATGTATGCTGATAAGCGAAGGAAACCGATAGACACAGAATCATTCTTGACCAAGCGATCCATATATTTGAAATTGAGATGAGCTAGTCGTCGGTGCCACACCCAACTTTCATGAATAGAGGATTTTGATAGAAGACAAATATCTGATGGAACCTTTACTTCGGAAAGATTAATGGTATAAAGATTTGATCGTCTCTTTCCAACAAGTAAGTCCATGCCGCTATTATTCTTTACAACAACTCTTTTAGACTTGAAACTGACTTCAAGATCTTTATCGCAGAACTTTCCGATGTTGAATAGATTGTGACTTAAACCTTCGACATAGCTTACTCTTTTGACAGTTATATTACCTTGAACAAGATCACCATAACCAAGAATGGGAGCCGTCTCGCAGTTTCCAAATTTGACACGACCGCAACATTTTTCTTTAAAATTTGAAAGCAAAGATTTGTTGCCAGTCATGTGTTTGGAACACCCCGAATCCAGATACCATAATTGATTTAGCTGCAAAATCAAAAATTACTGAGATTTAGGTACCCATATGAATATGGGTCCCTTCTTGTTAGTCCTTTCCTTTTTCTTTTTCAAACATTTATTTTTCCAAAAAATCTTAGACTGATCAAATAAAGCATGAACATCATCACTTATTAATGAAGAAACGCAATCATCAGAATCAGAACTAGAGAGACAATATGAGATATTCTTCGAAATTTGAAACATTTGCTCTACAGAATATTTTGTAGTTTTATTACAAAAGGCAAATGAGTCTTGTTTACAAAGAAAATCGACACATTTATCCTCTACAGAAACAAATTCTTCAGATCTCTGTTTCTTTAGCCAAACAGACTTCACAGACTTCTTCAAAGGCCTATCTGAAATAGAGGAATCAGAAAAGTTAGAATTTTCAGAAATATCAAACTCTTTCTTCTTTTTCTTCTTTGACCTTCTTCTTTTACGCTTTGTTTTATAGAAATGATCATTTAACGTAAAAGTGTCATCAACAATTTCAGATAAAATATTTGACTTAGAAGAGGAAGTTTTATCAATAAAACCCAACTGATCAGTTATTTTATTTGGATAAACCTTAGAGCAAGAAACATCAGATGAACACAAGTTGATGGAAGATTTGAGAAGACCAAAATTATTTTCTTTAAAACTCGATGTCATAAAAGAAAAAATGACATTGTTTTCAATTTTTCTCAAAATCTCTTGTTCTTCCAATTGTTCTTCTAGATCAAAGATTTGGCATTCTAATACTAATGGAGGTATATATCTCTTAGTATCATAAGGTACTGGAGATATATTGTCCTTATTAGGATTAGCTGTATTTAAATCAAAGAAGTCATTTGATCTAGAAGATTTAGTAGAAGAAACAATGTTTAACATTTGTCTTCTCTTCTTTATTTTTTTAGGAAAATATTTTGCATTTTCTTGAGTGTAAACAAAAGGAACTTCCATTCTCTTGTTGTTTATCCGTTTTTGATCTTCCTCAATTATAGTTTCTTTAGCACTAGTCCAAAGAGGTTTACATTGAGAACCATATTGTGAAAGACCAAGACATTCGTAATCATAAAAATTGGGAATCTCAAATTTAGCTTTCTTTAAAAATTGAGGATTTTTAAATCCAAGACCCCAATTTTCTTTTAACGACTTATAGCTCCTTGGTTTATGCATATGAATTGTTTGTTCAGTTTGATTTTGTTTATATAACTTTTCTTCTAATTCAAATATTTTATCCGAGAACTCTTGATTTAAAATTGACAAATCAGACAAAGAATCATGAGAAATCTGTTTTTCAATTTCTAAATCTTCTATTCTTTCTTGAAATTTCTCTTTTGTAAACTTTAAAATAGCTTTTTCATCTCTCAGAGAAATCTTCAATTTTTCAATTTGAACAGACTTTTCTTGATTTTCACGTTTTTCGGATAGAAACTTTGAACGAAAGTCATGTAAAGCATTTGTAATGACATTCATTTGCGATGAAATGAAATTAAAATCAAACTCAGATGGTACCTCAGATTCATCGGTTGAAGTTTCCTCATCCTCATCATCACTGTTGTCGTCTCCAATAAAACACATAGCAGCAGTCTCTTCATTATCAGCTTCATTGTCTGAGTGGTCTAACCAGTATTCCTCCTCAGCCAACAGAATTGTTCCACTTGCTTTCTTCTCATCCAAAGCTAATTTCTTCTTATAGAAATCAACATCTTTCACAATCTTCGTTCTGCACTCCTTTGAAATATGCCCGGGTTTGCCACAGTTGTAGCAAGTCACAACCTTCTTATCTTTTTCTTTGGTTCAGCTGCAGTAGCAGGCTCATATTTGGGAAAGAAAGGCTTTGATGTAGTATCGGGTTCTACCTTCTTTGATCCAGATGAGAAACGAAGATTGTTTGAACCTGACCGTTTCTGATATTTCTTTTGATAGTGCTGACTTAGAAGAATCATGGCTTTTTCCAATGCTTCGCCATCGTCATCTGTTGACCCATCGTAAACAGACTCAGTCAAGGCTTGCTCAGCCATTTGGCTAGCTAAAAGAGCGATTGGATCCACAGTCTTTGGCTTCTGCTTAGCCAGCTTAGCTTTCTTCTTTAGAACCATGGCTTCATCAGTCATCAGAATTTCAAACATTTCCTGAATGGGCATTTTGGAAATTCTGGGATCATTCCTCATCCGATGACAGGATTTTTCCCATTCAGGTTTGAGAGCATTGAGGAACTTCAGATTTGTCTCTAGCTCATTCTTTGTTACCTTGATCTTATACAGATCATTAATAACAGTCCAAAACCTATCGAAGACACTTTTCAGACTTTCCCCATCCTTAGCCTTGAACTCTTCAAAGTTGTTCATGTATCTTGTCTGGCGAAGCTGGGTAGACATAGCAGTACCAAGCATGATTTTCTCCAGTTGTGTCCACATCAGCATAGGATTATGTTTGAAACAATCGATTCTATTATAGATGGAATTTGGTAGAGCAAGAATCAAATTCGACTTGGCTTGATTGTCAGCTTGGTATCTTAGAAGTTCATCAGCCTCATATTCTCTCAGGGCTTTTTCTACAGTAGTAGCTTGAGTGTTTCCAATAGCTGGTATCACTTTCATTGGCCTGACCATGGGACCTTCAGTCAAAGCTTTCATCATATTTTCCCCATTTGGTTGCCTTTCGATGAAATTAATAAACCGGTCCTGCCATTGTTCAAATTCGTTCTCATTTATCAGCACAGGTGGACGAGTATCAGACCCCAATGACATCATGAGGTCATTCTTGTAAAGTTGAGCTTGTAGAGACATTTTGATGAAATTCTGGAATTTCAGAAAAAATAACCAAGTCTTGAAGACCCGAACACCCAAGAAATGCGTGTTCTTGATGATACACAAACAAGGACTATCCGGTTGATAGGAGAACTATGCGTGTTCTGAGAGATACGCACTTGATACTTTGCGGGTTCAGAGTGACACGCACTTGAAACAATGCGTGTATAGAGAGGTACGCAAGATATACTATGCGTGTTCAACAGGGCACGCACTATATGTTATGCGTGTTAAAAGAGACACGCACTTGATGATCTGCGTGTGTCGAATGACACACACTTGAAGGTCTGCGTGTGTCGACAGATACGCACAAGAATTTGCTTTTCCAAGAGAGACCCGATAACCTGAGACAAACACTAACACCCAAAAGTTAGTTACCTAATGAATATATGATAGAGGCGCATACTAATCATATGAATATGAATAACCCGCATACTTCATTAATCACACGCATACTTCAAAATCTATGACTAACATGCAAACTATAATATCAACCCGCACAATCATATGAATCAAACGCACAGTAAGATGAATGACCCGCATACTACACACGCATACTTACACTCGATGATAAATCTGCAATATCAATCATATCAATGAAATTACACCCAAACACATTGCACACAATCGATCGAAAACAAGTTTTTAATACAATTCTATTAAGAATTTCGATCAAAACACTCCAAATCACAAAAAAATCAAAAATAACAGGACACAGAACTCGACTTTTTCAGGATATATTCAATCTCAAAATCGAAGCACCAAATCACGTTTTTATGCAAATCAACAAGAAACAAACTAGATCGACTAACTAAAATACATCTAATAACATCAAATTCATATCAATTCGATCACTAAAAAGACTGAAATTGGTGAAAATCCAGAAAACGAGATTTTTCTTGAAAAAACAACAAAAATCGATCAAAATTTCGAATTATCCACACAAATCAGGAACAAAATTACACTAATCTCAATCCTCTCAAGATCTTGCTTGCTCTGATACCAATTGATAAACCAAGATCACAAGATCTGTAGAGAAAGAATCTAGAGAGAGAAAAATGCTCTTGAATGTAACAGTAACTTGTATATTCAAAACTGTGAAAGTTCTTACAAACAAATAAGCCAAAGGGACTTAAATACCCCAAGGCACAAACAAGACAGAAAAGAACTAAAAGTACTGAAAGATAAAGGAAATAAATACAATGATTACTATAAATCAGATCTAACATAGAGTTTCAGATAGGAGACAAGGTAATGTTGAAAGTTTCGCCCTGGAAAGGGGTAGTCAGATTTGGAAAGAAAGGAAAGTTGAGACCAAGGTTTGTTGGACCATTTATCATCACGGGACGTGTTGGTGAAGTGGCTTACGAACTTGATCTACCAGAAAGTTTGTGTGGGATTCATCCCACATTTCATGTGTCAAACTTGAAGAAGTGTTTGGCAGAAGCAGATATAGTCGTTCCTTTAGAAGATATTCAAGTAGATGAAAAATTAAGTTATATTGAGAAACCCGTAGCAATTATGGACCTCAAAATAAAGAAGTTGAGAAACAAGGAGATTCGATTAGTGAAAGTTCAGTGGAAATTTCATCAAGGACAAGAGTCCACGTGGGAAGTAGAGACCGACATGAAATTTCAGTATCCCCATTTGTTTAGCGATAGAATTCCGGGGATGGAATTATCTTAAGGGGGGAAGATTGTAATATCCGGATCCGAAATTTTTATTAATTTTGGAAGTTGGGTGAAAAGTGAAGAGAGACCCAAAGTACAGGGGGGTTATTTGAAACTTTGGTTTTATATAACCTAAACCTCAGATCTTAGTTTCCATATCATACTGACTTGTTGTGTAAACCGACTTAGAGAGAAAGAGAGCAGAGCTTGAGCATAAGTGAAAACAGAGAAAGGTTGTGAAGGATCATTCAGTTTTTGTCAAATAGAGGTATGATTCTAGCCTAATACTTCTATCTGCATGTATTAATGTTCAGGTTGTTACATAATGTACAATATATAACACAAACAGTTTATTAATAGTGAAGATAAAAAGCTATTCATTCTTCAATAATAAATTGACATTGCTATGTACATATTCCAAAAGAACATAAACAATTAGGCATTATTATTTTCTAACATTCTACTAATACTTTTTGAAGCAAAATCATCTAAGCATACTTTCATAATCAAGATTTGCTAGAAACTTATTTTCAATCAATATCAAACGCAAAACATTTAATCTCTTTTGAGATATAGTCGATTGCCGATAAAATTTGAAATGTTTTGAAAATGATTAAAGAAATATAGAAATAATCAAACAAAGTTAATAGAAGAAAATTATTGAAAAAAATTAAATAAAGAATGTCATTAAATTATAGACTAAAACATATATCTTAAGAGGGAAAGAACTGAAGAACAAATGCGACAAATTTATGGTGACAACAACAAAATAAAAACGAAAAAAATGGGGATTTTGACCTTCTAGAGGATGATTTAGAAATGCGACAAATTTAGGAAGGCGGTGTTTGTTTGTTTGTTGTTGGAGCGTCTGACTCGGACTTGGCCGATGCACATGACTTTAGGGGAAGATGGTTCTAGGGTTGTGTCTTTACCAGTGTTGGTTTTGCGAATAAACATTGTGTTACAACGAGACTTGCTTCCTCTGTTGCTTTTGCTTCTTGGAAACCTAATCATCAATGTCGGTGGGAACTTATATGTGATCGTTGATGATAACAAGATTTTAATTTTGATCCTAAAACTATGATCATATATGTGAATCTAAGATTCATCTATGAATCAATTAAATGGTTCATATATGAATGCCTTAAATAGTTTATATGTGAATCATTTGGGTTTACATATGCACATACACAATGAAAATATGAACTAAATCAGTTTCATATAGGCATTACTTTTTCATTTTGTCGCTGTCTAGTAAATTCACATGTAGAGAGGATCCAAAACAATTGATATCATATGAGAATTTATGATTTCATATGTGAATAAGTAAAAAATAGTTTATATTTGAATCACACGGGTTCACATATGCATATATAGTTTATATGTGAATCACACATATTCACATACACACATGTTTGCCGCATATTTTGTTCATATGTTGCAGTTGTAAAGGTTATGAAACCACTCATTTATTTTACGCATAATTATTACCATATGTGCCTGAATTATCTGGTGTTACACAATTAGCCCTCAAATATTGACCACTAATTTTTTTAGTGGAAGGGTTATAATTGTTTCTCTCTTTCTCATACATATATCAAAATTACATTTAAGATGATAAACATTTTGTTGTATCTATTGCCACGTCCTAATAATTCAAACTTTATATATTTTAGTTATTTCCAATAATTTTTTACCACTTAAAAGAAATTCTAAATGGGCATTAAATCAAACATATTTCTTTATGTTAATTGACTCACAAACCAACTTTTTTTTTTGCCAAAATATTAAAGCAGTTTATGAATTTAAAACTATATAGAAGGATTGCGATTGAAGATTTGTCACAAGATTAATAAAATGCTTTGATTTAAACAAAAAGTAAAGTGACTTTGACAAACACAAAATTATAAACCAAGCTGTTAGAATATTAATTAATCAATCAAATATGTGTATTTAAATAGTGTGATTATTTAAAATTCATTGCCATTTGGTAATATCTGTTTTTACATGTGTTTTATTGGCTTGAAGTGATATCAATATAATGAATGCAAGAAAAAAGGTCATCCAATTCACCTTAATTTTTTAAAATGTAAAGTTGAAACAATCAAAACAGATTTATAACGATCGGTCTTGATATATATTCCATTGCGACAAATAGGGGGGCGGGGTGGGGCAAAAAAATACAAAATCCGACCGGGTTCGGGGTAGGACTTATGACCCCCGAAGATTCAAAGCGGGTGTGTAGGAGTTCGGGTATCGGATGATGTCGGGTCTTGTTTCAGGTTGTACAATGTAATTTTTTTCCTTTTCCCCCCAGGTTATTAGAATACCGCAACAAGAAATGAAAAAAAAAACCTCAAACATATTTTCCCACACTCTTTGTCAATGTCATTTGATTCATTGTGTTAGTTATTGAATAGTTTTTTATCAATACCATTCACATCATCACACTCTTACATGAACATCACACCTACTAGTACATAGTCATCGTGCATATCTTTTAACCATCCACGGGGCAATAGAGCATAAGAACTAACTAAAGACAATTCCTCATAAATCAATTGAGCAAAATTAATATTTATAGTTAGTAAATAAATTCGGGTTAGGTTTTAAAAAAAGTAAAAAAATTGTATTTATGGTTAGTAAATAATTAAATTCGGGTTTCGGGTCGGATCGGGTGACGAACATTGAGGCCCTACCCAAACCGAAATATCCGGTCTAAAATTGACTTCAGACTTCGGGTATGATCGGGTGGTTCGGGTTTTTTTTGGGCGGGTTTTTCGGGTACGGTCGGATTTTACTCACCCCTAACGACAAATGAGTGATTTGAACTAAGCGTTTCAATAGAGCAGGCCTTCAATGTTCCATGACGATACTGATAAACAAACTAGATGCATGTGTTGTCATGGTTTAATACCGACAATGAAGACATGACAACAAAACATAGGTAGACCCATAAATTTTTGAAGTGGTAACACAAAATAATTAATTATTATGTACTTATGTTTTTAAATAAATAAAAGTTTATTATAGTTAATAGAGAAAGCAGTCAAAGCACAATACACAAACTAGATTGGGTTGGCTAATTTATTGATGGGATATGTGTTGGGTCCGAAAAGACACTTAGGGGTTGTTTGTTTTTTAGAAAGAAGGACTTATATGCCTCTTATCACTTTTTCGGTCAGACATAAACCAATTAAGACTGTTTATTTTTTCAACAACTGTAACACCCCGATTCTTCGAAAGGTATCATTTCAAGTTAATACCGAAACCGATATATTAAGGAAAAATAAGATATTTTATTTTGGGCTTGAATCCTTGATTTTATAGTCTAGATGGATGAAGGATTCAATTACGAGTCCAACGGTTCTTTCCGGAGCGAAAACGGAGCTATAACGAAGAAGTTATGGCCAAAACAGTGATCGGAGAAGTTTACAGCTCGCGGTACAATCTCGGCGAAAGTGCCCCGCGAGAGTGACACTTGTCACTTTCGCTGTCACTCTCGCCAACAGCGTCTGGACGATTAAAATCGCGATTTTCAGCCCCAAACTTCATTCTTTCATATCTCCTTCATCCTAGCTCCGATTTGGGTGATTCAAGTTGCTACGGTTTCGTTTTTGAGAGATTTTCAAGAATCTAGCAAGAGATTGGAAGTCTATTGGAGTATACTAGAGTATTTTGTGGTGGTAAGCTTCTCATCCCTCTCACTTCATCTTCTTCACCAAGTTTTCTAGGGTTTCATCCACCATTTGTTCTCCCTTTCATAGATTGAAGGTTTGTAATCATTTTGGTGAACTAGAAGTGTGTTGGTTGGTGGATTCAAGCTTGGGTTAAGATAATCTTCTATTCTCTTCGATTATGGAAGTTAGGGTTTTGGTATTAGTTGAGGTATTCATGTATATGGTTTGGGAAACAATTCTTTGTGGTTGATTATGTTTATTTGTGGTTGAATATGTATGGATTTAGGCTTTGGAAGTTTTGTCTTGAGAATCCAAGTGCTCTTCAAAGGAGCTCTATTTGGGGGAAAATCTAGAGTTAGCCTAAATCTAGCAAGGTGAGTTCAAGTTGATTTGTGAAAACGTTGTACATGCCAAAATGTCTATTTTACAGTGTTTATGTGTTCTACATGAAATTATCAAATGTTGGGTTATTTGCTAATATTTGATTATTTGAAGCATTTAACTTTACAAACTTTGTATAATATCCACATTTGGGATTTTTGGGCATTTTGATAAATGTGTTACAAACGAATGTGTTTTGAGGTCTTATTGCATAATTAAATAGATCTTTAGTCAAAGAAATACACTTTTAAATGTTTGTCGAGTCTTATACACCATTCATGAAATGGAATGTTTTATAAAGTATTACTTGCACTTTTATGTAAGGTACTTGAAAGAATGTTTATAGTCTCATTTCATGATTTTCATTTTTATCATCAGTTAAATTTGAAAAATGCATATTCTGTGTTATGAGGCATTTGGAAAATATGAGAGTATAAGTTCACTCGGAAAATGGGTACCTCAACTAATGTTGAGTTTTGAACTAATCTTAATTTTAGTCGTTGTGTTTGCATATCCGTTGGTCGAGTGCGTTTTATTGTATTTTTATTTCAATTACCAATGGAGCAATGGGTTGCTAAGCCTGCGGCTTGGTATTTTTATTTGATTCGGGGTCTTTGGACAATTGTCCAGTTTTGGTAACTCGACTTAGAGCCTTGGTTGCAATTTTGGATGAGGATTTCAACATACTGACGTTTCGCGGTCGGACCTTTCGCGGTTAAACTTTTCGCGGTTAAACCTTTCGCGGTCAAACCTTTCGCGGTTGAAGTTGAATTTCCGTGGGTGTACGTTTAAAGCTACTGAGCCTGACATCCCTTGCGTGTACTTTTGTTTATATGACTAGTCATAACAACATAAAATGGGCTTACTTTGTGGACCGTCACATTTTATGGAATCGGGAATTCCCCGTCACCGAAAGGTGTTGTTTTTTGGTATTGAGTTTTACTACCCAAGTTTTCGGTGACGTTTAGTATTATTGGGTTTTACCCTTGATTTTGTGGGTTGAGTATTATGCCCCACCCGTGTTTTGGGTGTTTTGAGATATAAGGTTTAACCGTATCTTCATAAATGGAGAGTCCGATTTATATTTACGCTTTGAGTGAGTTTTGGGTTAAAGCTAATGTATGAACGGACGACTTACATTGGTATTATCATCTTTGTAGTAGTTTGGTTTGGAAAATGTCCAAATTGATATTCTTTGTCTAAAATGCATATTATTGGAAAATGAGTGGTTTTCACATGTAAGGCGTATCATATTGAAGGACTATAACTTTATCCACATCCTTTCTTTTTAAACGTTTATTTTATATATGTTGAAAAACTCTTGAGCTCACTAGGCGTTAAGCCTAACCTTTTTATTTGTCGGCATGTGCATCAGGTTTCAAGGTTGGGAGTTGGTTCTAGCAGTCCTATGAAGAATAGAGCCTTAGCTAGATCCGAAAGTGAGTATTCGGCAAAGTCTTCCGCTTTATGGAGATAGTGGCTATGTATGGGGATTAGTAGCACCCGTACTTATCTTAGACTTTTGTATAGAATGAATGTTGTATTGAGGTTAAATCTTAAAACGTGGTTACAGATGATCCTTTTATTGGTGTATTTAGAAAATTTTAAATTAGTTGCTATTTCCAGAATTCAGGGTGTTACAAGTTGGTATCAGAGCTTAAGTTTGAGAGAATTAGGTATTGATCTTTGGATGCCTAGACTCAAACTAGAGTTCTTATAAGTGATTGAGAGTGAAGTTGCATATTAGATGCCTTAAGATAAGATATTTTGAGGATTGATCGAGTCGCTAGAGACGGGAATTTGTCAAGGGTCGCAAGGATAATCATGGATGGTACGTTCATAATGGCACCTGGCCAGTGTCATGGTGAACCTACATATCACATGTGTATACTTGAACTACCTTAGTATGATGACCGTTAGGGTAGTGAGAAAGTTTCTAAGCGAGTAATTTAAGGAAACGTTGATGTCCATAGCAATGTCATGTTGAAGTGATAGTTAAATGCGTTGACTGCATTAAGTCGATCATCTTGGGTAAGAATTATTGGTTGGATTAGAACTATAAGTTTGTTAGACCAATTTTATTTCGAGGGGAAATGGTAAGTTAACCCAATTAGTGAGTTCGTGGCTCTAAAATGTTTGATGTATCCGGATGGCAATAGTATGTCGAGATGATGGATGAGTGTAGTCTTGAGATGCTGAGTGCCGACCAAGTTCATAAACAAAATTTATCTCTAAAATAAATTTGCATCAATTGTTCCTCATGTATTCGAAGCATAAAGTGTGTATACTTTGAAGTTTTGGTAAAACACTTATTACTCATCAGATTTTAAACCGTGAGCTTAAGCATGCATAAAATTGTTTTGTTGCACATGGTTGTGATTTATATTGAAAATCTCTTTATCCTTGTTTCGTGTCTGAAACTATTTTTCCGGATATTGTAATATTCGTGTTTTAATGTTATTTGGGTTGTTGGGGAACTAACTATGGAATTTTTGACTTTGACATTGGATCTCCCCCACGTATGTTAAGGTTTTAAAGGACGAGTTGTCCCTATGTTCTTGAGTCGAAATATTCCTTGGAATTTTAGTCGGTACGAGTCATGTCGAATTCATGAAACGTTATTTTATAACGCTTTACTACTCACAAGTGTATTTTGAATTGCGTGAGTTTTAATTTTATTTGCGTGTAAGTTTATGAGTTTTATTGAAGCATTGAGTCTCATGCGGATTTTGGTGAAAGTGTCGTTTATATTTATCAGGTGCGATAAAAGATAAAATTTTGGGATTTTGACATTTTAGTCATGACTTTGTTTCATGCTATTTGATTTTGGGAATGACAGTTTTGGCACCATATGATGTTGAGCATCGTTGTGTTTCATTGGGTTTTGTGGAAGGTTTTTTTGGGTCTTACGAAATTCTATTTTACGACATTTTGCGTCGTGCTCTTGAATTTGAGAGGTGTATACTTGTATTATTGTGTGAGTTAACTTATAAATTTTCGTTTAATATTTTGTCTCGTGTGAGTTTTGCATCGACATTTTCGCAACCGTAAGAGACGTTTGAGAGTTTTGTCAATAGATATTATCCCATATGTTATTTTGGGAAGTTTCAATATTAAGTGATTTCTCTTTTGGGTTTTATACAAGTGTTTCTCGTTGTATGCTACATGGTTTTCGAGTTGTTTTAAATTGTTGGTGTGAGTAAGCATATGAAAAGTTATGTCGTTTCGTATTGGACTTTCACTTTGAACGTATTTCAGTTGTCGATTTCAAGGTTATAAATTCCGCAATGCATTAAGTGAGTTAGCGGTATACATGTCATTGTAGCCACTATTTTCGGACAACATCATTTCATTGTACGACCTAAAATTTGAAAATTGGTTTAAATTTATTGTATGTTGACCAATCGCCTGCATGTTCTTGTGTTGCTAAGTTTTGAGAAGCGAACTCGGCATGCGGGTCTTGTTGGGAATTTTATTCCATACTTTTATATAGTCGAATGAGAAATTTTGGGAACTCGATTACGTAACTTGTCTCTTGGGAGTTTTGTTCAATCGTCTCACTATAAACTGTTTTGGTACGCGAAATTATTTCCCCATTTATGGTATAACTTGATGCATGTTATGACCATGGTAGTCCATTTAAAATTTTGTTGCGCATCTTTTATTATTATCTATATTAACGTAAAAACTGATCAAATGAGTTTTGGAAATGGTTTTATATGCGTAGTGTTGGTGATCAATTTTGAAACCTATCGAACGAACGGTAGTGTATTTTTACCGCACGGTTAATTGTTATGAAACTCATGTATTTGAAAGTTTTATAGATTTCAGCTTGGCATACTTGTTGAAAAACCTTGAACTCATTAGGACTATTGACTTGAAACCCCTATCGTGAAGGGAGTTGCAATTAAGGGACTAGAGAAGTCCTTAGGATTTGAAGCGTCGGATGATCCGACCTGTAGTCAACCTTGAATTTGAGTTTCAGTTTTTGAATCGGGTCATGCGTGAATCATGGGAGTAATAGATTATGTCCCCAGTTAATTAAGAGATGATCTCTATGCTTTAGTAAACCTTCGGGATGAGGTTTTGTGTGACTACCTACGTTTGTTGGGTTCGTATTGATGAGCTGCTTGTCTGGTTGACATCAAGTTATGTGTTGGCGGTGTACCGTCTTAATGGACTTCCGTGATCAAGGAATTTTGTGGCCCGTCTGTTATGGATGTAAAATTTGGGAACATTAGCCTCTGTTAGGTATCAACCTTAATGCGACAATACTTCTGGAATGAAGTATTAGGCGGGACGTCCACGTTTTGATGTCACCATTTTGGTATTAGGCGTCGACTCTTTTCTTGAGAACAATAACCGTTAGTGTGCTCAGTGCACGTCCGTTGAATTTGGAGTGTTCACATGTAAGGTGGTAACATTAAGAGAAGTAGATATTGATACTTAGAGATTGATCAGTGGTAATCCTCCAATCTACGAGGCTTCGCCGATCTATCAATCGACGCTTGAATGCACTATGGGAACTGTGTAACCATGGGGTTGAAGTAACCCACTATCTGTGGGTATTGTGCTTATGGAAACTTGAGGGTCGGATCTACGTTTGTGTTGGGTCAGACCAAACTAGTGCTAGGAATTGTCGCCAAGGATGGGACGATAACTCTTTTACAGTATGAATTAGTGGGGTATTTTTGGTGGAAACGATGGATTAAAGTCGTAAGTTATTCTTGAGGTAATATGAGCAACATAAGGTTGGGAGACAACCGAGATTTAATGATTAAGAAAATAATTAAGCAATGACTCAACGTTCATCCTGACGTTGCTGAAATACATCGAACATTGAGATTGAGTTTTGTAACGACACGTTATGAGAAACTCAGCGACAACCTCAACCGGAACGTAATCGGGTCCGTATATGAGGTGAGGTTTCATGAAGGCATTCCTTTTGGATAGGAAATCAATCGATCTTTCCAAGTGCGATGTTGGGTGCTGGGTAGTTCCAGATTTCAAGGACGAAATCTCTTTTAAGGTTGGGAGGATTGTAACACCCCGATTCTTCGAAATGTATCATTTCAAGTTAATACCGAAACCGATATATTAAGGAAAAATAAGATATTTTATTTTGGGCTTGAATCCTTGATTTTATAGTCTAGATGGATGAAGGATTCAATTACGAGTCCAACGGTTCTTTCCGGAGCGAAAACGGAGCTATAACGAAGAAGTTATGGCCAAAACAGTGATCGGGGAAGTTTACAGCTCGCGGTACAATCTCGGCGAAAGTGCCCCGCGAGAGTGACACTTGTCACTTTCGCTGTCACTCTCGCCCCAAACTTCATTCTTTCATATCTCCTTCATCCTAGCTCCGATTTAGGTGATTCAAGTTGCTACGGTTTCGTTTTTGAGAGCTTTTCAAGAATCTAGCAAGAGATTGGAATTCTATTGGAGTATACTAGAGTATTTTGTGGTGGTAAGCTTCTCATCCCTCTCAATTCATCTTCTTCACCAAGTTTTCTAGGGTTTTATCCACCATGTGTTCTCCCTTTCATAGATTAAAGGTTTGTAATCATTTTGGTGAACTAGAAGTGTGTTGGTTGGTGGATTCAAGCTTGGGTTAAGGTAATCTTCTATTCTCTTCGGTTATGGAAGTTAGGGTTTTGGTATTAGTTGAGGTATTCATGTATATGGTTTGGGAAACAATTCTTTGTGGTTGATTATGTTTATTTGTGGTTGAATATGTATGGATTTAGGTTTTGGAAGTTTTGTCTTGAGAATCCAAGTGCTCTTCAAAGGAGATCTAGTTGGGGGAAAATCTAGAGTTAGCCTAAATCTAGCAAAGTGAGTTCAAGTTGATTTGTGAAAACGTTGTACATGCCAAAATGTCTATTTTACAGTGTTTATGTGTTCTACATGAAATTATCAAATGTTGGGTTATTTGCTAATATTTGATTATTTGAAGCATTTAACTTTACAAATTTTGTATAATACCCACATTTGGGATTTTTGGGCATTTTGATAAATGTGTTACAAACGAATGTGTTTTGAGGTCTTATTGCATAATTAAATAGATCTTTAGTCAAAGAAATACACTTTTAAATGTTTGTCGAGTCTTATACACCATTCATGAAATGGAATGTTTTATAAAGTATTACTTGCACTTTTATGTAAGGTACTTGAAAGAATGTTTATAGTCTCATTTCATGATTTTCATTCTTATCAGCAGTTAAATTTGAAAAATGCATATTCTGTGTTATGAGGTATTTGAAAAATATGAGAGTATAAGTTCACTTGGAAAATGGGTACCTCAACTAATGTTGAGTTTTGAACTAATCTTAATTTTAGTCGTTGTGTTTGCATATCCGTTGGTTGAGTGCGTTTTATTGTATTTTTATTTCAATTACCAATGGGTCAATGGGTTGCTAAGCCTGCGGCTTGGTATTTTTATTTGATTCGGGGTCTTTGGACAATTGTCCAGTTTTGGTAACTCGACTTAGATCCTTGGTTGCAATTTTGGATGAGGATTTCAACATAATGACCTTTCGCGGTTAAACCTTTCGCGGTCGAACCTTTCGCGGTTGAAGTTGAATTTCCGTGGGTGTACGTTTAAAGCTACTGAGCCTGACATCCCTTGCGTGTACTTTTGTTTATATGACTAGTCATAACAACATAAAATGGGCTTAATTTGTGGACCGTCACATTTTATGGAATCGGGAATTCCCCGTCACCGAAAGGTGTTGTTTTTGGGTATTGAGTTTTACTACCCAAGTTTTCGGTGACGTTTAGTATTATTGGGTTTTACCCTTGATTTTGTGGGTTGAGTATTATGCCCCACCCGTGTTTTGGGTGTTTTGAGATATAAGGTTTAACCGTATCTTCATAAATGGAGAGTCCGATTTATATTTACGCTTTGAGTGAGTTTTGGGTTAAAGCTAATGTATGAACGGACGACTTACATTGGTATTATCATCTTTGTAGTAGTTTGGTTTGGAAAATGTCCAAATTGATATTCTTTGTCTAAAATGCATATTATTGGAAAATGAGTGGTTTTCACATGTAAGGCGTATCATATTGAAGAACTATAACTTTATCCACATCCTTTCTTTTTAAACGTTTATTTTATATATGTTGAAAAACTCTTGAGCTCACTAGGCGTTAAGCCTAACCTTTTTATTTGTCGGCAATGCATCAGGTTTCAAGGTTGGGAGTTGGTTCTAGCAGTCCTATGAAGAATAGAGCTTTAGCTAGATCCGAAAGTGAGTATTCGGCAAAGTCTTCCGCTTTATGGAGATAGTGGCTATGTATGGGGATTAGTAGCACCCGTACTTATCTTAGACGTTTGTATAGAATGAATGTTGTATTGACGTTAAATCTTAAAACGTGGTTACAGATGATCCTTTTATTGGTGTATTTAGAAAATTTTAAATTAGTTGCTATTTCCAGAATTCAGGGTGTTACAAGTTGGTATCAGAGCTTAAGTTTGAGAGAATTAGGTATTGATCTTTGGATGCCTAGACTCAAACTAGAGTTCTTATAAGTGATTGAGAGTGAAGTTGCATATTAGATGCCTTAAGATAAGATATTTTGAGGATTGATCGAGTCGCTAGAGACGGGAATTTGTCAAGGGTCGCAAGGATAATCATGGATGGTACGTTCATAATGGCACCTGGCCAGTGTCATGGTGAACCTACATATCACATGTGTATACTTGAACTACCTTAGTATGATGACCGTTAGGGTAGTGAGAAAGTTTCTAAGCGAGTAATTTAAGGAAACGTTGATGTCCATAGCAATGTCATGTTGAAGTGATAGTTAAATGCGTTGACTGCATTAAGTCGATCATCTTGGGTAAGAATTATTGGTTGGATTAGAACTATAAGTTTGTTAGACCAATTTTATTTCGAGGGGAAATGGTAAGTTAACCCAATTAGTGAGTTCGTGGCTCTAAAATGTTTGATGTATCCGGATGGCAATAGTATGTCGAGATGATGGATGAGTGTAGTCTTGAGATGCTGAGTGCCGACCAAGTTCATAAACAAAATTTATCTCTAAAATAAATTTGCATCAATTGTTCCTCATGTATTCGAAGCATAAAGTGTGTATACTTTGAAGTTTTGGTAAAACATTTATTACTCATCAGATTTTAAACCGTGAGCTTAAGCATGCATAAAATTGTTTTGTTGCACATGGTTGTGATTTATATTGAAAATCTCTTTATCCTTGTTTCGTGTCTGACATTATTTTTCCGGATATTGTAATATTCGTGTTTTAATGTTATTTGGGTTGTTGGGGAACTAACTATGGAATTTTTGACTTTGACATTGGATCTCCCCCACGTATGTTAAGGTTTTAAAGGACGAGTTGTCCCTATGTTCTTGAGTCGAAATATTCCTTGGAATTTTAGTCGGTACGAGTCATGTCGAATTCATGAAACGTTATTTTATAACGCTTTACTACTTACAAGTGTATTTTGAATTGCGTGAGTTTTAATTTTATTTGCGTGTAAGTTTATGAGTTTTATTGAAGCATTGAGTCTCATGCAGATTTTGGTGGAAGTGTCGTTTATATTTATCAGGTGCGATAAAAGATAAAATTTTGGGATTTTGACATTTTAGTCATGACTTTGTTTCATGCTATTTGATTTTGGGAATGACAGTTTTGGCACCATATGATGTTGAGCATCGTTGTGTTTCATTGGGTTTTGTGGAAGGTTTTATTGGGTCTTACGAAATTCTATTTTACGACATTTTGCGTCGTGCTCTTGAATTTGAGAGGTGTATACTTGTATTATTGTGTACGTTAACTTATAAATTTTCGTTTAAAAACGTTGCAAAACTTTACTTACGAAGACATGAACTTGAGACCTTCTTTTGGGTTGACAGGTTGTACATATCTAATTAATATTGTGGCACTTTAAGAATCGTAAAAAAAAATCACTACGTCAAGACAATTAAGTAGTAGCACGTGCCACTGTATGCTCCTTACTAGGTCTGTTCATGCCAAAAATACAGTAACAAAAGAAACGGACACTAAAAAGAGTATATCTTCAATATCTTTAAAAGATATAAAATTAGATTGTATGTAAAAATAAAAAACATATGTGTATATATATATATATAGAGAGAGAGAGAGAGAGGGAGGTTCAAGGGAAAAATCTCAAAAAAATGTAAAACTGAAGAATACTCTAGTAGCCATTCATCTGAACGGTATGCACTTGTGCATACAAGTAATTTATAACATGCGCACGTGCATATGTACAAGTGCATAATATGCACATGTGCATAAAAACCAAAAAACTAATTAAAGATGGAAGAATATCAGGGTGTTTTTTAGTTTTTCGTTTTTTTGAGGTTTTTCCCTGAACCTGACCCTATATATATAATATATATATATATATATATATATATATATATATATACACACATATGTATGTATTTGTTATCGTATATGAAAGATACAAGTGATCTAAATCACACAAATATCTTTGGTATTACACATTTACACCAATATAAGCATATAAAAAACATGTTTGAAATCAAGGAAATAATAAATAAGAGGAGAGGGAACAGCCATCAAACACGTTTTTGTTTTTACTTTTAGGGTGAATTACACTGGTGGTCCCTATCGTTTGCATAAAATTTAGATTTAGTCTCTAAAACGAATTATTTACAACAATAGTCCCAATTTTTCAAGTTCATAACATTTATAATCCCTGGAGTTAACACCATTAGTTAACGACCGTTATGAAAGACAAATCAGTCTTTGGCCAAACTACTGGGTTCAAAAACTTAATTCACTTTAAATTTAATTGTCATTCGCATTTTATTTAAAAATAATAATTAAAAAATTATTATGAATCATATCACAAATTGTATTTTTTAAATTAAAATACATATTAAATAAAAATCTTTATATTAATTTAAAAAAACTATTAAATTGACAAATGTTAGAAAATCCCAAATTTAGAAAAACAAATGAAATCAAAATAAGTTCACATATCTTTTGAGTTGGACATTGAAATATGCAACCAAAGTATCGGAAGTTAAGTATTGTTAACACGAGATAGTTATATATTAAATTTTGTTCATTAGGATAAATAATTTTTTGTGAATCACAATTATTTTTTTTATTAAATAAATTAAGCAAAAGTGAACCACAATTAATTTCAGAGTGAATTACACTTTCGGTCCCTTTAGTTTGCCCAAAGACCTATTTTTTTAATGGCATCAAAGCTTTATTATCCACCAAATCAAGCAGCAAGTGTTACAAGGGAAACCATTACCGAAAGGTAGCACCAAAACAGCAACGAAACAGAAACTTAACCGAAATAAAATAAACAAAGTACAACAAACGAGCGTTTGCGAGACACATACTAACGCAACAGCAAAAGGCATACGTCCAACGCTCTTTTATGACGGTAAGCATCCCCGGACATTCACGAACAAATCCACTCCACAACTCACAACTCGACCGAAGGAAGAAAACCCGCTGACAAGACGCCTCTCCTAACAGTCCCAACCAAAGCCACCCCGATTTTGATCCGAAATTACAACTCCCCAGCGGGATTCGTGAGCCACCGAGTCCACTCTAATTTTCTGCTATGAATCCTTCTCCCAATCCACTCGAAGAGGAGCTCAACAAATTTCCTCTTGTCTTCCTTGAACACTACCCGATTACGATGACTCCAGATTTGATATAAGAAGCTCCACACCGTTTATTTCCACAGAGGCAGCTGTAAATCTCCCCCTCCGATTATATCCTCAATCGATTCAATTTGATCCTTATCAATCTTCCAGCATCTACACACTCCTTTCCACATTTTTCTAACCTCTTCACAAGTCACAAACGCGTGATTAACCGATTCTACCACTTTCCCGCATCTTGGGCATAGGAGTGATGGAATGTCCATCCCCATCCTATCAAGGATTGTCTTTCAAGGGAGTCTCTCGAGTCTAGCCCTCCACATAAAAATGTTTATTTTCTTCAGTACTGACTTAAGCCATTTGGTCTCAATCACTTGATCACCATTCAAGGACGTGCCCTCCTTGATTAGGAGCTTGAGCTCTTTAACTGAGAAAGTTCCATCCTTTCCATGTAGCCATTTTTTTATCCCGATATTCCAACTTTGGGGTCCAACCTTGCAAAGACTCATTTAGAGCCTCCAATTCTCCTATTTCCCTCCCCCTTGGTTCCCTCCTCCACGACCATTTCCATATCCATTTGTTATCTACCCATTCCCCTTTTTTCGCTACTAAGACGTCTTTTTTTGTGTGTCTAAACTTAGCAACCTTTTGAATCTTTCTCCTAATGGTACTCCCCCTAACCACCTTTCCGACCAAAACAATGTGTCCCTCCCATTTCCAACGTCTTTTCCAAAGGAAGACCCAAAGTTTATACCCACTTTCCTTAGGTCCTCCTTAATTCTTATTATGTTTGACTATACCGACCCCCCCCCTTGGACATTCCTTAAGCCATCATTAATGCCTCCCCCCTTCCCGTATATGCTTTCCACCACTCTCACCCATAGAACGTCTTTCTCATACAAAAATCTCAACCACCGTTTCCCCAACAACCCCCAATTTGAAGCTTGGAGACTTCCCACATTGAGACCTCCTTTTTTGAAATCTTTAATTTCCTTATCCCATTTTACCCACACTAACCCTTTGTTTTTTTTCCATTATCACTACAGCCTCCCCAAAAGAAAGAACTCCTCACCCTCTCAAGCTCACTAATCACTCCTCTAGGGGCACGAAAAAGCAAAAAGAAGTGATTTGTCTCTACTAACGGTTGTTAACTAAGAATGTTAACTCCAGGAACCATCATTTTTAAGAAATTGAAAAGTTAATAACCATCAACGTAGGTAATTCATTTTAGGGACCAAATTTAACTTCTGAGCAAACCCAGGGACCGCCAATATAATTCACTCTTATTTTTAAGACTAAGTTTTGGTTATCATATTATTATTACTATATTTTCGTGTTTAGTAAGCTAGCTTAAGAAAAAGACTTTTGATCGGCTTTAAATAAAACAAGAAACATTAATTACAGAAAATAAATGTGTAATTTGGTTTAAATGTTTAAAAAATACATTTTGAAATTGTTTATGAGTTATGTTTACGTACGTATTTTATGCATAAGTTAACACAGTTAGGGCTTAAACGAAGTGCTATTTTTCAACAAGGCTATTTATTAAGATGAAAAGTATGTAATTGGACTTAGGGGTTTAGGGTTTAGCAGTTGCTAAATGGTTTGATGCAGAATGATTAAATGGTCAGAATGATTAAGAGACTCTTATGATATAGTGCAAAAATGAATATGGTTGTTTGGTAATTGTTCAACATGGAATTAGGACACTGAATGGTTAAAGAAGACCTAAGATACAAAATCATTCAGAAGATTTTTGAACCATTAAGAGACAGATTTTTTTTTACCAAATAGGATTCAGCTCTTAACGATTCAGATAATGCCTCTTAATAGAACTATTAAGAAATAAACAAACAGTCCCTTAGACTAAAACCAAAAAAGCAAAAACAAAACTTAATGGAACTAAAAATGAAAAAACCTAAATCAATATAGATTTAAATCAGATAATAAATCAAATACGTATATTGGTTTTTTTATATTTGAAAAATATGAATTTCTAACGACATTATTTCAGATTTGAAAAAGCATGTATCAATTATCATTTCAAACCCTAATTATTCGATTCACTACTATTAATTTAATTTAAACTTGTATGATTTACGATATACAGTCAATATTTTATTTTCTTTACATATCGACTCTTTGTTCTTTTTGATATATATAAATATATAAATATAGGGGTTGTTTTATTTGCAACCCTTAAAAATGTTGCAAACCTTGCAACCCATATCTTAACCGTCGGATTCATGATCGACGATTACAATAGATATGAGGCCCAATATTTTTAATTAAAAAAACAGAAAAATAAAAATAAAATAACCGCCGATCATGAATCTAACGGTTAAGATGTGGGTTGCAAGGGTTGCAACCTTTTTCAAGGTTGCAAAATATCCTTCCAATATATATATATATATATTGGAAGGATATTGGAAGGATATATATATAGGGACATGTTTAAGGGAAAACTCTAAATAAATGGAAAATTGAAAAACCACAAAAAAACGAATGAAAAAGTATATGAATATGGATGTCAAATTAACGAGAAAAATATGATCGTTTATTTGGTGTAATTTATTTCGCTCGAATTTTGTTCATTTTTCGTATTTTTTCGAATAAAAAATAGGTGTGGAGGTTTTTTTAATTTAAAAAATATTGTTGTAACTGTCTGTTTAATCATATCCATCAGATCATCTAATCTAACGGTCGATTAGATTTTTTTTAGTTTTTCATTTATTTGAGGGGATAAACAATTTCAAAAACGATTTCAAAAATGTATTTATAGATGTTTATTTAAATATGCAAGACTTGTTTTTGCATTTTTACATATATAACAAATTAGTATTATAATGATAACTACAATAACAATAAATATTTAATAAATATAAATAATAATAATGAATTATTAGAAAGAAAAATTGGGATAAAGAAAAGAGGATCCCAAGTTTCTTTCATCGTCATTTTTGTTGAAAGCATTGGATTCGTTCCCAATAAGGCTTTTTACAAGAGGCACATGATTAATCATTGCCAAATTCTAAATCGAAAATGACTTTTTTATGAAATTATATTTCGAGCATTATATCAGAAGAATTAAATTAAAAACGTTTCTATTTTGTAAACTTCAACGATGATTGATGGTTTTAATATTGACTAGTTTTACGTTGTGTTTTCGAGTTTTTTTTACGAAAGAAAGAAAGAGAAATGGGAGGAAAGTAGGAAGGAAAGAAAAAATGTTGTGTTCTCGAGTTTTTTTTAAGGAGAGAAAGGAAAGGAAAGGAAGAAAAATATTGCTTATTTTCCTCCCAAATGTGGGAGGAAATGGAAGAAAAGGAAATAAAGAAATTTAGAAAAAATTAAAAATATTTATAAAATTACATATATATACCAATTAGTTACATTTCATTGTTAAATAAATAAGAGTATATTGGTAAAAATGACATTTTTCCTTTCTTTTATCTCCTACTCGAGAACATAAAAATTTATATTCTTTCATTTCTTTTCCTTCAATCTTAAGAACACAAATACAAATATTTATTTCTTTTCTTTCACTTTCTTTTCTTTTATTTCCTTCCAAAACTCGAGAACACAACGTTAATCAATGGTAAATTAATTAGTTTTAAGTTTTAACGGTTTTCTTATAATAAATAAATTTTTAATTATTTCATAACTAAGAGTATCTCAAACATATTATTTAAAATAAAGAACATTAAAATGAAAACAAAATAAAAACTAAAGTTTAAAGATTTCTCAAACTTGAAGTGAGCAGAGAGACTATTTTTTATTTATTTTACCAATAGATATAATTGTTATTTTATATATGTTTTTTTTTAAAGTTGTGTGAAAATAATCAAATTATAGAGTATTTTAATAATATAATTAATATTGAAATCTTTAAAATAAAAAATCTATTAAAGCTAATGTATCTTTTAGAGATTTCAATTTTTAATTATTTATTTTTTTTTAAAAAAAAATCTAATAAAGATACTCTAATACGTTATAACTTAAAGCGGAATTATAATCCTTAAGTTTAGATTTCATAAAACTAAATACGTTATAACTTAAAAACCCCAAATTAGTTTGTTTAAGGGACCCAATCCAAACTTTCATAAAAAATTAAGTATTTTATTATAATTCAGTGATTACCTTATATATTTTAATAACATCTAGAAAAAATAATTAATTACATATTTAATAATATAATTAAAACAAATTTATAGTAATATACATTGTTGAGTGTTAAAACTCTACAGTAGTAATATGTATCTTGAGCTTTGATTCTTGTAAATTAAGAGATTTTCAAAATCTTGTATAAAATGATGGTACCTTGTGCCTAATAATTTGTATTTAAGAGTTTTTTTATCTGTGCTTTATAATATAGTATAGAAGTATAGATATAGATAATATAATTAAAACATATTTATAGTAATATAATATATTAATTAATAATGATACATGGAAATGTCTGTATAAAACAAATTTATAAAACAAAGATGTCGGAAGCGGATAACATGTTTTATTTCTATTTGTTATGATGACATTTGGTTAATATCTTTTCGTGATGACTTTTATTTTATATTTGGTGTGATACATTTAGTGATGATATTTGGTATTTAATGCGTTTAAACATATTTGATTGATTGCATTCCACAATAATGTATGATATTTGTTGTGATTTCATTTGTTGATGATTGTTGGTAAGTCGTTGTGATTATCGAATAATGATAAATGAAAATTCATTACAAATAGAGATCGAATTCAAATACAATGTAACATAAAACTTAGAAATTATATATTACTTTGTTATGTATTTTTGCAATACTAAATGAGGATTGTAAATGAGCATGTATACGAAGAAAGTGAGGATGATGTTGTTACACAAGTTGATGTAGATATGAAAAAAGGTATGTTTAAAATATTTTATTAAACATTTTTACTTATATATTACTAAACCTTATGCATATAATGCACTATAAAATGCTGCCAATAATTGAAAATAGTGATATCTCTCAAATTGTTTTAGATATACAAAAAGTTAATTGTAATATATGAAACTCATTTATACTCTACATTTCATTAAAATACATTTGTTACAGAAAAAAGAGAACAATACAATCGAGAATACTATGTACGGCAAAAGGAGCTTAAAAGGCAAAAAATAGCCAGCGGTGAAGGAAATAGTCCATCTACAACACTTGTCACCAATTCCACTAGAGCGGATACAACTCAAATAAATGTCGAACGATCAGAAGAGCTACGAACTGGAACATCCCAAGAACATATTACACCATCCGTAACAAAAGTTCATAATGATTTGGTTACCAACGAGACACCGGTTAGAGCATTACTTCTTGCTGAGAAGAGGAGAACTTATAATAGAAATTACTATCTACGAAGAAAGGAAAAAAAACATTGCGAGAACAGGCGTTAACGCACAAGGAAGCACTGTAGGAGAATCTACTGAGGTCATTGTCAATTCATCGAACCAAAATGACATCATCCAGGACGATCCATACGATCATATTTACGAGGGTATGCTTAGGGAACATCGTGTTTTGAATGAACAACTTGCATGTACTCATTGTGGAGCAAGACGATTCGAATTTGAATTCTCTTCTTTCTGTTGCATGAGTGGGAAAACAAAGTTAGCGTACTCTCCCATTCCCGAAGAACTATATAATCTCTTCACATCGCAATCTGAATTGGGTGAAATGTTCAGGCACAACATACGTGCATACAACACAAACTTTTCTTTCACATCAATGGGTGTAAATTTGGATGAGACGATGAACAATATGAAATCCGGAGTATATACTTTTCGTGCACATGGAGGAATATATCATAGAATCGATCAGTTAGTTCCGAGGGATGGACAACCTAGGTATTTACAGCTGTATTTTTGTGATGCTGAATCTGAGTTTTCCCTTAGACTCCAATGGCCCAATCTTGATAGAAATATCATTAAAATTCTGACGCGTGTTCTTGCTACGAACCCGTATGTGAGAACTTTTCGAAGACTTGGAGAACTAGGACCGCTCGACAACTATAGAGTCACTTTGAATGCATCGGTGCAACTTGACCAGAGGGTATACAACCGACCAACAACATCTGAGGTTTGAATACAAATATACATATTATACGTATTATACACCATTCAATTATGCTATTATTTAGGTGGCTGGTATTTGGGTTGAAGGGAATGACAACATCACTGCATATAAAAGAAGTATTATTGTGTACGGGAGGTCTGACTATAGCCAAGAAATTCAATCTCACCTCGGTTGTTACTATCCGTTGTCTTATCCTTTATTCTTTCCGAACGGTGAGTCTGGGTGGCATTCTAAAATTCCGATGCATGGAGCGTCCATTAATGAAGTTGTTGATGACAACGACTACATGGAGGATGATTTAGAAGGTATAAATGTCATCACAAATTGTAATATATATATATATATATAAACACATCTATACTATAAAGAATATAAATATTTTTCAAAGTATACATATCATCAGTCTAGATGTTCCAAAATTTTTGCAGAGATTGGTTCGAGAAGGGGTAGGAATACTGTAACTATGCGTCAATACTATTGTTACAAGTTCCAGATCCGTTCGAATGATAATGTGATTCTATTGGGTGGAAGATTACTACAACAATTCGTGGTAGATACCTACATCAAGATTGAGACTTCACGTTTGCTATTTTGTCAACGTAATCAAACCAAAATAAGAGCATATTTATATCAAGGTGTTGTGGATTGCGTTAATGCCGGTGAGGTTCAACCAAATAGAGTTGGACAACGAGTTGTGTTGCCTGCAAGTTTCATAGGAGGCCCACGTGACATGCGACGACGATTTTTGGATGCCATGACTTTAGTTCAAGATGACGGGAAACCTGATATATTCCTTACAATGACGTGCAACCCAAAATGGCCTGAAATCCTCAGAGAGCTATTGCCCGGTCAGACTGCACCAGATCGACCAGACCTTGTTGCAAGAATTTTTCGTGCAAAATTAGAGGATTTCAAAGACCAACTCTTCAAGAATAACATCCTTGGCACTGTCACGGCATATGTATATGTCATCGAGTTTCAGAAGCGTGGTTTGCCACATGCTCATTTTCTCCTGATAATGAGACCCGAGGACAAAATGACCAATCCAGATCATTACGACAAGAGTGTGTGTGCTGAAATTCCAGACCCGACAAAGTATCCAGAAATGCACCAGTTGGTTGTCCAACACATGATGCATGGTCCTTGCGGTCATTTACGACCGTCAAGTCCATGCATGCAAGGTGAGCCGAAAAGATGTCGTTTCCGATCTCCTAGGAAATTCAATGATAAAACAACACAGGCTGAGAACTCATATCCATTGTATCGGAGGAGAAATAATGGAAGAGATGTGAATGTACGGGGCAATACCCTGGATAATAGATGGGTGGTTCCATATAACCCAAAGTTGTTAATGATGTTCAACTACCATATTAATGTTGAGGCTTGCTCGAGTATAACATCTGTGAAATATATCTTCAAGTATGTTTATAAGGGTCATGATAGACAAGTTATGCATATCGATCCACACGAAGGAGGAGTTGTTATTAATGAGATTTCAAGATTTCAAAATGCACGTTATGTCTCCCCCCCGGAGGCAATATGGCGTATTTTTAGCTTTCAACTTTCTCAAATTCACCCTCATGTGCTGGCTTTGCAACTCCATCTCCCTAATAAGCAGATGGTTAGGTTCAGAGATGATGATACAATGACAGATATTGTTGCAAGAGAGAGCGGTAGGCGAACAATGTTGACTGCATTTTTCGAAAGAAACAATGTTGATGAGAATGCAAGACAGTATTTGTACAAAGACTTCCCAAAACATTTCACATGGAATGCGAGCTCACGTCATTGGAATTTAAGGAAAAAGGGATCAACGATAGGCCGACTTGTTTATGCTAACCCCGCGGAAGGAGAACGGTATTACCTACGTCTGCTTTTGTCTCATGTGAGTGGGCCTACATGTTTTGAAGATCTATACAGTGTAAATGGCATATTACACCCGACATTTCGAAAAGCGTCTCTTGAAAGAGGCTTAATAGAGACTGACGATAACTTGTCACAATGTCTTGCGGAGGCTTCCTTGTTTCAGTTTCCAAATGCTCTAAGGAGGCTATTTGCTACATTATTAATTTATTATGAGCCAGGAGATGTTCGCAAGTTGTGGGATGATCATTACGATTCACTCTCAGAAGATTATAGACGACAATACGAAAGTGTTGACAGAGTTCGGAATAAGGTCCTGAGTGACATCACAACATTACTACAATCCATGGGTAAAAATCTTGATGATTTCGATCTCCCGAAGATAAATGCAGATGGTAACATACAATTTGATAGTTTTCGTGAGGTAGAAGAGGAATACTCCATAGTTGTGGAAGAAGAACACTTACGTGCCCGAGACTCCCTCAATCTCGACCAAAAATACGCATATGATGAGATCATGAGGCACGTAGATAATGATTGTCCAGGCGTGTTTTTCATAGATGGTCCAGGTGGGACTGGAAAAACTTATTTGTACAAGGCATTGCTTGCCAACATTCATTCCCGTGGTCTTATTGCACTTGCGACTGCTTCTTCGGGTGTTGCAGCTAATAATATGCCTGGGGGGAGAACAGCTCACTCTCGATTTAAGATTCCCCTCAATGTTGATAACAACTCAATGTGCAACATAAAGAAACAAAGCGGGACTGATCAATTGCTTCGGGATGCAAAAATAATAATCTGGGACGAAGCGTCGATGGCTAAGAGGCAGGCGGTGGAGGCACTTGATCGAACAATGCAAGACATCACAGGGGTGACACTCTCATTTGGTGGAAAGATAATGGTTATGGGAGGTGATTTTCGACAGGTGTTACCCGTCGTGAGACGTGGAACCCGAGCACAAATTGTAGATTCTAGCCTACGGATGTCACCTCTTTGGTCTTCGATTAAAAAGATACGGTTAACTCTAAATATGCGAGCAAGAGCTGATCCATGGTTTTCAGATTTTCTATTACGAGTTGGTGATGGAGATGAAGAAGCGGTGGAAGAAAGCTTTATACGCATACCCGATGACATGGCCATTACCTATACTAATAAAGATAAGTCGAAGGATGATTTGATTGACGCAATATTTCCATCTCTGCAAATCAACGGTGTTGATTCAGATTATCTCGTTTCGAGAGCGATATTATCAACTAAAAATGAGAATGTCGATGAGATTAATGACCAGTTAATTGATAGATTCTGCGGAGAGGAAAAAGTTTACTACAGTTTTGATGAAGCAGAAGATGACAGGAATAACCTTTATCCAATGGAGTTCTTAAACTCACTAACCGTCAGTGGTTTGCCTCCTCATTACCTCCGGCTCAAAATTCGATGCCCAATAATACTATTACGAAATATCGATCCCTTTGACGGCTTATGTAATGACACCCGATTGATATGTAGAGGTTTTCAGCAGAACGTAATCGATGCAGAAATAGCCGTTGGTCAACATTCTGGAAAGAGGGTATTTTTGCCGAGAATTCCTCTTTGTCCATCTGAAGATAACATGTTTCCCTTCAAATTGAAGAGAAAATAGTTTCCAGTCCGGCTTAGCTTTTCTATGACAATCAATAAAGCTCAAGGACAGACCATTCCGAATGTTGGTGTTTATCTACCAGAATCGGTATTCTCGCACGGCCAACTTTACGTGGCATTGTCAAGAGGGACTTCGCGTGAAAATACGAAGGTATTAGTAAAGCCTGCCAAAAAATTCAATCGTGGCGGAGTCTACACATCAAATGTGGTGTATCAAGAAGTTTTACGCGATTAACAAGGTACAAACGACTACTTATTATTATACATTTGTTACAACTACATTTGGTTTATATCTATTATAATCATATGACATTTCTTACAGGGCAAGTCTACAAATGGATGCTCCGAGTGATATCTTATCGTTTTCTATGTGTACAAACTTGTATTGTCGCATATGATTATAATTCTATTTTGTTCAAACATACATATCGGGTTTTATTTGTTAATTATGAGTTGCATTATGGGTTTTAGTTGTAAATCTCGAAATCAAGATGTATCCCGCCGCTTTGCGCGGGTACACAACTAGTACGTTATAACTTAAAAACCCCAAATGATTTTGTATATGTTTCTTAGGGGGCGTTTGGTTCGCAAAAATGGAGTGTAATCAGTCAAATGAATTGGAATATGTCTGTTTGGTTTGTAAAGGAATTGACTTGGAATTCTGAAAAATGATAAAAATACCCTTTCTTTTATTTTTATTTTTATTTTTTTATTTATATTTTTTAAATGCCGAGAGAGAGAGAGGAGAGAGAAGGGGGGAGAGATAGGAGAGAAGAGAGAAAGAGGAGAGAGAGATTGTGAGAGAGGGAGGGAGAGTGAGAGGGTAGAGAGAGAGGCGAGAGAGAGGAGAGAGATAGAGATAGGAGAGAGAGAGGAGGGAGAGGAGAGAGATAGAGAGAGGAGAAAGAGGGGAGAGAAGAGAGAGAAAGAAGAGAGAAGAGAGAGGGGAGAGAGGAGATAGGAGAGAGGAGAGAGAGGAGAGAGGAGAGAGAAGGGGGGAGAGATAGGAGAGAAGAGAGAAAGAGGAGAGAGAGATTGTGAGAGAGGGAGGGAGAGGGAGAGGGTAGAGAGAGAGGCGAGAGAGAGGAGAGAGATAGAGATAGGAGAGAGAGAGAGGAGGGAGAGGAGAGAGATAGAGAGAGGAGAGAGAGGGGAGAGAAGAGAGAGAAAGAAGAGAGAAGAGAGAGGGGAGAGAGGAGAGAGGAGAGAGAGGAGAGAGAGAGAGGAGACCAAATCCACATTTGATGGGTTTTAATTTTGTTAAGAGAGTATTTTTGTCATTTTCAAAATATTGGATAGAATGGAATTGAATTCCATCACTTTTGTGAAGGAATGACCAAATCCACATTTGAAGGAATTCATGGAATTCAATTCTATTCCATGGATAACCAAACATCATGATAAAATTTGGTTAATGGAATTGACCATTCCAATTCCATTAGATTCCGACGGAATCCAGCAAACCAAACGCCCCTTAGTTTAGTTGGTTGGTGGTGATTATAAATAAATCAATATAAATAAATCAATAGTTAAGTGTTCAAATCCTTCTATGTGACTTTTTTCTTATTTTTTATTTTATTTTACTGGTAATTTATTTCGTAAGTTTAAGATTTATACTAGTTTTGTTTTTAAATTTAAGATTTATACTAGTTTTGTTTTTAAATTTAAAATTTAGACTATCTAACATTTTATTTTGAGTAAATATAATATTTAAACTTACGGAGCGTTTGGTTCGCATAATAGAATTTGATGGAATTGAAATCTATTGAAAAAATTTGACTTTGAAAGAATTGGAATGAAATTTGATGGAAGTTGACCACGCGTTTAATTGGTAGAATTTGAATGGAATTTAATTCTTTCACTTTAGCTAAGGAATGATGAATTCCTTGATTTGTGGATTTCAATGGAATTCAAAGGATTCCATCATGATCAATATGTGAAACAAACAAAGGAATTGAAATTTGGTCAAAGAAATTATCCATTCCAATTCCTTCAAAATCCATGAACCAAATACCCCCTCAGAGTTTTCTTTTGGATTTATAAGAAGTCACAAATCTCTAAAGGGTCATAATATGCTACTTTATAGGACTAAACATATGTGTCACATACAAGAGTGTTGCAATAGGTTTATGAGACGTTTTTTTAGCTTCTTAAATTATATTTTTGTGACACTTTTGAAATAATAATGCATATTAAATCTTTTTATATGACATTATTTGAAAAAGTGTCGAAACATAATCGTCATATAAAACGATGTGTTTGTAGGACATTTCTAAAATATGTCATATAAAAAAACAAATATGACACTTTATTCTAAAAGTGTCTTAAAAAAATATTTAAGACGCCGAAAAGCGTCTTATAAACATATTACAACATTTCCACACAAATATGACACTTTATTCCCTAACTAATTTAATTTATATAGCGTATTTGTTATAAATAACCAATCAGGTAACATATTCTAGAGCACCAACTTTTTGTTTTACATTTAGGGAGTGTTTACCAAACGTTTACTCGAGCAAACGTTAACCAGTAAAATTCAACACTATCACTTACTTAATGGGGAAGATTTTAGTCCACTAGAACGGTAACGTATGCAACAATTTTCTCGATAAGCGCTAACCGTGGTAAGAATCTTCGTCCTCACTTACCGGGTAAGACTCTCGGTCCTTACCCTACCTCTTACCGAGTAATATTCTCGGTCCTTGTCATATTCATCCGATAAGGTAATGTGACTAGATAACCTCTTGCCTGGGTAAACGTTTGGTAAACGGTCCCTTAGTCTAAGTAATTGGTTTTTTCTTTTCTTTTTTTGACAAAAGCAAACTAATAAACACAATTAGTTAATTATCTAAACTTAAACTTAATATTTCTAATTAACTAATTTAATTGAATGCTTTATATATACTTATTATTTTAATGTAACTATTTGTTGGGTATCTTTAACTTTTGTTGTACAAAAACACCAACCGTGGTTTAATTGAATGTAAATGTTGATGTTGAAATATCGTAATTCGTTTGAATTTTGAAAGATAAAGTATCATAGTTTGAATCATAAGCAAGAAAAGAACAATCGTTTTTTTTAAGAAAAAAAAGTTAATGACCCAAAAAGATTGATGTGTAAAATTCGAGGAATGTCAATGTAGATTCTTTAATTCATGATTTTGGCGCATGAACTTCAATCTTAAGCTATTCAAATAATCAATGTGATGAAATTAGGCGAGCTTATATTAAACTTGGATCATATCAACTTCATAAACCAAATTACCCTTTTAGTCCAAGTGGTGCTAACAGTGATACGAGAAGTTTTGAAATAATTTGGTTTAAGAAAATTCGATAGTTGGAATCAACATTCAAAAAGGCGCGCCATGACACGATATGGCGCAAGGCGTATCTCCATTGTTACGATAAGGCATATAACGTTTCTGTTAGGCATGACTCAATCATGGTCCCTTGAGGTGCACCGTGGCACACCACGACATGCGTTTTTCACAAGACATGCCTTTTAAAAAAAAGTATTTTAATGTTTTTTAGTTTGTGTGATTTTTTATATTTCTAACTTTAGATTTTACACTTTTATAGATTTATCTAATCACATTACTCACAGTTTTACGAGTTCATACACGTCATGGACTCACGATTAAAACGAAATTGTAACTTACCCCCTTTTAAGTTCTATTTTAAATATTTAATCAAATACTATTTTTATTATAATAATCTATATGATTTTCTTTCTAATATGAATTTATATATTTTAATATCATCATATGATTGAATACTATATATATAACTCTATATATGACATACAAATTTGTCGTCTTGTGTCACGCCTTGAGAAAAACACATTCACGTTGTTGTGGCGTGTAAGGCTTGATATAACAACCCAACCAAGACCAATAACAAACACAATTAAATCATAATAATAACTCATGCCAAAACGGCCCCAAGCGTACAATTCCAATTCAAGGTTTGCAACGACAACCTATACACAACTGAGATATTTAAGAAAAAGAGAAAACTAAGATGACGGTCTTCTATCCATTCCCGCTACATCTTCTCTTTACCCTTATCAGTCCTTCCTAAATCACGCCTGCCTGAAAAGGTTTTTAAAATTTGAAAGAGCGAGGGTTAGACCGGAGGTCTAGTGAGTCCCCTCTAACAAATAAGCAACAATATAACTTTCCAAAAATTTAAATCAACATATTTAAAAACAACATAAGAGTAATTCACGCTACTGACCACACTACCGTCGAAGACGGTGTGTCTAACTCGCACTGCCTTAATTTTGGGACACACCCCAATGGCATAAATGTGCCACACTCCCCGACTTAGGTCATAACTTCTACAATAATGTATGCATACATTTAAATATCAACAATTTTATAACACACTGAAATAACTTCATCATGAATATATCATCGTAATAAATCAAAGTTTAAAATTAAACTTTCATGTGCTTTCGTTAACAAAATATTTAGTTCAGAAAAACTCACCTGGGGTCCCTTGCTTAAAACGTTGTGTCTACTCTTACGGCTCGAAACAAATCCTTAAAGAAAATATCTGAGAACTTGAAATCAAAGATGGATTGCCTTCCTTCTGCTCTCCCAAAATCGCCCCAAACCTCCTTCCAAACGCCGCTAGGCTGCTACACAAAAATCCCTAGGATTAAAACCCCTCTTTTCAAAATTTTACCTTAAACCCCCTCCAACTTTGACCCTTTTACACTTTCACCTCAAACTTCTTAGATTTAAGCTTCTAACCCGGTTATTACACTTGAGGCTTGACCTCGTCCGCCATGCCACGCCTCACGCCATATTTAACCTTGGATGAAATTAATCTGAGAGCAAAGTACGAACCTTGACGACTAGACCCCTAACTTAAATTCGTAGCTAGTCCCTTATACATATATGTTTGGCCCTATAAACCGAAGTCCTATAATCAGTTTATTAAAAAAAATTAAAATAATAAAAGTAGATATTTATTTTTAAAACTAACACTTATTTTAGAACAAGTTAAAATAATAATGTAAAGATTATTTTGAGGGGAAAAAAGTAAACAATAGTTATTTATAGAGTGGACTAAGGGGTTGTTTGGCAGTTGCTGAATGATTATGAGACTCTTATGATATAGTGCAAAATGAAATGTGGTTGTTTGGTAATTATTCATGATGAAATCAGGGTGCTTAATAGTTAAGGGAGACCCAAGATATAAAATCATTCAAAAGATTTTGGAACTATTAAGAGATAGATTTTTTTTTTGCCAAACAAGATTCACCTCTTAACGATTTAGATGTTGCCTCTTAATGGAACATTAAGAGGTAAACAAACAGCCCTAAGAGTCTATTGGTTAACACTGTAATGAGTTTAATCATTAATGGGACACAATTTATTCAGTCATCTATACATGACTATCTGGTAATGACTTAATGATAAAATAGTTTATTGACTAAACTTCTAGATAAAACTTTACCCATGTAAAACTTGATAAAAAAAAAAAAACTAACCAAACAACCCCTAAATATACTATACAAAGTCTGAGCTAACATAAATCGTATTGCTCACCCTTATTTATATGGAATGATTTTTTATATAGAATGACTTGTGCTTCCCCCACGTTGCGACATGGTTTCTTGATTTCTTAAACTACAAGTTTCGTATACTTATTGGATGTTGATTAATAATTCTTTCCTTGGGTTTCAAGTAGCTTTTTACAATTTAATGGTTTTTGTTTTTTTCTTTTCACTTTGCATATCTCATTCACATCTTCCAAAAACACACACACACACACACGTATATATATAATAAAATATTTAATGTATTTAAACAAAATTAAAAAAAATCCCGTTTAACAATTATTATTGTCGAATTCTAATTTCAAAATATACTTCATAATTAACTGATAAAACATTTAAATATAGAGTAAATATTAGGTCCTACTAATATATTGCATTTCTATTTTTGAATCTAAAATTTTTAAATTATAATAAAACTATAATTAAATAATTTATGTCAAAAAAGGGGGAATATTACAATCTTTAATTTAACAATCATATTATATATGTTTTTCTAGTTCTTTTTTACCAGATCTTTAAATTAGTAAGTCAAATTCAATAATAAAAAAAATTCAATCAATAATTTTAATTTAAATCTTGTTAAGACATATATTTCAATTTTTCTTCTTTTTTATAACGAGGAGTTGTATTGATTTTCTATTCTCAGCTTATGGTAAAAATTTATCTCATTGCATTTCACATGTATACAAATAGAGATGGTTAAATTGTGCCCGGGACCGATTAGAACCGGTTATGACCCGATGGTCTGGGCCAGTTACACATTTTATTGAATTTCAAGGCTCAACTTAGCCCATGATCGATTATGTATAGACCCGATTTTTCAAAATAAAAAGAATTTTTCAAAATTACAATACAAGTTTTTATCTAGTTAAAGTGTATTTTAATACTAAATTTCAAAAATCATAATTATAAAAACATGTATAATATTTTTGTCTAGAAAATATTTTAAAAATATTTTTTAAACGGAGCCGGGTTCGAGACCGGATTTGGGACTGGCCCGATAGAATCGGGCCGGTAACCAGGCCTAGATTGGTCATAGACTCATAGGATTTTTGGTCAGGACTAAACGACCCACTTTTAAAGGGACCAATTAATTTAGGACCAGGATTGATTTGAGACCAACCCAACTCAACCCGGGACTTGTTTTTTGCCATCTCTATACATAAATAGTGTATATTTAAATCTATATGTAGATAGAAGATTTTAACATATGATCATGTTTGAGGAAAGCCCAACCCAATTCTTTTCATACCTAGGCCTTTTAACTTCAAGCTCCCCTCCCCCCTCCCCCCTCTCAAATTTTTTTGTTTACATGATTTATGTCAATTGTTTTTTGATAAAGAATTGACAAACTTAAGGTTTTTCAATATAAAAAATATTTTTTATTAAGAAGTTGATAATACACATAAGATTTTAATCTTAAACCTTTTGATTAAATGTTCTATATATTATCCACTAATAGCTTAAGGTTGGAATTAGATGTGAATAGTTGTTGGTCCAAGTAATAATCAACCAACTTATTCCATCATATAAATAAAACAACATTAGGAAGATGATGAAAGATGGTGTGAGAAAATGAGTTAAGGTGAAAACAACATTAAGAAGAGATTTGAACCCTTGATCACTTTAAGGTGCCGTTTGTTTTTTAAGAGGTCTAAAGTCTTATTTTACTTCTGATTAATAAAAGGTGGTGCTGAATTCTGAAATCTGAATCAACAAGACTGTATGTTTCTGTAACGTTTGGAGGCATCTTGAAAGAAATAAGAGCAAATGAACTGAGGTGGCGATAAGAGTTTTAAGAAGTTAGGTCACCACTTCTTACTTCAGACGTATATAAGAGTTAAAAAGTTCTGAAAACTGGAAAAAAAACAATCAGTCTAAATGTAAAAAGGTCTAAACGATTCAGATTTAAGAGTCATTAAGAGATATTTTTTTAAAAACAAACAAACCCTAAATCTCACTCTCACCCTATGAATCGCGCTTGATACGGGAATTGATCCAGTGCATCTCCGTAAATCTCATCCTAATGTGCATCCACCCTTCTCACCATAACTTTCATTCACCCTTCTCACCATAACTTTCATTCTCATCGGAACCTAACACTTAGGAATATATCATTTATATACAACAATTTTTTTGAAGTATATATTATTTATATACGGCAAATGAAGCTTAGGTTGAAATCCTTAACCTCTAGAAATGTTAGGTTACTGGTACTGCTGAGTAAAAGACCTTTTGATCGAGTAAATAAATTTTCTTGACATGTATGATAGTTAGTAAGGGGAAAATGATAAAAACTAACGAAATGTTATTTTTGCAAATCATTTTCGCAATGAGTGTAACACCCTAAAAATAAAACAAAGTAAAAAACGAGGACTAATTGTGTAATTCCCTAAAAATATGTAGATCAGGGGCAAATTGTCACAAGGACAAAGTTGTAGATGAATTTGCAAGCTGATAACCATGAAAATTGAAAAGAGCGGCAACAGTTGAAAATATTTGTGCTACTTCTAAGTTAACGTACAAAAAGTGTTGTAATTTACTTGTAGTGTTATTACAAGCGGTCATTGTGCTTGGTGAGTTAGTATAGATGTGACTAATGAAACATCGTGCCAATTCTGATTTGAGATCTCAATTCGTATTTATGGTGCTTTTGTTGTGAATATTTGTGGAATGATTATAAACATATTTAACCATTTATGACTTTTGTTAGACACCACAACCCTAGGAATAAGTAAAGCGTGACATTGAACAACAAAAATTGATATAAAAATACAATAACGTTTTAAATTAAAGTGTCTATTGATTCTGATAGTCTTGAAATCTTCTTGTGTATATACATGTTGTGTTATCCTTATTTAGTACATATCAAAATTATTAAAATTCCATTTTTCTAGGTAATACAAGAATATATTAAAACCTTTTTTTATTATTTTAGGACATATATATCGAGTTGCAAACGATACATTTATCGATTTCTTAAACCAAAACCAAAACGAAATATCACTCCAAACTCACATTTTGAAAATTCATAATCATCCAAACCTTTTAATTTGTGAAAAAAATATTGCATTTGAGGAAAAAAAACGTTCAATAATTAGGAATAAATTAACATTTAATCGTGATTTTATCCAATTTGGGGAAGAACATAATTTGGTATTAATTGCAGGCTGGCTGCTTTGGTCCTTGCATGTGGGCAGGGAATTTATGCATGCAGCCAACATAAATATGAATAAATAGTCAACGAATGCAAGCTCATAACTACACATATGAAACCTTAAATTGAGGGGCTCATCTCTAATAAGATTTGGGTTTTGTGGCTTATTTTTAAGAAAAATTGCATCAAAATGGAACAAACTTTGCCATATTTCTATTTTGGGAAACCAACTTTCAAAACCTTAATTTTAGGATTTGAAACAAAATTTTCATTTATTTAAGGGACTCGTTTACCTGTTCAACAGGTAACTCGTAATCTTAAATGATATGACATTTTTTTAAAAATAAACTAAAATGAATATCCTAACACTTTTAATAAAAAGCATATCTAAAATAAAAGAAAATGTTAAACAAAAAGTTAGATCCTAAACCCACCTGCGGTTTTTGAGTTTTTTTTAACAATTTTTTTAAGTGTCCTTTAAAATTATACATACGAGTTTATATATGCATTTTTGAATGAAATTTTTTTAATAATTCACATATAAACTTTCATTCTAAAATATATTTCTTACCTTTTCATGATATTTAGGCTCTTATTTAAACCGATTCCTATATATACGTGTATTTTATATTTTCACGATAACTTTATTATCATATTATTTGAACCAAATTACATTTCAAAATTAATTCGGAAATTAATCCGAAACAAAATTCCATTTAATAACATTAAAAAGTCACATCTAAAAATAAAATATATACGTCGTAATTATCACGTTCTTCTCATAAATGACCAATTAACGTATTATAAAGTATGAGCCAAGCTTCTTTATGTTTGATTTCTATGTTCTTATCTCCGTGGTGATTTTATGTATGTATCTTCTTTGTTTGCAACGTTTTCACATTAAATAAGTTGATACTACATGATCATATTAGACACTCATGTTCAAGAACAATGGTGAATAACTGAATATGGTGAAATCTTGAACATTATTTGGGAATATTTTCATGAACAATTGGGAACACCTTGATCATATGTTCATTAAGTTTCATTGAACATTTATGTTCCAAGGTTCATTATATCATGATCTTAACAAGTTGAAAACATCATATATTATGGACATCATTAACGCATATTCATAAATTGTTTAATATGTGAAACAAAATCCCAGCGTCGAAATACGCCAACAAGTCCAAGGTTCATAAAATATGTTCATAAAGGGGGCTGTTCATAAAGTGGAATGTCAGTGCATAATAAAACTTTATGAACATATGTTCATAAAGTGGACGGTTCCATGTGGAAGGAGGGTATTTCATCAGTGTTCATCCATGTTCATCAATGCACATAACACTAACAAAGGTACTTACCGATACAAATTTCCTTATTGGATTCGACTATTTTTGTGCTGCATTTAACCGTGCTGATATTTTGCGTAATACATTCTTCAGTGGGATTGAGCTGTGTTCCATTACATATACCTGACGTTGTAGTTATTGTTGACGAACAATGAAATATGTTGGCTCTTCCACCGACATCGTCCAATCTTCCGGAATTCATAGTATCGTTCAACAATGCGGTATGAATGTTGTTTTGCTCACTTTGTGAATCCATAATCGTGACATACAATTAGAAACATCAACCAATCATCTAGAGTATACTTTGAATCATAAACTTTAAGCTAGAATCATGGATAAGATTTTTTTGTAACTCCTCATTAATGAGTGTAATAACCCGAATCCAAAACAACTAATATACAAAGCATTACAACCCAAAAGGTAAAAATATGACTACAACTGAGATAATCTAGGTCTACCGGAACTTCAAGCTTCCTCCAAGTCCCTATCACGACACCGCCTCCAACAATTCCCTTGAATGAACTTCTAACCGAACCCCTTACCTGAAAATGATTTTAGTTTTGAAAAACGAGGGTTAGACCATGAGGTCTACCGAGTTCCCTCTAGCAATAACATTCGCGCCAACAACAATATTTAAAATAGTCTGAATCCAGAAATTGTTTTCTTCTAAAATTACCACCCTCAAGCACGCACTGATGATAGCCTACAAATGAGAAATGAATAGGAGGGTTGGTGCCTTTAGGGTTTTAACCCCTTTTCTAAAAATTTACAACTTAGACCCCAAACTTTGGTTCTTCCCCAAACTCCCACTAGATACACTTTATTAATATTTTTTAATAAAGTTTCGGGAATTACAATATCTCCTCGTCAAAAGAATTTCGTCCCCGGAATTCCATCGTCGAACAAGTTCAAAATTTATCACACAACACAATAAAATTGTCTTTTCGATCCAAACACACGTTTGCATGCGTCAACTCATTTTCATAACGAGAACTTACCAGGCACACACACATACACACATATTTTTGACATGAAAGACTTATGTACTTGTTCGAAAACACAATGCATGATACTTATTTTACATTGAAGGCTATTCACTCTAGCAAGGTCAACCGTTTGCACTCACAACATTTCATCATGGACTCCCTACTTCCGACCAACCAATCAGTATCCTCACATTTGCAACAACCTTCGGCACCAGTGCCTCCCAACATACTTGTATGTCCATCTACACAGTTACCACCGCGACTAATGATTTGCAAACCATGCGTCCTCACTTTGACCTTAATAGGCTAACCATCAGTAACCCCTTTCTATCCTATCCTTACCCTATATTATACATCAACTCTACTATCATTTCTCAACCACCCTTGCCACCCTTCCATTAACTGAAGAGTCAAAAGGTCCATTTCTATAACTCGATTCTTGGGTTGAAGCTCTCAAGATCCCAATTGATCGACATAACGAACTACCATAATGGAGACTCACTCGGAACTAGGAGCTCACCTCAAATCAGTTATTCCCCCCTTTTGGCCCAAAGAAGTTCTACCTCTAGTTGGCTCATTAACATTCTGAATGATGCTCCTTCTAGAAGGTGTTAACATTACCTCACAAACAATCTTACAACACCTCTGAACCATTGCTATCCTTGCAAAACTAGAATTTACTCCGCACTACATCCCCATCGATCATCGTAACAATAGTAATCGAGCACACCTACACACCTGTAAATTCACAATGGCATTGGTTAGATGTGATTTTGAATTTGCCTTACATGAGAGTCCTCACTACCATCGTCGTGATTATCGAGCATAAAGGTCTTCCCGAATAGCTTCCTATATCTCAGTTGTGTCCCCCTCTATTCCCAGCTTAAGTTTAGGCCCATTTGGTCATCTAAATCCCTTAAATTATGGCTCTGATACCAACTGTAACAAACCGAATCCAAAACAACTAATATACAAAGCATTACAACCCAAAAGGTAAAAATATGACTACAAATGAGATAATCTAGGTCAACCGAAACTTCGAGCTTCCTTCAAGTCCCTATCACGACACTGCCTCCCGCAATTCCCTTGAACGAACTTCTAACTGAACACCTTACCTGAAAATGGTTTTAGTTTTGAAAAACGAGGGTTAGACCATGAGGTCTACTGAGTTTCCTCTAGCTATAACATTCGCGCCAACAACAATATTTAAAACAATCTATAACATTTATAGCAATTCTCCATTTTAAAACATTTAAACTTCAATATCAAAGCAACACGTGTAATCGGCACATTGAAGTCACACCACCTGTGACAACGTGTCAGTCTCACACTGCCTTAACTAGAACACACCCTCCATGGCATAAACAGGACACCCACCCCAGCATGAGTACTGGCAAAACACACCTGCCGACTTAGCCGTTACATATCCACACGCAAATGTATGCATACAAATATCTCAACTTTTACAATACATCAAAACATGTAGTTCATATAAAAGATCAACATGCAGTTTCATAACATCTCATGCGTTTAATATAAAGCACAAGTCAACGTACTTTCAGTTAGAAAGACTCACCTGTTGCTTTTGTACTACTCTTCGCACTCGCACACGAGTCCCCAAATGACAACCTATGAACCGAGAAGTTAGGGTGATAAGATACCCAAAGCTCCAAAATGTACCACTTCTGAACTCTCTCTCAAAAACCCGCATCTAACCCCCCCAGACTAATCTTATCGGATCGGCTACAACTCCGAGGGTCTCCCCCTTTCAGGCTTGGCCTTCCCAGTATTTGCCTCCCAGATCCACCCGGTTCCCGGGTGCACCCGACTCCCGGGTTCCCTCAGTCCGCCTCCCGGGTTCCCTGCTTCTTCCCGATTCCCGAGCTTCTCCCTCTCTGGGTCACTTCCCCCGGGTTCCCCGACTCCCGGGGTCATACCCGGGTTCCCACCTTTCCACCGGTATCCTCGGTCTCTCTCTTACTCCTAGGACCCCCATCTCACGGGGCTCCTCCCAGGACCACACCAACCCGACCTCCTCAGGATTGATTGCTACCGGACTCCCCGGTATGCGCCGGGTTCCCGGCTTCAGTTGAAGGGTTGGAGACGCACAGTCTCCGCTCCCTTTCTCCATCCCGACTCGACGAAGAAATGAACTAGGTTTGGGGTTAGGAGACAACTCAAATAAGAGTCTCATCCTTTCCAAACATAGGTAATCAAAAGGAACCCCAACCATTGCTATTTCCCAGTGGGATTGATTAAACATAAACTAATGCCAAAACCAAATAGATAAACCTCTCTTACTAAACCAAAAGATGTTATCAAATAGATTACCCAACATTCATAGATTTTGGTTTAGAGATTACCTTGACAATGATGATAAAGAACCCCTCTGAATCCAGAAATTGTTTTCTTCTCAAATGCCCACCCTCAAGCATGCACTGATGGTAGCCTCCAAATGAGAAATGAATAGGAGGGTTGGTGCCTTTAGGGTTTTAACCCCTTTTCTAAAAAATTACAGCTTAGACCCCAAACTTTGGTTCTTCCCCAAACTCCCACTAGATACACTTTATTAATAATTTTTAATAAAGTTTCGGGTATTACAATGAGGCTATAAAAAATTAACTAAATGAAATATCAAATCTACCCTTAGGCGTTTATTTAATGAGTTCAACCAACCAAAGATGAGAATGTCTTCTTATTTGTCAAATGTGGTTTGCAAAGTTAATAACATTTTATTAGTTAATTAACAAAATAATCTACCTCTTTCTCTCTCTCTCTCTCTCTCTCTCTCTCTCTATATATATATATATATATATATATATATATAGAGAGAGAGAGAGAGAGAGAGAGGTGGTTTCATTTGGAAACCACCATTATGTAGCAAACTTTGTAACCCATTTTGCCACCATAGATCATAATCATGAATGTATGAGATTAAACTGAGGTATTTATGGCAACCATGAAATACTTTTTTCTTTTTTAATTAAAAAATAAGTGGTAAAAGGGTATTATGGTACTTTTGATTATCTCTTTAATTTAGGAAAGCATATGAATCCCAAATTACTCCCAAAATCAATTTAACAATTAGACATTGGTATATTTTGGGGGTGGATTTCAGCAGATCATCTTCTTCATTGTGAGTCCTTGATCGTTACCAGATAAATCAAACAACAAACAATATAAAGATAAACCAACCTGTTTAGATTATAAACGCGGATTACACGGTTGATTGCTTTGAGTTTTCTCTTTGTTTGTTTTTCTCTCTTTTACACTTTGAATATGTGTTGTGTGTGTGTTCTTGTTGTCTGATCGATTGATGATAGAGAGAAAGAAATAATATCTATTTAAGATATTATCAAAACTTAAACTAATAATAAAACTTAATATCTAAAACTATAATATCTAGATATTAAAAACAACTTTGACTTTATTACAGAATAGACCCTAGACTATTGTTGAGAGTAACTTTCAGCATTAACTTCAGATTGCGATCTTCGTTTTGTATGATCTTGAATCCAACGAGACTGTGTCCTAACAATCTCCCCCTTTGGATCAAGATCATTACGAAAATGATTTGGCAATACGATCTTCTCTTTCAGCACAGAAGAAGATGCAATCTCTTTCTCTAGCTAAGAATGCTTTAGCAAAGTATCTTCAAAGAAAATTTATCTGAAATCAGCATGTCTTCAGAATACTTTGATCTCGCAGTTCTTGGTCTTGTAATGTAATGGACTGAACATTTCTTCAAGCTTTATATTCTCCCCCTTTTTGATGGAAAGTGCAACGACTTCATCAAAACTTTGAGTAAGAAATGTCAACCACTTGGAGTCTCTGATCCGTCAATTCAATAGTTATTCATCCTGATCTTTGCAAATCTAGACAAAATAATCATGTAACACCTGAATCAACTAATGAATCAGTTAACGTGCCTGTCAGTAACACTAAGTCACTGTGTGTAACGAATACACATTGGAAATGAGCTGTTTGATGTTGACTCCCCCAGGGCTTCCATTTAATCATCGAAACACCACAAAGGTAATTTCTATAAACGTTATGACAAAGAAACTAATTCCTTGTGTGTTCGTGCTTGTGATAGAAAGAATTAAGCACTTGATGATTGCTAATTTGGCTCAAAATTGTGTAAACCACTGAGACAACAGTAAGTTAAACACAGACTCAATGTGCATGATTGAAGTGCGAAGGTGGGGCAGACTTCCCTCTTTTCAATATCCAGATTTTCCAAATGAAAATCAGATAGCATATGTGCTGCATCCCCTTTGAAAATGTGAAACACTTTCTATTTGAGAAGAAAATGAGTAGATGGTGAGGTTTGATCAAGAGTTGGCATGGGTTAGTTGCCTGTTTCAATAATGTTCAGCAAAGAATTGTGAAACACTAGTAATTGTGGCTACCCGGCTTAGAAAAAGTTGGTGCAGAGTTGTGATATTCTTTTAACTCTGTTCTCACACGCTCTTTCTTTTAAACATTTAGCTTTCTCTAATCACACTCATTTCTTTTCGCTTTGCACACTCAATCACTAAGGATTAACTTCTTGGGTAGAAATCACTGGTTAAGGTGATTCCATTGAAGTTGTGTTAATTCCTAGCACAATGATTCTTTGTTTTCCTATGATGCATGTGATGCTCAGATTGGTTTAACTATTTCAGTTAAAGCACAATATTGATCATGAAAACATTTAAAATACACTCCCAAAATATAAAATATGATGAAAAAAAAAATCGGGAAGTGGTTTGAACTTTAAAAACAATGTTTTCTATGATTGAAAGTTGTCCTTCTTTCAACCATATATGAGATGAAGATATAGAATTATACCTTTACGTACGATCTTCCATCTCATGAAGCTAAGCGTAAAGTCATAAAGATATGATCTTTTAAGCTTCTCTCAAACTTCTGCAAAAGTCTTAATCAAGTCAAAGAAAATTTATTCACTTAAATTGAAAAGACAAAAAGCAGTAAAACTTTTTAAAGAACGAGTTCTGATCTGAATTGATCAGAAGTCATATCCGAACTCCTTTGACGTGAAGAGCTCCCCCTAAAATCTTGCATTACAAAAAATTTGTCATAAAACGTAAGTGCAGAAATCTTATGAGTTCCCCCTCAAATTAATATTGACCAAGTATGAGTTTCTTCTCATACTCCCCCTAGAATCATGAACATTAACATATGAAATACATATATCATTCACAATTAAGCATAAAGATATGAGGAAAAAGTAAACAATAGTGAACTTTTATAGGTAACTACTGATTATGTCTTAAGATTTAGCATACCAAGCTTAGAGATAAGAAAGTTGAATCTCTTTTCATCTAACGCCTTGGTAAACAAATCTGCAAGTTGATAATCTGTTTTTACAAAGAAAAGTTCTATGTTTCCTTTTTCTACATGATCTTTGATAAAGTGATACCTGACGTCGATATGTTTGGTTTTTGTGTGTTGAACAGGATTCGCTGTTATTGCGATGGCGCTCTTGGAGTCGCAGTAGATCGGGATTTTGTTGAAGTGGAAACCGTAGTCGCGAAGTTGTGTTTGCATCTACAAAACCTGAGAACAGCAGCTAGCAGCAGCTACATATTCTGCTTCGGCCGTGGAAGTTGAAACGCAAAGTTGCTTCTTCGATCCCCAACTTACTAGTTTGTCACCGAGGAACTGTACGTGTCCTGACGTGCTCTTCCTGTCTAACATACAACCTGCATGATCTGCATCTGTGTACGCTGTTAGTTCAAAAGTAGTATCTTTGGGATACCACAGACCGAGATCTGCGGTGCCCTTCAGATACCTGAATATACGCTTGACAGCAGTCAAATGGATTTCTTTTGGATTAGCCTGATATCGGGCACAAAGACATGTTGAAAACATTATGTCTGGTCTACTACTAGTAAGATAAATTAAAGAACCTATCATTCCTCTGTAGGTCCTAATATCAACAGCCTTTCCCGAAGGATCGGTGCCAATCTTAGTTCCTGGTGCCATTGGGGTACCAATCGGTTTTGTATTTTCCATTTGGAATTTCCGGAGAATTTCCCAAATATACTTAGATTGATTGATAAAGACACCCGTAGAAAATTGTTTTACTTGAAGCCCGAGAAAGAAGTTCATCTCTCCCATCAAGTTCATTTGAAATCTAGACACCATAAGGTTTGCAAAATTCTTACAGTACTTAGTATTAGTTGAACCAAAAATAATATCGTCGACATAGATTTGTATTAAAACGATATCGGCTTTTTCTTTCTTTATGAACAAGGTGGTATCCACCGTACCTTTTGAAAACCCAGACTTGACTAGAAAAGTGGAAAGGACATCATACCAGGCTCGAGGGGCTTGTTTCAGACCGTAGAGAGCTTTGTCGAGAATGTAGACGTGGTCCGGCTTCTCTTGATTGATAAATCCCTCTGGCTGAGAGACGTATACTTCCTCTTTCAGAATTCCGTTCAGGAATGCTGTCTTCACGTCCATTTGAAAGACCGTGAAGTTCTTGTGGGCAGCGTAGGCTAAGAACATTCTGATTGCCTCTAAACGCGCCACAGGAGCGTATGTCTCGTCATAGTCTAATCCTTCCTCTTGTCTGTATCCTTTGGCTACTAGTCTCGCCTTGTTTCTGATGACGGTACCAGCTTCGTCCTTTTTAATCTTGAAGATCCACTTCGTACCGATGATTGTTTTACCTTTAGGCTTTGGTACGAGTCTCCAGACTTGCAGTGCGTCGAACTGGTTCAATTCTTCTTGCATAGAGACTACCCAATCTGGATCCGCAAGAGCCTCTGATACTCGAGTTGGCTCAATCTTGCTTAGAAAGGAGTCGTGCATGCACCAGTTGATTGACGCTGACCTAGTTTGCACCGACTTGGATGGATCACCTATGATCTGACTTGCAGGGTGCGCTTTGGTCCATTTACGTTCATGAGGCAGTGGATTATAGGAATGAATGTCAGTTGTGTCATCTATAAATCCACGTGCACCTTCTTCAGTTTGATTGGGAGGAGATATGATAGTTGCTTCAGTTGAAGTTGTTGGTTCAGAAGACTCAGCAGGTACAGCTTGGTCCGGCTGTAGTTGGATCTGTACGGTACATCCTGCTGGTTCAGCTTCTTCTGACTCTGCATGACTTGGCACTTCTTGAACTGTAGGAGTTGGTATTTGAATTGTGACGTCTTGATGAATCGGGGTACTTGATTCATTTGGAATGTCTGAACTGTTTGGATGAGTAGGCGTTGGCTCTTCTATCCTGTCAACCAAAACAGATTTCTTTATGTTAGTTCCAAGAAATTCGTCATAAAACAATTCAAATAATAAATCTAAATCAGATAAATGGTTAGTTGATGTTGAAGCTTCATCTGATTTGTTCTGTTGAGACGCAGGTTCTGGACTGAGTTGCCCAGAAGCTAGTACTCCGGTTAAAACGGGTTCTGAACAGTATTGTTCGGAAGCCATCTCTTCATCAAAGGTGACGTTGACGCTTTCAATCACCGTCTTTGACTTCTTGAAGTAGATTCTGAATGCAGTTGATGATGAGGAATATCCAATGAAGATTCCTTCATCTGCCTTGGCGCTGAACTTGTTGAGATTCTCCCTATCGTTTAGAACGAAACACTTACATCCAAAGATATGGAAGTATTTGATTGTAGGTGTTCGGTTGTTGATCAACGCATAAGGAGTCTTCTTGAATCGTCTGTGAATCATGGACCGGTTCTGCGTATAGCATGCGGTAGATATAGCTTCTGCCCATAAGAATAGAGGTAGGTCGGAATGACTTAGCATAGTGCGAGCTGCCTCGACTAGCGTCCGATTCCTTCTTTCCACCACTTCATTTTGTTGAGGCGTACGTGCAGCAGAGTACTGATGAGTTATCCCTTTAGATTCGAGATATTCTTGAACAGTTTTGTTCTTGAACTCTGTGCCGTTGTCTGTTCTTAGAAGCTTTATCGGTTTCTGCAGATTCACCTGGGTCGTCTTCAGGAAAGTGATGAGCACATCAGGTGTCTCATTCTTTGATCGTAGGAACTTGACCCAAGTGTATCGTGAGTAGTCGTCCACGATCACTAGAATGTACTTCTTGCCTCCTAGACTCTGAGTTCGCATTGGACCACAGAGATCCATATGCAATAGCTCTAGCGGAGCGCTTGTACTTGGTTCAGGCTTCGGTTTATGCGGAGACCTCTTCATCTTGCCCTTCTCACAGGCTGCACACAGATGATCTTTGTCATATTTGAGCTCTGGAAGTCCTTTGACTAAGTTGCCACTGACCAGTTTGTTGATGTAGCGAAAGTTGAGATGAGAGAGCCGTCGATGCCATAGCCAGCTTTGCTGCATCGATGCTTTAGATAGTAGACAAATCTGCTTGTCAGTCTGGACGTCTGATAAATTGATCGTGTAGAGGTCTGACTTTCGAGTGCCGACCAAGAGTTCTTCGCCTTCTTCTGTGCGAACAGAACACCTCTTGGCTTTGAAGTTGACCTCTAGGTCTTTGTCACAGAACTGACCTATGCTGAACAGGTTGTGTCCTAATCCTTCTACGTAGCTCACCTTCTTGATCGTTATATTTTCCCGTTGTATATCACCGTAGCCTAATATTGGGGAAAACTGATCATTTCCGTATCTGACTGTTCCGCAGTATTTCTCTGTAAAGTTTGTCAGCATATCTTTCTGTCCTGTCATGTGTTTGGAGCAACCGCTGTCCAAATACCACATATGACGGATCTGCATAGGAGAAATAACGAAACACAGATTTAGATTTTAAGCATTATAAATGAGTAAGACGTTGGAGCGTTAATATTAAAGTGCGGGTTTTGAACTGATGAATTCAAAAGCCTATTTTTCTTAAGCACGGGTTCTGAACAGACGTGTTCAGAAACCATCGTCTTGTCTTTGAAGTTCGAGTCTTGAGCTGTCTTACTCAAGAACCATTTTCTCTATTGAGGTACGGGTTCTGATCTGTTGTAATCAGAAGCCACTTGTTTTGCTAAACATTGGGTGCCTGCAACACAGATTTAGATTTTGGTACCCACTTGAATTTGGGTCCTGCTGTGTTAGCACAAGGTTTTGATTTTGGTACCCATTGCAAATTGGGTCCTCTTTTCTTTTGAAATAGATATGAAGTAGGATAATGATAAGAATGCACATGAGATGATTCAAACCGCATAGCAGAATCTTGACAGAAATTAGAAGCATGTTTATCATAAAAGGAAGAATGTCTAGCAGTTTTAGATAACAGGAATAGTTGCTTAAAAGAGTATTTCAGTTTAGGAGCAACATTCATATTCAAAGTATCTGAACTAGACATATTCTTATTACAATAAACAGAATCAAAAGATTTAAAGGTCTTGTCAAGCTTCCGTTTGGGTTGCCATTTCTTGGTCATATCTGAAACAGTTGAAACCTTTGAGTTAGACATTAGAGAAACAACTGAATGCATTTTCTTTGGGTTACCAGTATTGATCGGCTTCTGTGAATGCTTCTTGCCTTTAGCATTTTTAGCTTTCACAGAGACTGAGTTATCAACTCGCGTTGATTTTGCACTGTTAACAGGCTTACTGGTTGATCCAACAGATTTCTTAAGAAAGGATGAATGGTTTGGAAGTTTTGCATTAAAGTCAAATTGTTCAAGACAATCATCTAAACCACCGTTAGAGTTCAGAAAATCAAACCCTTGATTTGATGAACTAACCATATTCTCAGAGTTTGAAGCCTTAGAAAGAACAGAATTTGTAAACACAGTTGTAAAAACATTCTGTTCAATGTTTATCAAAAGTCTTTCATCTGACAAGGAATTCTCGAGTTCAGAAATTTTACTTTCTAAAACGAGAGGAGGGACATATAGTTTACCTTGAGTAGGTTTCGCCTCCATTTCCTTTTCAGAATAACTTAGAAAGAAGTCATCTGAAAGAGTTTTCTTCTTTTCAGGTTTCTTATCATAGCTATTATTCAGCTTCGCATAATAAAATGGAAGATGAACTTTAGATGATATTAAATGTTTTTCAGTTTCTTTGGCTTCATCCTCTTCAGATAGTTTAGTCCAATAAACTTTAAGTTCAGGGATTCTTCTAGATAACTTCATAGAAAGAATATCATAAAGTGCAGGCACTTCAGACATTCCCTTTTGAAGATAGTGAGGATTCTTATAACCGATTCCCCATCTTTCTTTGTTCTCTATTGGTTTGTTAAGATGAATGGTTTGCTCAGTTTGACCTAATGAGTACAACTTCTTTTCCAAAGCATCCATTTTTGCAATTAAAGATTTGTTTTCTTCGATAGACGAAGAATGCATTTGTGTAACCTCGTATAAGTCAATCTCACGTTTTAGTAGTTTAGACTTGAGTTCAGAATTCTCACTAAGAATTATTGTCTTCTCCGTTGCGTTGGTGTCATTGTTTTTATGTAAAACCTCAACCAGTACTTTCTTCTCAGCAATTTCATTGCTAAGTTTCTGTATTGATTGGTTTTTGTCAGTAATGACACCCTTTTCACGCTTTAGGTTCGACTCTAACTCTTTGAGTTTATCATTCATGGCATGCAATTGATTTATGAATTCAGCATACGATAAGTTGCATACCTCTTCTTCATTCTCTGAATCAGCTTCATCATCTGATTCATGCTTTCCCATCAAGCACAGGTTGACAACTTCATCTTTCTCTTCATCTTCTTCACCATCATCAGAATGATCGAGCCAGAAAACGTCTTCAGCCATCAATGCCTTCCCAGCCTCTTGTTGCTTTGCAAGCAACATCTTGTTCTTGTAGTAGTCCGAGTTCTTGACTTTTGGCTTTCGGCAATCTCTGGCATAATGACCGGTTTTGCCACAGTTGTAGCACGTTATAGGTTCTGTCTGACCTGATCCTTCTGCTTGAAACCTTCTCTCTTCAGGTTTCCTTTCCTCTGATCTCTTTCCTTCAGCAAGATCTCTTCTATCTTCTGGTTTCCTCTCCTCCATTCTCCTTCCTTCAAACCTTCTTCCTTCAAATCTACTTCCTTCGACCCTTTCTCTATGAGCGTAGTTGTTTGGACCAGACGAATACCTCTGACTGTTTGAGCTTGGCTTTGTGTAGAATTTCTTCTGGAAAGCCTTAGTCAACAAAAGCAATGCTTGCTTTAGTTGTTCACATTCATCTTCGTCAGAGTTTGCTTCAACTTTATCTTCATCTGATTCATACACAGTCACTTTGTTCTTCTTCTTCTTGAGAACAAGAGCAACTGTGTCTTCAACCTTCTTTCCTCTCTGCCTTTTCTCTTCTAGAATTTCATCCACTTCTTCTTCATTTTGTTTGAGGGTCTCATACACCTCATGAAGTGGAATCTCATTCAGATCTTTAATCTGCTTCATCTGCCTCACAAATCTCTTCCATTCTGGCTGTAGAACGCTTAGAAATTTGACGTTTAGCTCAATTTGAGATTTGTGGACCTTGTTCTTGCTTAGTTCATTCAGCAAGGTCACAAACCTGTCATGTACTTCTTTTAAGGTTTCTCCGGCTCTGCCTCTAAATTCTTCATAGTTATTTAGGCAGTTGGAGATCTTCAGTTGATTTCCCACCTTAGAACCCAACATCATCTTCTCTAGCTGATCCCACATTTCCTTAGCTGAGGCCTTGTAGCTGTCAATCTTTATGTAGATTTCATTGGGGATTCCTTGAAGAATGTATGACATAGCTAGCTTATCACCTTTAGCTCTGTTTAGGTTGTCACCGTCAAGCTCATGGTACTTCAGTTCAACTTGTGTTGGCAATGTTCCAACCAGACGAGTTGTCTTTATTGGTTGCATATTTCCTTCTGCAAATGACTGTCTGATGAACTCACAAAGCTCATGTCTGTCTATGAAGTTTAGAAACCGATCCTTCCACTGTTCGTATTCACCTTTAAATAGAACTGGTGGTTTGGAATCAGTTCCAATGGCAAGAGCTTCTCTGGAAGTCATAATTGAACAAGATTTAAGATGCGAGAGGCTTTGAGATGCGTGAGGCTTGAGATGCGAGAGGCTTTGAGATATGAGAGAATTTTAAAATTCAAAAGTTTGCGCGAGATGTTGATTGCGCAAAGTGAGGATCGACCGATAAGATGTAAGAACTGATGCTCGACCGGTAAAAATTAGTGAGACCGATAAATTAACAAAGTTTGAAATTCAAAGTTACCAACTAATCACTTGAGATTCAAAGAAATTAGGGTGTACACGTGAAGTTTCTTTGAATTGAGGTTTCTTTTAATTGGTGGAAATTTGAGTGGAACACGTTAAAAAGGGAGGAATTGTAAGATAAATTTTGAGAGTAGTGGATTAGATGTAAGTATGTGAATTGTGAGAGTGTAGGGTTAGTGGTGTGAGAAGACCGATAAAATAGGGAGTTTGACCGGAATTGAGGGTTAAATGTGATTGGTGGTTGATGTGAGTGGACCGAAAGTCTAGTTTAGGTGAAGTGTTTGACCGAATAGACTTTGTGATACCATTGACCGGTAATGTGATGTCTTTGACCGGAGGTGTTTGAGTGGGAATGTGAACAATACTGTAAGACCGAAAGAGAGAATAGAGTTTGATATGTTTGACCGGAAGAGATAAGAAGACCGAGAGAAGTAGAAGACCGGGAGAGAGAAGACCGGATGTGGTGTGTGAGATTCGATCGGGAAACAAACAATTCGACCGGATTTGTTTTGGGTTTCGACCGGAAGAGATGTTTGACCGGGGAAGTGTAGTGGAAAAGTTTTATTCGACCGGGGAAGTGAGGTGGAAAAGTGGGATTTGACCGGATAAAAAAATACTCGACCGGATAAAAAAAATATTCGACCGGTACAAAGTTTGTGAGATTCGACCGGGGAAGTGAGGGTCCGGTCGAATGCTTAAGACCGATAGAATGTAAAAACTAAGGTTCGACCGGTACGCTTAAGACCGATACGTCGTCTTCTCCGATTAAATCGACTGTAACTCTAAAATTAACCAAGCTAGAGGTCGATTTATCACACCAAATTTTGACACATCGATCTCCTTATCAATTAGAACAAGACACAACCTTTTGATTTCGAAAATAACCGTAAAATCAAGTTTTGATTTATAACACAGTGTTCTTCAAAAATGAAGAACACAGAGATGAAAAGTTTTGATTTTGATCCTGGTATACAGCTCTGATACCAATTGTGAGTCCTTGATCGTTACCAGATAAATCAAACAACAAACAATATAAAGATAAACCAACCTGTTTAGATTATAAACGCGGATTACACGGTTGATTGCTTTGAGTTTTCTCTTTGTTTGTTTTTCTCTCTTTTACACTTTGAATATGTGTTGTGTGTGTGTTCTTGTTGTCTGATCGATTGATGATAGAGAGAAAGAAATAATATCTATTTAAGATATTATCAAAACTTAAACTAATAATAAAACTTAATATCTAAAACTATAATATCTAGATATTAAAAACAACTTTGACTTTATTACAGAATAGACCCTAGACTATTGTTGAGAGTAACTTTCAGCATTAACTTCAGATTGCGATCTTCGTTTTGTATGATCTTGAATCCAACGAGACTGTGTCCTAACATTCATCGAAACCATGATACGACTTTCAGCAGATCATCTTCTTCATCGAAACCATGATTCGACTTTCATCTCCGTCTCTTCTCGGTTTCATCTCTGTTCATCGTCGTTCTCCGTGTCATCTCAGTTTCATCTCCGTTCATCGTCGTTCATCTCCGTTTCATCTCAGTTTCATATCCGTTTTCATCTCCATTTATCGTCGTTCATCTTTTTTCATCTCCGTTCATCTCGGTTTCATCTCCGTTTTCATTGGTCTTTCACTTCGTTTATGACCTGTTTTGTGTCAAATGTCAATCGGTATGAATTTTACTTGATCGATGAACAATGAAAGCGCCCTTTAATTTTGAAAAAAATTTTGAAAATTGATCCTACATATAAAAACGGTTAAGATTTAATATATATCCAATTTTTTTTACCATAATAAACAATAAAATAGGCATTTACTATTGAAATAAACAAAAAATATATTTCCATGTAAAGGGTTATGATTTATTTTATCTAAATATATATTTTATTGATTAGGAATACTAAGTTACCATGTTTAAGCCTTAAATGTAATAAAAGAGATACCATTGCATTAAATACAATACTAAAAAAATGATCCCTCTTAATGAATCAATACATTCCATAGATAACTCTTCCATGGTAAAATGTCTAAAACACCCTTACTAATAATTAAAAAAAAGAAAAGTAAGAAATTCTATGATTGGTGGAAATGTGTTTGCATAGTTTGTAAACTATGGAGGGTTTTCATATGATCCCTCCCCTATATATATATATATCCCCTATATATACACATATATATATATATATGTATATATATATATATACATATATATATATATACATATATATATATATACATATATATATATATATATATATATTGTTAAACCACAGTCTCATTGGATTCAAGATCATCCAATCTGAAGATCGCAATCTGAAGCTAAAGCCGGAAAGTCAACTCTCGATATTAAAGTCTAAATGTCGTTTTTAATAAATGTCAAAGTTAATTAATGTTTATTGTTTTTAGTTAGTTAACTTAGTTAGTTAATAGTTTAGTTTAGTTAGATATATAATATCTAAATGTTAGATATTATATTAGTTAAAGTTAGTTTATTATAGTTTAATATTGCAAGTTGTTTAGGAAGTGTGTTGTAGAAGCTTGAGATCAATATCAGATCTCAACAACTCTCCAAAAACACAGATCAGATTAGAACACACACAAAAGGTGTAAAAGATCAGAACACTAAGAAAAACAGATCACATAATACACACACACTCAAGGTGTAAAAACTAGAGAGAACACACAAGAGCTTCAAATATCAAACCTTGTAACAATTCCTATTAATCAATACAGGTTGGTAATCGTTAATGTGTTGTTTTGATAAAACTTGATATAGTATTGTGGACCGACAATTGGTATCAGAGCCTGATAATAGATCAAAATCAAGTTTTAAGAAAAACGACTATGTGTTCTTACTTGAAAAATCGATTTCGAGATTTTGAGTGTTTTAAGTGTTAAAATCGACCAGGTTGTGATCGATTAGGGTGCTAGATCGAGTTGTGAGTGATTGATTTCAGTATATAGTTGAAATCGAGTACCATTTTGTGATTTTTGTGATAAAACAGTCGACTTCTTAAAGTCACTGTACCATCGATTTTATTTTCAAAAAGTGATATTTATCGAGATCGGGTGGTCACAATCAGTTTAGAAGTGTTTTTAGACATATTGGTAGAGTTTGGTATTGCTAATCGACGTTGAAACAGGTTTTTAGTCGATTTTTCGAAGTACAGGACGAACTCGCGCAAACAAAGGGAAGAACTCACGCAAAGCCCACTTTGCGTGACACACTTTGCGCAACCAACTGAACACGCAAAGTCTACTTTGCGCAACCCTCGTGAAACGCAAAGCTCACTTTGCGCAACCAACGTGATACACAAAGCCTACTTTGCGCAACCAACGTGATACGCAAAGCCTACTTTGCGCAACCAAAGTCTCGCGCAAGACTCGGTTCTCGCAACCAACTGCATACGCAAACCTCAGTTTGCGCAACTCAAAGCTTACGCAAAGCTCACTTCTCGCGACCAACGGCTCACACGAACATCAGTTTTCGCAACCTACTTCAAACGCAAACTTCAACTTTGCGCAACCTACTTCAAACGCAAACTTCAACTTTGCGCGACCTTCTTCAAACGTAAACCTGAATTTTGCGCCAATTTCACACTTAGACAAATTTTTGAAAACTGTAATAGGGTCTTTAATTGTCATAAATTTTTTCTCTAGGGGCGCTGCCCCCATACCCCCGCAAGGGCGTTGCCCCTTGACCCTACCCGCTAACCGAGTAGCGGGACCCCCATGCTAAGTCTGCCTAAGGGGACAAAATTTCTTGTGTGATCAAATTTTATTTGGATTAACGATCATATCTGTCAAGTTCTCTTATTCGAAACAGGATGTCATCCAGAGAAATTCTAGCTATCGGAACTGACTCAAAGCCACCAGTACTCTTCAGGGGAGACTTTGATCAGTGGAAAAGTCGGTTCATAGATTTCATTGAAAGACATGAAATGAAGGATTTAATTAGAAAATCTCTGAGGGAAGGAAAAATGACAGTTCCAACGAAACCTTCTACTCTTGTGAAGTAGAATGGAGAAATAGTACCATCTCAGCTTCAATTAAGACTTGATGAATACACTGATGAGTAGAAAAAGAGACATGAAGCTAACCAATTAGCCCGATCTTTCCTATTGAATGGAATGAATGAAGAGATTTCAAAATAGATCTTTCTCACATTAGATCGCGAAAGGGCTACAGGAAAGCTGATATGGGAACATATTGAGAAGTGTATGACAGGATCAAAGATGTCATTAAAAGGAAAAGATTTGGAAGCTGAGAATGATGCGCTAAAAAGAAAGATTTCTGATCTGGAAGCTCAAATAAAGAAGAAAGAGTCTGTTGCGAGCAACGAGAAGAAATTCAAAGATTTGGAGAGTGCAAATGCTGAGCTTGAAAAGAAAATATCTGAGTTTGAAAAGAAGTTCTCAGATCTGTCCAAGAAGGGTGTTGAGGAGAAGAAGGTGTTTGAGCTTCAAAGTTTAATGCTTTCTAAAAAAGTTGAAAACTTTGAGAAAGTAATCATATTGGAAAGAGACCAGTTTGCCAAGGAGAGGAAGGCAAATGATCAGAAGGGTGCTAAGAAGGGATTCAAAGAAGAAAGAAGCATCCTTGAAGCAAAAATAAAGAAGCTTACCAAGAAGCTATCTAAATTATCTAAGAGTGTACTGACAGAGAAGAAAAATAAGTCTGCATTTGAGACGAAGATTGATCTCCTTATCAAAGAAAGAGACAGTTATTCTTCAAAGGTAAAAGAGCTTCAAGATATTATTTCAAAGATGGTGGTGGTGACTGAGCAAACGACTCCAGAGTCAAAAATCCACTCACTTAGAAATAATTCAGTTGGTTCTAACAAACCAGCCGCAAGCTCACATTAGAAAATTGCTCTTTTCAGAAGGTCAGTTAAATATGCTAATCAGATTCATTCTACTAATCTTATCTATGACAGGAATAGAGATAGTTCAGGTACACATCAAAGAAGGAGAAAAAGCTTCCAGGAAGAAGCTAAACTGGTCTGGAACAGGAAACCAGTTAAAGAAGAGCTGAAATGTAAAAGCTCATGTGTACATACGCATAATGCCAAGAAGAATAATGTGCATAAAGGTAAACCTGATTTTGTCTACACGATAGATAAATTAATCAGTTTATCAGGTAAGAAATTTTATTGTTCTTATTGTCGTACACATGATCCTGTTCACAAGACAAGTGACCATTACTGGTATGGTTCTTACTCAGTTACCCCCATACGAACTGCAACTAACACATATAGACCCAAATACCAGTGGGTACCAAAGAAAACTAAACCTGTGTTGCAGGCACCTACTGTCAAGGGGGAGTAGGAGAACAAAGGCTTTTGAATACTTCAGTTCAGAACCCGGACTTCAACGAAGTTTGACTTCTAAACACAACAGTTTAGGACTCGTACTTCAATGATCAAAAGACCTTACTCCAGTGTTGATAAGAGATTGTACTCCGATACTCGAATGAGGAAATCAACCTTCAAGGGGGAGTACATATTTGTCTGAAATTTTATGCATATCTTTAACACTGATAATGTTCTGATGCATAATTTCAGGGGGAGTAAAGGTGATGACTTCTGATTATTTCTGATCAGAACTCGTACTTTAATAGTTTTACTGCTTTTTGTCTTTTCAATTTAAGTGAATAAATTTGCTTTGACTTGACATAAGACTTTTGCAGAATTTTTGAGAGATGCTTACAAGTTCATATGTTTATGACTTTAAGCTTAGCTTCATGAGATATAAGATCGCACGTTAAGGTATAATCCTTTATCTTAATCTCATATATGGTTGATAAGTGGACAACTTTCAATCATCGAAAACATTGTTTTCAATGTTCAAACCACTTCCCGATTCTCAAAACGAATTCATGAATTGGAAGTGGGACTTTAAATGTTTTCAAGAAATATATAATGCTTTAACTGAAATAGTTAAACCAATCTGAGCATCATATGCATAATAGGAAAACAAGGATTTCATTGTGCTAGGAATTAACACAACTTCATTGGAATCACCTTAACCAGTGATTTCTACCCACGAAGTTAATCCATAGTGATTGAGTGTAAGAAGTCGAAAAGAATTGAGTGATGAGATATAACAGAAAAAGAAAGTTTGATTAGAGTGAGCAAAATGTTTAAAAGAAAGAGCGTGTGAGAACAGAGTTAAAAGAATATCACAACTCTGCACCAACTTTTTCTGAGTTGGGCAACCACCATTCTAATGTTTCACAATTCTTTGGTGATCATTATTGAAACAAGCAACTAGCCCATGCCAACTCTTGATCAAACCTCACCAACTACTCATTTTCTACACAAATAGAAAGTGTTTCACATTTTCAAAGGAGAAGCAACACATTTGCTATCTGATTTTCATTTAGAAAATCTGGATATTGAAAAGAAGGAAGTCTGCCCCACCTTCGCACTTCAATCATGCACATTGAGTCTGTGTTTAACTTACTGTTGTCTCAGTGGTTTACACAAATTTTGAGCCTATAAGCAATCATCAAGTGCTTAATTCTTTCTATCACAAGCACGAACACACAAGGAATTAGTTTCTTTGTCATAACGTTTATAGAAATTTACCTTTGTGGTGTTTCGATGATTAAATGGAAGCCCTGGGGGAGTCAACATCAAACAGCTCATTTCCAATGTGTATTCGTTACACACAATGACTTAGTGTTACTGACAGACATGTTAACTGATTCATTAGTTGATTCAGGTGTTACACGACTATTTTGTCTGGATTTGAAAATATCTGGATGAATATCTTTTGAATTGACGGATCAGAGGCTCCAAGTTTTGATGAAGTCGGTGCACTTTCCATCAAAAAGGGGGAGAATCTAAAGCTTGAAGAAACGTTCAATCCATTACATTACAAGACCAAGAACTGCGAGATCAAAGTATTCTGAAGACATGCTGATTACAGATAAATTTTCTTTGAAGATACTTTGCTAAAACATTCTGAGCTAGAGAAAGAGATTGCATCTTTTGAGCTGAAGAAGAAGACTGAATTGCTAAAATCTTTTTAGTAATGATCTTGATCCAAAGGGGGAGATTGTTAGACCACAGTCTCATTGGATTCAAGATCATCCAATCTGAAGATCGCAATCTGAAGCTAAAGCCGGAAAGTCGACTCTCGATATTAAAGTCTAAATGTCGTTTGTAATAAATGTCGAAGTTAATTAATGTTTATTGTTTTTAGTTAGTTAACTTAGTTAGTTAATAGTTTAGTTTAGTTAGATATATAATATCTAAATGTTAGATATTATATTAGTTAAAGTTAGTTTATTATAGTTTAATATTGCAAGTTGTTTAGTAAGTGTGTTGTTGAAGCTTGAGATCAATATCAGATCTCAACAACTCTCCAAAAACACAGATCAGATTAGAACACACACAAAAGGTGTAAAAGATCAGAACACTAAGAAAAACAGATCACATAATACACACACACTCAAGGTGTAAAAACTAGAGAGAACACACAAGAGCTTCAAAGATCAAACCTTGTAACCATTCTTATTAATCAATACAGGTTGGTAATCGTTAATGTGTTGTTTTGATAAAACTTGATATAGTATTGTGGACTGACATATATATATATATATAGAAAGAGAGAGAGAGAAAGGAGGGGGGATCAAACCAGAATAGTAAACGACCTAAGGAAACGGGGACTTAGCTTCCCATGTTTCCCAAACCGAATCAATCCTTTCCAAGGTGACACCTTTAGCATCACACGATCTCCCACTTGAAACTCTACCAGTCTCCTCTTTTTGTCGGCGTAACTTTTCTGACGATCTTGCGCCGCTTTCAACCGTTCCCGAATAGATTTAACTTTGTCGGCCGTCTCTTGCACAATTTCCGGGCCGACAAACTGCTTCTCTCCCGCCTCTAGCCAACACACGGGGGTCCTACACTTCCGCCCGTACAAAGCTTCAAATGGCGCCATTCCGATACTAGAGTGATAACTATTGTTGTTCGCAAATTCCACCAAAGGTAGATGGGTATCCCAACTACCGCCAAAATCGATCACGCATGATCTAAGCATGTCTTCAAGCGTTTGAATCGTCCTTTCACTTTTCCCGTCCGTCTGTGGGTGATATCTCGTGCTCAAATTCACCCGCGTGCCCAACTCTTGATGTAAGGCTCCCCAAAATCTCGACGTGAACCGACTATCACGATCGGAAACTGTCGACAAGGGTATCCCGTGTCTAGAGATGATCTCATCTATGTACAACTTTGCCAACTTATCCATTGGCAAAGTTTCCCGCATCGCTAGAAAGTGAGCACTCTTCGTCAATCGATCGACAATTATCCATTGGCAAAGTCTTCGGTAACTTGGTCACGAAATCCATGGTGATCTTATCCCATTTCCACTCGGGTATTTCAAGCAATTGAAGGCTCCCATAGGGTCGTTGATGCTCGACCTTCACTTATGAACAAGTTACGCATCGCTCCACATAATGAGCTATATCCAACTTCATAATTGGCCACCAATAATATAACTTCAAATCCCGGTACATCTTGGTACTCCCCGGGTGGATAGAATACTTGAATTTATGCGCATCATCCAAAAGTAGCTCTCGGCAACCACCAAACTTTGTATAACACCCCGAATTTCGAAAGGTATCATTTCAAGTTAATGCAGAAATCAGTAATTTTAAAGGGAAAAATAATATATATGATTTTGGACTTGAATCCTAGGATTCATAGTCTTAATGGATGACGGATCCAATTACGAGTCCAACGGTCCTTTCCGGAGCAAAAACGGAGCTATAACAAAGAAGTTACGGCCGAAACAGTGAACGAGAAAAAAGCTGGGAGAACCAACGACAATGACCAGCGACAATGCCCAGGGCATTGTCGCATGGCAAAGTTGACCAAAGTGGGCAGACTGCTGTTAAGTCGCGAAAATCAGCCATTTTCCTCATTTCTTCTCATCCAAACTTCTTCTACTCTCTCCCAAACCATTTTCCTTCTTTCCCCTTCAAACCCTAACTTATTTTGGCTCAAATCCTTGGATTTTGTGGAGATGAAACATCATCAAGTGGTAGGATTGAAAGCTATGGTCAAGGATTCACCATATCCATCGTCATCTTCAACCTTAAGCTTATTTTTGGGTTTTCTAGGTTTTCATCAAAACCTAAGTGGTAAGTGTATCCCTTCCATTTCTAAACCTTAACATAAGTTATAAATGTTCTATTGATGATTATACTAGTGTGTGGTTTATCAATTTCGGGTTTGATGGTTTTGGAGAAATCTAGGTCGAAATTTGGGTTGGGACCAAAATGGAGATTTTGATGTGTAATGTTTGGGAAATGTTTCTATATGGTTGAATATGGTTATTTACGGTTGGAAATGTATGGATCTAGGTTTTTGGAGACTTTTGGCTTGGAGGATTCAAGTTTCTTCAAAGGAGCTCAAGTTGGGGTAAAATCTAGATTTAGCCTAAATCTAGCAAGGTGAGTTCAAGTTGATTTGTGAAAACGGTGTACATGACAAAATAGTTATTTTAAAGTGTTTTACATCTTACATGAAAGTGTTAACTGCTGATCAGTTTGGTTATTTTGAAAGTGCTTAACTGTAACACCCCGATTTTCGAAATGTATCATTTGGAGTTAATACCTAAACCGATATATTAAGGAAAAATAGGATAAAATATTTTGGACTTGAATCCTGGATTTTTTAGTCTAGATGGATGAAGGATTCAATTACGAGTCCAACGGTTCTTTTCGGAGCAAAATCGGAGCTATAATGAAGAAGTTATGGCCAAAATAGTGAACGAGAAGAAAACCAGGGGTAGCGGGCGACTTATGCCGCAACTTAAGGTCGCGGCACAAGTCACGAAACCCCCTAGACGAGCTTAAAACCGATTTTCAGCACCCAAACTTCATTTCTTCATATCTCCTTCATCGTAACTCCGATTTGGGTGATTCAAAGTGCTACGGTTTCGTTTTTGAGAGCTCTTCAAGGATCTAGAAAGAGATTGGAAGTATATTGAAGTATGCAAGAGTATTTTGTGGTGGTAAGCTCCTCATCCCTTCCTCTTCATCTTCTTCACCCAAGTTTTCTAGGGTTTCATCCACCCTTTGTGCTTCTTTTCATAGATTGGAGGTTTGTAACCATTTTGGTGAACTAGAAGTGTTTTGGTTGGTGGATTCAATCTTGGGTTAAGGTAATCTTCTATTCTCTTCAGTTATGGAAGTTAGGGTTTCGGTATTAGTTGAGGTATTCATGTATATGGTTTGGGAAACGATTCTTTTTGGTTGATTATGTTTATTTATGGTTGAATATGTATGGATTTAGGTTTTTGGAAGTTTTGTATTGAGAATCCAAGTGTTCTTCAAAGGAGCTCTAGTTGGGGGAAAAATCTATATTTAGCCTAAATCTAGCAAGGTGAGTTCAAGTTGATTTGTGAAAACGGTGTACATGCCAAAATGCTTATTTTAAAAGTGTTTGTGTTTTACTCTAAATTTGTTAACTGCTGATAAGTTTTGGTTATTTGGGTATATTTAACTTTATAAACTTATGTAACGCGCATCTTTGAGGTTTTTGGGCGTTTTGATAAATAAATCATGTTAACATGTTTCTTTGATGATGTAAGAGATAAATGGAGGTCATTTTATATATTTGTCAATTTGGTGCATACGATTTTATAAACCATTGGAAAATGCATATCATGGTACTATGAGTCATTTTGGGCATCGCAAAGAGAATAAGTTCATTTGGAAAACGTTTGTTTCAACCAACGAGGAGTTTTGGGTTATTTACTCTTGAGTCGTAGTATTTCCATAAATGTTGGTCAAGCGTGTTTTGATGTTTATATTGGCGCCCATTGGAGATTTATGTAATTGTTGGGTCTTTATGTCGGATTTCGGATTTGTCAGGTCTTTGGGACTTTTGTCCGGTTTAATAACCTAAGTGGAGCTTTGGGGTGTGAGTTGCATTTATTGCATTTTATTTTGGAGAATACATGTTTTGGGTGCGTGAGTCATTCATTTGGAGTCATGTATTTTAGACAGTGCTGCATTGGATCCATAGGCATGTAAGTCAGTTGTATGTACCGGTGAGGACTCTTGGGATTCTCACCTTGGGAAATAATGTCGTGTTGGCATTGGTGTTGTCCCGGTTGTTTTGCGGAGAGGGACCTTTATGGGTTGTACTCCGGGACCTTGGGTTTGGAGTTTGATGTTCTAATTCTTGTGCACGAGGGTTAGACATCATGTGTTATCAAGTACGGAGTTGAGGTTCCTATCTTGACTGATAGGGAGTAGGCACTAAGGGTCAAGTGGGCACCCTGAGGATGAAACTCCCTAGAGACCGAACAGGCAATAAGATCGCGTATCCTTGAGGTGTAGCTCGGCAGAGCAGGCAATAAGGGATACGGTGTGGTGGAGACTTAAAATATAGTCATGACCGGAGGTGTAGCTCGGCAGAGCAGGCAATACGGTCACGATCTGAGGTGTAGTTCGACAACATAGTTATGTGGTTTAACTTTGTGTTCCGCCACGTACAATGGAATCGGGTATCCCCCGTCACCGGAAGGTGCTATTTGGGTATTTTATTGTTTCATTTTATTATCCATGTTTTCGGTGACGTTTTACTTATGGGGAATTGTTTACTCAAGATTTATGGGTTGCGTTTTATGGCATCCACATTTGAAGGATTTCGAGAAGTAAAGTTTTATTTCATATTTTTATAAATTAAGAGCTTTGCTTATTATTCACGTTTTGGTTGAGTTTGGGATTAAAGTGGTCTTTACGAGAGAAGGTTCATGTTGGGTTCTTTGTTCTAAAGATGTACTTTTGAAAAATGGTGTCGTTTGTTATTTAAAGTAAATCTGTCAGAGAGTCTGTGATTTAAACTACTTTATTTCCCTTTAACAAATATATTTATTTCATGTTGTAAACTCTTGAACTCACTAGGCGTTAGCCTAACCTTTTTATTTGTCGACATGTGTATCAGGTTCCGGATGAGGGAAGAGGTTCTAGCGTTTTGGTGAAGTGTTGAGTGCTAAGAGTTTGTGCAAGGGTGAGTAGCTTGATGAAGTCTTCCGCGTTAGTCGTTGATAAGAGCAACAAATATTTTGGGGTTTTAGTAACACCCGACTTTGATTAGTCTTTCTGCGAGACTTGATCTTTTAGTTGTTAAAGTTAAATCCAATATTCCTTCAAGGTGTCTCATGTGATGATTGTAAAATAGATTATATCCTTTTTGTTGTATAATTTGGAAGTTTTAAATTAGTTGCTCTGTTCATTTTCGAGGGTGTTACATTAACCTTATAAACTTACATAACACATATCCTTGTGATTTTTGGGCATTTTGACAAATGAGTCATAAATGGGTGTGTTTGGTAACTTTTTGCATAAATGAGATTATTTGGTTAAAAGGGCATTTTTAGTGTTGTTTGGGTAAAAGGTTTAATTTTACGTTATGGGACGTTTTGAAGGGATAAAAAGCATAAATCTATTTGGGAAGCCTTTTGTCCAGACTTAAACTGTGTTGGAGTCCATTCAAGTATTTTGGGGTGTGTGATTGCATGGCTTGGGTCGAGTGCGTCTATTATTTGAAAAGCGTTAATCATTGGTCAAAAAGAGGTTTTGAGTATTTCGGCTCGATGTCGTTTTAAAGAAGTCTTGAGGACAATTGTCCGGTTTTTATATGGCTCAATGTAGAGTCTAGATATGACGTACGTACTAATGCGCTGTGTTGCGTATTGAGGTTGGTTACGGGCTCGAGTGTTGTGGTCATTCATGTGTAGTCCGGTAAGGTTATACTGTGTTGCATTGGATCCATAGGGACGTAAGTCAGTCTGTTTGGGATGGTCAATTGGGTATTGCGGGGTTGAACTTCGGTACCATGTTTTATGACCGGAAACTTTACAAGTGATCGCTAGGAGGGTTGTGTCGGCTAGTGCTACCGGAGTAGTAGGTTCTAGGACCTCCGCTGCTTGAAGTAATGCCTGGGAGGTAGTCTTTAAGTGTGTCGGGCCTTCGGGATGGAGTTCTTCGGAATTATCCATCAAGGTCAACTGACGTGGGGTGACACTTGTAAAGAAGTCGTAGGGACACCGGGCTGTGATGTCGGGAGGTGTCATGCGATTAACGTTTCTTGGGTGGTATACTTTTGTGTTTCCTCCACTCTCATCGGATGCGGGTCTCCCCCGTGGTCGGCTATCAGTATTTCAAATAAAATGATGTCTTATTTTATTGTCATTTGTTCTTCACGGTCGCGTGAGTATTGGACCTAGTGTCCATGTTTTCGGACGTACGACATATGGGGTTTTGGTGATGATTCATGGGTCGAGTGTTTTGCCCCACCCGTGTTTGGGTGTTTTGGGACATAACGTTTTGTCCGCGTTTCTTAAATGGGAGTCATTTCATATTCATGTTTCGAGTTAGTTTAAGTTGTATCAATTTATAAAGCATGGTTGAAATGAGAGTCCATATTTGAAAGTGCATGCCATTGGAAATGAGTTGTTTCTACGTTTAAAGTACATCAATTGAAATGTTATGATTTTAAGCAAAGTTCATTATTTTTAAAGATAGTTACTCATGTAAAACTCTTGAGCTCACTAGGCGTTAAGCCTAACCTTTTTATTTGTCGGCATGTGCATCAGGATCCAGAAGGGGGTTCGGTTCTAGCAGTCGTATGAAGAGATGTGCTTAGTGGTTCACGAGTGTAAGTATTTGGTGAAGTCTTCCGCAGTTTGGAGATAGTGACACTTTTGGGTTTTAGTAGCACCCGTCCTCATTTTAGACTGTTTGTATAGAAAGAATGTGTGTATTGAGGTTAAATATTAAATTGTGGTTGTAGATGATTTATTTATTGGTGTATTTAGAAAATTTTAAATTAGTTGCTATTTCCAGATTTGAGGGTGTTACAAGTGTTGGAAAATTTTAGTAAAAATGTGATTTTTTACTAACTTTGGACACAATTAAATACATGTATATGTATTGTGTATATCTAACTCTTCGTGGGTTTGTGCTCTCCTATATGAGAGATTCAAAACGATATATTATGTGTCCAAAACGGAATATGTGTGAATGAGATATCGCTGCTCAAAGTTGAGTGTTTGGGATGAAATTGGCAAAACCAAGTGGGTGTGGGATTGTGTCCCACATAGGAAGGATGACCAAAAGTTTAGTGGTTTATAACTAAAAATGTGAGAGGGGCTTACAAGTTCTTTGTTTGGTTTTACTCCATCACCTACCCGCACGCAGGGGGGAAGCCAATTGCATCTCTCGTAAGCTAACATCGGCGAACTTGTGCATGGGCGCGACTTGCGGACACGAATGCCGCTCCGAAATCTTGTGCTTGCGCAGCTTGGTTTTTGCGAAAGTTTTGTTTTGAACTAGTGTATTTCGCGAGTTAGGTCGCGGTTTTACCCGCGCCATGAGTCGCGCCAGGTTCTGTACGAGGACGATAAACAGTGAACCACGCGGGTTGTTCCGCGAGTATACCCGCGTGGCAAGTCGCGACACGAACTGTTGAATAGTCGTTTGTAACTCCCGATTGATACTAATTGATGATATATATTAATATGTTTTAATAATCAAATAATTATGTTTAATTACTGATTATTATCGATTAATAACATATTAATATGCTGGTTTCATTTTCGAGTATAAATAGAGGAGTCCAGATTCGTTCAAGAGCTTCTCCAATATACTGAACACACATTGCTCTCTGGTTCTCTCTGCATACGTTGTATACTCTCCGATTTTTTCAGGCAAGTGTTACATCCGGCAGTACATACTGCTCACGCTGTTGTACCCTGGGAACAGACGGCAAATCTGTTTAAGGGAATCTTGTTCAACACGAGCCTCAGCATCGTTTGAATCGATATACGGTTTATTCGTTTACACTTATTTTTCTGTCGATTCCCTTTGTATTCTAATTGTACTAATCATTTGTTGATTACATTTAGTTTCTACATTCTTTTAATTTTATATGTATTATTAGAAATACATATAGTGGGAAAATTACCAACAATCTTAAACAAAATTATGTGTATCGAGTTTATCTTGATACGTTGGTTCTCTGTTTTTTGTAAACAGATTATTTCCTGTGGTATAGTATTCTGTTTGTGTAAACAGATAATTTACGTGGTACTAATTGTACACGTAAATTGAATCAAGTTTAGCCCGATTCAACTGGTTGTCTGTTTTGTGTAAATAGACTTTATATCGAATTTTATTTAGATTTGTTGCGAATCGAGTTTTGTCTCGATTTAAGGGTATAAACGAATTGATAATCGAGTTTGTTTCGATTAATTCGTTTTATGAGAAAAAGAATTTCTATCGACTATTGGTTCGATTTAATTCTTTATATATTTTGTGTAAACATATTTTAAATCGTAATTGTCGATTTAATTAATTACTGTTTGTAAACAGTTTGGAAAATCGAGCTTGTATCGATTTTGATTCTAAATCGAATTTTGTTTCGATTTTGTTAAAAAGAATCTAAAAATCGAGTTTGTTTCGATTTTGTAAAGAAAATTTCCAAATCGATTGTGTTTCGATTTAGTGGAAATAAAATATAAATCGAGTTTGCATCGATTTGTAGAAAAAGATCGCTAAAATCGAGTTTGTTTCGATTTTGTAGAAAAGGTTTTAAATCGATTTATTTCGATTTTATAAACAAATTCTTAAACGAGTTTGTTTTTTATTGAAGACCTTTATTGTTTGTATAAAAGGATTATCAATCAAATTTGTATTTGATTCAATTCCTTTTCTGTTTTGTGTAAACAGATAGAGATTGTGTTCACGTGAAATTTGTTTTCCACGATGGTGAACGAGTATGTGGTGGGAATGATCACGGATCCCACGGCCATGGTCTCGGAGTTGAATGCGATTGGTGCAAACTCTAGAGAATGGTGGATTGATACCGGAGCGACCCGTCATGTGTGTCATGACAAGAGAAACTTCAACACTTACAAGGATGTTGATGTTGGGCAAAAGCTCTATATGGGAAATGCCGCCACCGCCGATGTCAAGGGTATTGGAGACGTCATTTTGAAGATGACTTCCGGGAAAGAGCTTAAGCTTAAGGATGTTTTGTACGTCCCGGAACTTCGAAAGAACCTCGTTTCAGGTTGGTTGTTAAACAAGTTTGGTTTCAAACTAGTGTTTGAGTCGGACGAATTTGTTTTGTCCAAAAGTGGTATGCATGTGGGTAATGGAAATGCTTTGAATGGTATGTTCAAGTTAAATACAATAGTTTTTAATGAAATGAATAAAACTATTTCAAGTTCTGTTTATTTGCTTGAATCTCCAAATGTTTGGCATGGACGTTTAGGACATGTAAATTATAACTCCATTCGACGTTTAATTAAATTAAACTGCATACCAAAATTTGATATTGACTCGAATCACAAGTGCCCCACATGTGTTGAATCCAAACTTACTAGAAGATCTTTCAAATCGGTTGAAAGGAAAACCGAACCCCTTGATTTAATTCACACTGATGTGTATGATTTAAAATCGATTCCTACTAGAGGTGGGAACAAATACTTCATCACGTTTATCGATGATAGTACGAAATATTGATACGTGTATTTACTTAAAAGTAAAGATAAAGCAATAGACAAGTTTGTCTTGTATAAAAATGAAGTTGAAAATCAACTTAACAAGAAAATCAAGGTTGTTAGAAGTGATAGGGGAGGTGAATATGTTTCACCGTTTGCTGAATTTTGTTTTAACAATGGAATTCGACATGAATTCACAACACCCTATTCACCTCAGCAAAACGGTATTGCTGAAAGAAAGAATCGCATCTTGAAAGAAATGGTGAATGCCATGTTGATCAGTTCTGGCCTAAGTCAGAACATGTGGGGGGAAGCTATTTTGTCGGCTAATTATCTTTTAAATAAGATACCCCGCAAGGAAAAAAGATGAGACCCCGTATGAACTTTGGATGGGTAGAAAACCATCTTATAAGTACTTACGAGTGTCGGGTGCCTAGCTAAAGTGGTTGTACCTCCTCCTAAGCTACAAAAGTTAGGACCTAAAATAGTGGATTGTGTATTCATTGGATATGCACAAAATAGTAGTGCGTATCGGTTTCTTGTGTATGAATTTAAAAATCCCGAGATACACAAGAATACAATTATGGAGTCAAGAAATGCTTCATTCTTCGAGGATGTGTTTCCTTGTTTGAACAAGGAAAATCAAACTTCATCTTCTAAAGGCAAAGAAATTGTTCGAGAGGATGAACAAATTCTATCTGATGAAGAAGATGTGAAACCTAGAAGAAGTAAACGGGCTCGGGTTGAAAAATCATTTGGTCCCGATTTTCTCACCTACGTGGTGGAAAGTGAACCTAAAACCTATCGTGAGGCGGTCACGTCTTCGGAGGGACCACAATGGAAAGAAGCCATCAAGAGTGAGATATAATCTATCTTACAAAACCATACATGGGAACTAGTGGACCTACTACCGGGTTGTAAGCCACTAGGTTACCGTTGGATCTTTAAAAGAAAGATGAAAGCTGATGGCAGTATTGACAAATACAAGGCGAGATTAGTAATCAAAGGATATAGACAAAAGGAAGGTCTAGATTACTTTGATACTTATTCACCGGTGACAAGAATAACATCCATTAGATTGGTGTTAGCTATTGCAGCTATTAGAAATCTGCAAATTCACCAAATGGATGTGAAAACTGCTTTTCTAAACGGAGATTTAGAAGAAGAAATCTATATGGAGCAGCCCGAGGGATTCGTTGCCCCGGGACAAGAGAACAAGGTTTGTAAACTTATTAAGTCCTTGTATGGCCTAAAGCAAGCTCCAAAGCAATGGCATCAAAAGTTTGATCAAGCCATGTTAGAAAGCGGTTTTAAAATAAATGAGTGTGATAAATGTGTTTACATGAAAGACACTACTCATGGATATGTCATCTTGTGTTTATATGTTGATGATATGCTTGTCATTGGCAGTGATGACAAAATGATAAAGTCCACAAAGGATATGTTGAAATATAAATTTGACATGAAAGATTTGGGTTTAGCAGATGTCATTCTTGGGATAAAAATCACAAGAACCCAAAATGGTCTGGTGTTAAATCAAACACATTATGTGGACAAGATTCTTGAGAAGTTCAATGAAGGAGATACTAGTATAGCTAAAACTCCAATTGATACTAGTCAACATCTATCTAAGAATAGAGGGGAAGGTGTTGAACAAGTAGAATACTCAAGAATAATTGGCAGTCTGATGTATCTTATGAGTTGTATTAGACCTAACTTAGCATATGCAGTGAGCAGGCTAAGTAGGTATACTAGTAATCCCAGTTTAGAACACTGGAATAATATTACTAGATTGTTAAGATATCTAAGATACACACGTGAATATGGACTGCATTATGGAAAATATCCAATGGTAATCGAAGGTTACAGTGACGCAAATTGGATATCTGATATTAAGGATTCCAGATCAACAAGTGGATATGTTTTTACACTTGGAGGTGCGGCTATATCTTAGAAATCGTCCAAGCAAACAGTTATAGCCAGATCCATGATGGAATCTGAATTTATTGCCTTGGATAAATGTGGTGAAGAGGCAGAATGGCTACGTCAGTTCATGGAAGATATTCCCAAATGGCCTAAGCCGGTAACGGCCATATGTATACATTGTGATAGCCAATCGGCAATTGGTAGAGCTCAAAGTACAATCTATAATGGGAAATCTAGACATATTAGACGTAGACATAATACGATTCGACAATTACTCTCTACTGGAGTTATCACGATTGACTATGTGAAGTCAAAGGATAACATTGCGGATCCGCTTACAAAAGGCCTAAATAGAGATTTCGTGTACAAGTCGTCGAGAGGAATGGGACTAAAGCCCTTAAATGAGTAATTCATGCAAAGGAAACCTTACCCAGAAGACTGAAGATCCCAAGATCTGGGTTCAAAAGGACAACCTAGTTGTATGAATAGGGGAGGTCACTGTGGGGGAGTTAATAAACTTCCAACTCCAATTCTGGAATCAATGATAATGAGGCTAAGCCTATGGATTTTAATGATTACTGAAAATCACCTATGTGAGAGAGAAGTGGGATCGCTTCGAAGGGAATTGTGGGGGCTCAATTCCTATCAGCTATCGCTGAACCAGGCTAGTGTTCATGACCATAACGGACACGACTATGAGGATATGACCTTGTTAGGAAGAATTCTGTGTGAAATGTATTGTCGCCTACATAAATGGCAGTTCAGTTCAAGGATATCGAGTCTACTGACAGCTAGGAGGCTAAGTGTGTTTCACAAGGGAAGGTTCAAGGGATAACACCTACCTATCCTATGCACGATTCGACCATTGGAAATTTCGTAGGGAAATTTTCGTATGCAAAGATCGATCTCCATTCATGTGGGGGATTGTTGGAAAATTTTAGTAAAAATGTGATTTTTTACTAACTTTGGACACAATTAAATACATGTATATGTATTGTGTATATATAACTCTTCATGGGTTTGTGCTCTCCTATATGAGAGCTTCGAAATGATATATTATGTGTCCAAAACGGAATATGTGTGAATGAGATATCGATGCTCAAAGTTGAGTGTTTGGGATGAAATTGGCAAAACCAAGTGGGTGTGGGATTGTGTCCCACATAGGAAGGAGGACCAAAAGTTTAGTGGTTTATAACTAAAAATGTGAGAGGGGCTTACAAGTCCTTTGTTTGGTTTTACTCCATCACCTACCCGTGCACAGGGGGGATGCCGATTGCGTCTCTCGTAGGCTAAAATCGGCGAACTTGTGCATGGGCGCGACCTGCGGACACGAATGTCGCTCCGAAATCTTGTGCTTGCGCAGCTTGGTTTTTGCAAAAATTTTGTTTTGAACCAGTGTATTTCGCGAGTTAGGTCGCGGGTTTACCCGCGCCATAAGTCGTGCCAGGTTCTGTACGAGGACGATAAACAGTGAACCACGCGGGTTGTTCCGCGAGTATACCCGCGTGGCAAGTCGCGGCACACACTGTTGAATAGTTGTTTGTAACTCCCGATTGATACTCATTGATGATATATATTAATATGTTTTAATAATCAAATAATTATGTTTAATTACTGGTTATTATCGATTAATAACATATTAATATGTTGGTTTCGTTTTCGAGTATAAATAGAGGAGTCCAGATTCGTTCAAGAGCTTCTCCAATATACTGAACACACGTTGCTCTCTGGTTCTCTCTGCATACGTTGTATACTCTCCGATTTTTTCAGGCAAGTGTTACATCCGACAGTACATACTGCTCACGCTGTTGTACCCTGGGAACAGACGGCAAATATGTTTAAGGGAATCTTGTTCAACACGAGCCTCAACATCGTTTGAATCGATATACGGTTTATTCGTTTACACTTATTTTTCTGTCGATTCCCTTTGTATTCTAATTGTACTAATCATTTGTTGATTACATTTAGTTTCTACATTCTTTTAATTTTATATGTATTATTAGAAATACATATAGTGGGAAAATTACCAACAACAAGTTGGTATCAGAGCTTAAGTTTGAGAGAATTAGGTATTGATTGTAGGATGCCTAGACTCAAACTAGCATTTTTATAAGTGATTGTAAGTGAGGTTGCACATTAGGTACCTTAAGATATGATATTTTGGAGTTGATCGAGTCGCTAGAAACGGGAAACTCATCGAGGGTCGCAAGGATGAGCATGTACGGTACGTTCATAATGACACCTGGCCAGTGTTATGGTGAACCTACATGCTACATGTGTATACTTGATCTGCCTTGGTATGATTACCGTTGGGGTAGTGAGAAAGTTTCTAAGCGAGTAATCTAAGGAAGGGTTGAAGTTTATAGCAATGTCACTTTGGAGTGATAGTTAAGATATGATGAATGCTGGAAGTTGACCATTATGGGATAGGAAAATTGGTTGGAGTAAGACCTTAGGCTTATGGAATTGATGTTATTCGAGAAGGAATTATAAGGCGAACCGATGAAATATTCGAGTACTGCTTTAAGATGTTGAGCATTCGGATGACAATAGTATAAAACTGAGGAGCGTGATTTCGGGATGCCAGTGCCAACCAATTTTATGCATGAAATTTATTTATAACAATAAATTGCATTGATTGTTTCTCATATTTTCTGAAACATAAAGTGAGTTATATTATGGAATATTTGAAAAATATTTGCCACGCGCCGGATTTTAGACCGTGAGTTTAAACATGCATGGAGTTGTTTTATTGTACGTGGTTACAATCTGTCATCAAAAATCTCTTCATCCCCGTTTCAAATCTAACATCATTTTCGGGTATTGTAAGATCCGTGTTTAAGTGTCAATTGGGATAGTGGGCAGGCAACTGTGGAATTTTAGCCTTGACATTGGATCTCCTCCACGTATGTTCGGGTTTTAAAGGAAGAGTTGTTCCCTTGTTCTTGAGTCGGAAATTTCTGGAAAATTTTGGTCTGTATGAGTCGTGTTTGATTTTACGGGGTGTAGTTTTGCAACCTTTTTGGGTTCGTGAGTGTATTTTGAGATGCGTGGGTTTTAATTTTTTTATTGCGTGTAAATTTACGAACTTGTTGGGCGTTGTGTCTCGTTAAAATTTTGTTGAAAATGGTCCCTTTATCTTACGACATTTTGCGTCGCGTAAATAAATTCTGGGTACGGGTACATATGCATTTGCGTGCGTTGATTGACAAGTTTTGTTAATGGATGTCATCTCACATGTTGTTTTGGGAAAGTTTCATTATTGCGAGAGTTATCTTTGAGCTATATACGAAAGTCAATCGTTATATACTATTTGCATTTGGATTAAACCATATTGTTGGTGTGAATAAGCATATAAAGGATTTATGTTATTTCAGTCATCGATTTTACTGTTAGAAATTTTCGCATGCATTAGACGAGTTAGCGGTATTCGAATCGTTGTAATTATTATTTTGGTCAAGTGTGTTTTATCTTTGCGGCTTGGCGTTTTAAACTCGATTTGAAATTTATTTACGTTCCCATCGTTTACTGAGTTTTGGGGAAATAAACTAATGCATATGAAACTTGTTGAGAATTTTATGCCGCAACATTTTTGGTTAAAGAGGAAAACTTTAAAGTTAAAATTGTGAAGTTCTCTTTTGGGATTGTACAAATATTTATCGCACATGTTGGGATGCAGGAATTTATTTTCATGATAGTAGTGTAAATTTTGTTACACACCTTTTGTTACCATTTTATTTACGTAAATATTGATCAAATGAGTTTGGAAATGGTTTTATATGCGTAGTGTTGGTAACTAGTTTTGAAACCTATCGGATGAACGATAACATGTTTTCACTGTACGGTTAATCGTTATAAAACTTATGTATTTGAAAGTTTTATAAAAAGTTTAAATTGGCATATTATTTGAAAACCTTGAACTCATTAGGCCTATAGATTTAAACCCCTGGCGTGAAAGGAGTTATAGTTAGGGACTAGAGGAGTCCTTGGGATTTAACGGGCTCGAGTGTTGTGGTCATTCATGTGTAGTCCGGTAAGGTTATACTGTGTTGCATTGGATCCATAGGCACATAAGTCAGTCTGTTTGGGATGGTCAATTGGGTATTGCGGGGTTGAACTTCGGTACCATGTTTTATGACTGGAAACTTTACAAGTGATCGCTAGGAGGGTTGAGTCGGCTAGTGCTACCGGAGTAGTAGGTGCTACAACCTCCGCTGCTTGAAGTAATGCATGGGAGGTAGTCTTTAAGTGTGTCGGGCCTTCGGAATGGAGTTCTTCGGAATGATCCATCAAGGTCAACTGACCTGGGGTGACACTTGTAAAGAAGTCGTAGGGACACCGGGCTGTGATGTCGGGAGGTGTCATGCGATTAACGTTGCTTGGGTGGTATACTTTTGTGTTTCCTCCACTCTCAACGGATGCGGATGTCCCCCGTGGTCGGCTATCAGTATTTCAAATAAAAGGATGTCTTATTTTATTGTCATTTGTTCTTCACGGTCGCGTGAGTATTGGACCTAGTGTCCATGTTTTCGGACGTATGACATATGGGGTTTTGGTGATGATTCATGGGTCGAGTGTTTTGCCCCACCCGTGTTTGGGTGTTTTGGGACATAACGTTTTATCCGCGTTTCTTAAATGGGAGTCATTTCATATTCATGTTTCGAGTTAGTTTAAGTTGTATCAATTTATAAAGCATGGTTGAAATGAGAGTCCATATTTGAAAGTGCATGACATTGGAAATGAGTTGTTTCTACGTTTAAAGTACATCAATTGAAAGGTTATGATTTTAAGCAAAGTTCATTATTTTTAAAGATAGTTACTCATGTAAAACTCTTGACCTCACTAGGCGTTAAGCCTAACCTTTTTATTTGTCGGCATGTGCATCGGGTTCCAGAAGGGGGTTCGGTTCTAGCAGTCGTATGAAGAGATGTGCTTAGTGGTTCACGAGTGTAAGTATTTGGTGAAGTCTTCCGCAGTTTGGAGATAGTGACACTTTTGGGTTTTAGTAGCACCCGTCCTCATTTTAGACTGTTTGTATAGAAAGAATGTGTGTATTGAGGTTAAATATTAAATTGTGGTTGTAGATGATTTATTTATTGGTGTATTTAGAAAATTTTAAATTAGTTTCTATTTCCAGATTTGAGGGTGTTACACCTTGGTACCCAAACTCGACCATTGAAGCACTTTATCCCTCGACTATCTTCGGTCAACAATAACCGTTGTTTTGTCATCACTTCCTCCTTGAGGTTTTCTTCCTTTAATGCTTCGGTTTGCGCTTCTTTAATCTTTTCCATGAGACTTGACACCAACTAGATTCTTGTAAGTTTGGATTGAAGTCTCCCGCTATACTCTTTTCAACTCAAAGCGTCGGCCACCACGTTTGCTTTACCCGGATGGTAGAGTAATTCACAGTCGTAATCCTTAAGTAACTCCAACCACCTTCGTTGCCTCATGTTGAGCTCCTTCTGATCAAAAACATACTTCAGGCTCTTGTGATCCGTGTACAAGGTACACTTTGTGCCGTATAGGTAATGTCGCCACAACTTTAATGAAAATACTATCGTCGCCAACTCCAAGTCCCCTTTTGGACGCATCACTATAGACCACAAAATCCTCCGATCCCTCCGGCAAGGATAAGATCGGAGCCTCGCATAATTTTGTTTGCAACGTTCTAAATGCTTTCTCTTGCTCCTCGGTCCACACAAACTTTACATTCTTCTTGGTCAACATCGTCAACGAAGAAGCAACTTTGGAGAAGTCTTGTATGAACCTTCGGTAATACCCCGCCAAGCCTAGGAAGCTCCGAATCTCGAATGGACTTTTGGGTGGTTCCCAATTCATCATAGCTTCAATCTTGGTCAGATCCACTATCACTCCATCCTTTGAAACTACATGCCCCAAGAACTGCACTTCCTTCAACCAAAACTCGTACTTGGAAAACTTTGCATAAAGCTTCTCCTTCCTCAAGATTTCCAAGACATCTTGAAGATGACGCGCATGATCGACTTCGTCCTTCGAGTAGATAAGAATGTCATCAATGAACATGATGACCGACTTATCTAAAAAGGGTCGGCACACGCGGTTCATTAAGTCCATAAACACCGCTGGGGCGTTCGTCAAACCGAAGGGCATTACTAAGAATTCGTAGTGACCATAACGCGTCCTAAAAGCGGTTTTTGGAATGTCTTCTTCTTTGACTTTCACTTGATGATAACCCGAACGGAGATCGATCTTCGAAAAGCAACACGCTCCTTGAAGTTGGTCGAACAAATCATCAATCCTAGGGAGTGGATACTTGTTCTTCACGGTTACCTTATTCAACTCCCTATAGTCGATACACATTCGCATGGTATCGTCCTTCTTCTTCACGAATAAGACCGGTGCTCCCCAAGGCGAGGAACTCGGTCTTACGAACCCTTTCTCTAAAAGCTCTTGCAATTGGCTCATCATTTCCTTCATCTCTGACGGAGCCAAACGATAGGGAGCTCGGGCTATAGGAGCCGCTCCCGGCGTCAGATCAATATTGAACTCCACTTGACGGTCGGGTGGTAAACCAGGCAAGTCGTCCGGGAATACATCGGGAAACTCCCTTACCACCTCGACATCTTCTAGCTTCTTCTTCTCGAGTTTGGCATCTATTGCATATGCCAAAAAGGATAAGCATCCTTTCGCCAAACTAATGATTGCAACTTCACCCTTTCGCCTCTCACCATACACGGTCACCGCATGACCATCCGAACCCGTAATTCGGATCAACTTTTTAGCACAAAGAATCTACACGTGATTGGTCGACAACCAATCCATGCCGACTACAACATCAAATCCCCCGATGATCATAGGCATTAGATCGATCGGGAACTCTTTCCCTTCGATTTCAAGCTTGCAATTTATTAGAATATTCCGAACCACTACTTGATCACCATCGGCTAGCTCTACCACTAACGCCTCGTCTAAACTAGTAGTGGGCATGGATAGTTTTAGGCAAAACGAACTCGATACAAACGAAAAACTAGCTCCCGAGTCAAATAATACACGCGTAGGTATGGAGTTTAGGAGAAACGTACCTGACACTACATCCGTTGACGCCTTCGCCTCTTCGGTGGTCATCTGAAAGGCTCTCCCTGTTGCTTTAGAAGTGTCCACCTTTTTGCCTCCGCTAAAGTTCGCCGTTGCTTTCGGACATTCACTTCTAATATGGCTCATCTATTTACACCCGAAACAGATCCGCTCTTTGATTGGACAATCACTGAAACTATGGCCGGGTTTTCCACATTTAAAACACGGATTGGACCCCGAGTTGCAAGGACCAGTGTGTTTGCTTCGACATTTTGAACACCACGGGGAATCCCGTCTTGGACCATTCCCCCATTGATTGTTGTTGAAGTGGTTCGGCCTCTTCGAAAATTTGGGACCCCCTTCCCACTTCCTTTTCTCAACTGCTCCACCTCTCTCCACCTTACCCAAACCGTAAGAGTCCTCCACAAGTTGCGCCTCTTCTATAGCCTCTCGAAAGGTAGAGGCCTTGGACACTCAAACCATATTCATCATTTTCGTAGGCAAACCCTTGATGTATGCCTTGATCTTCTTTCTCTCGGTGGGGACCAGGTGTCCCACCAAGCCCAACTTGTCCATAAACAGCTTGTTGTAATCCTTTACCAATAAATTCCCCTTTTTCAGACTCCTGAACTCATCGATGATCCGGTCCATAGCTCGCTCGTTGCAAAATTCTTCCATAACCTTCTTCTTGAAGGTCTCCCAGCTCAGTTGGGCCAACACGGTGGCCTCAACAGAAGCGGAATATACATTCCACAACGTGAGGGCCGCCTCTCTAAGCATTTGAGACCCAAATACAACTTTTTGACTTTCCCCGCACTCGCTCGATCGGAAATCCTGTTCCATCTCTCTAATCCAGTTCATGCATGCTACCGGATCATCTGTGCCCTTGAATTCTGGTGGTCGGCATCCAAGAAATGCCTTGAAGGTATAAGCCTTAGGCAGTTGCCTCACTTCGGGAGGTGGGGTTTCATTAGAAGGGACAATGGGTCCCGAACCTCCGGATCCCACCCCAATTACATTTTCCGCCACCGCCTCAGGCCTACGGTGGTTAACATCACGGTCGTCTAAAAGCTTCAGGAATACTTCTTGTTGTTGAGCCATAGTTGCGTTCATCGCTTGCATCATCCGTTCCATCATTCTAGATTCTGGAGTTACCTCTTCCATAATCGGATGAGTTGCAGCTAGGTTTCGTCGAGGTATGAATTCCGGTCCTCCACCCAACGCATTTACCAAAGGTGGGGGCAATTCATTATTAGTTACTCTCGGTTGATCAGCCGTGGACGCCGTAGTATCTTGCCCTTCTGGCCGATTACGCGTATTAACCATAGTCTGCCACACACGCGAGAATATAGGTGAGATGAAGATGAACAAAATATAAACAAGGAAACGTACTACCACGTTCATTAATTATCATGACAACGGAAAACAAACATAATCACGTAAAACATCTTCGTAATAACGTTAGCTAGGCGAAATTATGAACATGCAATACATAAAAATTTTCATTTCCATTACCATAACTCTTAACTTGTGTAGTTTCCGTCGACTCTAAAACTATCTTATCTTAAGAGTTCTACCCAATCTCACAAAATCATTGCCTAATTTCACAGCTTAAGTGTAGGTACTCTACATCTATACCTAGTTCACTTAAACTAATGCTCTGATACCAACTTGTAACACCCTGAAAAATTAGTGGAATAAAAATTCAAAATTTCTGCAATATGACGGCTATAAATAGACAAAACCTGGGTATAAAACCTGCTATAATCAATCCCAAAGTATCATCCCGATAGAACGGGGAAGCAATGCCATAATCATTACAATTAATCAAATGAAGGATAGACTAACAACCTAATAATCTAACTTAAATAAGAAAGATTAGTACTGGGTGTTGCTATTCTTCCAAAAGGTATGTTCGCTATTCAAAAACGTCGGTCTATACATCTCCCAAAAAGACCGCTCTTGACCCCAAAGCTATCCGCTCAGTCCCGAAGAACCCCACCGGAAACCTGACCTGTTATACATGTCATTTTAAGAAAAAGTGTTAAGCTAAAGCCTAGTGAGATCAAACATTTGCAGTTTTAAGAAATTGAATATAAAAATGAGTAAAAGAGTTTCTTTTTATACAACAACAATAATGGTAATAATAACAATAATGCTCTTTGAAATATAACAAATACCTCTTGGGTTAACGGGGGAGACCCGCATACTAACTCGAATGACGGAACACAAAAGTAATCCATTCGATGAGTCAGTAAAGTCAATAAACAAATAAAGTACACGCAAGGGATGTCAGGCTCAGTGGCTTTAAACGTACACCCACGGAAACTCGAGTTCAACCCCGTCGGGTTCCTATGTCGAGCTCCTCATCCAATATCGTAATACTTAAGCACAAAGGACTTATACCTCATCCGGTACCTAACGTGTAGCACGAAGGACTTATTCCTCATCCGGTACCTAACGTGCCTCGACGTGGAAAACTAGTCGTCCTAACGCCGGAACAATAATAAACCAAATACGAGGTCATGACTCCCAATGCATCGAATAAGCCAAATAATGCACATAAGGCCCAACAAATAATCCCAACAATGGTTAATATGCACAAGTGATATGAAGAGTGATTTCCATCAAAACCATTTCCATCGTTTACCAAAAGATCTCTAATCAAAGTATATTTGATCCTTCATTCATTTTCCAAACTCCAAAACATGGTGCAAATTGATTTACAAACTTATCAGCAGTTAACCATAATTTCCATATTCTCAAAATCATGGATTCCACATAGTAAATACCATTCCCTTAAATGTATAACCCAAGTAAAAACAAGTTAAAGAACATTATTAAAGTTCATAATTCACCATTTTCCCAAGAATCATCACAAATACCAATATCCCCAAAAGTTAGGTTTAGCACAATATTCTACAATTCAAATATATGAAAGAGGAGATATTAGGTATTCAAAATCCACCTTTTGACATGTATAAGGTTTGATAAAGTGTGTAAGAACTCACCTTGGTAGTTTCCTTAAGAAAGAAGCCAAACCCTAGAAATGGAGGAAATGCAAAACCACTTGAGAGCTCACCCACAACACTTCCTAAATGTGATATGGACCACCATTAATGATTATGAACCACCATAAATGAGGAGAGAAGTCTAGAGGAAGAATGCTTACTGAAATCAGTAGAGAGAATCGTCCCCCAAACCCTAGATATCAGATAAAATGACTGAAATCGCGACTTATGCTTTTTATACCCAATCACCCGCCGACGATAGTGACACGGCGAGAGTGACATTTGTCACTCTCGCGGGTATAATCGCGACAACACCCCCACCCGCGGTACAATCTGGGCGATAGTGCCCAGCGATTGTGACCATGTCACTCTCGCATTGCACTATCGCGAGGGACGTACCGAGAGCTCTTGACCCCCGGCGATTGTGCCTTCACGATTGTGACATCTTGTCACTCTCGCGGGCACTGTCGCGAGCCACCCCTAACTTCACAATTTGACACTTTTTAGCCCACAATGCTTAAATCCAATAGGTTCAATATAGAACTAATAAATCCTTAAAATTAGAAGGTTTCCAAAACGAGAACGGTAATACACAGGCTCTCAGAATTCGGGGTGTTACACTTGTGGTTAACAAAATTGATGTTGATGAATGGTATTATATAAAATTTGGTGTTTTACTATTTATAGTGCAAAAAATAGTACATTCATTATAAAAGATTTGGTGCAAAAACTAAGCATAGTCGGATGAACGACCATAAGACCGAATTACCTGGCATGTGCCCATAAGAAATCACTAAGCCACAATCTATATATATATATTAAAGGAGAAACCACCATGTATGAGGTGGCATCTCCTAAAGCCAAGAAAGCCATTTTTCTTTTTTCTCATTTATTCTCCCTTTAAACATTTTTTTTCCTAATTTTTCATCAACATTGATTATTCATTTATGTTTACATTAAACACCAATCTCTTTGTTCTCCTACCTCCTCTCCATCTCATCATCGGTTTGTTTTTGTTCTCTCATCTCTATCAAATCGATCTCTCAAACCAATCTATCAATTTTTCTAAACCTACCTTTCTTTTTTTAAAACAATGCGTCTCTTTTGCTTCCTCATGAGTTCTCCATCATTCAATCTCTTCTTCTTCTTCTTCTTCTTCTCTATCACTTGATGTGTTTTTGATTTCATAAATTGTTATTTTTCAATAAATCGTTTTTTAAATTTACTTTGAGAAGACTAATCCAGGTATGCATTTCTTTTGATGTTTGTGAATTTTAAAGTTTTTTTTAATTACTTTTGTATTCTATATTTTTCCTAAGTTATTTCCAATGAAACCAATTGTTTGTTCTTGGGAGCACTCTTAGAGTTTTGATGACAACAATAGTTCGATGATGTATTCTTGAAAAATATTACAATCTATGATGTAGTCTCAACAAACTTCAACATGTTATTTTTAAATTGTTATTTTTTTCAGTTACTTCAGGAAAACCAATCCGAGTATGCATTATATTTTACTTTCGTTGGGATTTTAAAGCTCTTTATTTTTTATAATACTTTTGTCTCTAAAAAATTTCCTAAGTTTTTTCAATGGAATCAAGAGTTTGTTTTTTATAGCGGTTTTAGAGTTTTTATGACAATGGTTCAATGATGGATGTAGCCTCACTATACTTCAACATATCCTTTTCATTGTTATTTTTTTTCCATGTTTACTTCGAGAAAACTAATCCAGGTATGTATTCCTTCTTAAATTAGTTGGAGTTTTAAATTTTTTTTTAACTAATGTTTTCTATATTTTTCCTTTTTTCCAACCGAACCGATGGTTCGTTTTTGGCAGCGTGTTTCAGATGTTTGATGACAACAACAATTCGTTGATGAAATCCACGATGTAATACAATATTTGATGTGTCATCGCCAAAGTTCATCTTGCCTCTTTTTTTAATATTTTCTACTTATATTTTCATAAAGTTAAAATCCATGTTTAATGAAAAACCATCGTTTATATTTATCTTTTTTCTATCATTTTATTTTACGTGGAAGTGTTTTTAAAACATTAATTGCTAAAACTATTATTTGTTTTTTATTTATTATTAAATATTTTCAATACATTAAATGTTAAATTTTTATTTTTAATTTAAATAATCAATATATAAAAATCATTTCATATAATATAAAGTTTAAATAACTTATTACAATTATATATATATATATATGTAAATCATTTACTTTTATTTCTTAATTTACATTAAAACAACCCTCTCTTTATCATATATATATAGAGAGAGAATTGTTAAAACCTTTTATTTTTGTTTATTTAATAGTTAAATCTTTTAATGTTAATATGTAAACTTAAAAAATTTATTATATGTAAATCATTTACTTTTATTTCTTAATTTACATTAAAACAACCCTCTCTTTATCATATATATATAGAGAGAGAGAGAAAATTGCTAAAACCTTTTATTTTTGTTTATTTAATAGTTAAATTTTTTAATGTTAATATGTAAACTTAAAAAATTTATTACAATCATTTGTATATATTAATAATTTTTATTTAATTTTTCGAATTTTGGATTATAATCAATCTCTTTATAAATTAAAAATTAGTAGTAGTAAATAATATTCATTGATTACTATTTAAAAACATTAATTTACATTAATTTATAACTTATATAAGAAGCTCATATATTAAATTAGCATTTATGTTTGCATTTAACATTATCCTTTTTTTTTCTTACCTCCTCTTCATTTTCCCATTGTTTCGTTTTCTTGAGCTTCTGGTTCTCTCTGTCTCTATCAAATAGATTTCTCAAGTGAAAAATATATCATTTTTTTAGCATCATAAACATACATTTGACAAAATCCATTAAATCCAAGTTTAATGAGAAGTCATTGTTTATACTTATCTCTTTTTTTTACGTGGAAATGTTTCCATTACATTAATTGTCAAAACTTTTTTTTTGTTTGTAATTTATTATTAAATTTTTTGCAATATATTAAATGTTAATTTTTTAAATTTAAATAATCAATATATAAAAATCATTTCATATAACATAAAATTTAAATAACTTATTACAATTATATATTTGTAAATCATTTTATTTTTATTTCTTGATTTACGCTAAAAAAAACAACATTCTCTTTCCTTCCATAATATATATATATATATATATATATATATATATATATAATTGCTAACACTTTTTATATTTGTTTATAGAGTGAATTGTGGATTTGGTCCCTGTGGTTTTGTGATTTTTTTGACCGTGATCCTCATTCTATGTTTATTGTGGATATGGTCCCTGTGGTATGCAATATATTGTGGCTAGGGTCCCTAAACACTAACATCATTAACTTTGAAGGGTTAAAGGCATCATGTGCCTTGCACACTATGGGTATAATAGTCATTTTATTTTTCACTTTCAATTTATTCTATACACATTTAAAACAAACAATACTAAATTGTGGATTTGGTCCCTATGCATCATTCATCATCTTTAAAACACATTTATCATCTCTCTTAATTTTTTTTATCCAATCTTCATTGTCAAAGTACAAGAAAAACTAATTTGTTAAAGTGCAAAAAAAAATTACTTGCATTTAAAAATAACAATTGTTTGAACCCAACACTACATCCTAAAAAAAACAACCTATCAAAATAACAATTGTTTGAAACCAATATTACATCCCCAAAAAGACAACCCATCAAAATGACAATTGTTTTATATCAACATTTATGTAGTAATTGTTGGCAACGGTTTTATTTATTTTCTTGATGACATCTAAGTGACTTGAGTATGAAGTACATTAATTATTCTCATAAAATACATAGACCATATGGAAATGTGATATAATCATCTTCATTTTGGAGATCCAAACTTCATTATATAGTGCATTAAATATTAAAATGCTAATTGAAAGGGTATGGATCCCCAACAAGTGTCAAGTGACTTGGTGTGTAATTCAAGTATGATTATTTAGAGCATCTCAAATCACAACACCAAATTTAACACAAAAATACCAAATTTGGTGGGTCCATCAACAAAAAAAAACCCAACTCCAATCACACTCTAAAAAAACATCAAATATATATTAAATGTATATATAATTTACTTAATATAAATATGTTAATTTTAAAAACAAATTATTAATGTTAAAATGTTAATTTTGGTATAAATAAATTTTGATAGGCGATTTAACGGCCGGTTGGAGATGCTCTTATGACACTGTTGTCTTCCCTTCAACCTCCTATGTCATAATATATTTGTGTTTACAGATGTCAACTGACATGCATATAAGCCTTTTCCCACATCATGGTTTCCAAATGATCTATGCATTATATGAAAATGATTAATATACTTCCACTCAAGTCACTTAGATGTCGTCAAGAAAATAAACAAAACCGTTGCCAACAATTACTATATAAATGTTGATATAAACAATTGTCATTTTGATGGGTTGTCTTTTTGGGGATGTAATATTGGTTTCTAACAATTGTTATTTTGATAGATTGTCTTTTTTAGGATGTAGTGTTGGGTTCAAACAATTGTTATTTTTAAATGCAAGTTATTTTTTTTTTTGCACTTTAACAAGTTAGTTTTTCTTGTACTTTGACAATGAAGATTGGATAAAAAAAATTAAGAAAGATGATAAATGTGTTTTAAAGATGATGAGTGATGCATAGAGACCAAATCCACAATTTAGTATTGTTTGTTTTAAAGGTGTATAAAATAAATTGAAATGGAAAAGTAAAATGACTATTATACTCATAGTGTGCAAGGCACATGATGCCTTTAACCCTTTTAAGTTAATGATGTTAGTGTTTAGGGACCCTAGCCACAATATATTGCATACCACAGGGACTATATCCACAATAAACATAGAATGAAGACCATGGTCAAAGAAATCATAAAACCACAGGGACCAAATCCACAATTCACTCTTGTTTATATAATAGTTAAATCTTTTAATTTTTTATATATAAACCTAAAAAATTAATTACAATCATTCATATATATAAATAATTTTTATTTAATTTTTTAACTTTTGCAATATAATCAATACATTTATTTACATTGATATCCAACTTATAAAAAAACCCATATATTAAATTAGTGTCAATATAAAATTATATTATTGATGATAGTAAATAAATTTATTGATTAGTATTTAGAAACATTTATTTACAATGATTTGTAACTTAGAAATTTGTACTAATAAAAATTTAATATTGTTTGTTCATGTTAGTTATAAACATTATTAGTTTTTTAACAATGGATTATTTTCTATAGTAATTTATATTAATGATCAAGTATTATCTTTATATATTACTTATAACCTAACTTTCTGTTTACATATTTTTATTACATGCCATTAGTTACCATGTCATTTACGTCTACATTTGTTTTTTAATAAAATCTCAGATGTCGTCATTTCTATAAAAAAAACTTCATTAATGTTATCAATGAATACAAACAATGTATAAATAATTCGCACGCCTATTGTTAATGTTACTCATTTTATTTCACTATATAACTTTATTATTTAACAAAACTCTATCTCTCTCTACATACGTGCGTACACACACACACACACACACACATATATATATATATTAAAATTCCAAATAATTTGATTCTTCTAATTTTTACAAACCATTTGAATATAGACAATTTCACTATATATATTATTTACGAACTAATATATATTTATATAGATAATTTCTGAGTCTTAAACAAAATAATTCACGCTACCGTGCAACGCACAGTTCCCACACTAGTTAATAATAATAGAACTCAAGGCAAGATTTATTGCATTCATTGGAAATGGTCTGATCTTCATCATGATCTTGGTTTTTCACTTATTGTTTCTTCTAATTTGTTCCCATCCACCTAAATTGTCCTTTGTTGTTTATACAATAAAACATCCTACCACAGTTCAATATCACTTCATCACCGTCACACATTGGGTCTCCACATCAATTTTTGGGGACAACTCCCCCAATGACCTACCTTCTATGCTTAAATTGTCATAATGTTGTTTATACAATAAAACACCCAAACTGTCCTCTGTTTATTTATACCCTCTCGCAAGTGAATATGACATCATCATCGTCACACCAAAGTTCTCCACATCAACTTTTGGGGACAACTCTCAAACGACCTACAATCTACGCTCATTCTAGATTCTTTCGTAAGAAAAATGGCTTCTTCCAGTTGATAAATCAAAATGCTAACTTTCATCTCCTGAAAACATAATATTTGTTGAGAAGTATTGTGAACAATAGCAAATCCGAAAACTTGATGATAGGGATTAAAGTTTTTATTTAGAAATTTTGAGGTTCAAAAGAAGAAACAAATTTACAAAATATAGATTTTATAATATAAATAAATGAATTTCTGAAAATATACATTTTCATTGACCCCAACTCGTTTCTTATTACAATACTTATGATAACAAAAAAAATGAAAGTATAGTATTATAATAAAAAAAAAATTGGATCAAACTGTTAGGAGTAATCAATCACATGAACCACTGTTGTATATATATGGACAAAAATTGTATAATAAATTGAAATTCTTATATATAATATCTATGTAATTAATATAGTACAACAACAAACAATCGAGAAACAATTAGGGGTTGTTTGTTTTTTTTAAATCTCTTAATGTCTCTTAAGTCTGAATCGTTCAGACCTTTTTTACACACCATCTCTTATTAATCATAACTAAATTAAGACTTCAGACTTTAGACCTCTTAAAAAACAAACGACACCTTAATAAACTTTACTTGATATGTAGATTTTTGTAGGATGTACAAATCGATTGAGGCTTGCACTAACGCAATGTCATGAGACAGAAATTTCGCCGGTATAACGTCCGTCTAGAAGATACAACAATCAAATTCAAGTAGAACTTGAATATATCGAATCTTATCATGTTTAATGATCTAAGTCCATATCTTTGACATTTAATACATATTTCATGTCAAAGAGAGCCCACTAAGAACACCACACTCCAAAGCCCAATCAATTAAATGATTCATTTAATGCCCATTAATTGGAGTTTATTAAGTGTTCTAATTTCTATCTTGGCTCCTATGTGGGACAAGGTTTCTCTCTTATACACTAAGGGGCGTTTGGTTCGCAGATTCTGATGGAATCTGATGGAATTGGAATGTCCAATTCCTTTGACCAAATTCAATTCCCTTGTTTGGTTCATTCTTTTCTATGGAAGGAATGTGTGAATTCCACCAAATTCCACAAATGAAGAATTTGAACATTCCATCCTAAAACCCAAGGATTTCGATGGAATGGAATCTTATATTTTGATAATTCCAAATTTACCCTTTACTCCAAACTAAACCCTACTAATATTGATTATCAGCAAACACCAACTATCTCTCTCATCTCTATCTCCCTCTCTCTCCTCTCTCTCTCTTCCCTCTCTCTCCTCTCTTTATCTCTCCTATCTCTATCTCTCTCTCTCCTCTATCTCTTCCCTCTCTCTCCTCTCTCTCTCCTCTCTCTCTCTCTCTCCTCCACTCTATCCTCCCTCTCTCTCTCCTCCACTTTATCCTCTCTCTCTCCTCTCTCTCTATTCCCTCTCTCCTCTCTCTATACACTCTCTCCTCTCTCTCCCTCTATCCTCTATCTCTCTCTCCTCCACTCTCTCTCTCCCTCTCCCTTCTCTCTCTCTCTCTCTCCCTCTCCCTCCTCTCCTCTCTCTTTCCTCTCTTCCCTCTATCTCTTCCCTCTCTCCTCTCTCTATCCTCTCTTTCTCTCTCCTCTCTCTCCTCCCTCTCTCCTCCACTCTATCCTCTCTCTCTCCTCTCTCTCTCCCTCTCTCCTCCACTCTCTCTCCTCTCTCTCTCTCCTCTCTCTATCTCTCTCTCCTCCACTCTATCCTCTATCTCTCCTCTCTCTCCCTCTCCCTCTCCTCTCTCTCTCCCTCTCCCTCTCTCTCCTCACTCTCTCGGCATCATTCATGTGCTAAAATAATAAAAACAATTTTTGTTAAAAATTAAACTATTTAATGACTATTTTATTAAAGTAGTTTTTGTTTAAAAAATTAAAATAATCAAAAAGGGTATTTTGGTCATTTACCAAATTTCATTCCAATTCCGAAGCTACAATCTGTGAACCAAACAGAAAAATTCCAATTCATTTAAGAGATTTCATTCAAATTCTGTCAACCAAACAGGTGGTCAAACCTGACAACATTTCATTCCAATTCCATCAAAGTCAAATTCCTTTGACAGATTCCATTCCATCCAAAAACATTCTGTGAACCAAACGCCCTATAAGTTCCAACACAAACATCACTATTTCTTACATTTAAATCTTATTAAATTTTAAAATTTTGCAAAACATAATTTGTATTTTGATTTTAGAGAAAAATTCATAAAAACCTAACAAACTATTCCATTATGAATGATTAAGTCCCTAAACTAATTTTTTGAATTAAAAAACCATTAAACTTTCTCGTTTTGAATGATCAAGTCCCTGAACTATTTTTTTTAATGAAAAAACCATTAAATTTTCTTATTTTGAATGAAAAAACCATTAAATTTTCAATTTTGAATGATTAAGTTTCTGAACATTTTTTTTCCAATAAATTAAATCATCGAACTTCTAAAAATTGGTTTCTTACATCAGTTTAACCAAAAAAAAATTACGCATAACAGGTTACCTTTTGATTTTTCCTCTTTTGATAGATAAAAAATAGATCAAATAGAGGGAGATCGATGGCATGAGCAACAACGTGTTAGGCGATATGGAGAACGGGAAACGTTCGGACAACTGGGAGTGGCGAGACAAAGCAATACGATTGTTTGTGAGGGGTTTTAATAACGTATAGTTTGAGAATGGTAAAATTGATTTAAATTTGTTTCTACTTTAAAATCTTCATAGTCAGTTCCAGACACCTTTAAAAAAATGGTAACTAGTTTTTAGAAGTTCAATGGTTTATTTGTTTAAAAAAAGTGTTTAGGGACTTAATCATTCAAAATTAGAAAGTTTAATGTTTTTTCATTCGAAAAAATAGTTGAGGGACTTGATCATTCAAACTGAGAAAATTTAATGGTTTTTTCATTCAAAAAAATAGTTCAGAGACTTAATCAGTCAAAATAAGATAGTTTATTGAGTTTTTTTTTTTTCCTTTTTAACTTTTCCCTTGATTTTAAGTTTTTAACTTCTAGTTTTATTGTTTTTGAAAAAGGAAGCAAACTTATCAAATACATATAAATAATGTTTTCTTCGCATAACATTTTAATATTGTTTCTAGACATAAGCCACAGTTATGTTTACCTCATCGAAATAAAAACAAACTAAAAAAACGTAAATATTTTCTAACAATGCCTCGATGTTTCATATTTAAATCAACATTTCATACAATAACAATTATAAACCACATGTTTAATCTTTTATTAATGTTAATGTATATGTGTAGAGGGCACAGGCCCATATAGTCCATGTATAAATACATTGTATCTTGTAGTCTAGGTTTAGTCTTATCATTATTTACTTTTCTTATTATACGTTTTCTCTCAATCAATATATCGAGGTTTCAAACCTTCAACATATTCATCGTCTCATTCAATCACATTCATCTTCTAACATGGTATCAGAGTTGTAGGTTTATTCATCGATTTCACTGTTCATCCGAATCGCAGTCGCCCCTCGCCGTCGTCGCTCGTCGCTTGTCGCTCGTCGAAATCCAGTCGCCCCTCACCGCCTCTCGTCGCCTTAATCGATCGTTGTTTGTTAATCGATCGTGGTATCTGTTTATTCGTCATCGATTCCGCTGCTCTCTGTTCATCATCGATTCAAATCACACCACAACCCTAGCCGCCGACCGGAAGAACTGTCGGTCGCACACTCTACCGGTCGAACATTATATCGGTCGAACTTTCTACCGGTCGAACATTCTACCGGTCGCACACCCTATCGGTCGACTTTCTATCGGTCGAACATTCTACTGGTCGCACACCCTATCGGTCGACTTTCTATCGGTCGAACATTCTATTGGTCGCACACCCTACCTGTAACACCCTAAAAAATTTGCGGAAATAAAAATCGAAATTCCGAAATAGACTAAACTTGCGGAATAAGGTATTACAATCCCAACATACAATGTTATACCAAACGGAGTATGGGTTAGACATAAACACGGTCAATAAATGAAGCATACAACGACAACCTACTAATCTACAATTGATTAACTAGATTAAGGTCATGTGTCGCTATCCTTCCAAAATATATCTTCAAAAATCACTGAACGATGGTCACTAGATATCCTCAAAAGACCACTCACGACCCCAAGGTCGCTCCCTCAGTCCCGGCGTGCCCCACTGCTAAGATAACCTGCCACATGAAAATCAAGAGCAAGTGTTAGGCTAAAGCCTAGTGAGAACAAGCCAATAAGAAAAGAGTACTAAACCCAAATCGATGTCACGCGGTGAGTATAGCCATGAGCTAAGTCAAGAAATCAAATAAACCATTAGTGATTAAACATGGTACAAATAACACCAAATCACATAACGAGCTCAACCCCTCTAGATCTGTTGCTCAAAACACCAAGTCAACCCCTCTGGATCTATTCTTGAGAGTTCCCAAAACAGGGGGAACCCAAGCACATAATGGAATTACACCTTACTGCACCATGAGACGCTGCCCGACCGTATAGGCCCACACCTTACTTATCATGGCAACCCGATGCCTATTCCGTGCTAGAACGTGAACCAAATGTCCAAAACAGGGGACATAGGAACACAGTGCCTATGGATCCATTGCACAAGACTCAAAGCCAAAGCATGTCATTTTATATCATACTGACATTAAATCAAGCACATAAGCAATTCATATGAACAATGTCTCAATTCAATAAATCTGAATTCTTGTAAAGAAAGTTGTAAATGATGGGATTTAGAAAACATTACCCGACAACAATATACCATACCAAAATCGTGATTATCCATAGTTCAACAATTACATGTATCACATAGCTTTTATAATATAGACGGATTTATTTTAAAAGACTCACCTCAGATTTCTTCCTGCTTATAGTCTGCTTCTTACGATCGCTTCCTACGACAACACCGATAAATCGGTAAGCCAAACTATAGACAACTCACTGACTCACAACTCTTGAATACAAAACACAACCTACTGCCAAAACAAAATACCGGTCGAGTATTACTACCGGTCGAAACCCCAATACCGGTCGAAACAACTTATCGGTCGAACCATCATATCGATCGAACCAACATATCGGTCGAACAACTTATCGGTCGAACCAACATATCGGTCGAACAACTTATCGGTCGAAACAACATATCGGTCGAACCGACTTCCGGTCGAAACCGATCAAAACCATCTTCCCGGTCTTATTATGATGGGACATTTACAGAACCCAGATCAAACTCAAAATACGTAAATCTCGAAATCAAACGTTTAAAAACCTTCACAGCGAGATTCTATACGGCAGATAACACTTAGATCAAAGCATTAAGCTAGATTCGTACCTTGATTTGGAGAAAATCGATCGACCTCTTTTTCTCCTGCTTCCTTCTCTCTCTCTCTCTTTGATTTCTTTAGAAATCAGATTTGTGATATTTAGAAAATATCTAAAACTTGATTTATATTTATATAACCCAAGTTACATTTTACCCCCCTGAACTTCGGGTAAAGGTCAACTTTTCACCTAACTCCAAAATAGCGGGTGTTACAATCCTCCCCAACTTGGAGAAGATTTCGTCCTCGAAATCTCGGCTATGGAAAGAGGTGAGGGTACCTCCGCTTCAAGTCCTCTTCCGCTTCCCAAGTCACATTGGCACCCCGATGGTGCTTCCACTGAACCTTGACCATTGTGACTTCCCGGTGACGAAGCTTCTTCGTCTTCCTTTCCAAAATCGCCTCAGGTTCTTCAACGCAACGATTTCCCTCATCCATTCTGATATCGGAGAGTGGGATGACACTCTCCTCCTTTGCTAGACACTTCCGTAGATAGCACACGTGAAACGTGTTATGAATTCCCTTCATCTCTGGTGGAAGTTCCAGTTGATAAGCTTGAAGTCCTACCCGCTTAGTCACAGTGAACGGTACAAGGAAACGGGGGCTCAACTTCCCACGTTTCCCAAATCTAATAATTCCCTTCCAAGGGGACACCTTCAACATAACCCGATCTCCCACTTGGAATTCCATGGGCCGTCTTTTCTTATCGGCATAACTTTTCTGTCGATCTTGGGCCGCCTTCATACGTTCGCGGATGCCCTTGACCTTGTCCGCCGTTTCTTGCACAATTTCAGGTCCGACGAACTGATTTTCCCCCGCCTCGAGCCAACATACGGGAGTTCGACACTTGCGACCGTATAACGCTTCAAACGGTGCCATCCCTATACTCGAGTGGTAGCTATTATTGTACGCGAACTCTACCAAAGGCAGGTGCGTATCCCAACTACCCCCAAAGTCAATTACACACGATCTTAACATGTCTTCCAGAGTCTGTATTGTCCTCTCGCTCTGGCCGTCAGTTTGGGGATGGTAGGTCGTGCTCAACTTCACACGTGTACCCAATTCCTTTTGTAAACCGTCCCAAAAATGCGACGTGAACCGACTATCCCGATCAGAGACAATAGATTGTGGCACACCGTGTCGGGAAATTACTTCATCGATGTACAACTTCGCCAATTTATCCATTGGCAAGGTCTCCCGCATGGCCAAGAAGTGAGCGCTTTTGGTCAAGCGGTCTACTATAACCCAAATGGCGTCGTGACCTTTCAAGGTCCTTGGTAGCTTTGTCACGAAATCCATCGTGATGTGATCCCATTTCCACTCCGGAATTTCCAAGGATTTCAAACTTCCGTAAGGTCTTTGGTGTTCAACTTTCACTTGCAAACAAGTTACACACTGTTCCACATAGCGTGCCACATCAAGCTTCATGATTGGCCACCAATAATGCAATTTCAAATCTCTATACATTTTCGTGCTTCCTGGGTGAATGGAGTATTTTGACTTGTGGGCATCTTCGAGAAGAAGTTCTCTATTACCCCCAATCTTAGGCACCCAAATTCGTCCATTGAAAAGTTTCACCCCTCGACTATCTTCAGTCAGCAAAAGATGTTGTTTTGCCATGACTTCTCCTTTGATATTTTCTTCTAGCAAGGCTTCGACTTGCAATTTCTTGATTCTGTCAATGAGTGTTGAAGTTATTTCAATCCGTGCAAAGGTAGCACAAGAATTTTCTCTGCAGACTTTCCGACTCAAGGCGTCGACAACAACGTTTGCCTTACCCGGATGGTAGAGCAACTCGCAGTCATAATCCTTCAACAACTCCAACCATCTCCGCTGCCTCATGTTTAGTTCTTTCTGATCAAAGATATGTTTCAGACTCTTGTGATCGGTGTAAAGAGTGCATTTCGTACCGTAAAGGTAGTTTCGCCATAATTTCAGTGCGAACACCACCGCTGCCAATTCCAAGTCATGAGTAAGGTAGTTGACTTCGTGCACTTTAAGTTGCCTTATAGCGTAAGCGATCACCTTCCCTCTTTGCATCAGAACACAACCCAAACCCATCTTCGACGCATCGTTGTACACCACAAAATCTTCCGTCCCGTCAGGTAAAAATAGGATAGGAGCTTCACAAATCTTCTTTTGTAAGGTGCGGAACGCCTCTTCTTGCCTCTCGGTCCACACAAATTTCACGTTCTTTCGGGTCAAGGCCGTCAGCGACGAGGCTATCTTCGAGAAGCCTTGTATGAATCTCCGGTAGTACCCTGCCAAACCTAGGAAACTTCAGATTTCAAACGGACTCTTGGGAGGTTCCCAATTCGTCATCGCCTTTATCTTTGCGGGATCCACTTTTACTCCTTTCTTTGAAACCACGTGCCCCAAAAACTGTACCTCTGGGAGCCAAAAGTCGCACTTTGAAAACTTCGCGTAAAGCCTTTCTCGCCTTAACACATCCAACACTTCACAGAGATGTTGCTCATGCCCTTCTTCATTCTTTGATTAAACTAGGATGTCGTCGATGAACACGATTACCGATTTGTCGAGGAACGGTCGACACACTCGGTTCATCAAGTCCATAAATATTGCCGGTGCGTTGGTTAGGCCGAATGGCATCACCAGAAACTCGTAGTGTCCATAGCGAGTTCTAAATGCTGTCTTTGGGATGTCTCTCTTTGCTACCTTCACTTGGTGATACCCCGATCGAAGATCGATCTTTGAGAAACAACCTTCTCCCTGAAGTTGATCGAATAGATCGTCGATTCTCGGAAGTGGATAACTGTTCTTTACCGTCACTTTGTTCAGTTCCCTGTAGTCGATACACATTCTCATTGCACCGTCCTTTTTCTTGACGAATAGGACCGGAGCTCCCCAAGGTGACGAGCTCGGTCGGATGAAACCTTTCTCGAGAAGGTCCTGGAGTTGAACCACCATCTCTTGCATTTCGGTAGGAGCCAAACGATAAGGAGCTCGAGCAATAGGAGTCGCTCCTGGAATGAGGTCAATACGAAAGTCCACAACACGATCGGGTGGCAACCCGGACAAGTCTTCCGGAAACACATCGGGAAACTCGCGCACCACCCTAACATCTTCTAGTTTCCGTTGGTCGATTTTGGTATCGATAGCATAAGCCAGGAAAGATAAACATCCTTTCGCCAAACACTTCCTAGCTTTGATCACTGAAATGATTGCCACATCGCCTTTCCTTCCTTCGCCGTAGATTATTGTCGCTTCTCCGTTTGCCACGGGTCGTCGAATCATTTTCTTTGAACATACAATTTTGGCCTGGTTCTTAGATAACCAGTCCATACCCACAACCACATTGAATCCGCCAATTTGCATAGGTAATAAGTTAATGGGAAATTTCTTTCCCTTAAGCTCTAAGATGCAATCTCTAAGAATATTATGAATTAGAACTTGACCTCCATTTGCTATTTCTACCACGACAGCATTCTCTAGCATACTCTTAGACATAGCAAGCCTTTGACAGAACAATTCGGATATGAACGAGTAGCTAGCACCAGAATCAAATAACACACGTGTAGGTACGGAATTTAGAAAGAACGTACCCGACACCACATCGGTCGATGCTTTAGCTTCCTCTGACGACATTTGGAAGGCCCTTTCGGTCGATTGTGGAGGTTCCGTCTTCTTCCCGTCAAATCCCCCAGTCTTGAGTTTCGGGCACTCCGCCCTTACGTGCCCCGGTTCCTTACATTCGAAACATATTTGCCCCTTAAGAGGGTAATCTTGGAACGTGTGACCCGTCTTCCCGCACTTGTAGCACATTCCGGGAACAAAGTTGCATGGGCCAAAATGTTTGCTTCGGCACTTGGAGCACCACTTGGCATCACGTCTAGGATCATCTCTCCGCGGAGCGCTGCTGTTGGCATAGAAAGGTTTCTTTGAGGGCATCGAGCTTCCCTCCCATTTCTTCTTCTCAACTTGGCGACTACTTTGATCCCTGCCGAGGCTGTAAGCATCCTCCATGAGTTGAGCTTCTTCCATTGCCTCCCGAAGGGTGGAGGTCTTTGTTACGCGTACCATCGACATCATGTCCAATGGGAGGCCCTTGATGTAAGCCTTGATCTTATCTTTCTCTGTCGGGACCAAGCGTCCCACAAAACCCAGCTTGTCCATGAAGAGACGGTTGTACTCCCTCACAGACATACCTCCTTTCTTCAAGTTCTGAAATTCCTCCATGATTCGATCCAACGACCTCTCGTTACAGTACTCTTCTAGCAGTTTCCCTTTGAAGGTAGACCAAGACAGTTGGTCCAGAACAGTCGGTTCAAGCGAAGCAGAGTACACATCCCACCAAGTAAGAGTTATACCCCGCAACATTCGGGAACCAAAGATAACCCTCTGCTCCTCCCCACATTCGCTTGAGCGAAAGGCTTGCTCCATCTCTCGAACCCAGGCCATACAATCTAGGGGATTGTCCGAGCCCTTAAATTCTGGCGGTCGGCAACCCAGAAAAGCTTTGAACGGGCAAGTCCGCGCCGCTCGACTGACACCTAGGACTGTAGTCACCACAGGGGAAATTACAGGTCCAGTACCCCCGGATCCTGCAACAATCACATTTTCGCTAACCGTTTCGGGCCTACGGTTGTTAGCGTCTCGGTCCTCAAGGAGTTTCAAGAATACTTCCTGCTGTTGCGCCATGGCCCTATTAATGGCCAACATCATACGATCCATCATTCTCGTCTCTGCCGTCACTTCCTCGATAATAGGCTCTGCAACCTCCAAATTGCGTCGTGGAATGTGCTCGGGTCCTCCACCCAGCACATTACTCACACGCACTGTTTCCCCCACTACTGTCGCCAGCGGATGGTCGGCCGTAGGTATATCGGCCTCCTGGCCTTCCGGACGATTCCTGGTATTAACCATGGTTCTGCTGAACGCAATCATGCAAAAGAACGGGATAAGGATTACAGAAAAACGGAGAACGTACTACTACACTTATCAATTATTATAACAATAGTAATTTAAGTATGCCCACGTATAACATTTTCATAATAACGTTAGCTAAGTGAAATTATGAACATATAATACGTAAGAGTTCTTATTACCATTATCACAACTTTCAATTTGTGCAAGTTTCCGTTGACCCTAAGACTATCCTATCTTAGAAAGTCTACCCCATCTCACGAGTCATAGCTTAATAGTCTCGACTTAAGTCTAGGCATCTTACAGTCATACCTAATTCACTTAAACCAAGGCTCTGATACCAACTTGTAACACCCTAAAAAATTTGCGGAAATAAAAATCAAAATTCCGAAATAGACTAAACTTGCGGAATAAGGTATTACAATCCCAAGATACAATGTTATACCAAACGGAGTATGGGTTAGACATAAACATGGTCAATAAATGAAGCATACAACTACAACCTACTAATCTACAATTGATTAACTAGATTAAGGTCGGGTGTCGCTATCCTTCCAAAATATATCTTCAAAAATCACTGAACGATGGTCACTAGATATCCTCAAAAGACCACTCACGACCCCAAGGTCGCTCCCTCAGTCCCGGCGTGCCCCACTGCTAAGATAACCTGCCACATGAAAATCAAGAGCAAGTGTTAGGCTAAAGCCTAGTGAGAACAAGCCAATAAGAAAAGAGTACTAAACCCAAATCGATGTCACGCGGTGAGTATAGCCATGAGCTAAGTCAAGAAATCAAATAAACCATTAGTGATTAAACATGGTACAAATAACACCAAATCACATAACGAGCTCAACCCCTCTAGATCTGTTGCTCAAAACACCAAGTCATCCCCTCTGGATCTATTCTTGAGAGTTCCCAAAACAGGGGGAACCCAAGCACATAATGGAATTACACCTTACTGCACCATGAGACGCTGCCCGACCGTATAGGCCCACACCTTACTTATCATGGCAACCCGATGCCTATTCCGTGCTAGAACGTGAACCAAATGTCCAAAACAGGGGACATAGGAACACAGTGCCTATGGATCCATTGCACAAGACTCAAAGCCAAAGCATGTCATTTTATATCATACTGACATTAAATCAAGCACATAAGCAATTCATATGAACAATGTCTCAATTCAATAAATCTGAATTCTTGTAAAGAAAGTTGTAAATGATGGGATTTAGAAAACATTACCCGACAACAATATACCATACCAAAATCGTGATTATCCATAGTTCAACAATTACATGTATCACATAGCTTTTATAATATAGACGGATTTATTTTAAAAGACTCACCTCAGATTTCTTCCTGCTTATAGTCTGCTTCTTACGATCGCTTCCTACGACAACACCGATAAATCGGTAAGCCAAACTATAGACAACTCACTGACTCACAACTCTTGAATACAAAACACAACCTACTGCCAAAACAAAATACCGGTCGAGTATTACTACCGGTCGAAACCCCAATACCGGTCGAAACAACTTATCGGTCGAACCATCATATCGATCGAACCAACATATCGGTCGAACAACTTATCGGTCGAACCAACATATCGGTCGAACAACTTATCGGTCGAAACAACATATCGGTCGAACCGACTTCCGGTCGAAACCGATCAAAACCATCTTCCCGGTCTTATTATGATGGGACATTTACAGAACCCAGATCAAACTCAAAATACGTAAATCTCGAAATCAAACGTTTAAAAACCTTCACAGCGAGATTCTATACGGCAGATAACACTTAGATCAAAGCATTAAGCTAGATTCGTACCTTGATTTGGAGAAAATCGATCGACCTCTTTTTCTCCTGCTTCCTTCTCTCTCTCTCTCTTTGATTTCTTTAGAAATCAGATTTGTGATATTTAGAAAATATCTAAAACTTGATTTATATTTATATAACCCAAGTTACATTTTACCCCCCTGAACTTCGGGTAAAGGTCAACTTTTCACCTAACTCCAAAATAGCGGGTGTTACAATCCTCCCCAACTTGGAGAAGATTTCGTCCTCGAAATCTCGGCTATGGAAAGAGGTGAGGGTACCTCCGCTTCAAGTCCTCTTCCGCTTCCCAAGTCACATTGGCACCCCGATGGTGCTTCCACTGAACCTTGACCATTGTGACTTCCCGGTGACGAAGCTTCTTCGTCTTCCTTTCCAAAATCGCCTCAGGTTCTTCAACGCAACGATTTCCCTCATCCACTCTGATATCGGAGAGTGGGATGACACTATCCTCCTTTGCTAGACACTTCCGTAGATAGCACACGTGAAACGTGTTATGAATTCCCTTCATCTCTGGTGGAAGTTCCAGTTGATAAGCTTGAAGTCCTATCCGCTTAGTCACAGTGAACGGTATAAGGAAACGGGGGCTCAACTTCCCACGTTTCCCAAATCTAATAATTCCCTTCCAAGGGGACACCTTCAACATAACCCGATCTCCCACTTGGAATTCCATGGGCCGTCTTTTCTTATCGGCATAACTTTTCTGTCGATCTTGGGCCGCCTTCATACGTTCGCGGATGCCCTTGACCTTGTCCGCCGTTTCTTGCACAATTTCAGGTCCGACGAACTGATTTTCCCCCGCCTCGAGCCAACATACGGGAGTTCGACACTTGCGACCGTATAACGCTTCAAACGGTGCCATCCCTATACTCGAGTGGTAGCTATTATTGTACGCGAACTCTACCAAAGGCAGGTGCGTATCCCAACTACCCCCAAAGTCAATTACACACGATCTTAACATGTCTTCCAGAGTCTGTATTGTCCTCTCGCTCTGGTCGTCAGTTTGGGGATGGTAGGTCGTGCTCAACTTCACACGTGTACCCAATTCCTTTTGTAAACCGTCCCAAAAATGCGACGTGAACCGACTATCCCGATCAGAGACAATAGATTGTGGCACACCGTGTCGGGAAATTACTTCATCGATGTACAACTTCGCCAATTTATCCATTGGCAAGGTCTCCCGCATGGCCAAGAAGTGAGCGCTTTTGGTCAAGCGGTCTACTATAACCCAAATGGCGTCGTGACCTTTCAAGGTCCTTGGTAGCTTTGTCACGAAATCCATCGTGATGTGATCCCATTTCCACTCCGGAATTTCCAAGGATTGCAAACTTCCGTAAGGTCTTTGGTGTTCAACTTTCACTTGCAAACAAGTTACACACTGTTCCACATAGCGTGCCATATCAAGCTTCATGATTGGCCACCAATAATGCAATTTCAAATCTCTATACATTTTCGTGCTTCCTGGGTGAATGGAGTATTTTGACTTGTGGGCATCTTCGAGAAGAAGTTCTCTATTACCCCCAATCTTAGGCACCCAAATTCGTCCATTGAAAAGTTTCACCCCTCGACTATCTTCAGTCAGTAAAAGATGTTGTTTTGCCATGACTTCTCCTTTGAGATTTTCTTCTAGCAAGGCTTCGACTTGCAATTTCTTGATTCTGTCAATGAGTGTTGAAGTTATTTCAATCCGTGCAAAGGTAGCACGAGAATTTTCTCTGCAGACTTTCCGACTCAAGGCGTCGACAACAACGTTTGCCTTACCCGGATGGTAGAGCAACTCGCAGTCATAACTTCAACAACTCCAACCATCTCCGCTGCCTCATGTTTAGTTCTTTCTGATCAAAGATATGCTTCAGACTCTTGTGATCGGTGTAAAGAGTGCATTTCGTACCGTAAAGGTAGTGTCGCCATAATTTCAGTGCGAACACCACCGCTGCCAATTCCAAGTCATGAGTAAGGTAGTTGACTTCGTGCACTTTAAGTTGCCTTATAGCGTAAGCGATCACCTTCCCTCTTTGCATCAGAACACAACCCAAACCCATCTTCGACGCATCGCTGTACACCACAAAATCTTCCGTCCCGTCAGGTAAAAATAGGATAGGAGCTTCACAAATCTTCTTTTGTAAGGTGCGGAACGCCTCTTCTTGCCTCTCGGTCCACACAAATTTCACGTTCTTTCGGGTCAAGGCCGTCAGCGACGAGGCTATCTTCGAGAAGCCTTGTATGAATCTCCGGTAGTACCCTGCCAAACCTAGGAAACTTCAGATTTCAAACGGACTCTTGGGAGGTTCCCAATTCGTCATCGCCTTTATCTTTGCGGGATCCACTTTTACTCCTTTCTTTGAAACCACGTGCCCCAAAAACTGTACCTCTGGGAGCCAAAAGTCGCACTTTGAAAACTTCGCGTAAAGCCTTTCTCGCCTTAACACATCCAACACTTCACAGAGATGTTGCTCATGCCCTTCTTCATTCTTTGATTAAACTAGGATGTCGTCGATGAACACGATTACCGATTTGTCGAGGAACGGTCGACACACTCGGTTCATCAAGTCCATAAATATTGCCGGTGCGTTGGTTAGGCCGAATGGCATCACCAGAAACTCGTAGTGTCCATAGCGAGTTCTAAATGCTGTCTTTGGGATGTCTCTCTTTGCTACCTTCACTTGGTGATACCCCGATCGAAGATCGATCTTTGAGAAACAACCTTCTCCCTGAAGTTGATCGAATAGATCGTCGATTCTCGGAAGTGGATAATTGTTCTTTACCGTCACTTTGTTCAGTTCCCTGTAGTCGATACACATTCTCATTGCACCGTCCTTTTTCTTGACGAATAGGACCGGAGCTCCCCAAGGTGACGAGCTCGGTCGGATGAAACCTTTCTCGAGAAGGTCCTGGAGTTGAACCACCATCTCTTGCATTTCGGTAGGAGCCAAACGATAAGGAGCTCGAGCAATAGGAGCCGCTCCTGGAATGAGGTCAATACGAAAGTCCACAACACGATCGGGTGGCAACCCGGGCAAGTCTTCCGGAAACACATCGGGAAACTCGCGCACCACCCTAACATCTTCTAGTTTCCGTTGGTCGATTTTGGTATCGATAGCATAAGCCAGGAAAGATAAACATCCTTTCGCCAAACACTTCCTAGCTTTGATCACTGAAATGATTGCCACATCGCCTTTCCTTCCTTCGCCGTAGATTATTGTCGCTTCTCCGTTTGCCACGGGTCGTCGAATCATTTTCTTTGAACATACAATTTTGGCCTGGTTCTTAGATAACCAGTCCATACCCACAACCACATTGAATCCGCCAATTTGCATAGGTAATAAGTTAATGGGAAATTTCTTTCCCTTAAGCTCTAAGATGCAATCTCTAAGAATATTATGAATTAGAACTTGACCTCCATTTGCTATTTCTACCACGACAGCATTCTCTAGCATACTCTTAGACATAGCAAGCCTTTGACAGAACAATTCGGATATGAACGAGTAGCTAGCACCAGAATCAAATAACACACGTGTAGGTACGGAATTTAGAAAGAACGTACCCGACACCACATCGGTCGATGCTTTAGCTTCCTCTGACGACATTTGGAAGGCCCTTTCGGTCGATTGTGGAGGTTCCGTCTTCTTCCCGTCAAATCCCCCAGTCTTGAGTTTCGGGCACTCCGCCCTTACGTGCCCCGGTTCCTTACATTCGAAACATATTTGCCCCTTAAGAGGGTAATCTTGGAACGTGTGACCCGTCTTCCCGCACTTGTAGCACATTCCGGGAACAAAGTTGCATGGGCCAAAATGTTTGCTTCGGCACTTGGAGCACCACTTGGCATCACGTCTAGGATCATCTCTCCGCGGAGCGCTGCTGTTGGCATAGAAAGGTTTCTTTGAGGGCATCGAGCTTCCCTCCCATTTCTTCTTCTCAACTTGGCGACTACTTTGATCCCTGCCGAGGCTGTAAGCATCCTCCATGAGTTGAGCTTCTTCCATTGCCTCCCGAAGGGTGGAGGTCTTTGTTACGCGTACCATCGACATCATGTCCGATGGGAGGCCCTTGATGTAAGCCTTGATCTTATCTTTCTCTGTCGGGACCAAGCGTCCCACAAAACCCAGCTTGTCCATGAAGAGACGGTTGTACTCCCTCACAGACATACCTCCTTTCTTCAAGTTCTGAAATTCCTCCATGATTCGATCCAACGACCTCTCGTTACAGTACTCTTCTAGCAGTTTCCCTTTGAAGGTAGACCAAGACAGTTGGTCCAGAACAGTCGGTTCAAGCGAAGCAGAGTACACATCCCACCAAGTAAGAGTTATACCCCGCAACATTCGGGAACCAAAGATAACCCTCTGCTCCTCCCCACATTCGCTTGAGCGAAAGGCTTGCTCCATCTCTCGAACCCAGGCCATACAATCTAGGGGATTGTCCGAGCCCTTAAATTCTGGCGGTCGGCAACCCAGAAAAGCTTTGAACGGGCAAGTCCGCGCCGCTCGACTGACACCTAGGGCTGTAGTCACCACAGGGGAAATTACAGGTCCAGTACCCCCGGATCCTGCAACAATCACATTTTCGCTAACCGTTTCGGGCCTACGGTTGTTAGCGTCTCGGTCCTCAAGGAGTTTCAAGAATACTTCCTGCTGTTGCGCCATGGCCCTATTAATGGCCAACATCATACGATCCATCATTCTCGTCTCTGCCGTCACTTCCTCGATAATAGGCTCTGCAACCTCCAAATTGCGTCGTGGAATGTGCTCGGGTCCTCCACCCAGCACATTACTCACACGCACTGTTTCCCCCACTACTGTCGCCAGCGGATGGTCGGCCGTAGGTATATCGGCCTCCTGGCCTTCCGGACGATTCCTGGTATTAACCATGGTTCTGCTGAACGCAATCATGCAAAAGAACGGGATAAGGATTACAGAAAAACGGAGAACGTACTACTACACTTATCAATTATTATAACAATAGTAATTTAAGTATGCCCACGTAAAACATTTTCATAATAACGTTAGCTAAGTGAAATTATGAACATATAATACGTAAGAGTTCTTATTACCATTATCACAACTTTCAATTTGTGCAAGTTTCCGTTGACCCTAAGACTATCCTATCTTAGAAAGTCTACCCCATCTCACGAGTCATAGCTTAATAGTCTCGACTTAAGTCTAGGCATCTTACAGTCATACCTAATTCACTTAAACCAAGGCTCTGATACCAACTTGTAACACCCTAAAAAATTTGCGGAAATAAAAATCAAAATTCCGAAATAGACTAAACTTGCGGAATAAGGTATTACAATCCCAACATACAATGTTATACCAAACGGAGTATGGGTTAGACATAAACACGGTCAATAAATGAAGCATACAACTACAACCTACTAATCTACAATTGATTAACTAGATTAAGGTCGGGTGTCGCTATCCTTCCAAAATATATCTTCAAAAATCACTGAACGATGGTCACTAGATATCCTCAAAAGACCACTCACGACCCCAAGGTCGCTCCCTCAATCCCGGCGTGCCCCACTGCTAAGATAACCTGCCACATGAAAATCAAGAGCAAGTGTTAGGCTAAAGCCTAGTGAGAACAAGCCAATAAGAAAAGAGTACTAAGCCCAAATCGATGTCACGCGGTGAGTATAGCCATGAGCTAAGTCAAGAAATCAAATAAACCATTAGTGATTAAACATGGTACAAATAACACCAAATCACATAACGAGCTCAACCCCTCTAGATCTGTTGCTCAAAACACCAAGTCAACCCCTCTGGATCTATTCTTGAGAGTTCCCAAAACAGGGGGAACCCAAGCACATAATGGAATTACACCTTACTGCACCATGAGACGCTGCCCGACCGTATAGGCCCACACCTTACTTATCATGGCAACCCGATGCCTATTCCGTGCTAAAACGTGAACCAAATGTCTAAAACCGGGGACATAGGAACACAGTGCCTATGGATCCATTGCACAAGACTCAAAGCCAAAGCATGTCATTTTATATCATACTGACATTAAATCAAGCACATAAGCAATTCATATGAACAATGTCTCAATTCAATAAATCTGAATTCTTGTAAAGAAAGTTGTAAATGATGGGATTTAGAAAACATTACCCGACAACAATATACCATACCAAAATCGTGATTATCCATAGTTCAACAATTACATGTATCACATAGCTTTTATAATATAGACGGATTTATTTTAAAAGACTCACCTCAGATTTCTTCCTGCTTATAGTCTGCTTCTTACGATCGCTTCCTACGACAACACCGATAAATCGGTAAGCCAAACTATAGACAACTCACTGACTCACAACTCTTGAATACAAAACACAACCTACTGCCAAAACAAAATACCGGTCGAGTATTACTACCGGTCGAAACCCCAATACCGGTCGAAACAACTTATCGATCGAACCATCATATCGATCGAACCAACATATCGGTCGAACAACTTATCGGTCGAACCAACATATCGGTCGAACAACTTATCGGTCGAAACAACATATCGGTCGAACCGACTTCCGGTCGAAACCGATCAAAACCATCTTCCCGGTCTTATTATGATGGGACATTTACAGAACCCAGATCAAACTCAAAATACGTAAATCTCGAAATCAAACGTTTAAAAACCTTCACAGCGAGATTCTATACGGCAGATAACACTTAGATCAAAGCATTAAGCTAGATTCGTACCTTGATTTGGAGAAAATCGATCGACCTCTTTTTCTCCTGCTTCATTCTCTCTCTCTCTCTCTGATTTCTTTAGAAATCAGATTTGTGATATTTAGAAAATATCTAAAACTTGATTTATATTTATATAACCCAAGTTACATTTTACCCCCCTGAACTTCGGGTAAAGGTCAACTTTTCACCCAACTTCAAAATAGCGGGTGTTACACTACTGGTCGACTTTCTACCGGTCGCTAATACCGGTCCACCCTACCGGTCACTAATACCGGTCGCTAATATCGGTCGCTAATACCGGTCCATACCGGTCACTCTCAGTGAACTGTTTCTCATCCCATCCATGGCTACCAATCTCAGTTACTCAAATCCCAAGTCCAAAGGTAAATGGACCAACAACAACCATTCCAAATATGTGGGAAATTCGAACACATCTAAGTGTGCATTTTGCCATTCTATTGCCCATCTTCTCCTTGATTGTCCTATTCGCAAGTGCTGTCGGTGTGGTATCACTCGTCCGCGCCATTATGAGTCTGACTGCCCTCAGAACCGGACTCACGTTATTGCTGGATCTACTATTGCTAATAAGGAGGTTTTTCCAGTCTCCTCACCTGACCTCATGGAACTGATTCGTCGCAATCAGGAGCTCATGGAGCAGATCATGTCTGGTGCTATGGGTATGAATTCTCAACACTCAACTGCATCAGGTAACTCATGGATTTTTGACTCTGGGTGCTGCAATCATATGAATCCCTGCACTGATGGTTTTGTTTCTAAGAAACCACCTCAGCATTTTACGTCAATACGAACTGCAGACAACACTGGCCTACCGGTATCCTTTAGTGGAAATGTCTCCACTCCTCATATACAATTACCAGATGTTCTAAATGTTCTGAAACTATCTTTGAGCTTAGTCTCGATTGCGCAACTTCTAGAATCTAATCTGATCATTTTATTTCATTCTTCTGGTTGTGTTGTACAGGATCCAAAGACCAAGCAGATTCTTGGACTCGGCCGTAAAGTTGGACGGATGATTGAAGTAGTCTACCTTCATCTTCCATTACCCTCTTCAAATCTTGTTGCCTCAGTTTCCAACACATCTTCCTTTGACTTATGGCATTCTCGGCTAGGTCACTTATCTCTAGCCAGAATAAAATCATTAGCTAATTTAGGGGTGTTAGGAAATTGTGTGTCAACTGACAATATTTCTTGTTTATCATGCAAACTTGTCAAACATCATGCCTTATCTTTTGAAACAAACGAGTTTAATTCTCCTTCTCCTTTTGATCTTATTCATTCTGATGTATGGGGACCAACACCACATCCATCCATGGGGGGTGGTCGTTATTTTGTTATTTTTATTGATAATCATACACGTTTCACATGGATATATCTCATGAAACATCGTTCGGAACTACCTAAAATTTATATTATGTTTGCTCGGATGATTCAAACCCAATTCTCAAAATCTATAAAGATTCTTAGGGCTGACAATGCTATGGAATACAAAGAGTCCTCTCTTCTCTCCTTTCTTCAATCTCAAGGGACTCTCTCTCAGTACTCCTGTCCCGGCACATCTCCTCAAAATGGTCGTGCCGAACGCAAACATCGTCATATTCTTGATACAGTTCGCACTCTTCTCATTTCTGCAAAATGTCCAGAACGTTTTTGGGGAGAAGCTGCTTTCACTGCAGTTTATACTATCAATCGTCATCCTACTCCCATCCTTAATAATAAGTCTCCTTATGAGGCTCTTCATGAGATCACCCCTGCCTATGAACTTCTAAAAGTTTGGGGTAGTGCTTGTTTTGTTCAGTTACAACTTCATGAACATACCAAACTTGAACCTCGCTCCAGACTTTGTTGCTTCCTTGGATATGGTATTGAGCACAAGGTTTATCGCTGCTGGGATCCTATCTCCCAGCGTCTTCGTATATCTCGTCATGTTACCTTCTGGGAACATGTTCCTTTTTCTTCTATATCCAAGTTTCGTGAGTCTCCTAACTTCACCACTCCGTTCTTCACTGATGCTTCCGTCTTATTGGACTCACTCCAATCTCACATCATATCACCTCCACCTGTTGTTCCAACTCCTTATGAGTCTGCCTCTCCTTCAGATTCTCCTGCCCCTACACAGCCTGCATCGCCTAGTTTTCCTGATCAACATCAATCATCTGCTCCATCCTCATAACCAACATCTGAGGTGCCTGCTGAGTCTTTGGCTCCTGGAACTTCTCAATCTCAGAATGTTAGACGATCAGATCGGGTAAGATAAGTTCCTTCTCATCTCCGTGATTATCATGTTTATGCTACTCTGCTGTCAAATCACGAACCTACTTCCTACAAGGAAGCCTCCTCTAAATCTGATTGACAGAAAGCTATGGATGAGGAACTTCAGGCTCTTAACAAAGCTCAGACATGGGAATATGTCCCTCTTCCAACAGGCAAGTCACCCATTGGCTCCAAATGGGTGTTCAAAATCAAGACGAAATCTGATGGCTCTATTGATAGGTACAAAGCTCGTCTTGTGGCCAAGGGCTTCAATCAAGAGTACGATATTGATTATGAGGAGAATTTTGCACCTGTTGCTTGAGCCACTTCTGTTCGCAGTCTCCTAGCCATCGCAACTACAAAACAATGGCCTCTCTTTCAGATGGATGTTAAGAATGCCTTTTTGAACGGTGACTTATCTGAGGAAGTCTACATGACACCTCCTACAGGCGTTCGACTTCCACAAGGTCATGTTTGTCGTCTTCGGAAGGCTCTTTATGGACTCAAGCAAGCTCCGCGAGCTTGGTTTGAGAAATTCAGTTCCACAGTCACCTCTCTGGGCTTCTCACCCAGCAACTATGATTCAGGACTGTTTACTCGGACCACTGAGACTGGCACAATCTTACTTCTCCTGTATGTGGATGATATGATTATTACTGGCTGTGACTCTACAGGCATAGCTAATCTCAAGACATCTCTCAGCTCCTATTTTGAGATGAAGGATCTTGGCTCTTTACACTATTTTCTTGGTCTTGAGGTGCTCTTAGATCCATCGGGAATTTATCTTTGTCAAGCCAAATACACCTCAGATCTTTTGTCAAAAGCTGGGATTACTGACAACAAAACTGCATCCACTTGCCTTGAGCACAACCTTCATTTGGCTCCGAATGCTGGACCTCCTCTGCGTGATGCTAATTTATATCGCCAGTTAGTAGGGTCACTTGTCTACCTGACAGTGACTCGACCTGACATTGCCTATGTTGTTCATACTGTCAATCAGTTCATGTCGGCACCCTGTTCTGATAACTATGTTGTTGTCCTGCGCATTCTTCGATATTTAAAAAGGACCATGTTTCATGGTCTTCATTTTCCATCCACCTCATCATTGACTTTGCGAGGTTTTTCTGATGCTGATTGGGACAGTGACATGACTGATCGTCGCTCCACTACCGGCTACTGTTTCTTTCTTGGAGACTCTCTTATATCTTGGTGGAGCAAGAAACAATCTCTCACAGCTCGATCCAGTACTGAAGCTGAGTATCGAGCACTAGCTGACACGACTCAAGAACTTGTGTGGTTACGCTGGCTACTCTCTGACATGGGGGCTCCTCAACAGTTTACAACTCCATTGTGGTGTGACAACAACAGTGCGATTCAGATTGCTCACAATGATGTCTTTCACGAGCGAACGAAGCACATTGAAATTGACTGTCACTTTGTTCGTCAACATGTGACTCGTAAGACTATTCAGCTTCTTCCTATTTCAACTCTTGATCAACCGGACGATATTTTCACTAAAGCTCATCTACTAGGACGGTTTCGTGATCTATTTTCCAAACTCCATCTGGCTCATTCTTCTCCCGATTGAGTTTGAGGGGGGATGTTAATGTATATGTGTAGAGGGCCCAGGCCCATGTAGTCCATGTATAAATACATTGTATCTTGTAGTCTAGGTTTAGTCTTATCATTATTTACTTTTCTTATTATACGTTTTCTCTCAATCAATATATCGAGGTTTCAAACCTTCAGCATATTCATCGTCTCATTCAATCACATTCATCTTCTAACAATTAAAATGGATGATCACATTTTATAGTTTATGATCAGTAGGTATTTTTAATGTTTTTAAATATTACGACCCCTTCATTAGTGAGATTATACGAACAAATGGTTGAATCAAAATATGTTATTGATATGAGAATATATATACAATTATAGGGGAATATTCAGTATTAGTACTGATTCTTTGGCTATGTTTGGCAAACTAGTTGATAAGCTAGCTTATGACTAATAAGCTAGTTGATAGCTGATAAACTAGTTTATAACTGATAAGTTAGCTGGTAGCTGATAAGCCAGCTGATTAAAAAATCACGTTTGACAAAAACTAGCTTATAAGCATATAAAATTACCAAAAAGGACATCTAGAAAAAATAATCAATTATAATATTTAATAATACAATAAAAACAAATTTATAGTAATATAATATATTAATTAATACAAATAAATTTTAAACCAAATTTATAGTAATATAATATATTGAAATTTATTATTATATATATTATAAATTTTGAATTTTAACCAAATTTTAGAAAAAATCTACATTAACTTATGATTTTAAATAACCGTTACATATAATATGGAAAAAATAATCAAATAATAATTACAAAAATAATAATAATTGATAACTAAAATATATTTGTCGATATTAAAAAAATTGATATAATTATCAATAATTCTAAATAATTAAAAATTAATCAATGTATAATTAAAATTTATGTTATAATTTTCAGATAATATTATTTAATATTTATTAATTAATAATAATAAATTTTAATAAATAATATTTATTTATAATTAATAGTTAATATATAATAATGAATATTAATGAGGGTATAATTGAAATAATCATAAAAAACTTCTCATAATCTACTCCAAGTAACTTATCAAAAAGTTAGCTTATAGGCTAACTTTTGGTCATCCAAACATGTACCTAGAAAATAAGTTAGCTTATATTTGCCAAACAATGCCTTTATAGTAATGTTTGTGGAGTCGATAAGGTAATTATAGACGCTATAACAAATTTTGTAAAAATATATCTCGAGAAATCAATTATTCTATGTCTCGGCACGAGAAAATTTAGGGGTGTGCAAAACTCGCCCGACCCGAACTACCCCAATTTTCGTTATCCGATCACCCGACGCCCCCGAACCCGAACTATTATGCGGGTAATACGGATCGGGGTGGGTATCCAAACCGCCCACGCGAACCCATTCGAATATCCGAACTTTTTTTATATTTAAAAAAAATTAATTAATTTAATAAATATAAATACATATATTCCTAAATATTAATTTCTCATTTCTAATCAGACTAATCTGACTCTGCTCTCATTCTCTCAACCTCTCGTTCTCTCACTTTCCTCTCGCCTCTCGTTCTCTCACAGTTTGACTTTGCTCTCGGCGGCTCAACCCCTCACGCCACCGACGACCACCGGCGAGACCACCAGTCTACCACCTCTCATTCTCTCACTGCACCAGTCTACCACCGACCACCACCAACATCGACTGTCCAAACCAAATCTCAATTGATAAGTTCCTAAATCTATTAACCTAGTTTTTTTTTAGAGTTTGAGATGATGAGATCTGTTTGAGGCTTTGATTTGAGTATGTAATCTGAATGAGTATGTAATATTTGATTTAGAGTTTTAGATGATAGTGGATATCCGAATATCCGACCCATGGATATCCGAATATCCGAAGATTTCAGTTTTACCCAATTTTCGGTCGGATTTCAGGGTACCCATCCTTCAACTGATATTCGATTGGGTTTATGGTTTTGGGTCCCGACCCGACCCGACCGATACACACCCCTAAGAAAATTGATGTTTATAGAACGTAAATAAAAAATAAATAAATTGGTTTTAATTTGTTTGGAAATGGATGAATTTGTAACCACAAAATATGGGATTGGGATTGGGATTGGGATTGGGGCATGTGATAACCATGTGACTTCAAAATTAAGACAACACGTGCTTCGCGGTCCCCACGTATTCTTCTTAAGATAAAAAAAATATCAAGAATTAACAATAATGTAGCATCATATAGGAATCTCATGTCGACAACTCGTAGATAACATAAAAATGTGTAGTCCTAATTTTTTATGTCTTACTAATATTCATGAATCATATAAATATATATATATATATATATTATATATATATATATATATATAAGGTTCAAACGAGGACGCTAACTATTTAAGAAAACAAGAAAAACAACAATCATGTACAAAATCACATGTGATTCGGCATTAACCCGAAAAAATGGGACACGAGCGACTTTTCTAATTCTGGAAAGTATATTTTGTTGCTTAACTGTTAGAGGGAACTCACTAGACCTATGGTCTAACCCTCGCTATTTCAAAACTAAAAATCTTTTCAGACAGTCGGGTATTAGAGAAAGCAGATAAGGGCAAGGAGGGAAGATGTAGCGGGAAGAGTAGAAAGTTGTCATCTTAGGCATTCGTTATTATTATCTCAGTTGTGTAGGTTGACTTTGAGAACCTTGTATTGTAAATTGTAAACTTGGGGCCGTTTGGCTTAAATTTTATCTATATTATTAAGGTTTAAGTTATTATCTAGTCGCTTTTGGGTTGGGTTGTTACAGTTGGTATCAGAGCCATAGTTTAAGGGATTTAGGTGACCGGATGGGCCTAAACTTAAACTGTGGAGTAGACGGACACAACTGAGATTTAGGAAGCCTTTAAGAAAGACCTTGATCTTCGTGAGATGTGATAACAATAGTGAGTACTCTCATGTAAGGTAAATTCAGAATCGCATCTGACCAATGTCATTATGAATTTACAGGTACACGGGCATACTCAATTGCTATTGTTGAAGGTGGGTCAGGGTAGAGAGTTCTATCCATAGATTGTCAGTGTTAGCCTAGCGTGAGGTGGAAGTTCGTTTTGGTAGTAAGATTCTTACCGTTTAGGATGAGTATCGTGCGGGATATAGCTATTTCGTTGAGAAAGGATCTCCTGAGTCCATAAAGAGGAGAATAATGTTAGGTGAACTTTTGCTCCAAGGGAGTCTTCGGTCTAGTAGAGTGGTATGTTGATTAGTGAGAAGCAGGAGAATGTTGACCCAGGAATCGAAGGACAGAAGTGAGGCATCTAAAGCTATAGTTAGTTGAAGGGTGGTTGAGAGTCGAGATCAGTGTTGGCAGATAATATGATGTGAGGAGCATGAGGGGTTGGTCGAAAGTAGGAAGTCCGAGATGAACTGTGGTGAGTGCAAGCAGTTGACCTTGTAGAGTAAATAGCCTTCAATGTTGTTGAGTCCCATGCATTGTGTGTCAAATAAGTTGCTGGAGTTTTTTTTTCATATCTTTCACATCAGAGATTTTGGCGTGTGTGTGCCTTACGAAGTAGTTGTTTTGAAAACGTTTTTTCACGTGCGAACATGTGTTTGAATTGAAAAGACAAGTTTATGGCATTTGGTGATAAATGTTGATTTTTTGGTGTGAGGAAAATATTATATATCTCTTTATAAATGAGTTAACTTTTGTTATGAAAACCAAAACAACATTTGAATGCGTGATTTTATAAGTGAGTGTGGTATAAATTTGAGTTGTCAAATCAATAAAGATGAGAGTCGTTTGACACATTCAGTGTAAACAATTCTGTAGTATTTTATAAACCATGTAGATAAAGTTCATCGGAAATGATTTCAATTGTGCCAACACCGAGGTTGGGGTGTGGTGAAGAGAAATTTATCATGAAGTTGAGGTTGAACAATTCTTGAAACCGTTTTGCATGGCTAAATTAGTGTTGGGTCGTGTACACTCAAGTTGCTTCATAATGTGAGTATCTTCTAAATTTTCAAACGCGTCAAGAGTTTAATTAATTGTGTGTCATGCATGAAGGCTATGAACTCTCTAGGTCGTGAGGAAGGTTTGAGAGAGGAAGTGTGGAGTTTGATCAAAGGGGAGTAAATACTTGATATGGGTATCCTTCTAAGAAAGGGTGGTGAATAGCAAACGTGGTTAATGGAGGTATTGCCTTATGTCATTAAGGATGATGGTACCATAGTGGCTTGCCGGTTGTTCCAAGGCTTGAGTTGTGATTGGCGGCAAATGGTTGTGTCGGGTGTGGAATTTAGCGTCATAAAGATATTTTAGCAGATTAACGGCTGCAGTGGAAGAGGTAAATTTTCGTTGGGAATCTTTGTTGGTTGGAGACATGGTGGAAGTGTCTCAACGCCGACAGTTGCTATGGAAGTCAGAAACCATTTTCATGGTGAATATCGGGACGCTGAAATTGAAGGGGTGGTTATGGTTAGTTTCGAGGAGCTTCGTGAGGAAGCGAAGGATTACTTAGAAAAGGCGCAAACCTAGTGCGATGTTGGATAACCTCGCGTGATTCTTGCAAAATGGAAGATCTTTAGTTCGCTCAGGTGGTTCTTTTCTAATGAGGTTTTGATGGGTATGTGGGAGCGAAGTTTTATATATCACGACTGGGAAGGGTTGTGCTTTGAGAACTTAAGTCTACGAGGTAGTACGCTTAATCTTTCAGGCTACTGGAGTGGATTCCAGTAGGTCACATGAGCCGACAAGGAGCGAAATCTTGTTGAAAAGTTTGAGGATTGTGGTTTTGCGATTTATTCAGGTTCGAGGAAGACAAGGTCGTGTAATACCTTGAAGTTCAATTTCAGTACTATGACCAGGGAGAAGAGAACGGTATTTGTAGGCGTGCTAAGTGGTCGTAGGGACCTGCAGTTGTTCTGGGATGTAGTAGTAGAGTGATGGTTGTAACCATGGGGTAGTGATGTCTTTATGACATAATTGGGGGGTGTAAATCCTTAAAGGAGTAAGGAGATTTCTTGAAATTATGTATGAGGCTGGCGTAATCGTGATAAGAGGAGCGTCCTCATCTGAAGATCGAGAGAGAGTGATTTGTAAGTGATAGGTATGCGGCGGTTTCGAGTAGTGGGTAAAGTATTTGGAAGATTTGAGTTGATTATCTCGCGTGAGAATTATGGATAGTGTAAGGGCGAGTTGGCACGTTTGGGAATCAACAAGGATTTGAGTAAGCAATGTTGGTTGAGCAGTGTTTCTTGCAGCGAGGAGAGAGTGAAGATATCATGTCGGAAAGGTGGGAGTTATGAGAGTATGAAGTTCGGTACGTATCAGTTTCTGCTGATAACAAGTTTATAAATCCCTAGCGTGGGTATGAGAGAGAGAAAATGGCGTTCCAGTGCGGTGTGAGTGCTGATAAATATCAATTGTGCGGCTGGTCCAAATATTCACGTCTCTAGTCAGTGAGTTGACCGTTAGAAGTGGGTTTGAGGTCTTCAAGGAGGAAAGTAGAGGTGGTTGGATATAGTGCTCGGAGTGAAGGATCATGAAGTTAGTTTTGGTAATGCTTGGAAAGGGAATTTCAAGTGCGTCAGTTGTTCAGCGTTAAATTACTTGGAATAGTGTGTATGAGCTTGGCCACTTTGTGTTGTGTGGGTGAAGCGGGGTTTTAGTGCGCTTATGGTCGAGTGATTGTGGATGCAATGAGAAAGGGGGTATGCGTCGCATTAATTGGTCAGATAAACCTGGTGGATTGGGAAGGTTTTATATTGTGGAGATTCTATCATTATGTGAGGAGTTTAAGAAATGAGGTTGGGGCAATGTATGTTCAGCGTGTAAGATTGGAGAATGCCGAGGAGCGAGTATTTAGTCAGAGATGCATGTTGTCGTAGTGTGACTCCAGTGAAATTCTACTGGTTATGGAAGTTAATGTAATCGAGGATTGAATCTGATGGTTATGTACGGCTATGTATGGACCTGAATGGATTGAATAATCGAATGGTAATATCCGGGCTGGGATGTAGTTTCAAATAGGAGACTTAGTGATGCTAAAAGTTTCACTATGGAAGGGAGTTTTCCGTTTCGGCAAGAAAGGTAAGTTGAGACCCAGGTTTGTTGGTCCGTTTCCTATTGTGAAGCGAATTGGAGAAGTGGCTTACGAATTAGAATTACCCGTGGACCTACGTGGAGTGCACCCAGTATTCCACATATCTAATCTGAAGAAATGTTTAGCAGAAAGCGATGTTGTCATACCTTTAGAGGATGTGTAGTTAGACGAGAAAATAAGCTATATAGAAGAATCAATAGCTATTCTGGATCGAAAGGTGAAAAAGTTAAGGAACAATGAAATTTCCTTGGTGAAAGTTCAGTGGCAATTCCACAAGGGTCAAGAAGCAACTTGAGAGTTAGAGTCGGTTATGAGGAGTCAATATCCCAGTTTTTTTAAGGAAGGAATTCCGGGGACGGAATTCTTTTGAGGGGGATATTGTAATAACCTGGTTAAAAGTTTAAATATTAAAGTTTGGGGTGATCTAATTGAAAGGACCTTCTAGAGGGGCCAAGTATGTAAATTGGGGAAAACAAGGGAATAAACCCTAGGGATTTGGGTTTATTGAAGCGGCTGAAAGATTTGGGATAGGGAGAAAGGGCTCCTGAAGGTGATCGACCGTGGGAGAGAGAGAGAGAGCAAAGGAGACAAGGTTGGTGTTCTTCAATTATTCAAGGTAAAAACTCTAATCTCAATCTCCTTAGTAGACATAGTTAGTATTTATTTCTAAACCCATTAAGGGAGCTTGTTTTGAAAATGGTTCTGGAAATGGGAAAATCCCTGGATTGAGTTTTAAATTGGAATGATTAGAAATGGGTAGAAATTGTTTTGGTTATTGGTTGATTAAGCTGCTGTTGGATTTTGGGAGTTTAATCTTCCATCTGAGTTCAAATATCGGAACCCCTGGGGTTTTGTTCGACAGTCCGGTCGTATTGGACTTCGGTCGACACCTACTGATGCCAGTCGTGTTCTGGGGAAGTAACCTCGGTCGAAGTTGTGGCCTCAGTTAAGGAGGAGATTATTTCGGTCGATCGAGTTATAGTACCGGTCAATCCCCACACCCGGTCGATTAGAAAATAAGACCTGGTCACTGGTTTTAGTATCGGTCGACCGATGGATGCATACCGGTCTGGGTTTTGGTATCAGTCGAAGTATCGGTCGATGGGAAGTCATCCCGGTCGAGACTTTGAACTCCGGTCGTAGCTTATTCTCATACCAGGCGACCTGCAGCTCCAACCGGTGTTATGTAGTGGGCCGAAGCCCAAGGTTATGTTGGGCTTCCTTAATTCAATCAGCTTAAAGAGGTAATTGTTTGTAGAGTTGGGCTTAGAATATACTGGACCGACCCAACTTTCTTTTGGTGTATTAGGATGTTTAGTAGTTGGCTTGGGTTGAATTTTAGCGAGTTGAGTTTCGTAACTAATAGGAAACCGTTGGGACTTTGGGGATTAGTGCCAGAGTTATTTAATGGCGCGTATCAAAGATTCACCAGGTAATGCCTTGTTTTATAGGTTCAGTTCGGATTAAGAGGTAGACGAAAAGCTTTTAACTAAGGACTACAGGTGAGTTTTTCTAAACTAAACCTTTTGGTGAAGAAAGCATGTGAAGTTTATTTTTAAACTTTGATTTAATTGTGATGGCATGATTTTATTAAATTGTTCAAGTGTGTTATAAATTGTTGTTGTTAAATGTATGCATACATTATTTGTGGGTTACGTGACCTAAGTCGGGGAGTGTGGCCCGCCTACTCGTGCCGGGGAGTGTGGCCCGTTCATGTCGTTGGTGTGTCTCAACATTAAGGCAGCGCGAGTTAGACACATCGTTTATGACGGTCGTGTGGTCTGTAGCGTGTTTTGTTTATGTGCCATTATTAAATGTTGTTTCTAATTCTTGAAAGTATATTTTGTTGCTTAATTGTTAGAGGGAACTCACTAGACCTATGGTCTAACCCTCGGTATTTCAAAACTAAAAATCTTTTCAGGCAGTCGGGTATTAGAGAAAGCAGATAAGGGCAAGGAGGGAAGATGTAGCGGGAAGAGTAGAAAGTTGTCATCTTAGGCATTTGTTATTATTATCTCAGTTGTGTAGGTTGACTTTGAGAACCTTGTATTGTAAATTGTAAACTTGGGGCCGTTTGGCTTAAATTTTATTTATATTATTAAGGTGTAAGTTATTATCTAGTCGCTTTTGGGTTGGGTTGTTACATGTTACCCTTTTGGGATGGGTAGATGACGAGACAATTATTGAACTTCCGCTCCATGTCATGTGGTGTTTTTGGGCAATCCTATGTTCCTCACACAGTTTGAAGGTTGTGTGTGAAGTAGAATTGCATTGACATCGGTGTTCGGGAGATTTATTCGTCAAGGTTTAATTATTACAAGAAATGACCAAGCTACTTTTAGGTACCAAAGGAAATCCAATAAGTGTTGAGGGTAACATTTAAATGCTTACTATAAGAATTATATTTGAGGACGAAATCATTCTAAGGTTGGGAGGATTGTAACACCCTGATTTCTAGGTAAGTATGATTTCGAGTTAGTACAGAAATCGATCTTTTAAGAGAAATAGAAGAAATAGGATTCTAGGCTTAATTCCTATATTTTATAGTCTTGTTTGATAAAGAATTCAAATACGAGTCCAACGGTTCTTTTTGGAGTAAAATTAAATCTAAAACAAAAAAGTTATGGCCAAAATAGTGATCGGGAACGAGTAGTGTTTGGGGTGACTTTGGAGCACGCGGGCGGGTTTTGGCGCGGGTTTAGCCACGTGAAACCCATGTGAAGTACTGTTAGAGCATAAAACTCAAGACCGAGACCGAGACTGAGGTTGTCAATGAAATCAAAGAGAAATAAGATTCCCCAATTTACAATGAAGTTAAGGATATGGCTTACACCCATGCTTCTCTGTGTGAAAGCATGAGGCTCTGCCTACTTACCCAACACAAATGAAACCCATGTGTTGGATCTTCAAGGAGATGGAGACGAGGATGTGTTGGATTTCTTAGATCTTGAAGGAGATGAGTAATGATGGTGGTGTTTAACCTTAAAGCAGCAGGGGGGATTGACGTCGAAGAAGGAGGCAATAATGGACCGAGGGTCGAATGATAGAAGACGAAGGGGCAAGATATTTCGACAATGAAGATGAAGATATTAAGGTGGAGTGGGTTTTTGTTTTTTAAGCTTTTAAGACTTGTACCAATTGCTTTGTTATTTGTATTAGATAGCTTATTCACATTTGATTTGTCTCAGCGGTAGAGGTATGAGTGTAATCCATATGTTGGAGGTCCTGGGCTCAAGTCTGGGCACCGCTCATCTGCCAATGGGATGCATGCGCTGATTTAACTCCCCATGATGACCGTAAGACCGGTGCGGTGGGGACGCCTCAGAGGGTGGTGTCTACCCTTTTTACATTTAATCTGATTAATGTGTTTTTTTTTCAATTGTTGATGATGTGGCATCTATAATAACCATTTAATATATTTTTTAATTAATAATTTTACCATGTCATATTAAGGTAATCGGTTACCTGTTAAACAGGTAATTGGGACCCTTAAATATATGTAAAGTTTAGTTTAGACCCATAAATGATGATTTTTAAAGTTGGTTCCCCAAAACAGGAATCAGGTGAAAGTTGGTTCCATTTTGGTACAATTTTCCCAACAAAAAAAAGGGAAGGTACGAGGGTTTACTGGAGTTTGGGGTACGCAAGGATTGTTTTACTTTTAATTGAAAATTAAAGAAATGCTAAAACGACAAAAATATCCCCCAAGTTAACGAACCTATTTAACAAAAGTTAGTCTGAAAGACGAAAAGTGAAACAAAATGGCAACCACATTGACCAAAACTGTCATTAGTTTAAAAGAGGGACGAAAGTTGATAGTGGGTGGCAAACACAGGGACCAAAAGTGTAATTTACCCTAAATCCTATTAACTCTTTTATGGGGCACTTTTGAGAAGTGTTATAATGAATGGATCTTCTTAGTTCTTAAATGACACTTCGCTTTAAAAGACAAATTTTCAAATAATATCATATAAAAGACTAATAGGACATTTTATTTAAAAATCTCGTAAAAAAATTGTTAGGACATCCAAAGACGGCCTATAATATATATAAAACATTCTATTATGACATTTAGACATATTTGACGTTTTATAAAACCGATTTTGTTGTAATAAATTAAACCCAACAAATAAACATAGAGCATAGAATAAAATGAAACCAAACCGACCGACCATGCCCTAAATCTCTTTGTTCCCACGAGGGAGGAGTTGTGAGAATCCAAGCCTTGTTCAAATTTAGGGCTTGAAAGTTGTAATTGTGGTTTCTATCGACCTTTACCAATTATTTGACTTTAGGTTTTTTTTTGTAGTGAGCCCATAGACCATAGTTAAATCATTGAATCTTATTGAAACATGGTTGATGTAACATGAGGGATGATATCTGGTGTGAATGCATGTAACTGGATTAAAATATATAAGATAATCATTGAATCCTAACAAAATACTTAATTTTTTTATATAAAAAACATTATATTATTAAGCCAAAATTAAACAAATTTATAAAAAAAACATTATCACTTTCTCAAAACCATCCAAAATCGTACTGTAAATCGACAAAAAAATAAAATGAAACATTAAAATCATGATGTATCTCACTGCATTGCGCGAGTACGCTTCTAGTATACTTTGAATGAGATAAATTGAATGCGTTTAATATGACTTACCATTTATATACGGATCCAATCATGATCTTGTAATAACCGGGCTTATTTTAAACAATTTGGAATTTGGGTATGAAAGGAGGAGTGGCCCATTAGGAAGGCCCATCTTGTAATTTTGAAAAGAAACAATATTTCACCCTAGAAGGATTATCAGTATTGTGTGTGTGTGTGCGGCTGTTTGAAATCTCAAGGGGGTTCTTGGCGTTTTGGGTAAGACCGAGAGAAAGGAAGGCTTCCAAGATTTCAAGTGGAATTTGTCATCTCTTTGAGGTAAACCATCTGCTAATCTCTTATCTCTAATTGTTTAGCTTTGCAGTGGTTTGATTTTTTTTGGGGGGGTGGTTGTCATTGAATTGAGAATTTGAAGGTCGAGATTAAGAATTTTAATGTTTGGATGGTTGTAGTTTAAACTCTAATGGCAAAAGATTGGGTTTAGTTCTAATTGTGTTGTTATTGTTGTGATTCTGGGTCTCTGCACTCTGTATTTCTGGGTTTTTGTTCGAGCGAAACTGATACCGGTCGAAGGTTGGTATCGGTCGAAGCTGATATCGGTCGAATGTTGTTTATCGGTCGAATATGGTCATATCGGTCGAATGTGGTTTATCGGTCGAATATGGTCATATCGGTCGAATGTTGTTTATCGGTCGAATATGGTCATATCGGTCGAATGTTGTTTATCGGTCGAATATGGTCATATCAGTCGAATGTTGTTCATCGGTCGAATATGGTCATATCGGTCGAATGTTGTTTATCGGTCGAATATGGTCATATCGGTTGAATGTGGGTTATCGGTCGAATGTGGTTATCCGGTCGATTATGGCCATGCGTCTCTTATTCATGGGCTGGTTTGGGGAAAAGCAAGGTGGGGTTGAATCTTAAGTGGTCGGCCCACTTTGGAAAGAAACCTAATTAATTGATTTTATTTATCTAAGGTCATAGGCAGGTCGCCTCGAGCTAGTTCTATAAGATTAGTATTTCGGCCAAAGGTTAAATGGAATTGAGAGCGGGGATGAGGGTATTGGGTTAAATTTGTTATTTAGAAGGTTCCGGTAATTAACTGAGCAATGCCTCATTTTGATAGGTTCGACTCGGACTATTCTTATAGATTGACGGTTGAAACGGTGGACGCCAGGTGAGTTTTCCAAACTAAACCTTTTGATAATGAAAGCATGTGAAGTTTATTTTTAAACTTTGATTTATTATGATGGCATGATTTTATTAACTGTTCAAGTGTGTTATAAATTGTTGTTGATTATATGTATGCATACAGTAATTGTGGGTTACGTGACCTAAGTCGGGGGGTGTGGCCCGCCTACTCGTGCCGGGGAGTGTGGCCCGTTTATGTCGTTGGGGGTGTGTCCCAACATTAAGGCAGTGCGAGTTAGACACATCGTCTTGGATGGTATGTGGTCCGTAACGTGTTTTATTTTAAGTGTCATTATTAAACGATGTTTAAAATTCTGGAAAGTTTATCTGTTGCTTAACTGTTAGAGGGAACTCACTAGACCTATGGTCTAACCCTCGCTCTTTCAAAACTAAAAATCTTTTCAGGCCGTCGTGAAGTAGGTTGTGCAGCTAAAGGCAAGGAGAAGGTCTAGCGAGGGCGGATAGAAGTCTGTCACTTAGCTTATAGTTGTTCTTTGATTTCAGTTGTGTATAGGTTATTATTATGGCAAACCTTGAATTAATTATTGTAAGTTTGGGACCGCTAAAGCTTGGTTTAATATCCTATCTTTGAGACTTTATTTTTTTTAAGAACCAATCCGCTTGTTTACTTTTTGGTTGGGTTGTTACAGTTGGTATCAGAGCCATAGTTTAAGGGATCTAGGTGACCAGTTGGGCTTAGACTTAAACTTAGTGCGTGAATCACCACTGAGATTATAGGATGGCCGTAGGAAGTCGGGTGATAGAGTGGTGAGGACTAACATGTAAGGTAAATTTAGAATTACATCTGGCCAGTGTAATTGTAAATTTACAGGTACATGTGCGTGCTTAACTTGCTTTATAGGGTAAATTTAGAATTACATTTGGCCAGTGTTTTTGGGGGTTACCTTAATGGGGTTTTATTGGTGTTTATTTGTAGTTATGTCGGAAAGAGTTACTAGGAGCAGATCGGTGCCAGCAGTTGAGTGGCACCTGTTAATGAAGTGGTTGAGGATGGACCTGTTGCTCCTCCTCACACAGCTGCTAACCGAGGGAAGGGTCGCGGACGACCTAAAGGGAAGACGACAAAGAAAGCGACCACGCAAGTTGACGAACCAACTAAGAAGACTAGAGGTGGGAAAACACCTGGTGTTGTTCGGAGAGCAATAAGTGTTGATGTAAGAACTGAGTTGGAAACCTCGCATCAAGAAAGTTCAGCCTCAGTGAGGGGTCGGAGGCAGAATAGAAATCGTGGCGGGGGACGAACGCAGGGGTTTGTCACGCAAAAAACCTTTGCGGCTGAGATGGGCAAGCTGCAAGAAACCTTGAACGCGTTATTGACGCAACGATCCAATGAGGGGTCAGCAAGTAAGGGGAAGAGTGAGAACAAAGAAACAACTGAAGTGTCGGATTCACCGGTAACTATGGTAGGGAGTCTCTCTCAGACAACTGTTGCAGTAGTGACCAAAGCGATGGGTGGAAAGGGTTGTAGCTTCAAGGAGTTTGCTGCTTGCAAACCTCCTACCTACAAAGGTGAATGTGACCCGATCCTAGCAATGAAATGGGTAAAAGGAATGGAACTAGCTTTTGACACCAGCAAGTGCTTGGGAGAGGACAAGGTTGTTTACGCCTTGGCTATGCTGAAAGACGAGGCGGTCATGTGGTGGGATGTGGAGTCCAACGGTCAGGGTTCAGCGGTAGCTAGGGAGATGTCGTGGACCAAGTTTGTAAAAAGGTTCAAGGCACAGTTTTGCCCTCTGGCGGCAATTAAAAGGTTGGAGGAGGAATTTTTAAGCTTGGAACAGAGAGACATGACCGTTCGAGAATATACAACCAAGTTCATTGAGAAATCCAGGTTTGCTGAAATCTATGTGCCTAACGAAGAAAGGCAGGTGGAACGCTATATCTATGGGTTAAGAGGTAACATACGAGAGTTTGTCTCAAACAAGGATCCAACAACATTTCAGGCGGCGGTAAATGCAGCTGAGCTGCGTGAAAAGGAGAGGAATCGTCAGACCACCGAGAGAAGCGGAGACAAACGGAAATGGGAAGGGCCTAATCGTGATTCCAGGTCATTCAAACTGGCAAAACCTGATCATCGAAGTAATACAAAGTTTAAGAGCAAGCCTTGTGGTAAGTGTAATAGGGTTCACAAAGGGGAATGTATGATGGATCGAGAAGGGTGCTACAAATGTGGAAAGGTAGGGCATATGGCTCGGGACTGCCGTGGATCAAGGTCGTGTTACCAATGCGGATCTCCTGATCATATCAGGACAGATTGCCCTCAGCTAAAGAGGGGAACTACCGGGGTACTTGGTGATAAAGGGAATGAGAGAAAAGTGGAGCCAGCTCGGGCGAGAGCAAGGGCTTTCAACATGACAGCTGAGGAGGCGGTCGAAACACCTGATGTGGTAACAGGTACTTTTCCCATAGACTCGATTTTTGCTAAAGTTTTGTTCGATTCGGGTGCGAACCGTTCATTTGTGTCACCGAATTTTGTGCACAAACTGCTAGTGAAACCCAAGAAGCTTAGTCAAGGGTTCGATGTAGAAGTAGCCGATGATAGTCGGGTCTTAGTGGGAGAAGTATATGATGGGTGTAGTATAGACATTGACGGTCATACCTTCCCATTGCGATTATATCCAATGGGTATGGGGGAATTTGACGTCATTGTGGGGATGGATTGGTTAGCGTCTAACGATGCCAACATCGTTTGTAATAAGAAGCTAATCCTCATATCTTTGTCGGATCAGAAGGAAGTCATAGTTTATGGGGATCGTCGGGATAGAAAGTCTTGCTTGATCTCGATGATCAAGGCTAGGCGTTGTCTAGTGAAAGGGTGTTTAGGGTTCATCGCGTATGTGGTAGACGCTAAGAAAGAGAAGAAAGAATTAGAATCTATTCCAATAGTGTGTGAGTACCCGGAAGTGTTTCCCGAAGATTTAACCACTCTGCCACCGGATAGACAAGTGGAGTTCAGGATAGATTAGTAGCAAGGGCTCCTTACCGTTTGGCTCCGGCTGAGATGAAGGAGATGATGACTCAATTGAAGGAGTTGTTGGATAAGGGTTTTATCCGACCCAGTACGTCGCCGTGGGGAGCACCGGTACTTTTCGTCAAGAAAAAGGACGGGTCTATGAGAATGTGTATAGATTATCGAGATCTCAACAAGTTAACAGTTAAGAATAGGTACCCGCTTCCTAGGATTGATGATCTCTTCGATCAGCTGCAGGGAGCGAGTTACTTCTCGAAGATAGATCTGCGATCGGGTTATCATCAGCTGAAGGTTAGAGAGGAGGATGTACCCAAGACTGCGTTTCGTACGAGGTACGGACACTTTGAGTTTCTAGTCATGCCATTTGGGCTGACGAACGCACCGGCAGCGTTCATGGATCTGATGAATAGAGTATGTAGTCTCTTCTTGGACAAGTGTGTCATCGTCTTCATTGATGACATACTGATCTACTCACCATCTAGGAGTGACCATGAAATTCATCTGCGAGCTGTGTTGGAGTTGCTTAGGCGAGAGAAATTGTACGCCAAATTCTCGAAGTGCGAATTTTGGCTAAGAGAAGTGCAGTTCTTAGGACACGTGGTGTCGGTAGACGGAATCAAGGTGGATCCAGCGAAAATTAAGGCAATCGAAGAGTGGGAGGCACCAAAGACGCCCTCCGAAGTAAGAAGTTTCCTTGGCTTGGCGGGCTATTACAGAAGGTTCATCCAAGACTTCTCAAGAATAGCCACGCCGTTAACCGCTCTAACAAGGAAAAATGTTAAGTTTGCGTGGAAGGAATCTCAGGATGATGCATTCAGTGAATTGAAGAAAAGATTGAGTAGTGCACCGATCCTGTCATTACCCAAAGGTTTAGAGGGATTTATAATTTACAGCGATGCCTCAAAGTTTGGTTTGGGGTGTGTGTTGATGCAAGAGGGAAAGGTAATAGCCTACGCGTCTCGGCAATTGAAGGAGCATGAAAGGAATTATCCGACGCACGATCTGGAACTGGCAGTTGTGGTATTCGCGTTGAAGATCTGGAGGCATTACTTATATGGAGTTAAGTGTCAAATTTATACCGACCATAAGAGCCTCCAGCACCTATTCAATCAGAAGGAGTTAAACATGAGGCAGCGGCGGTGGATGGAATTGTTGAGCGACTACAACTGTGAGATTCTATATCACCCCGGTAAAGCTAACGTGGTGGCGGACGCCTTAAATCGGAAAGAGCATGGTCCGACATCTAAAGTAATAGCGTTTCGAGTTGAGGCGACTTCAAGTTTCCTGGAAGAAGTTAAGCAATATCAAGAGGAAGTCGTGTTGAGTGAAAATTTGGAAAGCGAAAGAATAGTGGGAATCATAGACTTGTTCACTATGGACAATCGTGGGATCAGATGTTTCGAACAAAGAGTGTGGATTCCGAAGCGGGGAGATCTTCGGAAGAGAGTGTTGGAAGAAGCTCACAAATCGCGATATTCGATACATCCGGGAACCAATAAGATGTATCGAGATTTGAAGAAGAGTTATTGGTGTCCAGGTTTGAAGAAAGACATAGCTTATTTCGTTGAGAGATGTCTAACGTGCTTGAAGGTGAAAGCGGATCATCAAAGACCGTACGGGAAACTGCAGCCGTTGAAAATACCGGTATGGAAGTGGGATGACATAACCATGGACTTCGTGACGGGATTGCCACGATCACCTAAGGGGAATGACGCTATTTGGGTGATAGTGGATCGACTCACGAAATCTGCTCACTTTCTTCCGATTAAAGAGACTTATCCGTTAGAAAGGTTAGCTAAATTGTATATTGATGAGATCGTATCCAGGCACGGCGTGCCGATTTCAATTGTGTCCGATCGCGATGCTCGTTTCACGTCAATGTTTTGGAAAAGCTTTCAAAGAGAGATGGGATCGCACCTTAAGTTGAGTACCGCATATCACCCTCAAACAGACGGGCAGAGTGAAAGAACTATCCAGACGTTAGAAGACATGCTCCGAGCATGTGTAATCGAATTCAAGGGTTCGTGGGAGACCCATTTACCTCTGATAGAGTTCTCTTATAACAATAGTTATCACGCTAGTATTCAAGCCGCTCCGTTTGAAGCGTTGTATGGGCGAAAGTGTAGAACTCCTTTATGTTGGAATGAAGTGGGTGAGAAGCAGTTAGCAGGACCGGAAATTGTGCAAGTGACAGCCGACAAGGTTAATCAGATTCGAGAACGGTTGAAGGTGGCTCAGGAACGACAGAAAATGTATGCAAATAAACGAAGGAAGCCGTTAGAATTTCAAATAGGTGACATGGTGATGCTAAAGGTCTCACCATGGAAGGAAGTCGTTCGTTTTGGTAAGAAAGGCAAGTTAAGACCAATATATGAAGGACCGTTTCCTATAGCAAAGCATGTTGGAGAGGTAGCTTATAAGCTGGATCTACCGGTGGATTTGCAAGGAGTTCATCCTGTTTTCCATGTATCTAACTTGAAAAAGTATTTAGCAGAAAGCGACGTTGTGATATCGTTAGAAGATGTCCAATTAGATGATAAAATAAGCTTTGTAGAGGAACCAGTAGCGATTGTGGATCGTAAAGTGAGAAAGTTAAGGAACAAGGAAATCTCTTTGGTAAAGGTTCAGTGGCGATTTCATAGAGGTCAAGAAGCAACTTGGGAATTAGAGTCGGTTATGAAGGAGCAATATCCCGGTTTGTTCGACGAAGGAATTCCGAGGACGGAATTCTTTTGAGAGAGGAATATTGTAATAACCGGGCTTATTTTAAACAATTTGGAATTTGGGTATGAAATGAGGAGTGGCCCATTAGGAAGGCCCATCTTGTAATTTTGAAAAGAAACAATATTTCACCTTAGAAGGATTATCAGTATTGTATGTGTGTGTGTGTGTGTGTGGCTGTTTGAAATCTCAAGGGGGTTCTTGGCGTTTTGGGTAAGACCGAGAGAAAGGAAGGCTTCCAAGATTTCAAGTGGAATTTGTCATCTCTTTGAGGTAAACCATCTGCTAATCTCTTATCTCTAATTGTTTAGCTTTGCAGTGGTTTGGTTTTGGGGGGGGGGGGGGGTTGTCATTGAATTGAGAATTTGAAGGTCGAGATTAAGAATTTTAATGTTTGGATGGTTGTAGTTTAAACTCTAATGGCAAAAGATTGGGTTTAGTTCTAATTGTGTTGTTATTGTTGTGATTCTGGGTCTTTGCACTCTGTATTTCTGGGTTTTTGTTCGAGCGAAACTGATACCGGTCGAAGGTTGGTATCGGTCGAAGTTGATATCGGTCGAATGTTGTTTATCGGTCGAATATGGTCATATCGGTCGAATGTGGTTTATCGGTCGAATATGGTCATATCGGTCGAATGTTGTTTATCGGTCGAATATGGTCATATCGGTCGAATGTTGTTTATCGGTCGAATATGGTCATATCGGTCGAATGTTGTTCATCGGTCGAATATGGTCATATCGGTCGAATGTTGTTTATCGGTCGAATATGGTCATATCGGTTGAATGTGGGTTATCGGTCGAATGTGGTTATCCGGTCGATTATAGCCATGCGTCTCTTATTCATGGGCTGGTTTGGGGAAAAGCAAGGTGGGGTTGAATCTTAAGTGGTCGGCCCACTTTGGAAAGCAACCTAATTAATTGATTTTATTTATCTAAGGTCATAGGCAGGTCGCCTCGAGCTAGTTCTATCAGATTAGTATTTCGGCCAAAGGTTAAATGGAATTGAGAGCGGGGATGAGGGTATTGGGTTAAATTCGTTATTTAGAAGGTTCCGGTAATTAACTGAGCAATGCCTCATTTTGATAGGTTCGACTCGGACTATTCTTATAGATTGACGGTTGAAACGGTGGACGCCAGGTGAGTTTTCCAAACTAAACCTTTTGATGATGAAAGCATGTGAAGTTTATTTTTAAACTTTGATTTATTATGATGGCATGATTTTATTAACTGTTCAAGTGTGTTATAAATTGTTGTTGATTATATGTATGCATACAGTAATTGTGGGTTACGTGACCTAAGTCGGGGGGTGTGGCCCGCCTACTCGTGCAGGGGAGTGTGGCCCGTTTATGTCGTTGGGGGTGTGTCCCAACATTAAGGCAGTGCGAGTTAGACACATCGTCTTGGACGGTCGTGTGGTCCGTAACGTGTTTTATTTTAAGTGCCATTATTAAACGATGTTTAAAATTCTGGAAAGTTTATCTGTTGCTTAACTGTTAGAGGGAACTCACTAGACCTATGGTCTAACCCTCACTCTTTCAAAACTAAAAATCTTTTCAGGCCGTCGTGAAGTAGGCTGTGCAGCTAAAGGCATGGAGAAGGTCTAACGAGGGCGGATAGAAGTCTGTCACTTAACTTATAGTTGTTCTTTGATTTCAGTTGTGTATAGGTTGTTATTATGGCAAACCTTGAATTAATTATTGTAAGTTTGGGACCGCTAAAGCTTGGTTTAATATCCTATCTTTGAGATTATATTTTTTTTAAGAACCAATCCGCTTGTTTACTTTTTGGTTGGGTTGTTACAGATCTGATAATAAGAACAATAGATCTCCACAATCAATTCCTTTGTCCTTCATTCTCTGAGGGAAAAAAATATTTTCAAGTTTGAATTTTTATTGTTTGGAATTTGAGTTACTTATCCTTTTTGGTACTTTTGTTTCCTCAAGGTAGACAAATGAGGATATGATGAAAGTCAAGAGGATTAGTGTAAACGTATTATTTAAATAATATTAAAGTTCTAATTTACAAACTAAAATATTTGATATTTCTAAATGCTTCAAACTTCAGAATGTTGCACTAGAACCTAATTTAAAATAGGGATCGATTTATTAAGTTTGGTGTATTATGCTTTTCCACTTATAAGCTCATTTTAGAGGAAGACCTTGAAATCAAAAGGATGATTATTATGGGGTCAAGATCCAATTAAATAAGAAAGTAAGAAGGGAAAATTAAAGGAAAATTTATATATATGTGAACTTTTTTTAACCTTATCTTCTTATCTTTTCACGACATTTAGTCCTTTAATTATATTTAAACTTTTCACTTGCAGGGCTATTTTAATAAAACTCCTACTAATTTCACACTCACACGTTAACATTAACTTTCACTTTTACATTTTTAATTCACAAATTAACCATGATTTGACCTAAAGAGGTTAACAACACTCATTTTTCTACAATGTATGTCAATATCAAACCTTTTTTTAATTTGTATTCTCAACATATTTGATTTACTCCAATAACGATGGCAACACCCATATATATGTCGAAATCGAGACCATCAAAATCGATAGTCCTCATCTTATTCTTTATAAGACGTAAATAGATAAAGATATGATTAATTATAAGTTTCTTTCAATTAATTCAAAAATAAATAAATACGAGACTCATAAAAAGATCGATATAACATTACAAGAATACGAATAAATTAAACTCTTTGATTATTCCAATAATAAATTAAACTCTTTGATTGGGTCGTAAGGCTTAGCTATGAATCCCTCGCTCGTGAACACCACATTCCCATCACTCCCACTGGCGACCACACCAAAGTTGCAACAACCGTTTTAACCATTCGTTCCTGCATCAACATTTATTTTAGTGACCCCGGTATCAAGCTTCGTTCAACTCAGCTTATTCGAAACTTCCATAGAAGATTTGAACTGTAATAACCGTGATCAAATTAGAAAAGTTGAGAGTTTGGGAGAGTCTTTATTCAAAGCCTTTTTGGGGGCCTATTTTGTAAATATGAGAAAAGGGGTTTTAACCCTAATGCCCTAACTCTCTGATTCATTGTTGGAGGCATTGTTGGAGGTGACTAAGAGTCATCAAGGGAGTAGAGAAGGGTGATCGATCTGTGAGAGATTGAGGTAGAAGGCTACCATTGAAGAGGCTTTTCCACTTGATCTTGAAGGTAACTAATCACCCTATCTTTATTACTTATGTCTTGATTTGATCGGTGTTAGCATAGTTGGAATCATTGGTGAATCAATCTTCTTCTTCTCATTTTGATTTTGGATCGGTCTAGAAATATTCTTGGATGTGTGGTTGGAAGGAATCAATCTTTTGGATTAGCCTTGGGGAAGGAGTAGTGGGGGATCGGGTGGAAGAAGGGTCTCCCCTTTGTCGTCCCAAAATCCATCGATCCTAAAACCCTCAAACTGGAAACCCCCAGTCGATGGAAGTACCCGGAAGTGGATCCCCGGGAGACGGGGTCCCGAGTAATAGAACAACCGGGGAAACCGGATGAGGGAAACCCGGGTGCGGACCCGGGAGTCGGGGGCGTCTGGGGAGGAGCAAAGTCCCGGGGAGACCGCGAGGTTGGGGAACCCGGGCGGGACCCGGGAGGCGGGCGCCCGGGTGGTTCAGGTCTCGGGAGGCGGGAAGTAGGAGGCTGGGGGAGACCCGGGAGTCGGGTGACCCCGGTAGTGGATCCCCGGGAGACGGGGTCCTGGGTAATAGAACAACCGGGGAAACCGGATGAGGGAAACCCGGGCGCGGACCCGGAAGTCGGAGGCGTCCGGGGAGGAGCAAAGTCCCTGGGAGACCACAAGATTGGGGAACCCGGGCGGGACCCGGGAGTCGTATGCCCGGGTGGTGCAGGTCCCGGGAGGCGGGAAGTAGGGGCTGGGGGAGACCCGGGAGTCGGGTGATCCTGGGAGTCGAGTGACCCCGGTAATGCCGGGAGACGGCTGTCAAGAGGGAACCCGGGTGTCGGGCGACCCGGGAGTCGGATTGGTCAGTTTTGTTTAGTCCAGAGCTGATGTTGAAATCTTTTGTTACCTTAGGTGATCGGGTTATGGGTTGGGAGCATGCATAAGGAAATCTTTGCTGCCAGGTGAGTTTTTCTAACCCAATCCTCGTTGATGATTACGTGATATTTTATATGCAAAATTTTGTTAAATGCAAGTTATGTTTATCATTTAATGCGAGTTATGTTTTTTTATCGTTCTTGATATGGGGAAATGTATGCATACATTATTGTTAGCGAGATGGCCAAGTTTGGGGGGGGGGGGGGTCCCGTATATGTCATTGGGGGGTCCCAAATAAGACAGTATGAGTCAGACATGTTGTCACCTCCGCGTGACGGTAGTGTGTGCCAGAAGCGTGTTGTAAGTATGATGTTTTATTTTAAAAGTTGAATTGGTTTATATTCGATAAATCTTTTATGTGGATTTGGCGTGAACTGTATTAGAGGGAACTCACTAAACCTTTCGGTCTAACCCTCGTTTTTTTCCAAACTAAAAACCTTTTTCAGGAAAATATCCCGACAGAGGGTTCTAGCAAGGACAAAGAGAAGTTGTAGGCGAGAAGCGGAGCTAGGAGAAGATTGTTTGCTAGATCCCGAATTTAGTTAATTCTGTTTTAAATCTCAGTTGTGTAATAGGTTGTTTCCGCAAACCTTGTCATTCGAATTGTTGATGTCGTTTGGCCTTGATTTATATTAAAGTTGTTTATGCGTCAGTTCCGCAAGTTTGGGTTGTTACATGAACTGGCCCTTGAACTCCGATAGCAGTTTAGCACCCCATTCAATAGCATTGTGAGTCGATGGATTGCATGTCTCATGCATACTATTATTCCTCAAGTTCCATGTGACCCACGAGGTTGTGATACGTTTTACCATATTATATATATCTAAACCTAAAGTACTGAAAACTATATATATATATACCCAATTAATAATAATAAAAAAAACCAGCATTAATAACAAAAATGTAATCTCAAATTTCTATTAAACACATAACACAAGATGCATGTTATTACAAACAAGATGGTAGCTAGTTCTTAAACTTCTTAATTAATTACTAAAAGAAGAACAAGAAAATTGAAAAATAACATCTTTAATTTCATTTCATAGATGCAAATATTCAAATGGTTCTTGTTCCCCTTCATCAAGTTCAAGATCATTCTCTCTTTTTAATCCTCGAAGAACAATTGTCATAATTGCTTGTCTTTTAACGGCTAATTAATGAGAAGTTATTCTGCATTTCGAAGATCATTTAGAACTCGAACTTCTGTCCCTTTGGGAAGATGAAAGTATAGCATCAATGGCATCTTTTACTTGTGAAAGCTCAGGTGGTTTTCCACCTTGCACTGGCCAGAACTCATCAGTTGCCAACACCTTCAAATATAATTAAAAAAAAATGGCTTAATTAAATGCAGGCCCAAATATTCAGAAATTATATATATAGAGAGAGAGAGAGGGGAGAATGATCATGTGAGAAATTAAACATGTTGTGAAAAGGTGAGAAGTGTGGTATCATATATGATTACACGGTCAGTGGGTGTGCGTCTATGTATTGACAATGTAACATGTGTTTAATCATATATGATTAAGCTTGTATATCATATATGATATTATAATTCTCGTTTTCTCGCAAAATGTTTAGCTTCTCGTTTGAACCTGCCCATATATATATATATATATATATATATATATATATATAGGGGTAGGATATTTTGCAACCCTTGAAAAGGTTGCAACCCTTGCAATCCACATCTTAACCGTCGGATTCGACGGTTAAGATGTGGATTGCAAGGGTTGCAACCTTTTCAAGGGTTGCAAAATATCCTTCCAATATATATATATATATATATTAGATTTTCTTACCTTCACTTGCAGCTGAAGGAACTTGACATAACTAATGGCTTTCTCTAACATGGTAACCAAATCAACCTGAAATGAATAATTAATTACATAAACATCAAAATGATTGATAATTAATTTTAAAATGCTAATAATTAATAAGATCAAAAAATTGTCAAATACGCCATCTTAGATAATTACCTTGGAACCGTTTGGCACGAGATCCTGAAGAACTTTTAGCCGCTCACTGATTCGTTCTCTACGATTCTGTTACAAACACAAACATTCCAATATAATTCTCATATTTCATCTAATTCTTGCTTAAATTTCAAGTTACTAAGTGTGAACCCAGGTTGTTATCATGTGAACCCAACCCATATAATATATATATACTATATTATAAAGAGAAAAACTCTAAAAACAAATTTTTATGTATAAGGTACTGTTTATTTATGCACATTACTTAAAATTCAAAATTACAAGTAATTGATGCATTGGTATACCTTTTTAAAATTGTATATTTGAATTCACAACTAACTGATAAACATAATCCAATATAGGATAAACATCTCATTTTAAATCTAAAAGATAATTAGGATAATTATTGAATTCTAACACAATTATTATTTTATAAAAAACATTACATTATTAAATCTAAAATAAATTACATTAATATTAAACCTAAATTAAATTAAAATAAAAAATTAAATTAAACAAATTTATAATAAAAAATTAAATAAAATTAAGATGTATCACACTACATTGTGCAAGTACACTTCTAATATATATATATATATATATATATATAGGGGCAGGTTCATACGAGAAGCTAAACATTTTGCGAGAAGGCGAGAAGTGTTTAATCATATATGGTACACAAACTTAATCATATATGATTAAACACATATTATATTAGCAATACATAGACGTTTAATCATATATGATTAAACACACCCACAGGCCGTGATATCATACTTCTCGTCTTCTCGCAAAATGTTTAACTTCTCGCATGATCCTTTCTCTGTATATATATATAGACAGAGGTTCAAGGGAAAACCTCAAATAAATGAAAAACTAAAAAACACCTTATCTACCGTTAAATTAGATGATATGATGGATGTGATTAAATGGGCGGTTACAACAATATTTTTTGAATTAAAAAACTCTAGCCCCCTATTTTTTTATTCGAAAAAAGAGAAAAAATAAACAAAATTCGAGCGAAATAAATTACACCAAAAAAACAATCATATTTTTCTCGTTAATTTGACATCCATATTGATATACCTTTTCATCCATTTTTTCGTGGTTTTTCGGTTTTCTATTTATTTAGGGTTTTCCCTGAATATATATATATATATATATATATATATATATATATATATATATATAATGATTTCATTTTTCAGGAGATTAAACTAAAAATATATAGTCACCTTGGCTGCAATACTTTGTGGATCCTTGGGTTGAGTTGACTTTTGCTTACTCTTCTTTGTTGCAATACTGTTGGCATTACATTGTTTCTTGAATGCTTGCTCAGTACTCTCTCCCTGCAAAACATTGATTTTAGTTTCAAATTTCAGCTCAATATCACTAATCTTGAAAAGAAATCATTTAAACACAAAATTAAGACAAACAAAAACACAAAAAGAAGAACAATTTAATTACCGAATGAGTTCTTTTATGGAAAGACGATTGATGATCTTGTGTTGCAACATGATCATTTGATGAACCATTTGGCCATCCAAATGATTCTAATTCCTCATGATGATGATTCTCTTTAATAGCACTACCACTTTGAATGCAATTCATATTTTCCAGCAATCGAAAACTATCGAACGAACCCGACCCAAGATTCATTAGCTGATCAGGGCTCAAAGTACTCGAATACGGTTGTTGTTCATCATTAACTTCTTCGAAGCTAAGAAAACACGAACCGTTACTACCACCTTGCACGAAATTATTATCGTAGTACCCCGGCTTGAAACTTATAACCGAATGCCCTTCTTCCGGTTGTCGTTGTTGTTGTTGATTTGTCGTGGTCCGATAAAGAAACCCACCGGAATTCGTAGCACTTCCGGGACTAGAAAGTGAAGACGAATTAGACGAACTTCGAGCGAAAATCCCTTTCTTTTCGGGACTTTCGGTACTCTCTTCGAATTCTCCATTAATAGTACTTCCATAGAATGTGTAAGATTGATGAACTAAACCAGACATATTATTAGGGTTTCTCTTATTGGGAATTTAGTTAAGTAAGAGAGAATGAATTGAAATTTAGGGTGAGATATGAAAGAAAAGGGTGTGCATGTGGTTATGGATTTATATGGGTATGAAAATGGGGTTGTGACCAATAGAAGTAATTAAATGAGAGATGTGCTTCATGAAAGAAATTGTATTTTATGGGGATTGTTTGCTGGCGGAAGTAAGAGAGAAAATTAATTAAGTTGCATGAAAAATGAAAAAAAAGAAGATGAAGAAGAGAAGAAAACAGCAAAAGGGTCGCCGGATTGTTCGCAAAACCCACGTCTATGAGATTCCACACCACCCCATTTGCTTTAATTCCATTGTCATTAGACTTATTGCACTAATATTGGTTGTATGATTTTTTATCCGGTAAGTTCTGAATTTGTTAAGTTGTATTTAAGTATTAATCTGTCTGGATAAAGTAAGATAAGTTGTTGTTTGATTTTTTTTTCATTGAATGAATAGTCTGAACAACAAAAATGACTATTTCAATTTTATATCTTGAATGAAAAAAATTGTTTGATAAATATTTAAAATGACAAAATTTTATAATATGAATTATTTAAAACAACATAAATAAAATGAATTTAACGAGTTCATAAATCAATACTTAATAACTTCAAATATATTTAAAACAATAAAGTATTATTGGTTGATTACAATTTTTTTAATTTGTGCATGGTGGTAAACTGTTTATTTTTTAATGGGTCGTGTAATTAAAAATTGTAGGACAATGGTAGTTTTGAGAAAAATTCTAACTTAATACATTAAGATAGGATATGCTAACTTAACATGTTAAGCAATCGCTTAGTATTAAGTTAAAATCAAACACCTTAATATAACTTAACCAATTAAACTAAACATCCATTAAGCTTATTAAATTGAAAACTGTAATAACCAAGACCTCAAATTCTAAAGGGCTTGGGTGTTTAATGAGTTTTTGTTGAGAAGCCCAAAGCCCAATGACTAATTTGCAATTATTAGAAAAGGGATTAAAACCCTAATACTCTTATCACCTACCTATTTTTCCAATTGAGGAGGCTAAGAGAGTGGCGTGAGAATTGAGAGTGCAATTTTCGAAGAGAAGCAGGAAGAGTTGCTGGATTTGGAAGAACTTTTGCATCAATCTCCCCCAAGGTAATCTCTAACACTATTATTTATCATTGATTTCTGGTGAGATTTGTGGTTGGGTTTGTTGGTAAGAAAATTATGTTATTCGGTTGATTTCTGTGAGGTTCAGGTGTCACTCTTGGAGAGATTATTGTTGTGGTTCATCGATTAAGGGAAATCTTGGATAGTTAACTTACCAAGTAGAGTCTTGAAATCGATTTAATTGGGAAAATGTCCCGATTTGAGGCTTAGAACAGCAAGTTGCGATACCCAGAAATCGCCTAACCTGTGTTAGGTCGAAACCCGGACGGGAGGAGATCCCGGGAACCGGGAACACCTAGGGAGACGGGGGAACCCGGTAGACCCGGGAGGCAGGAACCGAGAACATCCCGGGAGTCGGGGGAACCTGGTAGACCTGAGAAGGCGGGAACCAGGAACACCCCGGGAGTCGTGGGAACCCGGTAGACCCGGGAAGAGGGGACCGGGAACACCCTAGGAGGCGGGGGAACCTGGTAGAACCCAGAGGCAAGGACCGGGGAGGCCGAACCCGGTAGGGGAGACCCTCGAGTGGGAGGCCGATCCCGGTAGGGGAGGCCCCGTGTAGGAGATCATATTCAATAAAGGGGAAGGGGTCGGATAGAGATAACCTTAAGAGATGTTTGAGTATCTTACCACCCTGAACTTCGTTATTCATAGGAGTTATGTCTAAGGACCAAAGCGTAAGTGAGAAGAGTAAAGCAAGAGCGACAGGTGAGTCTTTCTAACTGAAATTGTGGTTAACGTTTGTACATATTTTCATGAGATGTTTATTTAACTATTTGTTTACTTGTTATGAAATGAGATTTGATATGTGTGCATACTATTGAGAATGGACATGTTATGGCTTAAGTTGGGTGGTGTGTCTCGCAAGTGCTCATACCGGAGGGAGGGGGTATCCCGTTTATGCCATTGGGGGGTGTCCCAGTAAAAGTCATTATGATCCAAACACGTCATCACAGGGTACATGACTTCTGTGTTTGCCATTAATGTGTGAAGTTGATGTGTCAATATTTATAAAGTCGGGAACTGTTTATAAATGCTTATAAACTATTTTATACATTGTGTTGGTGCAAATGATTGATTTGGAGGGAACTCACTAGACCTCAAGGTCTAACCCTCACTCTTTCAAAAACTAAACCTCTTTTCAAGAAGACGTGAGGTGGAAGGTTCGGGTAAGGGAAAAGAGAAGCTGTGAGCTAAGAGTCGAGGTTTAGAAGGATGTTGCCCTAGCTTTCCAGTCTTAGTTCGTTATTGTTATTATTCTCAGTTGTGTAATAGGTTGTTTCCGCAAACCTAATTTTGTACTCAAATCGTTGAGTTTTACCTGGGCCGTTTGACGAATTATTCTATTGTTAATTATCATGTTGTTTTTGCTTGAATCTGGAGTTGGGTTGCTACAAAAACAAACAACCCTTTACTTTAATTTGTTGAATTATATTTTCATGACTATACTATATCTTAAATTCTTTACCTATTTGTAAAATTATAAAAAATATATATATAAAACAGAGACTGAACACAAGTCTTATAATAAAAGAGATTGATCAGTTGAACGTTATCTTTTACACACATGTAATAAGTATATAAAATGGGCCCAAAATTATGAAATATTTTGATCAAACGTCAAAGTAGAATTATCGGTGACTTTGAAATCTTACATGTACAATTCCTTCGAAAACTATTTTTTAGCAATTTCTCTTTAGTAAATAAAACCAACGACCAATCTCTCTTGTTACTTTGGGATTAGTGATTTAGTAAGGATTTGACTGTAGTTTTAGTTGAGGATTATAAGATTTTTGATGATTGGTGTAGTTAGATGAATTGTACGGATCTTAAATGCATTCTCTTTGTTAGAAGATGAATATGATTGAAGGAGACGATAAATATGTTGAAGGTTTGAAACCTCGATATATTGATTGAGAGAAAACGTACAATATGAAAAGTAAAATAATGAGTAATCTAACCTAAACTACAAGATACAACATATTTATACATAGACTATATGGGTGTGGGCCCTATACTGACACGGGCCTGGGCCCTCTACACATATACATTAACATCCCCCCTCAAACTCAATCGGGAGAAGAATGAGCCAGATGGAGTTTGGAAACTAGATCACGAAACCGTCCTGGTAGATGAGCTTTAGTGAAAATGTCGGTCGGTTGATCAAGAGTTGAAATAGGGAGAAGTTGGATCGTCTTACGAGTCACATGTTGACGAACAAAGTGGCAGTCAATTTCAATATGCTTTGTGCGCTCGTGAAAGACATCATTGTGAGCAATCTGAATCACACTGTTGTTGTCACACCACAATGGATTTGTAGACTGTTGAGGAGCCCCCATGTCAGAGAGTAGCCAGCGTAACCACACAAGTTCTTGAGTCGTGTCAGCTAGTGATCGATACTCAACTTCAGTACTGGATCGAGCTGTGAGAGATTGTTTCTTGCTCCGCCAAGATAAAAGAGAGTCTCCAAGAAAGAAACAGTAGCCGGTAGTTGAGCGACGATTTATCATGTCACTGTCCCAATCAGCATCAAAAAAACCTCACAAAGTCAATGATGATGTGGATGGAAAATGAAAACCATGAAACATGGTCCCTTTTTGTCACACCCCGCTAAAGTGGAAGTACAGAGTATGACAGCTCGAAACATGAACACAAGTGTATAGCTATACCAACATAACAAATTTTTTTTTATGTAGAAAAGTCATTACAATGATCATTACTAAATTAATACGATTACAAGCCCAAACATTTCAAAAATATTATACAATCTAGAACAAAAGAGTTTTCTTTCCAAGACATGGCGTGTATGCAAAAATCTTCTAAGGCATACCGTCTTTGTTACCTGAAAAGCATGTATAAAAACGGATATCAACTACATAGAGTTGGTGAGTTCACAGGTTTTCAACTATGCACAAAACGATTTTGTATGCAGGGTTTGATAAATATAACTTTCGAATTTATTCGATATCTTAAATCGAAAACGTTCATGAGCTTTATCGTTTCAACATTCGTATGACATGATTCGGTTTTCTTTCGTCTTGTTGAGCCACTACTAAACCGTCCCGGACTTAGCTCTTTCCAGCCCCTCGCGGCCTACCCCAAATGAGTGTCCGCATTCTCTAGTATAGTGCACCCCTACTCGTCAGTATTAAGGTGGGTTTGTCAGACTAAATAGCGCTATTCACTAATACTATAGGCCCATTTGTTCATGAGTTAATAGTAGTGTACAGGGGACTTTTCTTTACTTTACTTTAAAACTCAACATACCGATCATACGATGTCATACCATTTCAATTTAATGCTTAAGTAAGCTTTGGCGATTAATATCGCATAACAATTTAAACTACTCATGAATCTTTATAACACAAGTTAGCATGCTTTTCACCCCAAAATTTATTCAAAACAAGTAAAATGGGGTTGTGAATACTTACCTTAACGAATAGAACGGGTGAAACTTTACTTTGATACTTATGGAGTTTGCCACGCCCTTAGTTTCCCTATACAAGAGTTGCCATAGTGGAACACATTAATGCCCTATTCCGATGTCCAACCAATATGTCCAATTGTCCCATGAAATGCCATATATAAATTCCTTAGTCCACATCCATTTTTAAACTATACAAAGTCCCAAAATGCAATAGAACAAAATTTAGACTTAATAGGATCACCTTTCTGGATTCAGCATTTGTTGTCCAGAAAGTTATTTGATAAAATCACCACGGAAACCTAACTTCCCAAGAGAATTATTTAATCAAAAATTTTTGTGGTGGTACTATGATATGTTTAGAGTAAATCTGTATATTTTTTATAATTTTTGTATAACTTTTGATACCTCAAATAATTTTTACAAAACAGAGTGTCACTGATTTTCGGATCAGTGACATACATCACTTGTAACAGGCTTTTGGGGTATCAATTCTTGTAATTAGACAGTGATCCATATATGGATGCAAACCTAACTCAAAATCCTATCATTTGGAAAAAAAAATCACTTATTTTGGATGAGTAATGAGGGAGTTATGGCCTTTACAAGTTGGGTGTATGAATCTGCCATTTCTGGACAGATTGCACCATCTTTTTATAAAATTCAATTGGATGACCAAATCTCCATTATTTTGAATGATTCTTGATTCTATGGATTCCTAACACCTTAAACTGAAGTTTTGTGGTAAAATACCCAATTTTTGGTGGATAAATCTTGAGTTATGCATCATGAAAGAGGATGCATTTTCTGGACAGCAACTATGGTAAATATTAAACATACAAAAGGTGATAAGATGATCATTTTGCACTTGGTTTATGAAATAACCATATGCTCTCACATCTTATTCAAACATAGAATGATTTTAGATAAAAACTAATATCCTTTATGGACTCATAGCAATCTAATGCTCATCCATAAACATGCATGAACACAACACCAAATAAGTGATATTATTATCACTACTAAGTTCTTAATCATGTGGAATTTGAGAAATTCCATCATAAGAACATTTTTATACTATCTTTTCATTATGATAACATAATCATAATTTCAATAACACCAATATTTTTGTGTTTCATGAAACCATAATTCAATACTATCATAAAAACCCTAAACTTGATGATAAACAAGTTTTCTTTGAAAACAAGAATCAAAACTCATCAAATGTAAGCTATATCACCAAATAAATTCCAATTTATACAACATTTAGATGCAAACTTCCACTACTCAAACCCAAAAATCGAAAATGTAAACATATAAGAGAGAAGATGTATATTTTTGAGATTACCTTGAAAATTTGAGAAGGAAACTTGATTATGACTTCAAATTGTGGATGAATTCTTGCTTGGATTTGTAGTTTTGAGCAACAATCAAAAAAAAAATGAAATGGTGGTGTTGGTGGTGGTTTCTTCGGCCGACAAAGAGAGGAGAGGGAGAGGAAAATGAAGAGTTAATTTTTGAAAGTGAGAAGTAATTTTGGTTTTTAATTTGGTTTTTAATTAAGTAATAATTAGAATATGGTAGGCTTAGGACAAGTGTCCTAATGACTAATCAACTATAATTATATTTTAATTAAAAAAAAAAAAATTTTTTAAATAAACTACTAGTCTATATAATATCAGATATAATTGAGAATCGAAATACCCGATTCTCAATATTTGCTAAAAATGTCAAATTTGAAAATTTAGCAATGCTAGACAAATTAAATATACTGATTCTTATAGTTTATGGATTTTGGACTTTTAATCACTTATTTTGGCATTTCTGGACAGTGACGGTCAGATGCGGAACTGTTCTGGGTTTTTAACGCGACTTCTAAATTTTTCGAGAAACTTTTATCTTAAAGGCTTTTATGCATTTCTAGGAGTGACATACTTAAATTTTTACTTCCAAAAGTACAGAAGCTAACCTCATAGTGTGGACTTTGACGGTTGCCACACTTTTAAATATCGAAGAATGCGCAGGACAACAGTGTAGTGATCAAAACAGGGTGCATACATGAACTGACTGACAGTATGAACAACATAGGCAATGTCAGGTCGAGTTACTGTCAGGTAGACAAGTGACCCCACTAACTGCCGATATAAAGTAGGATCACGCGGAGGAGGTCCAACATTCGGAGCCAAATGAAGGTTGTGCTCAAGAGGAGTAGATGCAGTTTTGTTGTCAGTAATCCCAGCTTTTGACAAAAGATCTGAGGTGTATTTGGCTTGACGAAGATAAATTCCCGATGGATTGGAGAACACCTTAAGACCAAGAAAATAGTGTAAAGAGCCAAGATCCTTCATCTCAAAACAGGAGCTGAGAGATGTCTTGATATTAGTTATGCATGTAGAGTCACTGCCAGTAATAATCATATCATCCACATACAGAAGAAGTAAGATTGTACCAGCCTCAGTGGTCCGAGTAAACAGTTCTGAATCATAGTTGTTGGGTGAGAAGCCCAGAGAGGTGACTGTGGAACTGAATTTCTCAAACCAAGCTCGCGGAGCTTGCTTGAGTCCATAAAGAGCCTTCCGAAGACGACAAACATGACCTTGTGGAAGTCGAACGCCTGTAGGAGGTGTCATGTAGACTTCCTCAGATAAGTCACCGTTCAAAAAGGCATTCTTAACATCCATCTGAAAGAGAGGCCATTGTTTTGTAGTTGCGATGGCTAGGAGACTGCGAACAGAAGTGACTCGAGCAACAGGTGCAAAAGTCTCCTCATAATCAATACCGTACTCTTGATTGAAGCCCTTGGCCACAAGACGAGCTTTGTACCGATCAATAGAGCCATCAGATTTTGTCTTGATTTTGAACACCCATTTGGAGCCAATGGGTGACTTGCCTGGTGGAAAAGGGACAGATTCCCATGTCTGAGCTTTGTCAAGGGCCTGAAGTTCCTCATCCAAAGCTTTCTGTCAATCAGGGTGAGAGGAGGCTTCCTTGTAGAAAGTGGGTTCGTGATTTGACAGCAGAGTAGCATAAACATGATAATCACGAAGATGAGAAGGAACTTGTCTTACCCGATCTGATCGTCTAACATTCTGAGATTGAGAAGTTCCAGGAGCCAAAGACTCAGCATGCACCTCAGATGTTGGTTGTGCGGATGGAGCAGATGATTGATGTTGATCAGGAAAACTAGGAGAGGCAGGCTGTGTGGGGGCAGGAAACTCTGAAGGAGAGGCAGACTCATAAGGAGTTGGAACAACAGGTGGAGGTGATATGATGTCAGATTGGAGTGAGTCCAATGAGACGGAAGCATCAGTGAAGAATGGAGTGGTGAAATTAGGAGACTCACGAAACTTGGATATAGAAGAAAAAGGAACATGTTCCCATAAAGTAACATGACGAGATATACGAAGACGCTGGGAGATAGGATCCCAGCAGCGATAACCCTTGTGCTCAATACCATATCCAAGGAAGCAGCAAAGTCTGGAGTGAGGTTCAAGTTTGGTATGTTCATGAGATTGTAGTTGAACAAAACAAACACTGCCCCAAATTTTTAAAAGTTCATAGGCAGGGGTGACCTCATGAAAAGCCTCATGAGGAGACTTATTATTAAGAATGGGAGTAGGATGACGATTGATAGTATAAACTGCAGTGAAAGCAACTTCACCCCAAAAACGTTCTGGACATTTAGCAGAGATGAGAAGAGTGTGAACCGTATCAAGAATATGACGGTGTTTGCGTTCGACACGACCATTTTGAGGAGATGTGCCGGGACAAGAGTACTGAGAGAGAGTCCCCTGAGATTGAAGAAAGGAGAGAAGAGATGACTCTTTGTATTCCATAGCATTGTCAGCTCTAAGAATGTAAAGACCCATGTCCCACGACAAGAGACAGAACCAACTTTATTAAATAATAATGCCAAGCGGCCCAAAAAAACATCTAAAATACATGGTTTGCGGAAAAACAACCTAATACACAACTGAGAATACATTGAAAGGAATCTATAATGGAGGTCCTCTAATTCAACTCCAGCTCGAATCTTCTCTTAAATACTTATTCGCTCCTCCTACTGCCACTCTTTACCTGAAAAGGGTTTTAGATTTGAAAAGAGCGAGGGTTAGACCGAAAGGTCTAGTGAGTCCCCTCTTGCAACAGTTTTTAACTCAACAAAAACATTCAAGAATTTATCATAAAATAACCATTTTCAGCTTCAAGGAAACCTTTAAATTTTAACAAACTTTTCCGCTCACACTACTGCCACCCTAAGGTGACAGCATGTCTGTGACTCACACTGCCTTTGTTGGGACACACCCCCAACGGCATAAACGGAACACACCCCCCGGTATGAGCACAGGCGGGCCACACCCCCCCCCCCACACACACTTTGAGCCTTCACACTTAGAACCATGTATGCATACATTTCCACTTTGACATCAATAATAAAAATCATCTTTAACATTTAAATAAATCTCGCAAGTAAATATCAAAGCAATATTATTTCGAAACTTGCATATAAATTCACATACACAAAAACATAACTTAAACAACATGAGAGACTTTAGTTCAGAAAAACTCACTTGTAGTCCAAGCCTAGATCACACACTTTAGGTTAAGGATTTCCAGTCCGAACACCTGAATTGATCGAATACCAACCAAAATTAAAACCCGCTAGAACCACTTCGTTTATTCTCCAAATACTTATAATAATATCCTAATATCGTCCCACAAAATCCCATTCGAGACCCCAAGAAGCAGACCAAAGTCGTGCGAATAGAAGGACTCAAGTGACCTAGCCCGCGACCTCAAGTTGGGGCGCTAGTCGCGCCCTTTACTGTTTTTGTATCCATATTTAGACAATAAGCTCACCAATCACGGTTTAGAGGTCTAATAAAAAAATGTGGGATTAAATCCTTAAACTCATTTTAAACAATAATACAAAAACACTTGGTTATTTTAACCCAATCTACATCAAAATCGAGTCCCCAACGTAAAATCTCTTTCCCCAAATGAAAACCCATTATGGTTCATGGTGAGATTTCTCCATTGTTTTTTTCTTTTCTTTCCAAAATAGAATAATGAAGTCAAAACCTCAAAGCTCCATTGAGAAACAAACACAAACACATCTTTTATGGAGTTTTTCATAAACACATGGATTAAAACCAACCAAAAGCTTAAACCTAGGAGATGAACTCCATTAATGGAAGAAATTCATAATATGGATGAGAATCTTACCTTAAGAGGAAAAACCCTTTCACCAAATCCTTCCCAACGTCTTCAAAGCTTTAAAAAATAGGATATTCTTCTCAAAAAAACCTTTTCTTTCTTCTCTCTCCAATTCGTCCATTTCCTATCTTTCTCTCCAAGAATAGAGTACACACACACACTAAAAGGTGGATAAATCGGCTGGTACACAAATGAGGAAATAGGGTGTACACCTTTTGGCCCTAAAATTACATCTTTGGTCCTCTAATAAACATAACATGAACCAACCCACACCTTCACTTATTGTAATTTGTCAAACTAGATTTTTTTTTCTTTTTCTTTTGGGTTATTACAATCTCTCCTCCTTAAATGAATTTCGTCCCGGAATTCATTCAGGTAATCGACTTCGGGTAACTAACCATTGAACCAAGTTTGAGCCTCCACATCACCTCTTGCTTTCAGGAGACTTCCAACAGTCCAACCCACCACCAACTTCTTTGTTTCTCTATGTAGAACTTTGATCCTATTATGAACAATCCTTCTAACACAAAACTTATACCAACAGATTACCACACTTTTGTTGCATAACTCTAATTAAATTCACAAACTCACGATATCCTCCCATAATTACACATCGCTTGAATGCATTTCTCTTTTTTCTGGATAGATTGAAACAACTCACCAACTTTCCAGCTTTAAATTCTCAATATTCCAGCATGGAAATTTAAAATGCGCAACAAAATTTTGTTCGCTTTAACAACCCATCTACCTACAATATCATCCCCCAGGCTAACCATTTGTAGCATTTCAGGTCAATCGTTCCAGACATTGTCCATTTTGGCCACTCACTTGGATTCGCAGTTTTCAAACGCGTCTGAATTCGGGTTTCGCATACAACTTGAATTCTTTGAAAAGGAAAGAAGTTTAATGAAGTTTACACCACAATAACCTGAACTCCGACTGATCACAACAACCTTTAAAATCCGACATCTCACGACCTGGTCATCCTCGAATTTTTTTCACATTCAGACTCACAATTAAGAGTTCCTTTATCAATCAAGTACACATTCCTTAATAATATTCACCAATACAATATACTTCTAACATAATTAACACTTTATCCCCTAATTTTACATTGATCACTACTATTTATTGTTAGATAATTCATTTGCACCATACACATCGATCACCACAACATCACCATCTTTACATACATATAAAAGAAGGAACTTTCCACAACCCATCATCTGAATAATTCACTGATTAGCGTTGATCAAATCCTAATAACACACATATCAGAACCATACCAAGTCTACCTGTAACCCATGCATTTTCAAAATAACTCTAAGAGGTACTTGCTTTACAAAAGGGAACAAACCATGCCCACACAAAACTATTCCAAATAGCACAACCATGAACGCCATATTCACTCGGAACATTAAAGCATACACTCTCAATATAATACTTGCTAGCAAAGGAAAGATTTAAACTACTCAGACGAATTATTTGCCAACATATTAACGAGAATTTGCATTCTCCCCCTTTCCGCTTATTCCAACATACCGCATTCGCTTGCTCACACCAACATGGAATACTGATGCCCTACTAATTATCAATTATGTAACACTCTAAAATTCAGAGTAAATTAAAACCTGGAAATATGGCAACAAGACATCCGTATCGATATAAACTTCCCATAAAGGGGATCAGTCCTTAAGACTATACAAAACCTGAACGGATATAGAATTCATCAACAAACTAATCTAAACATATACTATCTAGATTACATAAGTTGTTGATCCAGAATCATCTAAAAATGTGGGACTTAACAACGCCCAACAATCCAATACTACACAATCTCAGAGACCCTCAAGATCAATCCTGGCACTCAAGCCCTTAGCAACCCGCCGCTAAAAGTGTTAGGCTTAAAGCCTAGTGAGAACATACAGTTTATACAAAATCAGAGATATAAACATCAGTTTTATAAGGAAATCTTTTCATAAAGGTTTTTATTTATAAAAGATAACAATTCGCCACAACCGGGCCTTTTCGGTCCAAAACTCATCATACGATGACAAAAGAACCATTTTACCAAGGTTTGTGGTGTAACACAAAGTAGACCACAAATCCGAGTTATGAGCTAAACAATTGGAATCCGAGGATACGAACATATAAGTCCGTGCTACAACGTGAGATCTAGCCCCAAGCAAAACCAATGTATACTCCTTCACTAGGATCACTATGAACCATGGCTAGTATACGGCCTCACATAACCGTACCAAGTTGCCCCCGAGGATCATATGCATCCATAGCTACAATGGGGAATGTGACATCCCAACAAAAAGTCGTTAACGGCCAGAACCTCACAATTTAATGCACATGTAGTTCTTATATATTAACGGCCAGAGCCTCACAATTTAATGCACATGTAGCTCTATATTTTCTTTACTTGGTAACCACCAAATAATATCAGTCGACTCAAAACCTAGGGATCCGCTAGTAATGGTACAGACTCGTCACAACAACATATGTGACCAACTATAAATAAACATATGGTATAAACACATTTTATAAACAAGATGTCATTTCCAGTTCAACTTCTGGTAAGAATGAAAATCATTAAAATGAGTTCTTAAACATTCTTTTCATATATCCACATAATGTACAAGTAAAACATCATTTTACTACATTAAGATAAGATCCATCATTTTAGTAAACACAATGATCGGGAACCCTAAAATCTCCCAAAACTGAAGTTATATCAAATACGTAGAAAACTTAGATCTGAAACCATGGAGATATATAGGAGTTCCAAAAGGTATATTTTGATATGTATACAGTTTAAAATGATAGTAGGAACTCACCAGTAGGTTTTAGGATAAACCCCGGAAAACCAGATAACGATCACGACGTAGAGGTGAAGCTTAAAACACCGAAACCTCAGATCGAACACCAAAAATAACTACCAAACTCTAGAGAAAGAGAGAGAGAAAAGATTTAGAGAGAGAGAGAAGAGAGACTGAAGAGAGAGAGAGAGAAAATCTTGAGAATGAGATATTTGATGAAAACCAACTTTAAGTCGACTAGGAGAGCTTCGCGGGTTATGCCGCGATTTCCACTCGCGGCATAACTCGCCCGCTTACACAAAACCAAACCCATCCAGAGGGTTTCGCGGGTTGTGCCGCGACCTCAAGTCGCAGTGCAACTCGCGTAGTTCACTGTGGTTTGTCCAACCCACCAAAAGCCAAACTCAAACTTGGAACCAAACGCGGTGCTAACGACAAAAGCTTAACACTAGAATACCAAGATTACATAACGAAATTCGGGGTGTTACAATTCTCCCAACCTTAGAATGATTTCGTCCTTGAAATCTACTCTTCTCAATGGAACACTGTCCGCAGAGAAGATCGTCACAAACCCAAATGCCAGAATCATTAACGAGATCCTAATACCGACATCCACATGAGCTACCCTTCTTGGGCACAATTCACTCCTAACCGAACGAACACTCAACACTTCAAAGTAACCTTTACTCCCAAGGTTACGGTTGCCTCCCAACCTTAGGTGACAATTACTACCTCCAGGAAATTTGCGACCTCAACTTTCCATCTACCAATTTCTTTCAAACTGCACGGTTCAGAACTCAAAGCCAACAGTCGACGCTAATCTTCCCAAAACTCTCAGATTTCGCTGATCCATTCCTAATATTGATAAAGTTATTCTTACAAGGCGCACTAATACGTCTTTCCGGCAATCGGTTAACACAGATTCTGATATCACTCAACTCCGATCCGACTCCAAATCTGGAAAATAGCCCTTATTCAAATTTCTTAATACTTCCATAAATACTTCGTCTAAAACCACATTATAAGGATTAACCTCTAAACATACCACCAATCTATACATTCGGACTATACAGGACGGGCGCTAATAAAACCCACAACAGGAATTTGATGCACATGCTGAAAAAATAAAAAGGATTAGGCTTAACGCCTAGAGAGCTCAAGAGTTTTACATAAGTAAAAGCAATTAAATTGATGAACTTCTCTTTAAAACAGAACCTTTCAAATAATGAATTTTAAAACATGGAACAACTCCTTTTCAAAGTTATGCAATTTCAAAGATGGATCCTTTATTTCAACGATACTTTATAAATTGACACAACTTGTACTAACTCGAAGTATGAAACATTAGTAACACCATGCATACCGTACGTCCGAAATCATGGACATTAGGTCCAGTACTCACACGACCAAAACGAAAGAAAATTAAATACCCATATGCAGGAAAACACACTTCATTCAAACCTTAATATGCGTGGGGAGAACCCAATATTAAAGCCATCATTTACCGTCGACTCCACATAACCAAAGTTGGTAAAAATATGACATTTAATGTTTAATATACCCTGGGTCTACGACGGAGAGACCCGTACACAAATAGAATAGAAGGACACGCAAGTAGGCCGCCCATACAACTTCCTCGCATGACCTCTAAACGTTTCCATCTTGGGTGGCGAGAACAAATGAATGGGACCACCCGTGATGTTATTGGATTTCACCACGTATCCCGATCTTAGTTCCCATGTCGTACCAGACATCACAACTTCAAACCGTTTATTGCCTCTAGACACACTCCGTCAAGTTCCACCTCAAGGGCTTACGGACATGAGGTGAAGCTTAAAACACCGAAACCTCAGATCGAACACCAAAAATAACTACCAAACTCTAGAGAGAGAGAGAGAAAAGATTTAGAGAGAGAGAGAAGAGAGACTGAAGAGAGAGAGAGAGAGAGAGAGAGAGAGAGAGAAAATCTTGAGAATGAGATATTTGATGAAAACCAACTTTAAGTCGGCCAAGAGAGCTTCGCGGGTTATGCCGCGACTTCCACTCACGGCATAACTCGCCCGCTTACACAAAACCAAACCCATCCAGAGGGTTTTGCGGGTTGTGCCGCGACCTCAAGTCGCGGTGCAACTCGCGTAGTTCACTGTGGTTTGTCCAACCCACCAAAAGCCAAACTCAAACTTGGAACCAAACGCAGTGCTAACGACAAAAGCTTAACACTATAATACCAAGATTACATAACGAAATTCGGGGTGTTACAAATTACCTAATTTTCACCAATTTAAAATGCTATAACCATACATTACATTTGCAAGACTAAGTCTAGTAGAACGGTTCCACCACAACCCTCGATCAAGATACTCAAATCTTCTAGCACACAACGTCGTCGAGAAACAATACACAAAGCTCCATAATCCAACATAGTTCCACATTTTTAAACAGAGTTAACCGAACCACTCGAATTGCCTTACACACAAGGAATATTTCAACAATTTTAACTCAAATTCTTAAATCCACTACTAAGTACGCCTCAACGAACTAAAATATGGCATTTTCATCAATGTTCAACTGAGACAAAGTAAACTCATCCATAATTACATCCCGACCAAAGTGGTGTAAGTAAGAAGTCATTGAATTCTACCAAATAATCGCTTCTCACTCCAACATGAGCATATAATTGCCTAATAATCCTGACATTTTAAACAGTTTTACTTATCACATTGCACCTTACTGAAAACACATAATGCCACCATTTATCATAAAGATAGGACCCAAAACAAATCAATGACTCCCACGTCTACCTTGTTGTAAAATGCCACTAACTTATTCACATAACTACCACACTACAATATCACACTACAAACAAATTCTTCACGATTCCTTCACATAAATCATGGACACCACCTTCTTCACACTAACCATAAAACCAATATAACTGTAATAAAGTCATATTATGACTTAATTTTCTCGAATTTAGACGAACCACAAAATCATAATCACTTAATCCGCTCAAATAGGTTCAGAATCTTTTCCAGCTCGTCATGATCTACAAGAAACAAGTTCTAGTAACCCAAAAGATAAGACACCCTCGTTTGTAGACCATTATGATCTATGTGCACCCACTTCAAATGTGCTAAATAATCCATTCCTCTACGAATCACCAAAATCTCATAGGAAGTCATATGCCCAACCTAGCGATCTTCCGCTTTCAAAACACCCACACGAGGTGGTTTAGCATAACGCCAAAATATACATCTTACCCCAAACGACCACTTACGCCATTATCTACTCACAAAACCATGTTTGAACTAATTCTTCAAACTTGCCACCTCCATCGCATCATACCCGACAATAATGACCCAAGTCTCCATTTGGCAATGGTGTAATACCACATTGTCTCATAAGTTAACTACAAGTCTACCTTAACATTCTTGCACGACTTCGATGTATAATCCCCTTTTTCTTCCTTACTGACAACATTTCAATAAAACACGACACGTGACTTTACTTAAGGTATCATGTACTTACAAATTATTCCTAATTGTAACATTCACCGGCAACCGCGTCTCAACCGCACCGAGACAAAATTAAAATTAAGTTCTAGCCAACTATAGCCAAGCCGAATACAATACCCCGTATTTCTGACTTGCACCAACCATACTTAATCCGTAACCAATGTCATAAATCAACCTCAACGGTCCAACCAACGTATTCATGACTCTTGAAACTTTTCCTTGTCCTTAATTGTGATTTCCTTTTAGTGGAAGGTTAACCCATAAGTTCGACGAGTTCATAACGTTCATGCATGTTGACAACAACAAAAAAAAAATGTTTTGTCCTTATAAAATTTAAAGAAATAATCACTGCGTAACAAACTCGTGCATGCAAGACAAGACATTACTGCAATGTAGATAATCATGCAGAAATCTAACTCATATATGGCTAAAAAGGTAAAACACAAGTTAGCGGTCCAAAAGTTGTCGATAATAAGCAAAATACTCACAATAAAATCTTCTCCTGATTTTGGTTATTAGCATTCTTGAGGCTTTCGCCCCCACTGCTGAGTCAACAAACTATCCCGCCAATCGACGCAATGACAACATCATCATTTAAGTTTCAATAATAGAATGATGTAACAACATATTTTCACACCTCGATCATAAAGGTTAGACCAACAAGATATATATATATATATATCCATATGAAAAGAAAACGTTTTCCATTTGCAAAGGAAACACACTCATGCATTTTAAAACGTAGACTACATTGTTTGCATGTGTCTATTTATTTAGTAAAAAAAACCTCAACATGCTCCCGCTACATGCAGTTATGAACATAGTATAAAGTAACTTGTGAAACCCGTTTTAAAACAACATGATGTATGAAACTTGTCTTACGATTTAGGGTGATTCTCTCCAACCGTATACAATTTAACAACAACTTGCTACCTTTCATAGTTTTTGACCAACGAGTGAGTTTTCCACACCCGTAAAAAATTCCCAGTACAAGTCTCTCACCTTGCTCAGTTACTCATAACATATTGTTTCCATTCTGATCATTAACCGGTGCTTTCAAATTATTCTTATCCTTACTCCACTCTCGAATTGACGATCCTATCATATTCAAACGATCTTTTCCGCATGCATTACTAACTGAAAAGTCAAGAGATTCCCCGATATTCCTCACCTTCCAACTTTCAAACCCCCGGTGTACCGCTCATCGAAAGTAATTCAGCCAATCAAGATGACTCCGATAATGGAGGTTCCCCGTAAAATTAAGAGTATGCTCTTAAACCGTCCTACTTCCCTCTGAGTCTTGATGATTCTATCTCTAGTTTATTTGTTGATACTCGATGAAAACTTCTCATAGATCAAACACATTACTTCATAAACATTCTCTAAATTACCACTAAGATGACACCATTAACCGATGCTTAGACCAAAAATTCCTGGGTTATAGGGTAAAACAAGCACACCCATGTACCTGTAAATTCACAATTACATTGGCCAGATGTAATTGTATATTTACCCTACATGGTAGTCCTCACTACCCTATCAAATATGTCCCTATTGCGGTCCTTCCTAGAGGCTTTCCTATTTCTCAGTTGTATTTCCCCTACTCCACAGTTTAAGTTTAGGCCTATCTGGTCACCTAAATCCCTTAAACTATGGCTCTGATACCAACTGTAAAGACCCATGTCCCACGACAAGAGACAGAACCAACTTTATTAAATAATAATGCAAAGCGGCCCAAAACAACATCTAAAATACATGGTTTATGGAAAAACAACCTAATACACAACTGAGAATACATTGACAGGAATCTATAATGGAGGTCCTCTAATTCAGCTCCAGCTCGAATCTTCTCTTAAATACTTATTCATTCCTCCTACTGTCACTCTTTACCTGAAAAGGGTTTTAGATTTGAAAAGAGCGAGGGTTAGACCGAAAGATCTAGTGAGTCCCCTCTTGCAACAGTTTTTAACTCAACAAAAACATTCAAGAATTTATCATAAAATAACCATTTTCAGCTTCAAGGAAACCTTTAACTTTTAACAAATTTTTCCGCTCACACTACCGCCACCCTAAGGTGACAGCGTGTCTGTGACTCACACTGCCTTTGTTGGGACACACCCCCAACGGCATAAACGGAACACACCCCCCGGTATGAGCACAGGCGGGCCACACCCCCCGACTTTGAGCCTTTACACTTAGAACCATGTATGCATACATTTCCACTTTGACATCAATAATAAAAATCATCTTTAACATTTAAATAAATCTCGCAAGTAAATATCAAAGCAATATTATTTCGAAACTTGCATATAAATTCACATACACAAAAACATAACTTAAACAACATGAGAGACTTTAGTTCAGAAAAACTCACTTGTAGTCCAAGCCTAGATCACACACTTTAGGTTAAGGATTTCCAGTCCGAACACCTGAATTGATCGAATACCAACCAAAATTAAAACCCGCTAGAACCACTTCGTTTATTCTCCAAATACTTATAATAATATCCTAATATCGTCCCACAAAATCCCATTCGAGACCCCAAGAAGCAGACCAAAGTCGTGCGAATAGAAGGACTCAAGTGACCTAGCCCGCGACCTCAAGTTGGGGCGCTAGTCGCGCCCTTTACTGTTTTTGTATCCATATTTAGACAATAAGCTCACCAATCACGGTTTAGAGGTCTATTTAGAGGTCTAATAAAAAAATGTGGGATTAAATCCTTAAACTCATTTTAAACAATAATACAAAAACACTTGGTTATTTTAACCCAATCTACATCAAAATCGAGTCCCCAACGTAAAATCTCTTTCCCCAAATGAAAACCCATTAAGGTTCATGGTGAGATTTCTCCATTGTTTTTTTCTTTTCTTTCCAAAATAGAATAATGAAGTCAAAACATCAAAGCTCCATTGAGAAACAAACACAAACACATCTTTTATGGAGTTTTTCATAAACACATGGATTAAAACCAACCAAAATCTTAAACCTAGGAGATGAACTCCATTAATGGAAGAAATTCATAATATGGATGAGAATCTTACCTTAAGAGGAAAAACCCTTTCACCAAATCCTTCCCAACGTCTTCAAAGCTTTAAAAAAAATAGGATATTCTTCTCAAAAAAACCTTTTCTTTCTTCTCTCTCTAATTCGTCCATTTCCTATCTTTCTCTCCAAGAATATAGTACACACACACACTAAAAGGTGGAGAAATCGACTGGTACACAAATGAGGAAATAGGGTGTACACCTTTTGGCCCCAAAATTACATCTTTGGTCCTCTAATAAACATAACATGAACCAACCCACACCTTCACTTATTCTAATTTGTCAAACTAGATTATTTTTCTTTTTCTTTTTCTTTTGGGTTATTACAATCTCTCCTCCTTAAAAGAATTTCGTCCCGGAATTCATTCAGGTAATCGACTTCGGGTAACTAACCATTGAACCAAGTTTGAGCCTCCACATCACCTCTTGCTTTCAGGAGACTTCCAACAGTCCAACCCACCACCAACTTCTTTGTTTCTCTATGTAGAACTTTGATCCTATTATGAACAATCCTTCTAACACAAAACTTATACCAACAGATTACCACACTTTCGCTGCATAACTCTAATTAAATTCACAAACTCGCGATATCCTCCCATAATTACACATCGCTTGAATGCATTTCTCTTTTTTCTGGATAGATTGAAACAACTCACCAACTTTCCAGCTTTAAATTCTCAATATTCCAGCATGGAAATTTAAAATGCGCAACAAAATTTTGTTCGCTTTAACAACCCATCTACCTACAATATCATCCCCCAGGCTAACCATTTGTAGCATTTCAGGTCAATCGTTCCAGACATTGTCCATTTTGGCCACTCACTTGGATTCGCCGTTTTGAAACGCGTCTAAATTCGGGTTTCGCATACAACTTCAATTCTTTGAAAAGGAAAGAAGTTTAATGAAGTTTACACCACAATAACCTAAACTCCGACTGATCACAACAACCTTTAAAATCCGACATCTCACGACCTGGTCATCCTCGAATTTTTTTCACATTCAGACTCACAATTAAGAGTTCCTTTATCAATCAAGTACACATTCCTTAATAATATTCACCAATACGATATACTTCTAACATAATTAACACTTTATCCCCTAATTTTACATTGATCACTACTATTTATTGTTAGATAATTCATTTTCACCATACACATTGATCACCACAACATCACCATCTTTACATACATATAAAAGAAGGAACTTTCCACAACCCATCATCTGAATAATTCACTGATTAGCGTTGATCAAATCCTAATAACACACATATCAGAACCATACCAAGTCTACCTGTAACCCATGCATTTTCAAAATAACTCTAAGAGGTACTTGCTTTACAAAAGGGAACAAACCATGCCCACACATAACTATTCCAAATAGCACAACCATGAACGCCATATTCACTCGGAACATTAAAGCATACACTCTCAATATAATACTTTCTAGCAAAGGAAAGATTTAAACTACTCAGACGAATTATTTGCCAACATATTAGCGGGCATCGGTGAGCGCATGTGAAAACGAGTTTCTTCACTTATCAATTCTGATATTGCTTTTTCAAGAGTCGGTAATGGTTGCCTATGAAGAAGAGAAGCACGAACATTCTCAAATTTATCAGTAAGGCCCATCAGAATGGTGATCAAATGTAGCTGGTTGAAGTAGGCGGTGAATTGTTGAGTTGTTTCATCAAAAATCTGTGGTGCTCCAAGATTTATATGATCTCTGAGAGACTGCATTTCAGAGATATAAGAGTTTATGGATTGATCAGGAAGTTGACGTTTGCTCTGAAAGGTGGTCCACAATTGATACTGATGAGATAGGCCCGATGACATGTACCGCTTGGCGAAAAAATCCCAGAGACTTTTGGCGGTAAGATAACCAAGAAACTATTGGTTGATCTCAGGAGTAGTGGAGGCATTAATGAAGCCCATAATACGAGCATTATTGATGTCCCACTCATCCATTCGTTTTGCAAAGTCAACAACATTCTCAGTTGCTTCCTGAACTGGAACTTTGGATGCACCAGTAACATAGGTGTAAAGGCCATGGGATTTTAGCAGAATTGTCATATGATGATGCTAGAGTATGTAGTTGCTACCATTGAAAACAACCGAGATGGGATTTGAGTGACTGAGATTGGTATCCATGGATAGGATTAGAAACAGTTCACAGAGAACCGGTATTAGGATGTGCGACCGGTAGTAACGACCGGTAGAATGAGCGACCGGTATTAACGACCGGTAGTATCGACCGGTAGAACTTAGCGACCGGTAGTATCGACCGGTATAGACCGGTATGCTTGCAACTGGTATGGACCGATAGAAAGTTGCGACCGGTATGGAGTGTACCGGACTTAGCGACCGGTATAGAGAAGACCGGACTGAGCGACCGGTATTAGTAACCGGTATGCGTCGACCGGTATAACGACCGGTATAGGTGTTTGTGACCGGTAAACTTCCGGTCTGCGACTAGGGTTAATTACAGAGAGACCCGTAAGGCGTTCGATTCGAAACAACGATTCGCTAGGTGTTCTCGATTCGAAACAACAGAGAGGCGACGGCGAAGAAAGAGGAAAACCAAGATCACTTATTAAAATCAATTATCAAACAACAATCGATTAAGGCGACGGCGGCGAGAGGCGACTGGATCGGATGAACAGTGTGATGAACAGTGAAATCGATGAATAAACCTACAGCTCTGATACCATGTTAGAAGATGAATATGATTGAAGGAGACGATAAATATGCTGAAGGTTTGAAACCTCGATATATTGATTGAGAGAAAACGTACAATATGAAAAGTAAAATAATGAGTAATCTAACCTAGACTACAAGATACAACATATTTATACATAGAATATATGGGTGTGGGCCCTATACTGACACGGGTCTGGGCCCTCTACACATATACATTAACACTCTTAAATTCTAAGAACATATTACCACAATAGTACGTGATTTTCCTAATATTATATTTCTCAATGAAAAGGAAAAGTCCTTTATATATACAGATGAAGGATCGTATAAGATGAGTAGTTAATGTGAGAAGGTAAGAAGGGATTTGGATCTTTAATCAATTTTAATCTCACTCCCATCCATGAATTTATACGGTGTATCTAGGTGCATTTCATCTTAAAGTGTATCAAAGAGTGAAAATATTTTCTTACTCTTCTCATCATAACTTTCATTCTCACAATATTTTGTAAGATCTTGAGATACGATCTCAAACACAAATCAAAGGTTAAATTAAGAAATTAATAATTTTGATAAATTTGACTTAAATTTTTAAATAAAGGGCATTTAGGCATTTTAGAAATCTACCGATACATGTTGTGATACATTAGATTATGATAATTCTCTCTATATACTCACTTATACCCACTATGATACTTATCGATACCCATTGTGATATCCATTGTATATACTTTGTGATGCCCTAAGATACTTTTTTTTGGAAGGCATAGCGGCATCGAACCAACGAACGACTACCACGAACACACGCACACCTCCCCGGCGGTATCGGGCATCCACAGGCAGCCCACTAATCCGCCGCTGTCCTGGCCCAACTTACGTTGAACCTAGAGCCCAACCACAGTCTAAGACTGGGCTGGGGGCAGCCCAGTCAACGATTGGACCGGCCCAAGGATTGGGTACTCCTCATGCCCTCAAATTGACTCCCCTTGGATTCGAACCCGGGTAGATTGGGATACCATCCACAACCCCCCCCCCCAGGATGCTACCGCCCTTGGGGAAACCAACTGAGCTAGACATGACGCCCTAAGATACTATATACACGATGTGATACAATGATACTCATTGTATACATGTTGTGATACCTGAGGTATGGGATTTCAACAAAAAAGACATGGTTTGATTATTTGATAAAGTTAATTAGGATAAATTGATATAATTGTTTGAAAAGTCAAATGAGACGATGTTGGAAATAAAATCATGAGTGGTGGTTATAATATCTATTTTATAAATTACCAAATCACCCTAAATCATTAATTAAATTATAAAATAATTTAATTACAAAAGTGGCTCACATTGGATCTCACAAATCTCGCAAATCACTTAATTCTCATTTGATTAAAGCTCGTATATTAACATCATTATGATTTTATTTTCATAAATAGATTTCACTTTCACTTGTAAAGATTAGAGAATTAACTGTCTTATCAATATATATATATATATATATATATATATATATATATATATAGGGAGAGGTACATTTGAGAAATAGAGAAGTAATCTTAGCCATTCATCTGGTCAACATTTGCGGCTTTGACCGCGAAGCACCGGATAATTCTTTGTGTGGTCTATAGAAGGTAGAGGGATAATTTCATAAAATACACGGGATGAGTTCATATATGAATTTGTATGAATCACAAAGATTCATATATGAATCTGTTAATTAGTTCAACTGATTCATATATGAATCTTTGTGATTCATACAGATTCATATATGAATCTTTGTGATTCACAAAGGTTCATATATGAATTTTTGTGATTCATACAGATTCATATATGAATCACAAAGGTTCATATATGAATCTGCTAGTTAGTTCAACTGATTCATATATGAATCACAAAGGTTCAAATATGAATTAGTTAAAAGAGTTCAGTTGTGAATTGCACTGGTTCATATATGAACATATAGTTCATATGTGAATTATACATGTTCATATATGAACACAGCCCGTGTGTTTTGTAAAATTTACGAAATTGTTCTTCTATTTTTGGGATAGCCGCAACTTTTTGACCGGTCAAAGCCGCAACTTTTTGACCGGTCAAAGCCGCAACTTTTTGACCGGTCAAAGTCGCAATATTTGACTAGTCAAATCCGATCTTGACCATATGAATGGCTAGGATTACTTCTTTATTTCTCATATATTTATCATTTCTCAAATGAACCAAACACTATATATATATATATATATATATATATATATATATATATATATATATAAAAGAAGGCATAGGAGAGAGAGTGAATGAAAGGTCTCCATTGCCATTTATATATTTTCTTAAACTTTTGATTTTTTTAATTATATTGACCTATTAAATGAGAAAGTTTTCAATTTTTTTTTTTTTACTTAACTATTATTACCTATATTTTCTACCAATCAAATATATATTATTATTCAATTTTTTTCTTCTCTTTTACATTATCTAAAAATAATAGTAAGCTAACAATATAATAAATCAAAACTTTTGTAAGTCTGCATGAATTAAATCATCAATATATATAGGGCTGTAAACGAACCGAACGAACACGAACGGAGGCTTGTTCGTGTTCGTTCATTTAACTTAACCGAACAAATGAACGAACACGAACGGTAAACGAACGAAATTTTTTGTGTTCATGTTCGTTCGTTAAGAAAATATGTTTGTTCGTGTTCGTTCATTAAGAGCTCAACGAACGTAAACGAACGAACATAAATGAACATATACGAACGTAAACGAACGAACATAAATGAACATAAACGAATGAACATAAATGAACATATACGAACGTAAACGAACGAACATAAATGAACACAAATGAATAAAAAACAACCACCGTTACTCATAATTTCGTTCGTAAAAAATAACATAACAAAATAAAAAAAATGGATATACTTAGGAGGTATAAAAAAGGAATTTTAAAAAATTAATTTAATTAATGCTTTGACAAATTAATGTCATAATACATATAAATATATTTATGTATATAAACAAATATAAACGAACATAAACGAACGTAACGTAAACGAACATAAATGAACGAACGTAAACGAACATAAATGAACGAACATTAACGAACATAAATGAACGAGCGTTCACGAACGTAAATGAACGAACGAGACCATTGTTCATGTTCGTTCATTTAACTAAACGAACAAAAAAATGTGTTCATGTTCGTTCATTTATTAAATAAACGAACATAAACGAACTTCCCGCCGAACAGTTCACGAACGGTTCACTGAACGTTCGGTTCGTTTACAGCCCTAAATATATACAAAAATATTCAATAGAGTATTTTTTTATTTAAGTATTTTTTTTTTTCTTAGTAATCTAACAATGCTTATAAATCAAACTTTATTAAATAAATATATTTATTTTTACTTATTTTATTTTATTTTATTTTATTATGGTAACAATGATTATAAATAAAACTATTATTTAAAAAATTAAGTGTTTTTATTATTTTATTTTTTATTTTCACATATATTTTTATGTTTATTTACATTTTTTAAATAAAATATTTATTTTTTGTTTAGTCTTTTAGTTATTTTAGTAAGGTGTCAATTATTTTGATGATGGAATCATTGTTCCAATTGATTTAATAAAATTATTTTGAACATTTTCATTAATTATTATTTATAAAATACTTACGGCAACCATTATACATAACATTAATTAAATGATAGTTATTACACATATTATTATTTACATACCATCAATATTGCATATTATTTTGGAAAAAACATTAATATTAAATAGTTATAATTCTTAATGGAAAATTTTATTATACCCTATCAATATATAAATGAAATACTTATGACAATTAAATACAATTGAATAACAATTATGATTTACTATCAATTTATTCTAGTATTTCATTTTTTTTCTATATAAAGGTTGTAGAAAACTAACTACTTCCATTGCTTGAACCATTATTTTGTTATTTGATTTTAATGTCATGCAATATTCTTTTTGCTAAAAGACTTGAAAGATGATGACGATGACTAGGTTATAAAAATTCGGATTTGTATAATGTGGGAATGTCTAAACACGATGAAAGTGGGAGAATCGATTAGTTTAGACATTATTCTAATCGATAAGAAGGTATGATGAAATCATCGAGTACATGACATATTCTCATTTGTCTAATTTGTGATCCATATTTTTTTATAGGAAAGCTTAATGCATGCATCTATGCATAAGAACTTGGTCCCAAGGTTTTATGATCTATTGAGCAAAGTTGTTCTATATTGTCTAAAAAGTTTGAGATTATTGAGAGCAAAGACAATTACCGACCACTTTCAACCACTACTAAGTACAAAATATGTCTATATTGTCTAATTAAATGAAGAGCTTCAACACCAAACCTCCAAATGTCTATGCTTGATTTACAATATTTTTTTGAATTTCACAAAATAGATTTTGTTTGTTTGATTACTTTTAAATTTGACCAACATTTATTTCTACTACTATGTAATAGACAAATTCAAATATAATAAGTTCATAAATTAAAAATTTTGTCGTATTTACATACACAACATTTGTATACACCGCGCAATGCCCGATGCATTTACCTAGTTACTTTATACATGGGAGTTTTAAATGGGAAGACTAAGGGGTTGTTTGTTTGTTTTTTAAAACCTCTTAATGACTCTTAAGTCTGAATCATTCAGACCTTTTTACACACCACCTCTTATTAATCATAACTAAAATAAGACTTCAGACTTTAGACCTCTTAAAAAACAAACGGCACCTAAATATCATGCGAACGTAAAATAAAGATTTATGTGTGAATTATTAAAAAATCAATTTGAAGATACATACATGAACCCATGTGAATACTATTTAACGTCGGTTCACATATACATCTTCAAATTTGATCTTTTCAGTGATTCACATGAATCTTTTCTTAACCTTCTGATCACGATATTTAACTTTTTTATTTAAACAATTCATACTTTATATATAACCGCATGTAAGATATATTATTTATATTCATTCGATTCTAGATTAATATGAATAGTCCTTTTTACAACTCAACAGAATTATTTCATGCATGTTTATTTAAAATAATAAAATTGATATTGTTTTTTAATTATTATGCATAATAATATAAATATATAATCTTATAACTAATTCGGTGAGTTTAGAAAAATCTTATTAAATAAAGAAAAAGGATGGTTCGTAGCTATCTTCCTTTTGAATCTCAGTCGATAGGATCTTTCAAATAAATCACATAAAATCTCACTTAATTAATTTGAAGTTGGAGCTGGTTATATATATACTAGGGCACGTGCATGGAAGCTTATTTTAAAGCTTGATACATTCCATGTACGTTGGCTTTGCCACCTCCATTTTTTATTCTTTTAATTTTATTATTTAATTGTTTGAGATTTTGTGCATAGAATTACAACTATTACTACTGTATAATCTATATACATTATTAAATAAATAATAAGTGATAGAACCTTTTGAGATAAATCTTTTAAAGTTCAAATTAATATTGTGCCTGATTTTTCAGAAAAAAAAAAACATAGAAAAACAAAATCTTCTATTAACATTTTTGTTTCTTTCAGCTGTAAGTTAGATTTGCTTCTGATTGTTGCATCTCGTTGCTCTAGGTTTTCCTTAGCTATATAATTTTTGCTGCTTTTTTTAATATATTTTACTGCATTTCAAAAGAAAATGTAGAATAATAACTGGTAACACTTCTTTTGGTAATAAATACAATGTCTTTTGTATTTATAAATACAATATGTCCTTTTTTTTTCTTACAAATCATGTCTAGCTCAGTTGGTTTCCCCAATGGCGGTAACATCCTGGGGGGATTGTGGATGGTATCCCAATCTACCCGGGTTCGAATCCAAGGAGAGTCAATTTGAGGGCATGAGGAGTACCCAGTCCTTGGGCTGGTCCAGTCTTTGACTGGGCTGCCCCCCCAGCCCAGTGTTAGACTGTGGTTGGGCTCTAGGTTCAGCGTAAGCTGGGCCGGGACAGCGACGGATTAGTGGGCTGCCCGTGGATGCCCGATACCGCCGGGGAGGTGTGCGTGCGTGTGTGCGTGTGTTCGTGGTAGTCGTTCGTTGGTTCGATGCCGCTATGCCTTCCAAAAAAAAATATGTCTTTTTTTCTTTCAAAAAAAAAAATACAATGTGTCTTTTGAGTTTTCTTATTAAAAATATAAGACTACTTTTTGGCAATAACTCAATCTTAACATGTTTCTTGACTTATTAGTGATGATTACAAAATAATTATCAATAGCTTTGATTTTTTCCCTAAATAAATTCTCAATTAATACATCTAACTTGTTTTTATTATTTAGATCTCAATTGGTGAAATTCAAGTTTTTTATTTATATTTTTTGTATTGTAAACAACATTGTTATGTTTTGTTTGATAATGAAATCAAGAAAACCTTGAGTAAAAATGTTTACAGAACGTTATAAATAAATTTTTTTTTTAAAGTAAACATTCATCAACATTATTATTAAATAGATTTTGGTTTTTGAAAATTTCTTCATGATGTTATGCTTTAATAAAATGTTGTTAATTTTACTGTGAAATGAAAAGAAATAAATAAACAAAATAAAATAAAATTGTAATTAATTAATTAATTTAAGAAAATTAATGTTGCATTGGAAGTAGGGAAGTTCCTTACTCCCTTGTCTGAAGGAGATTGTTATTCCCATTGTTGTTCTTCAAATCTTCTTCACAAGCTTCATGCTCTTGTCTCTTTAACAAACATTAAAAAAAAAAGCCTCATCATAATCAACAAACAGATCATAATGTGATGACAATCCCCATGTTCATTTAAGGCTACCTCCCAAAAGATACCCTTATCCTTCAACATTTTATTTAACAACTCCTAATTAATCCCACAAAACCTTCTGTCAATGTGTACTCCACCAAAGGTCAAAATGTACATAACATGTTCCTAATTAACAAGTCTAGTACAAGTTATGTATATTAGAGTCGGGTTCAAAACGAGAACGATATCTATTTAAAAGAACATGATAACGGCAAATCACATACAAAATCATAATCGATTTTACATTAGCGGAGAAGTCGTGCAAAATCACGGTACGCGGGTGACTTTTGCCGCGACTTAAGGTCGCGGGAATCACATGTAAAATCACTTTATGATTTTGTATGTGATTTGTCATTCTCGTGTTTTTTTAAATAGATATCGTTCTCGTTTGATCCTCTCTCATGTATATTATATATATAAGATCATCATGTATGTGATCATATATCACTAACTATACAATAGTCAAACACACTCACTTGTGGTAATAATATATAGAAAAAGGGTAAATGTATATATTTTTTGTTCGGAAAACTAATGTCAGTATAACGATAACAAATCCTAATTAATGTTAGGAAAGATATGACCTATATATTAGGTGGTAATACTATTAACAAGTCCTAGGAATACTCTCCTTGAAGAAATTGAACAAATTAATGCTTTGGAGCATGTTTAACTTTTTGTCATCAAAAGTTCTTTTTAGTACTAAGAGGAGTAATCTTCATTAGTTGTGGATTGTTATTGTACCCTTTAGGTGAATTAATATGTTTAACTTTGTCTTCAATGGTTTTTATTAGCCTTGATATTAAATCAAAGATGGTTTGTTTTGCATGATTCCTTTCCATTCAGAGTTGACAATGTATTGAAAAAAGGATTACCTATTACCTAACAGAAAGTTGAGGGGAGGGGGCGTTTGGTTCACAGAATGGAATTTGATGAAATTGGAATCCATCGAATGAATTTGACTTTGAAGAAATTGGAATGAAATTTGACCATGCATTTGGTTGCTAGGAATTCAATACCTTCACTTAAACCAAGAAATGATGAATTCCTTAAATTATGGAATTCAATGGAATTGAAAGGATTTCATCGCTTTCATTCCGTGAACCAAATTAAATGGGCTTGGAATTTGGTCAATGGAATTGGCCATCAAATTCCTTCCAATTTCATGAACCAAACAACCCCTAAGTTTCTTATAGTTTGTGAATTGAGTTCCAATGGTGAATAAACATAACAATTTGGTTGTTTATGTTATTGGAGATGTAGCTTGGAGTTTCATTTACCAAGGGTTCATATTAATTTGGTTTTGTAACATAAAAATTTGAGTGGTACAGTGTTCCATAAATATCCATATATCTCAAGATCAACTATTAACTTTGTATCAGAAAATCCAAAATTTTGATATTCTTACAGAACTAAATCAATGCCTTCGATATATCGTCTATCAAAACAAAGCATTAAGTCAATAGTGAAATTAAATCCTCATTTGCACATTTGAACCGGTCTTGCCTCTTAAACTTTCTTTTCACCTTTACTACTACATCCAAACCTCATAGTAGCTTGGATTGCATAAAGAGTTTTGGTAAGCCTAAAAGGTATAGTGAGTTCATAGTTTTTATTCAATATAGACATAAAAAACTATTAAAACACAGCTCAAATCTCATATCAGAAATGTTATTTATTAATAGCATGCACAACTCATAAGAGATAACGTTTAACTCCATTGACCACAATAGTGGTTTAACGTTCACAAACCAAACCGACCCACTTGCCTACTCTTACGGTTAAATTCACAAATTGACCGACCTACTTGTCTGCGATTATCATCACAACGCAACCGCCCACTTTTTTGTCAATGACACCCACACATAACATGATGTGTAATAAAATATGCTACTTAACGTCTTTCGCAATATCATATATCAATGACATGAACATTTTTATAATTCTAGTAGAACATTTTATAATTCTAGTACAATTTTTTATGCAATCCATTAAAATAACACATTGAACTCAACTTGAGTTCTCAACTTTAAGTGTTTCTATCCATACTTATCAGTCTCCTTACAAGTTCATAATGACACTTTAAGGATACTCTATCATGACAACACTAAACATGCACTCTACATCATACTGAGTCGATTGGTTGACTTTCCCACCAATAATATTAGCCTAATAAATGGCTCAATTGGGTTATTTTTAAAGACTAAAAGTTGATTACAGACCATAATCGACAATTTCATTGCTTAACTTACTCTAGAATGTAATTCTGCAGAAAAAAAAAATCATATGTTACCTTTATCAAACATGTCAAACGAAATCCGTAATATCATGATTCTCACACTACTTATAAAGTTCTACTAATTAGTTTCTTGAAATTATAGACCAATGTTATATTCTTAACCCCCTCACGTGAAAATTAAGCCATATAATTGAAACTAAACCTTAGAACTTTTGTAACAACTCAGAGCATTTCCAACAGTTATGATATTTTTAGAAATTTTAGAGATTTGGGGAAAATTATGCTAAACTCTCATCTAAAATAGAGAAAAGTTGTAGAGAGAAAGTAGAAATCTCTACATTTAAAAGAAGAGAAAAAATATAGCATATTTGTTGAAAATGCTCTTAATTTAGACTTAGGGGTTGTTTGTTTTTTTAAAACCTTTTTAATGGCTCTTAAGTCTGAATCAGCCAGACTTTTTTTACATTTAGACTGTTTGTTTTTTTCCAGTTTTCAGAACCTCTTAACTCTTAAATACATCTGAAATAAGAAGTGATGACCTAACTTCTTAAAACCTCTTATCACCGTCTCATTTCATATGCCCTCTTTTCTCTCAAGACGCCTCCAGATGTTATAAAAACAGTCTTATTGATTCAGATTTCAAACTTTAGCACCACCTCTTATTAATCAGAGGTGAAATAAGATTTCAGATCTCAGACCTCTTAAAAACAAATACCACCTTAATAAAAGAAAATTAGTATGATAGAAATCAACCAAATACTTCTTTACTCATTCAAATACTTATGGATACGAATAAAGGGTTGGGTTTCCGTGAGAATGGAAGTTATGATGAGAAGGGTAAAAATGATCTCCACCGTTGGATCAATCATAATTGAAGATCAACACTAATGAGATTGATCAAGATGCACCAGATCAATTCTCGTATCAAACACAATTTATAAAATGACGTGAGTATAAATATGATCAATAGTCCATATCCCTTTTTACGCTTCTTCTTACCTTAATTCTTATTCTCACACATTATTCGTTTAAGAATAAAACTCATTAAATGACTCCAACTATCACATCTTAATCCACATCATCAGCCCTAGGATATTAAAACAAATCCAAACATCCCACCATTAATTAAATCACTAATTACCCTAAAAAGTTAGCGGCCCAAATCAAAAAATAAATACAGCAGGCCAAAAGCCTGTTTACATTTCTTCTTTCACAGCCACAGCCAATACGATTCACAGCCTATTGGTCCGACTTCTCTAGAAGAATTATGTTTTTATAATTATAATATAAGGGGGTGTTTGGTTCATGGATTTTAAATGAATTGAAATGGATAATTCCTTTGACTAAATTTCAATTCCTTTGTTTGGTTCACATATTGATCATGATGGAATCCTTTGAATTCCATTGAATTCCACAAATCAAAGAATTCATCATTCCTTAGCTAAAGTGAAAGATTTGAATTCCATCCAATTAAATTCGTGGTCAAATTCCATCAAATTTCATTCCAATTCTTTCAATATATTCCAATTCCATCAAATTCCATTCTGCGAACCAAACGCTCCCTACGTCTTTCAAAAAATTACAAGATTTTAAAGTTTTTTTTTAAATTTCAAAGTTTTTTTATGTTTTCAAAATTATATTTACTTAAATGCCTTATTTAAGATGTATTCTAATATTAAATTTCAAAAATCATAATTACAAAAATAATGTATAAAGAAGATTTGTAAAAAAAAAAAGAATTAAAACTGGGTCGGTCCTGGGATGGGATATGGGACTAGAAGCGGTAACCAGGTCTAAATTGGTCCTAAGATTTTTGGTCATAAGTCAGAAATGGAACTAGTCGGATCGGTTCTAAGGGGACCGATTTGGGACATATCCAACCCGGGTCGGGACTAATCTTTGGTCATCTCTATATCTAACTAAGTAATTGGATAAAGATTTTGAAAAAAAATATTTAAATAGCTGGAAAAAATCGGCAGCCATTAAATCATGACACATGTCTTACTAAGCGATTAAATCGATGCTACATACTATACATAAGTTGCTACGTTGATGGGTTTACAGTATGGAGTTGAGTTCCGGTAAGTACTAAATTCACCACTTTATTATCGAAGATTCATATAATTAAGTTAACATTCTCACATATGTTACATGTATGATATATGTGAGTATGTTAACTTACGTGACCCTCCGATAACAAAGCGGTTTCTACGGTTCCACAAAGAAAAAGTTGCTACACGATCTAAATTTTGGGGTATGATGTTCAATGATTTGGTATAGGTTTTTACTATAAACGTACTTCAACAACTTATTTCTAATCCACTGTTATTAGCATCTCTATTGAAACCGAAAACTAGTGACCACAACATAACTAGTTACCAACACCGAATCAAAACCCACTAATCGACTCATAATGCTTTCATGAGGTAAACATAAACATAAAGGCCGATGTAAACTAGACATAAACATAAATGTCTCTTAAATGCGGATCTAAACTAGCTAGAGTTCTTGCCTCCTCTTTTGTTGCAACTTTGCTTTCTCTTCCACAATAGGATTTTTAGAGTTTTTCTTTAAGATTAATGACGTTTTTGTACTATGTTGATTGATCTTTCATTTGCATCTCAATAAATACGAGTATTCCAATATGCTTCAATCTTTCATATTTTACTTTCTTTGGGTTATTATAAGTTCAATAATCCACATAATCGATCAAAGTCATGTTTACAAAGTATTGTTTGCCGTTAAAGCTGTAAGTTGAAAGAGTTTTTTTTTTTTTTTTTTTTTTTGGGGGGGGGGGGGGGGGGGGGGTTAGCTCAAAATCAGAATGGTCTTAACGCAAACCCACTAGTACTCAACTGAGAGTCATTTTATTGAAAGAGGATGACACATCTGGTAAATTTTATTAAAACAAAACACACGTCTATTCGTAAGTATTATGATTCAACTAACATTTTTATCAGTCATATAATGAAACAAATAATAAATTCGTTGGAAATGGGGTCTCAACACATTTTTTGAGTGAATTGTGGATTTGATCCCTGTAGTATGTCGAAATTTTGACTAGCATCCCTAAACTCAAAAAATTGCGGATATGGTCTTTGTGGTTGTCATTTTCTTATGACTAAGGTCCCTCACACTAATGACCATTAGACAAATTCATTAATCCAGTTGTAGGGAAATGGAGAAAATTGTTATTACAGTTGAAACAAAAAGTGTATGAAGAAGGTTTTTTTGTGTTGGTGTGATATTTTAGGCAAATCTCACTTCGTCTAGGAACAAGGAGGATGGTTGGTAGGTAGGCCTGACGAGGATATCATGTTCTTAGTGAGTGACTTTGTGACAAGTCGTCCCACATCAATAATAAATAAGATATTTGTGAATTGGTTTAATTGGGGTGTGGGGTTTTGACAACTTATCCCACATGGATTGAAAATAAGATTTATGACTATTTGTCTATTTATAAACCTTTAACTTGTGAGCTACCAATAACTTCCACCATTAATTTGACTTCCCCTTCCAGATAAAAGCCTAAAACATGTATATATTGGCCCCAAAACTTTGGAGGCTCTGTTTCATATCTCATATTAGAACACTCTCCAACACGGCCCTGTTTTAAATAAGGTTACTGTGAAAGACATGCATTATTGTTCCATAGAAAAATATTAATCATAAGTTGAGGGATTTTGTTGCATAAATCTTCCTTAACATTTGGTTGTTTTTTTGGGAAAAGGGTAAAATGCATCAAAATGTAAAAAAAGTTTGTCTTAATTCTTATTTAGTGTAAAAAAATAAAAAACTTTTTTCTCAATCAATATGACGAAGTTTCAAAATTTTAAAAAATTTCACAAGCTTCTATTCTTTTACCAACTTTAATCGATAACCTGATGATCATATAAACATGTGAGTATGTGGATGTCATGTTTATCGTCTACTTCGTTGTAGCTCTTTTGATGACGGACGGGTATTTTCATCAGCAAATGTTATAAGAGCAAGTGGTTACGGGTAGAAGCATACAAAATATATAAAATTTTGAAACTTTGTTACAAAAAAAAGTCTTTACATGAAATAAGATTTGGACAATTGGACTAAATTATGTTACATTTAAATATATTTTTTTTATTATGTAGGTTAAATATATATAGTATAAAAAATAAAGCAAAAAGCTGGAATAGCTCAGTTGGTTAGAGCGTGTGGCTGTTAACCACAAGGTCGGAGGTTCAAGCCCTCCTTCTAGCGTTTTTTATAATTATAATTAAATGTTTCTCTTTTTACTATTTTAAAAATAGTCTATTTTCTTTGCTTTTTTGCATCGCATGTAAATACAATATTTTATTACTCCTAACTTTTTCTCTCACTCACACATATATATATATATATATAGGCTATGTTTGGTAAACTAACTGATAAGTTAGTTTTTCAAAACGCTACTATGAATAACTTTTCAATATATGGTCATCCAAACATGTACCAAAAAAAAACTAGCATATAAGCTAGTTTTTTTTGCCAAACAATGCCATAATCTCGAATCTGAGCATGCCTAGTTTGCAAGCTCTTGATTTGTCGAACAACAATTTCATTGGGCCCGTGCCTCGATCTCTTCAAAGATTTCCCAGCTTGGTTTTTGTGGGTTTTAATCTAGTTTTTGAATTAGGATTTGAGTTTTTGATTTCGGATTTGGATTCTTTTCGAGATATGGATCAGGATTTCTTTAGGAATTTGGTTCATTTTTGGTTTGTGGAAGATTACCTAAGGGGGTGGGGCTAGTTTTGGGGGTTTGCCGGATTGTGGGGATGTTAAGGGTGTATTTGGTATGTAGACAGGATAGAATAGGACAGAACGGAACAAAACAGTTGTTCAGAACTGGACAAAACAGAACATATAACATGACTGATTTACCCCTTATAAGTTGTTTATTTATTATAGATATATTTTGATTAATTATGTAATTTATTAAATTATAATGAAATAAATATGGGAAATTAATTAAAATGACCGTATTTGAAACCCGTATTACCAAAATGCCCTAAATCTTGTTGGGTTTGCCAAAATACCCTTTTTGTCCGGGATTCACTGTTCATCCCCGGGATTTCACTGTTCATCCCGGGATTTCACTGTTCATCCTGGAATGCACTGTTCATCCCGAAATTCATTGTTCATCAAAAAATGTCCTAACCCCGGGATTTCACTGTACATCCCGGCCATAACCCCGGGATCGATCCTTTTTTGGTCCGAATCACCCTAACCCCGGGATGGATCTCATCCCGGCCCTATATCCCGGACAATAGGGGTATTTCGGCAAAATTATCGAGATTTAGGGCATTTTGGTAATACGAGTTTCAAATACGGTCATTTTAATTAATTTCCCAATAAATATTATAACAAAATATAGTATTATATGGTTTTCTTCAAGTTAGATTGAAGTAACACCAAAAAAAATAGTTATAGTTTCCAAAAAAAATTAACCTGTTTACTATTAATATTAAACAATTTAAATAAATTAATCAAAGCATAGTAATTATATAAATATAATATTTGAGGACAATAAAGTGAAAATTTAAAGAACATAAAATAAAATAAATAAAATTTAAAGAATGAATAAAATATAAAAAAGAAGGCGTATTTAATGTTTTAGAAGATAATTAGATTTTATTTTAAGGTTATACTGGTAAAACATAAGTTTGTTCCACCTTGTTCCATGGGATTGGGTGAAATAGGCATGTTCTACCTTGTTCCACCTAACAGTACTGCCAAACATGAGACAATGATCCCTTTTATGTTCTGTTCAGTGTACCAAACGCACCATGAAAAAACAAGATGGGTTCGGGGTGGGGGTGGGTGCTTTTGGAATTTATTTTTAAAAATACAAAAGAAAAGATAACCGACTTACTCTAAATAATAATATAATATGATAATAATTTATTGTTTTAATTTTTTAATTGATGAAAAGAACAAAATCCCCTGGACTAACAGACTTCTTTAACATAAGTTAGGTACCGTTTGTTTTTTAAGAGGTCTAAAGTCTGAAGTCTTAGGCCTTGTTTGTTTTCTTGGTTTCAGCTCTTAATGAGCTCTTTTGTCTAACCGATTCAGACATTCATGAATTAAGAGCGTTTGTTTTTTTCTAAAATTCAGAGGCACTTACATCTAAATTACCTCTAATTCGCTTAGAGGTGCCCTAACCTCTAATTCGCTTAGAGGTATCCACACGCCTCATCTAAATATCACGTCTCCATCTCATAAATCGATCATATCTTCTCTTGATCAACGATTCCATTCTCCTTCTCCCTTTCGATCGATCAGGTACTACCTTTCGTCCCTGTTTCTCGTCTATCTCTGTTTCTCCCTTTCGTTCTTCTTGCTGTGAGAAGTCGACAGCAGCTTCTTGCTGCTGCTGTTAAACACATAAATCAACAGCAACTTCTTGATTTATGTAGATGATTTCTTGTTGTTGTTGTTCGAGTTTCTTGTTGTTGTTGTTGTTCGATTTTTTTTTGTTTCTTGTTGTTGTTGTTCGATTTATATGGATGGTTTTTTTTGTGTTTGATTTATGCTACTGTCATCTTCTTTGTTCGATGTATGTGGTTTGATTTATGTGTTTCTTCCTGCTGCTGTTAAACACAAGAGACTCACCTTGTTAAAAATTGGATGTTTGAGGTTGAAGATTGGAAGTTTAATGTTAAAAGTTGGATGTTCGAAGTTAAAAATTTGATGTTCGATGTTAAAAGTTGGATGTTCGATATATCTCTGCTTTATTTTGCTCATTATACTAACGTTTGCATGAAGTTTTGGTGGACTTAAGATATGTATGAAGTTTATGGAAAACAAATCATTGGTGTAATTTTGGTTTCCTGATACAATGTTGCCAATTGATTAGGTACAAGTACTGATTTCAGCTGTGATTGTAAACTTGAGTCTGCTATTCATTTGCATAGACTAGAAAATGTATAAACCTTAATCGATTTTGCCCTTGTTGACAATAACTTGTTCATGTATCATATTGTATGCTCTCATTGTATCATATTGTATGCTCTCATCTTCACTTGTCGATGGTTCCTCTATCTCTACATTACACATACACATATAGCATGTATGCTCTCATTTTGAATCAAGTTTCTTAAAAATAACTTCTTGATGGTTCCTCTATTTCTCATTTTGAATCAAGTTGTTGTATTAATGCTTATGGCTTATGCATACGAATTTCCTGCAACTGTTAATTGTATGGTTCATGCAAAAAATTGTGAGGAGCACATATTTGGAAAGAATGACAGATTTTGGAGAAATTGTGGATTGGAGAAATTGGGTTCTCGAACAACTGGACTTGGGTTTTCGATACTTTTTTGTGTCGTTTTTCTTCCAGATTCATTTGCAGCTAAATGTGCACAGGGAGGAAAATACACACACCAACTGGTTTGATCAAGATATTTTTCATGTAGAGAGTGTTTAGGATAGCAATAGATGTTCAAATCCTTTATTTCGTCGGTTCCAAAAATGCACATTATAGAGTGGTTTTTGTATATATAATTGTAATCCTTTTAAAGATGGGTGATCTCAAAAGTGTTTTTATATCAATTGATATATTTTAATAGGATCTGAATGTAAAATAAAGATTGCTTTTAATTGTTATGAAACTTCGTTCGTATTTTCTATTATGTTTGGATCAATCGATGTATTTTAATGAGTTTTGAATTTATTTAAAATTGACGATGATGTAGTTTAGTTAAAATAAATTGCTAGTTTATAATTTAAATGTAAACTTTATAATGATGATGAATACACAAATCAAATTGTATAAAGAACATAAATTCAACATTATAATATTCTGAACGGTAAAATAGACAATTAATCAGATTCAAACATTTATCAGTTTACAAAAACAAACAGTCTTATTGATTTAGATTTCAGACTTCAGCACCACCTCTTAAAAATCAAAAGTGAAATCAAACTTCAGACTTCAGCACCTCTTAAAAAACAAACGCCACCTTAATTTAGTTATGATTAATAAGAGATGGTGTGTAAAAAGATATGAACGATTCAGACTGAAGAGTCATTTTAAGATGATTTTTTTTAAAAACAAACAACCCCTTAGTGAGATGGATCAAAAAGGACACAAAGTGGCAACCATATTGATCGAATCCGAAACAAAATTGCAAAGCTCAGTAACCAAAAGAGACATGAAAATGGCAACCATAGTGACCCAATTCTAAACAAAGTGATAAACACAGTGAAAAAAGTGTAATTAATTCAAAATAAGAATGAAAATTAATAGTTAACAGTGACCACAAAGACCAAATACTGTTATTTTTATTTTGTAGGAACATTAAAAAAAGTTTGAATAGAAAAAAGGTGTAGGTAGCTGAAGCCTGAAGCTGACTAGAACCGAGGGGTTGTTAATTGACGTTTGGAAAGAGGGATCGTTGCTATTTGTTAACCAAAAATGTATCACTCTGAATTGTATTATTCAAAAATTATATCCTATGTATTTTCTTGAAAGATAGGAGGAGAGGTACTCCATTTGTTGTTCTACCTATAGGAAAAAAAACCCCGAAAGAATCAGATAGTAAATTACTAAACTATCCATATAAAAGTTAAACCTTAAAACCTTCCACCACTGCTGGTCTAGACTACCTTCCACCACTGCTGGTCTAGCCCAGTCTGCTTACCAAACACACCCTCAAAGGTTTCCTTTGTTGTTCAAAATTAAATTCGGATTTATAATTATAAAACTAATTTTGGCTTCTTAAAAACACAAAACATTTCTTTTTTCTAAAAAAAAATATAAAAACAAAGCACAGAGACAATCCAATAAAATGAAGTAGCAGTGTACAACCAACCCTGGGGTCAATGGTTGGTTCATCAGCTGAATAACTTGAACCCACCAGCAGCCAAGCAGGCACCTGGAGGCAAGCTTATATCAGCTTCCATTACTTCAAAATTCCAATTCTTAAAGATGTAAACAACATACGAATAACCAAATTTATATACATACAAATGGAATTATATATTCAAATTTATCAAACTTTTTCGAATAAAACTTTACCTTATATTCTTGTTTCTAATCAGGCAAAGCAGTTCCTCTCTCGAGATTGTTCTTAATCTCCAACGTGTATCGACCGAAAGCCCGTTCGATCTTCTTATTGAAATGCTCGTTACGGTCGTTGATCGAGTCGATGTCCTTCTCTTCATGAAACCTTCTTCTCCTACTAAACGTATTCCGTTTCTCGTCTCTGTCCTTCAGCTCCTTCACCATCTTTTCAATCTTATCCTCTGAAATCTTTGGTGACTGTGTTTGCAATTAAAACCATAATCAACACATCAGTTGGGTTACAAACCATTTTACATGTGTTGTTTTCACATATTGAAACAACGTGTGCAAACGATGTTGTTTCATATGGGAAAAGTTCAGGACTGTTTTGTGTGTAGAAAAAAACAATGTTGAACGCTTCACATATTAAATAATACGATATAAAAACCGCATTTTCACACGTCACATGAAAATTGGTTTGTAAATCTGTACGAAGTATTGGGTTTGTAAAAGAAGGGAACTAAATATATATATATATATATATATATATTGGAAGGATATTTTGCAACCCTTAAAAAGATTGCAACTCTTGCAACCCATATCTTAACCGTTGGATTCATGATCGGCGGTTATTTTATTTTTATTTTTCCGTTTTTTTAATTAAAAATATTGGGCCCCATATCTATTGTAACCGCCGATCATGAATCCGACGGTTAAGATGTGGGTTGCAAGGTTTGCAACCTTTTTAAGGGTTGCAAATTAAAATTCCACTATATATATATATATGAAGGATCGTGTGAGAATAGAAGTTAAGGTGAGAAGTATAAGAGATTCGGACCCTTGATCACTTTTAATTAGTGTTGATCTAATGGTTCAGATAAGTCCCAAAATAACCCATGAAGTAGCTTAGAAGGGAATTTTCAATTGATCTTCAATCAGGATTGATCCAAGGGTGGATATCCCTTCTTTCCCTCCTCATGATAACTACTATTCTTACCGGAAACCATCTCTCTCTCTCTATATATATATATATATATCTTACTTTCCCATATTGCAGACTTGAAGCTTCTCGGTAGAATTCTGGATCCGCTTCCTTCATTTTATTGTATTCTTCAAGGTCAACATTGATGTTTTTCGTCCTTTTCTTGTATGCATCATACAACGTTTTCTGATTAAAAACTGTTGAAAAGAGGAGATAACGGCCATCAGATTTGTGAGATATAAAGTATAGAATGAAATTGTTAAATGACACGTCAAATTGCACAACAAATATCTAAAATACCCTTTGATGTAAACAAACTAAAAGAATTTGATTGACCCAAGTCAACATAAATTTTATTCGTGATGCTGATGATGGACAAACGGGTAAGTTTTAACTTGAAAAACTTCTGCAATTTTAATGGATAGGAAGAGGGAGTACTTGTTTGAAAGTAATAAAGTAGAGTGTATACCATCCCAACCAGCCGGAGCAGGTTCCTTCTCCCACTTTTTGTACTTAGTCTCTGCCATCTGCTGTGTATCCAACATGTATGCTTTTGTCATATCCAAACCATTAGCATCCAGAAGTTTGCCGATCTTTTTCTTCCTCTCCTCGATCCACTTTTGTTTAGAAATTCCTCTCGACTCTTGTGGAGCTTCCATTCTTTTCTTTTCTGCCACCATGGCAGTTTGGTTGGCTTTCCTAGCTTCGTTCTACACATGAGGAAGTATAAGCCCAACACTATTGCACATGTAATAAAGAAGAAAAAGAACGATTAAAAAAAACATTATTGCAACTTGAAACATACCATCTTCAGCCTTATTTCGAACAATTTCCTTTGCTTCCCTGTAAGCTTAGTGAAGTCCACTACCGGTTCATCCTCAGCGGCATTCTTGTCATCGCCACTTGAATGATCATCGTGATCACTTTGTTCTTCATCAAGATGTTCAGTTTGAACAGATGAGGCAGCTGAAGTCTGTTGAAAACTTCTAGTAGAAGTTTGCAAGCCAGCTGAGATGTAGCAAATTTAGTCAAGTAATGTTAAGAGCAAATGAACCCAAAAACAGCAAAATGGCTACCATTCATCAGCAATCACAGCAAAAAAAAAGGGTCAGCAAAATAGTAAACCAATCCACTACAAATTTCCTTTTCTTCCTCTTACCAAGAAGGCTTAGGGGCCGTTTAATAAATACTTACCTGGGTAAGCACTTACCGGTATCACTTACCTTACAGTCCTTATCTATTGAGCATGGAAACTACCTAAAATCTTACCCGGTAAGAGCCATAACAAGGACCTAGAGTCTTACCCGGTAAGTGATTAAAATGACTCTTACCCGGTTTACCAACAATCAATTTTGATGGTCTAGAATGTTATACAATAAGGTAAGTGAGGGTAATGTCCTTGCCGGTAAGCATTTTGGTAAACGGCCCCTAAGTTTAACATGGTATACCAAATCCATTTTCCCCCAATTGATAAAAACAATGCACTAATCACTCAAAGATAACTTGCATTTTAAAGAGAACTTGTCTTACTTTGCTTGGATCATTGACTGTTTCAAGATCTTAAAAGCAATGCATCGTTCACCACTTTGTATCTCTCTTTTCTTTGCCACAAAACTATTGGTCTAAAGTTTTAAAAAGTTCATTGACCAAAAGCAAGTTCCTGGCATACTTCATGAAGATTACAAACAAAATTTTCCAGATAAGGCCATCCAATCATATTCAAAAAGCACATCACTTTCAATTTTGTGAAATGGTAGATAGAAACAAATATGGCTGTAGTAACTAGGTCAACCCTTGTCCCTTGATGTATATAGAAATAGAGATTTCATACAACATTGCTTTCGTAGATATCACAAATTAAAATACTTTCCCATCAAACAACAACAAAGCCATTTCTTAAATGACCTACATTTTGGTGTTTAAGTTCCAAAAAGCATTTGGCGCAGGCATGAACAAATACTAAAGTGGAATGGGAACACACTAATCAAGACACAGAGAAAAGATAATATGAAGAAACCGATGTTATGCTCATATTCAAGCTAAATTACTCCATGGAACAAAACAAATAGATTTAAGCTAACCTGGTTCATTTTTACTAGCCAATTTCATGGCCTCAGCAATAACTTTGAAACAATATTCACTACATTCATGGTATGGGTTTGAAGAATTTCTGCAATCTGGATGTACTCCTCTTCCTTCAGTCATCGTTTTGCCTGTGTGAGTGTGTGTTACTGCAAACATTGGAAAAGAATAAAAACTTCACAAATCGTATTTTCAGTTGTGAAAGGAGAATAAAGAAAGATTCTTTTAAGTTTCTTCACATCAAAGTTCATACTTCCTTCTCTCAGCATTGCAGTGACATGAATAAAATAGGACCCTAAAGCTATATCTATGCAACTACACCAAACATAAGAACAGTAACAAAAGAGAAAGTACACAAGGATTACAAGCCTTCGAAGATGTTCATAAAGATTACTGAGCACTCTGCAATGCATAATAACCTATGCTACAACTAAGCAATTACACCGTAATTGAGACATCCACGTCATAATCCACCAGCAAAAAAGCTGACAACATTCTAAGCACTCACTCTAAAACACAACTCAAACACAAAACAAAATAGAAATCCCTAACCTAAATAGACTTTAAGAATCAATCCAACAACCAGAAATCAATAGTATATGTTTACTTGGATGACATGATAAAGTAAGAAACCGTCCACTTCATCAATTCATTCATGTGATGGGAATATAAATGGAAGATTTACTGACAAGGGTAGATTTAGAACAAATGTACGCAAACATGGATAGAGGCATCGAGCTACCTAGCTTCCCAGACACTCTATGCATGTTTATTAGAACTTATTTTCCGAATTGATTTGCACCTTACATCTTAAGTCTTAACTAGATATTGCCATACTCTAAGCATACAATTCTACATTAATCGTTGATAAATGGGCTTGGGTGGAACTCACTCTCAAACACGGGCTCAAAGAAAGAGGTTGCTCAAACCACAATACATATACCAATATTGACAACCTCCCATGTGGGACAAATACTACTGCAATACCCTCTCCCTAACACATAGCTTGCAGGTCAAGGTCCAAACAAACAAATGCAATTCCCACATTACCTGCAAAAGCCCGTCTTGATACCATGATAAATGGGCTTGAATAGAGGTCACTCCCAGAAGCTAGCTCAAAGAAGTAGGGTGCCTAAACCACATATATACATATACTGATATACCAATCTTGACAACCTTGCGACGTAATTGAATTGACAAAAAAAACATAAACATAAGGGGGTCAATCTGTCAATATCTCAAAGCTATGAAATGGAAAGGGGGATGTTTTAGGAAACCCGCCAGCAAGATTCAGCCTTCCAAATTGATTATTCAATCAGCCATTTTAGCCATCGATTTAGAAGACATTTGAATGCAAAGCAGTAGGACGTCAAAACTCAAGAGAAATACGTGAGGACTAGGGTCGAGAGAGGCCATAGATTGAAATCAATGACCCATATGTTCTATAACAATCAAGAAGCAAATAGAGGTAAAACTAAAACCTCTGTGTTTTAGTCTCAAAATGTTGCAATTTGACGTTTAGAATAGTATATAGAGTTGGTTGGTGGGATTTCAGGTTTGTTCATACTTGATAGAAACATAATTGAGGTCAGTCTGCCTCTAAAGATTGGGTACAACCGAAGATGACATAACAGGGGTTAGAAACTCCCGAGTGGGAACGTGATTAGGTCTAAGCAAAGGATATTAGTCTATAACTTGTCATTTGCAGCAGGGGATGTTTTATGCAGTTATGGCACGACTTAATCACTTAATAAAAATCCTATAAAGGACGAATCAATTAGCAAGTATCATGATTGATTAACATAAAAGAAAACTGAGTTATAGCTGTGGAACTTGAAGCCTAGAATTCAGATTAACACGACAGATGAATAAGCGATAAAGCAAAACAAATTAACAGAAAGCTTAAATTCAAAATAACTACAGCAGAAAAACATAAAGGTCCAACACAATGAAATGCTTAATTTCAGATTCAACCAATGAAATTGTGTTAAACCTAGATGAGAACTCTGAAGCCTGCGCTGTGAGAACTGAAAAGTGTGAGGGTTTTCGTACGGTACCTCAGGGCTCAAATCGAGAAGCCTGTGCAGCAGTTGAGAGAGACTCGTGCGAGAAGGAGCAGCAATGGATCTAGGGTTTCAGAGAGCTCTAGATGCGGTGCGGTTGAAGGATTGAGCGATTTGTTTGGGATTGCTTATTTATTTGGAAAAGAGCTTATTTGGAAAAGTGCTTTTTTTTTAAGTGTTTGGATTAGCTTCCACGTACCACACCGCAATAAGCTGATAGCACTTTTTTAAGTGTTTGACAATTTTAACTTTTATATATATATATATATATAAATGACCAAAAAGAACATGCTTCAATTTTATTGATTTTTTTTGTACAAATCAAACAAAACTGATAAGGAGTAACCTAGACCAGAACAGATAAAATCCATGACAAATCGATCAGAACAGAAAGTGAACAAAGTGAACAAAACTGAGCAGAAAAATCAGTGAACAAAACTTAACAAACGTGAACAAATCAAACATAAAAATCAATCAATCAGTGAAAAATCGAACAATCAGTGAACAAATTAAACAAGCCATAAGCTAAACAGGCCACCAATCGAAGAAATCGATAGGAAAAAAAACGAAGAGAAAAAAACGAACAGGGAAGCTGGACACGAACGAAGGTGAAGCTGAACAAGAACGAAGAGAAATCGAGGAGAAAAATCATACCTGATGGCGATCTGTTGGAGAAGGTGCCTGCGATAGCGATCTGTTGGAGAAGAAGAGCGACGGGAGAAGAGCGATGGTGATCTGTTGGAGAAGAGATCGATGGAGAAGAGAGGCGCAGATCTGTTCACAAACAAATGTGGTGCGTATCCGTGATTTCCCCAATTCCCCTGATTTCTTTTAGAGTAAATTACATTTTTGTCCCTTTGGTTTGTTTATAATTGAGGCTTTTGTCCCTGTGGTTTCAATATCATAATTTCATCCCTAGGATTTGCCATTAATTGTTATTTTCATCCCTAAGTCTAATTCTTAAGTGAAGTATAAATATGATGGACTAAAACAATAATGAATTATAAATCACAAGGACAAAATTAAAAATTAACATAAAGACTAAGGGGTTGTTTGTTTACCTCTTAATGGTTCCATTAAGAGGCAACATCTGAATCACTAAGAGGTGAATCATGTTTGGCAAAAAAAAAAAAATTGTCTCTTAATGATTTCAAAACCCTCTGAATGATTTTGTATCTTAGACCTCCCTTAACCATTAAGCGCCATGATTTCATTCTGAACACTTACCAAACAATCATATTTCATTTTGTACTATATCATAAGAGTCTCTTAATCATTTTGATCATTTAATCATTCTGCACCAAATCATTCAGCAACTGTCAAATAGCCCCTAAAACAACAATAAAAATTAAACCATTAAGATGAAAATCATTATTTCAAAATAAGGGGGCAAAAACAAGAATTTTTAACAACCACAGGGATGAAAAACGTAATTTACTCTTTTTTTTATTTTTCTTATCGTGTTTTTGATACACTGAACAGAACAGAACATGGATCAATGAATCACATTTGGTAGGACTGTTAAGTGGAACAAAGGTGGAACATGCTTATTCCACCCCCACCCCATTGAACAAGTTGGAACAAATTTATGTTTTACCAATATATACTCAAAATAAAATCTAATTCTCTTCTAAAACATTAAATACTTCTTCTTTTTTATATTTTATTCATTCTTTAAATTTTATTTATTTTATTTTTTGTTCTTTAAATTTTCACTTTATTGTCCTCAAATATTATTTTTATATAGTTATTGTGTCTTGATTAATTTATTTAAATTATTAAATATTAATAGTAAAAAATAGAGAAAAAGTTTAAAAATAAAAATTGGAAATTATATAAACTTTTTATTTTGGTATCACTTTAATCTATCTTGAAGAGAACTTTCTAATACTATATTTTGTTATAAAAAATATTTATTTCGTTACAACTTAATAAATTACATAATTAATCAATATATATAGGGGAATGATCAATTGAAAATCAATATTACATTAGAAACTTTGGAAACCGAAATTAACCAATCATTAAATTTCCTTCTTTTTTTTTTTAATTTTAATTGATAAGGTTATTTTAGTCTTTTACATCATTTCATAATATATATGGTAAGTGTTATTATTATTATAATATTAATTATTTAATTTTAAATTATTTTATATATGGTAATATTAATTCTTTATTAATTTAAAAATGAAACATTTAATTTAGGTAAACACAAATTGATTCATACGCAAGATACAAATCAAATTATTTTTTTTTTATTCTAATGAATCACTGATTGATTCATCCAATGAATGAAAGTTGATATTCATGTGAAATCTTCAATATTACCTCCAGACACAAAATATTAATATAGTGAAACATAATTGATTTGATATAGTGAAACAAAATATTAATATAGTGAAACCTGATGAAACATAAAATGTTAATATAGTGAAACTTGATGAAACAAATTTGATATATTAAAACATAGTGGAAAAGTAATGAAACAAAATATTAATATAGTGAAACCTGATATAGTGAAACAAAATATTAATGTAGTGAAACCTAATGAAACATATTTGATATAGTTAAACATAATGGAAAGGTAATGAAACAATAATGGTAATGAAACTTATTTGGGTTTTTACATACTGCATATTGATGAACAGGTAATAAAAAGGTAGTCTTGATATGCTCTCTTTTTTAAGAAATATATGTTTTTCTATATTTAAGCATATTTCATCTTTGTTGCCAAATTTGAAACACAAAAGAAAAAGACACATTTACTCTTTTGACATATTATTATTATTTTTTATTAATAAATTAATTAATTTATTACCATATATAATTCAAATGAATCTTGACCATTGATTAAAAAGATCAATGGTTGAAATTTGGTTTCCAAAGTTTCCAATGAAATTTGGTTTCCAATTGAAACCACCCCTATATATATATATATATATATATATATATATATATTATATATATATATATATATTATATATATAGGGGTGGGTTCAAATGAAAACTTATCTTTCATTGTGCACATGAGGACAAATCTTAACCATTGATCAAAACTTAGAAAACTAATCAATGATTAATACATAATAAGATTAATTGTGAAGTGATTAAGGACAAAATTGTAATTTTGAATCAACGTCTACCTTCTTTGACTTTTTATTTTTATTTTTAATTAAAAAAAATTACCCCCTTAAACTTTAAAATAAATTATCTTAAAAATTACTAATATTTTAATCAAACAAATTACATAAAAAAAACGAGAATTTCGTGCTCTTCGATATGACATCCATCTCGATATAGTTTTTTTCGTTTTAACCGTTTTTTACGTGAAATTCTATATACGTGTTATATTCATTATGAATATGCGTGCAGGTTTTCGGATGTCCACATTCAGTATGAATAACAAATGTGAGCGTTCATTCATTATTAATGATGAATAATACCGTATGCAGGATGAATAATACAATATTCATGATTTTTTCGTTTTAACCGTTTTTTACGTGAAATTCTATATATGTGTTATATTCCTTATGAATATGCACGCACGTCCTCGGGTGTCCACATTCAGTATGAATAACAAAGGTGAACATTCGTTCACTATTCATGATGAATAATACAGTATTCAGGATGAATAATACACGAATCCATGAATCATGTATTATTCACCCTGAATGTTCTATTATTCATCATGAATGATACATTATTCATGATGAATAATATATGAATGACCCGTGAAGGTGTAGACACATGACACACTCTCTTTTGTTTCCCAATTCACAACCAAAATTTGGTTTAATTCATTATGAATATGTATGCGCATCTCCGAATGTCCCACATTCAGTATGAATAAGAAATGTGAACGTTCATTCATGATGAATAATATAGTATTCAGGATGAATTACACAACATTCATGACGAATAATACACGAATTCATGAATCATGAATTATTCACCTGAATGTTGTATTATTCATCCTGAATGATACATTATTCATGATGAATAATACATGAATGGCCTGTGAAGATGTGGAGACGTGACGCACTCTCTTTTGTTCCCCGATTCACAACAGAATTACTCGATAGGTTATCGATTCGTCTTGATGGGTATTGGGTTACGGTGCTGAAAAACGTGATGCCTTACGACGTTGAAAAAAGTGGTGAAAAAGGTGATGTTGAGTTACATACTTACGGTGTCGAGACGTTGTACAAACTTAAACGTACATAAATATTCATAATGAATATAACATGTATATAGCATTTCACGTAAAAAACGGTTAAAACGACAAAAAAACAATATCGAGATGGATGTCATATCGAAGAGCACGAAATTCTCGTTTTTTTGATGTAATTTGTTTGATTAAAATATTAGTAATTTTTAAGATAATTTATTTTAAACTTTAATTGTGTAAAAAGTTTTTAATTAAAAAGGAAAATAAAAAGTCAAATATGGTAGACGCCTGTTTAAATTTTCTTCCAAATTTACCCCTAAGCATTTTAAAATTAAAAACTCTATTTAATATGAGTTGTTGGATCAAAAGAGATCGAGTGACTGTGATTTGTCCTCACATACACAATGAAAAATGAGTTTTCATTTGAACTTTCCTCTCTCTCTCTCTCTCTATATATATATATATATAAACAACTTATTAGGGGTAAGTTGGTTATGTTATCTGTTCTGTCCAGTTTTGTTTTACCAAACGTTGAACAGTTGTTATGTCATGTTCTGTTATGTCTTGTCACGTCTTGTCCCGTCCTATCATGTCTTCGTACCAAACGCACTCTTATAGTTTTATATATTTTCAGTCAAGCCCCTATAATTTTTTTATATTTACGATGACACACAACCAAAATCAATTAGGGGTGTGCAAAACCCGAATAGTCCGAAATCTGAACCCGAATCCAAACAGAAAACAAGGTGTTTTTGCAAACGCCGAATACCCTAAAATCCAAAAACCCGAAACTCGACTTTTGTGGGGATATTTGGGTTCGGGTTGGGTTTGATCTTTGGCCACCCGACCCACCCGAAATAATATACATACATATTTTATATATCATATAAATATATTTATTTGTTTAGTTATCTTTTAAAATCGTAAATTTCTAGTCGGTCAAAATGTTTTCTAATTTATGAACTTGCTATTGATTTCATATATCTCTCAATCGATTGAATTCATTCTCAAAATCGATTGAATTTATATATATTTTGCATTATAATAATACCCGAACCCGACCGACATCAACCTAAACCCGAAGCAATCCGAAATCCGAAACCTAAAATTCGGGTCATGATTTTCATATCTGAAATCCGATTGGGTTTTTGGTTTTTCCACCCAAACCCGTCCGCCCCGCCCGATACACACCCCTAAAATTTATCATAGGAAGTTTCATTATTCCACAAGTAGTCTATTTCATACATATGCCACACACATTTACATTTACCAAATAACATATCCACCATGATTTTATTAAATGCAAGAGATGATGCTTTCAATACTCTTTTCACCTTTTTCCATAAACCCCTAGATGTTGGGTCAACACATAAATAGAAATATGGGTATACATATATATATATATATATAGATTAATCATGTGAGTAAGTAAGTTGGGATCTACAACCATTTAGTAAGCATAAAAGTGGATGAATTAGGGTTTGTAAGGGGAAAACCCTAAAATTGATGGACTTGGGAGAAACTTGCTTCACTTGGAACTTTAAGGCACAAAGATCACCCACTTGGCTTCAACAACCCTTCTTGAGGTTAGTAAATGCTAGTTTAACTTAGATCATTAATTGAGGAGGGAGAAGAGAGGAGATGATGAAAAATCGTCTAGAGTGAGAGAGAGAGAGTAGATCTGCAGATTTGTTAGGAGAATAAATCACTTTAATTGGTCTCACAATCGGCTTAAAAGCACAACCTCCCGTCCCCTACATGCGACAATGACCCAACGACTTTGCCACGGCATTGTCACCCGTCCTCACCCAGCTACGGTAGCAAAGTGGCGATAGTGCCATCGGCGGCTATCCCATGGTATTATCTCCGGGCATAGTCGCACCTTTCGTCCAGCCCATTGTTTTCTCCAAGTGGTAATGCCAACAGCGGCTATGCCACAACATTGTCTCCAGGCATAGTCGTTCAGTCCAAGTCTCGACCCGCTTTGAGCTTCTTTCGGTCTCCAAGGTCTCGGGATGACATGACTAAAGGTTGAGGGTGGTAATCCTAAAGTGTAAACCTCACGAAAACCGACATAAATACATATGTATGTGGTTAAAAAGGACCATGCACACATAGGCAAATAGGAGCACATAAACATACACACACGAAACGGATATTTATATACATACTCATATATACATACATTAATGCCTTGGTTTTGACATGCAAACTTACGAAAAGAGGGTTTATGATTGTCCAAACGTTTCATTAGACTTGAAAATGAAGTTGCCATGGTCCTAAGAGAAAAGTCATATTGGGTGTTGATGGTGTACATCGAAGAAACGGGGTGTTACAATCCTTCCCCACTAGGAATATATTTCGTCCTCGAAATCTCACACTACTCAAATAAATTAGGATACTGTCTCTTCATGTCTTTCTCCGCTTCCCAAGTTACGTTTGCACCCCGATGGTGTTTCCATTGTACTTTCACCATGACTACCTCCTTATGGTGCAGTTTATTCGTCTCTCTCTCCAAAATGGTTTCAGGTTCTTCTACACAACGATTATTGTCAACTCAAATTTCTGATAATAGAATGACGTTTTCCTCTTCCACCAAACACTTTTGTAGGTAACATACATGGAACGTGGGGTGAATCCCCCTCATCTCGGGCGGTAGCTCTAGTTTGTAGGCTTGAAGTCCCACACGCTCGATAATAGGAAAAGGCCCGAGAAAACGAGGGCTAAGGTTCCCTCGCTTTCCAAACCTTATAATTCCTTTCCAAGGCGACACCTTCAACATTACTCGATCGCCCACTTGAAATTCCATCGGTCGTCTTTCTTGTCCGCATAGCTCTTTTGACGAACTTGGGTCGCCTTCAACCGTTCTCAAATACACTTTACTTTGTCCATCGTTTCTTGCACCACTTTCGGTCCGACAAATTGCTTCTCGCCCGCTTCTAGCCAACAAGTTGGCATTCTACACTTCCGGCCATACAAAGCTTCAAACGGTGCCATGCCCAAACTCGAGTGATAACTATTGTTGTAGGCGAATTCTACCAACGGGAGATGAGAGTCCCAATTTCCCCCAAAGTCAATGACACACGACCTCAACATATCTTCTAGCGTTTGAATAGTCCGCTCGCTTTGTCCATCCGCTTAAGGATGATACGTCGTACTCAACTTTACTCTTGTTCCCAACTCTTTTTAAGAGCCATTCCAAAAATGGGAGGGGAAACGACTATCCCGATCGGAAACGATGGATAGCGGTACCCCATGTCTCGAGACCACTTCATTTATGTATAACCTTTCTAGTTTGTCCAATGGTAACGTTTCTCTCATGGCCAAGAAGTGTGTGTTTTTCGTCAACCGATCCACTACTACCCAAATGGTGTCGTGGCCCTTCAACGTCTTCGGTAGTTTCGTCACGAAATCCATCATGATGTGATCCCATTTACAGGTCATGAGTTGGGTAATTCTTTTTGTGCTCCTTCAATTGCCTTGACGCATACACTATCACTTTACTTCTCTGCATTAGGACACAACCCAATCCCATCTCGGATGCATCGCTATAGAAGACGAAGTCTTCCGTTTCCTCGGGTAGGGATAAGATTAGGGCTTCACAAAGTTTCTGTTGCAGGGTACGAAATGCCTTCTGATGGTACTAATTATTTAGTGCCATTATGCTTTTTTTATCTTGTTTTTAGAATAGTTTTTACCTTTTAATCCCAACCTTTGAGTCATTTTAGTTCATTATTTTCTCCTTTCTTGTTTCTTGGAGCTAAAGGTATGAATGA